>LR991099.1:20757500-21957500 GCA_905163515.2 Lymantria monacha
GACAGCTGTCAAAGTGCACTTCTTAGATTAGACAGACTATAAATAAAATAATCTTTCAAAATAGGTATTATTGTGGGTCAAATCTCAATTATGTCCAAGAAAGCTGGTAAAACTTTATTAATATTATATAACTTCTATAATATTTAACAGTTATTAATATCTTCTATAGTAATATAATACAAGTAGCTATGTGAAAGTTCATTGGCCGTCATCGGCACGCATGTTTGATCAATTTAATTGCCAATCAATAATAATTATTGCGAAGTTATGTGAGCATAGGGAGAGATACCCTGTTGATGGATCAGTTTTATTACGGAAGTAGTCATTTACAAACTGTCATATTTTTTTTTGTTATTGATCTTATATTTTTTTATTATCGCAATGATTAATGTTTTTTTTTTATATGTATTAATATTAAATTCTGCCATATAACCAACTAATATTACAATCCTTGTTGTGTAATTTGCTGAGTCATTATTATTCTAATAATATTTTCTGAGTTATTATTATTATTATTAATCTTATTCGGGTATATTTTAGTTTAAACAGTTTCAATAGGCTGTCATTTTTCGTAGCATAAATGCTGACTAACCCATATACTTGACATGGTACTTAATGGGCGGGTTATGGGATCGCGCACCGTTCTTTCTGTCGCCCCAGATGAATCGAGCGGGGTGTGATCATATCCCACTGCCAAAGACAAAAAAGCACTCAGTTCTACTAGTTAGCTATCCTTCTTCTCTTTTCAAACTCGCATCCAATATTAAGCAATCTACAAAAAAATTAGAAGTCATCCATCAATTTCGCTAACTTAGAACATGTTCCTTCATGAACGTTGGATTTTATTTAATTTTATATTAATCATCATCATCATCATCACAACCCACAAATGTCCCACTGTTGGGTGTCGGGCCTCTTCCTTAATGAGAGGTAAATTAACCTACTATACCGCGCTGGTCAGACGGCGTCGATAGGTATAGGGTTTTGTTTCGAGATTTCCTTCTCTCGCATAGATGTTATATGCGTTTTATATCCCTTAGTCGTCTCGTACGATCACCCACGGGTAAGATGTGGGGTGGTGAATAGTATTCTTACTCCGTCACCACACAGAAAATCAATAATATACTCTATATCTAAGATGAAAGTAATGAGGTAAATTAATTGATTGATTTGAACCTAAATATAAATGGTTGTTATAAATAAAATTCATTATAGTTATTAAAAATAATGTACGAGATGTTATCATATTTCAATTAACATAACAATGCCCTAAAGCACGGAAATCCAATTAATATCATTGGTATTACAATCTACGACCAATTAGCCGCCTCATCCTATAACTAGGTGGTTCTTTTTCAATGGGGCATTCCGTCGGCACGCCCACGAAGAATTTTTAAACTTCTGTATTATATTTACCAGAAGTTAATTCTTTTAGGTAACCTTTACACTTTTTTTTTAAGAAATGAAAATAGTGAAACGCTCCCTGTTTTTTTCCATTCGGCAGACAAGGAATGTCACTATTGCTTTACTGCAGGTGTCGCGCTAGAGCATTGTACGCGGCAAAACATCAATAGAAGGCAAACTCGGCAATTCTATGCCAACTCAGATGAAGAAATTTACATTATTATACACGATGATGCTTACGTGTGTACCTAATTATTTGAAGTCGTTGAAGAATTTTGTATTATTTGAAGTCGTAAAATCCTTTTTCGAATTTGACTCTTAGTTATTTCTCAAGATTAACTTGTGAAATAACTAAGAGTCAAATTCGAAAAGGCATTTTTATAGGTCGTTTATAGAGCAAGTAACTTTTTTGTAACCTATTCTATAAACTCTCTCTCCTTCTAAACTGTTTTAATTAAAATATTTTGACCCTTTGCAGTGATGCATATTAAGCCTTAAATAGCCTTAAATATTCTAAAGCCACATATATTTTTTCACCGACTCGACATCCTCTGTCATAAGTAGTTCTTCCCAAACAAGGTTAGCCATAATCGTTTCTCTTAGCTGGCGAATCAAACGTCACAGTTACTCGTAGTGTTTTGATTTTTTAAAAAAAGCGCTAGCGCGCGTTGGCGTTGGACTTTCGACGGTTTTTACAACTTTTAAGTAAACTTATTACTTCTTAAAAGTAAGGGCTGGTGAGAAAGTGTATTCTTTGCCTATCACTATACGAATCAATATTGTACTAAAATAGTAAATTAATATATACATATTACATCAAATTATGACGATGATTACCAGTTGAAGTTTCAAGTTGATATAATAACAAATAGAATGTGATGTGGTGACCTTATCATCCTACTTTGGCAGGATAAACTAGGAATGCTGTGGGCGAACTCTACATGTTTGGATATAAGTGACTCAATAGTCAAGGTGTCGGCAATCAGCACGACTATTTATTTTAATGATTTATGGTTATCAACCTTATTTAGAATTGCTGTATTTTGATTAGTGTTCACTTAAGGTACATAATGTAAATTTAGTCACTAACCTATAATGTATTTATACATAAATACATATCATCACGCCATATCCTTTGCAGGGTAGACAGAGAGAACAGAGTGCCAGAGAACTCTAGCATTGCATACTTCACTCGCTTCCTCAACATACATAATTCTCTTCATACACCCTCGCCGGTTTCGGAGACTCTTGACTCCACCTTCTTTCAGTACGTGACCAATCTGGTTATGGTAATGTGTTTGTAAAACTTCGTAATTTTTCAACTTTAATATTTGATACGCCATTTTAAAAATTATCTATCTTCAAACAAAAATACAAATATTAGAGCCTCAAATTATTGAAATTTAGCATTTAACATGCTTGATTATTTATAAAAAAACTTGGTTACGAGCGAAAAATTATTGTTACACATGGGATTCGAACCCACACCTATTGGAAATCCATTCAAATCGTCCTATCACTTACATCAGCGTGAGCTGTTGTATGACATTCAGTCTTCGGCTCGTATTATACTTTAGACTTTAAAGGAGACGTGTGCCATCTACCCGACAATTTTTCAACATTATACAGATTTAATACTCTAACTTTGCAGTTAGAATTGTATTATTATTTGAATAACAGGGTCGAGAAATCCTTTGAATACAATTCTAACTGCAAAGGTAGAGTATTTAATCTGTATTGAGTCTCATTCATGCCTAATAATAAGATGTATATGGATTATGAACACGAAGAAGGGGAACAGTTTCAAACTTTATTTTTATTACCAGTCATGCTTATGTCAAACTAATAAGATACGCAAACAGAGAACAGCAGCAAACAAAGAGCTAGGATTACAAATAGAAATTTGATGAGAAAACTCGCATAAAAATGAAGAGATCTATAAATTGCCTAGTAATTTGTAATACAGGTATAAGTCACATTAGACACTAAAAAGAAAAGTCGCCGATCCGACTAAATCTAATATTATCTTGAAAAATAAATACGTAAATCAAACTTGGAACATGAAAAACAACGTATCGTTCTGAGAAGAAGTTTATTATAGTTTCATTACCGGCGTAAAAATCCAAATAAAATCCGTAATTTTATCATTCGTTCAGCAATTGTATATTTACCCCACTAAAACGCATAACCTCGTATTGTGCTTTATTAATCGATATTAATCGATAAATCATTACAGAATAGAAACTGAGATACAGAGTCCGATCATTGTACGCTGAGTCAGAAGTAATGTAGTTAAAACATACCGCGGAATGTAGAACAATTGTAAACTTTGTCGTTTTCAACAGACTGTAGCAAACTACAGATAATAATAATAAGTTACTTGACTTCTATCGTTTAATTCGAATTCCTTGCATATCCTAAATATCAAACTTACTCTAATGATATAGATAATTGCGATAGTTTTGTTATGTCAATGATTCACTGTCTCTTTATCTTAAGTTTAATTCAAATTCAAATCCAAATTCATTTATTATGCATAAACCCTGCGAGGGCACTTACATATTGTAATTTTTTTTTACATTTAAATTTAATCTAATAAACTACCACCAGATCGGAATGAGACCGCTACCGAAAAGATCCGGCAAGAAACTCAACGGGTTTGTCTAATTATATTTTATCTATGTTATTATATTTTTTTTCATTTTTTATATAAAAAAAAAATAGTACATGTATTATATATTTATATATTATATACAGTACATATAGTACATGTATTATATATTTATATATTGTATTATATATTTATATATTATATATTATATTATATTATATATTTAATTAGCTTCAGTGCGATGCCCTTCGAACGCATTAGTTTAAATACAATAAAAAAAGACCATGGCTGGACCGGATCCCACAAGCGACCATGAATGACCTATTAATTCTTTCAAGACGCGTACGGTGTACAACTAATTTGTCCTTATTCTGAGTATTCACACAATGAATGTCACAATATCTTTCAAAGTTACTGAAATTTCTTTTTACATACAAAACATTTTCGTATATATATTGTGATACAACAGTCAGAATATTCACCTCTTTGAATTTCTCTCGAAGTGAAACTCTTGGGCCTATTTGGCCTTTAGATTACGAATTGCCCGGACAGCCCTTTTTGCAGAACAAAGATACTACTCAAATCCGCGGAGCATCCCCACAGCTAAATGCCGTAAGACATAAGACTATGAAAATAAGAGAAGTAAACTATTCTAGCTGTTTCAATATCGGTCAATACTCGAATTTTTTTGACCGCATAAGCCGTTGAGCTAAGCCTGCTTGACAATTTTGCAATATGAGGGCCCCATTGGAGTATAGCATCTATAGTGATGCCTAAAAAACGGTTGATTCCACAAGGTCTAGAGCCACACCATTCATTTGAACATTGGTTCCCACTAGTCTTACAATAGGTGTGGTAAATTTAATACATTTTGTTTTGTTCTCATTAAGAACTAGATTATTTGTGTTGAACCAATGAACAACGTTAGACAGTGCGTTGTTCACATCGTCAAAATTAAGCTTTTGTCTTTTAATTTTAAATAACAAAGATGTGTCATCTGCGAATAACACAATGTTTTGATTGTCTCCTATATAATAGGGTAATTAATATATACAAGGAACAGAAATGGCCCCAGAATGGACACTTGCGGAATGCCCATTACAATAACAGAATCAGATGATCGTGCACCATTAATATCGACCCACTGAATTCTGTTGCTTAGGTAAGAAATTAAAAGCTCAAGAGCGTTATTCCTGACCCCATAGTGATATAATTTTCTGATAAGGGTTTCGTGGTGCACACAATCAATTATTAAAACTTAGTTTAATAAAACCACTTTTTTAGAAGATCATTGTTTGATTTTATCCTCTCGCACCTTGGTAGTAATAGCAATACCAGGAATATATCATCATTCTCTTGCTCTTATTTCAATTACTTGGGGTTGACGTAATCTGTACTCGTACATATTGCAAAAGTTATTGGCGATAGTTTATTTAACCAGCCGCCTGCCTGACGTCAACCCTCTTTGGAATGTATTTGCTTGCTGCGTCAACATACGGAAAAAAGTGGCCATAATATATAAGATCTTCATGAATTGTGACTTAAATTATATTAGTCATTTATTTTGAGATATATTTAAATACATATATCAATCCATTAAAAATTCATCTGTCCATATTAATAAAGTTGTGACAAGAATATATGTTCATTCACAATAAGTCTTATTTCGTTTCAAGTAGTAATGTTCTGAAGCTTCGTAACCGCAATCTAATATCCGAAAGAAAAATATATTCGAAACCGTAATTGAAACCGATATAAACATTTTGAATAATAATGATTATAAAAAAACGAATTTTTACAGGAATTAGAGTAGGTGTGTTGGTAGTTGTTGTGTGTATATGTGTGAAGAGGTTTCCTTTCAATTAGCCAAACTGATAACCTAAACGTAAGTCCTTATCATCACAGCCTATATGTGTCCCACTGTGGGGCTCCGGCCTCCTCCGTAATGGGAGGGAAATTAACCTACTATACCAAGCTGGTCAGACGTGTTGGTATAGGGTATTTGTTTCGAATTTTTCTTCTCTTGCATAGATGTTATATGCGTTTTATGTCCCTTAGTCGTCTCGTACGATCATCCACGGGTAGAGGGTGGTGAATTGGAAAACGTAAGTCTTACCAAAGGAGAATAGTACGATACTCAGCATTTTTATATTACAATTTTCTAAATAGTCATTATGCGTAACCGAACCAACGGATAATCCGAAATAATTTCATCATCCATAACTGTATCCGAAACCGATATAATTATATATCTATATATCCATATCCGAAACTTCATCCGCAACATCTCTATTCTTAAGAATAAAAATATATTGGCTTAATCAATAAAGCGTCATTCACGGAAATAGTTAATAGCGTACACGCGAGTGATGCTTTTAATTTATTTAAGACAATGAACGAGGTCGAACGCAATTGCATTAACACGAAGCTAGTGTTGGTTGCGAATGAATTTGGGATGTATTTCAATGTTATCGGCACACAATAATAATTATGTCTTTTTTTTTAATGTATTTCAAACATTATCCGTCGGAAAACTTTTTTAAATAGTCTATGCTCTGAATAAACTTTTTTTTTTGCTATGGACTATGGAAGTGGTCGCGCCCCGCCAAATTGGTCGGGGCGACGGAAGAGGCGGCGCGCAACCCCGTAGACCCACCTGCAACACCTCTCTTCGCCGTACGAGCGGGCCGCCGGTAGGTACCCGGTACCCGATCTTTGTCTTCGGTGGCCATGCTCTGAATATACTTCAATCGAATCATTTGTAATGGTAGAGCCATACTGTTGATAGTTTTCTGTCTACAGCTGCAAGCCAGCTTGTCCGGGTTAGCATCACGCTCTCACAGAAAATCGACGTCTGAGCAATGGTAATGTGTCATTTTGGGTGGGTTTAGGGTTTTAATTGGAAGGCAACGGCCTAGCTGTATCCTTGCAAAAGTCCATGGGCGACAGTAACATTTACCATCAGATATACTGCTTGCTCGTTCACCACCATAAGCAATAAAAAAAAATTATGCGTGCGTACAAAGTACACATATCAGAAGTGAAACTTTGGCAAACTATTTTTTACTCTCTCTCTCTCTCCCTCCCTCTCTCCCACCCTATCTCTATCCCCTCTCTCTCCTCTCTCTCTCCCCCTCTCTCTCTCTCTAAAAAGATGGCGCGTAACCGAAAAATGTGACAGTAAATTTTTTTTCAACGCGGATAAAGAAGTTTCACTTCAAAAATATCTGAGTTGACAGAAGCGCACCGTGCAACAATCGTTCGTGTTAGGTTTTCGTAGCCTTTTTATACAGAGCCCATATCGTGGTCATACCAAATATCCCATAGATCGTGATTTTGAGTCTGGTTGACAATTGTGTCGTTGAATTATGTCAGAAAACTTGAAGTCAGTCGACAACGACTTTACATTAACTGTTAATAAATATATAAGTAAAGAATTGGCTTAAACGCCTTAGTAGCCAAGCCATAAGGAGTTTATGGCTAATAAAAACAATATAACAAAAATAATCCTTAGCCCGTAGTGCTTTTTATAATTTGTTATCATTGATCTTTTTCATTGATCCTTACTCAAAAGGCATCTCACTGGAGCTAATTTAATAATAAAAATAAAAAAGAAATTAAAAATGTAACCAATCACTTTCATGAAAATATATGATTACCTCTCACGCGCCAGACTTCGCGGTGCTCTCGAATGCCCGCGCTTTGTTTTATTGAAAAAAGTTCAGTGAATTTTATGGTTTTACGTAAACTGTTATTTTTGCTATATTACAAGGAAATGTGAAATACAGTGTTAAAAACAAAAAAATTGTGGAACGTTTAATTGGGTCAAACCTGTGTCCTAAAAGCGCGTTGAGCAAATTTTTTTTGGGTCAAACGGTGTCCCAAAAGTGCGTGAGGGTTTAAAAAATGACGAGCCAACTGAGTTTCTTGCCAGATCTCAGTTTGTGATTATTTTCCATCCGGTGGTAGATTTATTAAAATTAATTTAAAGAAATATGTAAAATTGACAATATGTAAGTGTCCCTACGGGGCTTATGCATAATAAATGATTTGATTTGTTAATATAATTTGTTATTTTCTCTCTGCCTACCCTGCAAGGGATATGGCGTGATGATATGTATGTATGTTAATATGAATAGCGCGTGGCATAGACCTTACTGTCAAAGCGCGAAATAAAGTAGTTTGCGCATATGCCAGCTGCCGTGAGAACGATACATATCACGCGCATCAAGGTTGCTTGATGAGTAAATACTCATATGAGTATATAACAACTATACACCGGCAATCTATTGTTCACTATCAATCAGTAGTAGCACAGAAATGTTATAACGTTAAACTTTATAAATATATCAGCTGTCTTTGAGAAATTTATTTCACCTTAATTTGTAAATATATATATATATATATGGCTTACATCGCGAATTTTCCTAATTTTTAATATTAATAATTATCTTTTAACTTTTAATCGAACCGTCTTACACGAACAATTTCAAAAAGAATATAAATAATTTCTATATAGTCATGATTTACTATGATTTATAGGGATTACTGTATTGCTGTGTGGTAGCGACGAATACTACCAACCCTTACTTCGCTCGTGGGTGTCGTAAAAGACGACTAAGAACTTTATCGACCTGGGTGAACTTATCTTATACCATCAGGTCAACAATTACATTCCTAAGGAGTGTTGGCGTCAGGCAGGCAGTCATAAAACTATTGCCAGTAACTTTTGCAATATGTACCTACTATGAAAGCAGAGTACATATTGCGTCGACCGCAAGTAATTGGTATAAGAGCAGGTGAATGATGATGAATGGTGATAGTCATGATTTACTGTCATTAGGGATTATTATGGAACATAATAGGATAATATTAGCGTAAATAATGAAAACTATGAAATACATAATTCATTGGCAACCCAAGATGTTTTGCTGGCCAGAATTGCCAGCTTGTATGACCAAACTAAACCATTTTTTTCGTAATGTACGGGATAATCGCTCCTCTTAGCAAGTATCATCCACCCACTGTCCTGCTCTTATCCCAATTACTTGAAATCGATGGAATATGTACTCATACATATTGCAAAAGTTACTGGCAATAGTTGTATGACTAGCCTGAAGTCAACCCTCCTTAGGAATGTAATAATTGACCAGTTGTCCAGGTAGATATAAAGCTCTTAGTCATCTTTTACGACATTCACGAGCGAATTAAGGATTGGTAGCCTCTAACCACACAGTACTTATAGCAAGTATATATATTTCTGAACGTCCAATTCCCGTGTAACGTCGAAATAAGAATATAATAGTCATCATTACCTTACTTTCTCTTGGGAGACGTTAAAACAGTATGAGGCATCAGGCAAATGAGTATCATCCATAATAAAAGGATAATTTACCAAATAAACCATGCGAGTCAGATGGGTTGGTATAAATTTTATTTCGAGTATTCTTTCTCTTGCATTGATGTTATCTGCATATCATATCTCTTAGTCCTCTTTTAGGATATCCACAGATAAGAGAGGGAGCGGTAAATTGTATTTATACTCCGTCACTAGACGGATAGAATGGGTGACAAGTAATAAAAATAACGTTTCTCTTAAGAAATATTAGTTCAATTAATTTAGAACAACATTGTTGACATAACAATCACGTTTACGTTAAAAATATTAAAACATTGTTAGCACATTGTATACAGCTATAAAAATAACTATAAATCATAACAAGACTTGTTTTATTTATTTATGTGTGTTATAACCTTTAAAGTCATAAAAATAACACTAAATTTAATTGTTTCCTTTGAAATACATACATACATATGTGTAATTCGTAGGTTATCTATTAGGTAGACTATAGATAACAACGACTGGGTAGGTACTCGCAGTCTGCCCACATGGCGAAAGAGAGGTACAGTACTTATACGGCAGGTTATAGGTTTGCACGCCACCTTTACTGCTCCCTAAGCGTTTTAGGCAGGGTGTGACTGGACTATAATCTGTGCCAAAAAAAAAAGATTATTTATTATAGATGGCTCAGCAGATCAATTTGTAAAATATTAGCAACAAATACGTTAAAATATATACATAGAAGTGATTATTTAATAGCTGTGTTTCACTTTGCCTGACGAAGTAAATATACAATTCTACACTCATTTCGGGTAGATATCGTGAAATACAACTAAGGGTAATAAATGTAACATTTATGCAAGAGAAGGATAACTTGAATTAAAATTCTTTACCTATCCATCTGAGAAGTGTAGTATGGTAACATAATTTCGCATCTATTTTGGGATAAATTTCAGTCCAATAGTGAGATGTATAAGCTAACCTGATCGTAAAGAAGAACACATTTAATTTGCGCAGTATGGTAACAAGTTAAAAATACAATGCGTCCCCTAATCACACTTTCGCTTGAGTGTTGCAAAAAGCGGCTGATAGAGCAACAAGAAGACGGGATGCAGTACTCTTATGCCAAACTCTTAACACCAAATAGGATCGCCAGCTTCTTTGCCAAGCGTGTTGTATATTTGGAGGGCTTAGGTCTAAATGTGGACCCACCGAAGACAAAGATCGGGTACTGGTAACCCAAAACCCGATGGCGAAGAGAGGCGCTTGCAGGATGGGTCTATGGGTTCGCGCGCCGCCTCTTCCGTCGCACCGGACTGATTTGGCGGGGCTTGACCATCTCCATAGTCCACCGCAAAAAAAAGGTCTAAATTTTTTTCGACTTCGATAGGCTTATGGATGGATGAATAGATGAATCAAAAAATATATATTTTTGTGAGAGCTATCTTTATTTATGTAACTAGCTTCTTCCCGCCACTTCCTCCACGTGGAATAGTTAGTTTAGGCTAACGTTATCTTTAATATGCGACTTCGTTTATGTAGAAATTGAAAAAAAAAATGATTTTGAAACATTCTACATTGGTGCTCCGATATTGATCTTAACATACATACATACATATCATCACGCCATATCCCTTGCAGGGTAGGCAGAGAGAATAGAGTGCCAGAGAACTCTATCTCTGCATACTTCACTCGCTTCCTCAACATTCATAATTCTCTTCATACACGCTCGCCGGTTTCGGAGACTCTTGACTCCACCTTCCTTCAGTACATGACCGATCTGGTCTAGGTAGGTTAGTCTCTGTCTCCCTCGGTACCTACATCCTTCCACTTTCGCATTGTATATCTTCTTAACCAGACGTTCGATTGATCTTAACGTGATAATATATATGGTATTCTACAGCCTTCTTCGATAAATGAGCTATCTAACGCTTAAAGAATTTTCCAAATTCGATGAGCAGTATCAACGATTAGCGTGTTCAAGCAAACAAACTCTTCGGCAAATAATAGTAATAATAATAATTTTATTCGCTGGAATGCAGGTAATTACTAATTAACTACTGCCGTTTGGGCATGCAATATAAAATATTATAAATATTAGTGTAGATTATTTTGTAAGTATGCTACTGAACTTCTAAACGGCTGGACCGTTAGAAGTAATCGTTGATCCCGAAAAGTGGCGCTACTGTCGTTTACAAGGAATTCTATTTTTTTTATTTGTATAAAACAGAGTATGTTGCGTCAATCAGTATATATATGATGATTTACATT
Organism: Lymantria monacha; assembly: GCA_905163515.2. NCBI lineage: Eukaryota > Metazoa > Arthropoda > Insecta > Lepidoptera > Erebidae > Lymantria > Lymantria monacha. The sequence goes on from LR991099.1 coordinate 20,769,128, forward strand.
GGTATTTTCATTAATTTTTAATGACTTCTGCGAATTATAATGAATTGTCACTCAGGCATTTTGCATTCTTTAGTCCGTGATTATAAGAACAATAATATCACTTATATAATCTTAATGTACATATATACATTCGTCATGGTTAGACGACACCGGAGCAGTCTCCGCAAACAAGATTCTGTAACTTAATACAAAGATATCGTTTTAATATTTTTATGATATGCATAATATTATAAGAATGTGCAAAGGTTTGTTTATTGTTTAGTTCTTAAAAACGCAGTAAGCAGTTTTGTATTTCTATGTATTTTATTTAATCTAATTACAACTACAGTAAAGTATGGTTTATATACCAACACGTCTGACCAGCGTGCTAAATAACAAATCGTAAGAGATGACTAACGGATACAAATAAGTAATACAACTGCAGGAGAATGAAAACTCAATATAAAAACCCCCATACCAAATAGTCTTACCAGCGTGGTACGGTAGGTCAATTTCCTTCTCACTAAGGAGGTGGCGAGCCCAGCATTGGAACGTTTACGAGCTGAGACGCTGAAGACTCCTTCAGTGGTAAATTATATTCTTACACCGTCACACACCGAATACAAAAAATAGATAACCAACAAACGTACATACATACATATCATCACGCCATATCCCTTGCAGGGTAGGCAGAGAGAACAGAGTGCCAGAGAACTCTATCTCTGCATACTTCACTCGCTTCCTCAATATTCATAATTCTCTTCATACACGCTCGCCGGTTTCGGAGACTCTTGACTCCACCTTCCTTCAGTACATGACCGATCTGTTCTAAGTAGGTTAGTCTCTGTCTACCTCAGTACCTACATCCTTCCACTTTCGCATTGTATATCTTCTTAACCAGACGTTCGTTACAAAAGTATTTACAAAAGTTATTACAAAAGTAACTGTACATTTACACACATACATACATACATATCATCATGCCATATCCCTTGCAGGGTAGGCAGAGAGAACAGAGTGCTAGAGAACTCTATCCTTGCATACTTCACTCGCTGCCTCAACATTTCTCTGTACATTACTGTACATTTATAATAATAATATAATAATTAACATAATAATTTCTATTTATAATGTTTACGCGAGTATTACAACATTTGGAATAAAACTTTTATTACAGATTTTATCACAATTTGATTCTACCAACTGTCTAAATGACATAGTGGCTAAAAGGCCAATGTCATATGTCAACCTATTGAGCCAATGTCATCGATTGCTACGTAGGACAATACATTTCGAGAGGATGCGAGGGTAGACCGGGTTGCAGTGGCTCACTCGTATGGCGTGGAGAAGTACATTGCGGGGCAAGTATATGGCGTGGCCCCACTTCATCTGTCGTCCCGGACGTATTTAGCGGAGTGTTTCCAGACCAAAGCCCGCCACAAAAAAACGACAACACTTTCTGCGGTTCATAAATTGTTGTTCTGAGTCTAGGTGTAATTTGTATCCATCAGTTGCGTACTGAAAAGTCCCCAACAATACAAGATTATTTGTTTAGTGCTGGTCTATAAAAAAATAGTATATAAATTTATTGTACGGATTATTATATTTCCATGTAACTCGTAATCATTTACTATTATTATATTCATATCACAATTATACATTATTATAACGCAAATACCTACTCGATATCGCGTAGTCATTACGAAATATCCGTACAAATAACAAACCATTGATAAAAAAAAACTACTATTTTAATGATATTCCCACACAAACTTCTTAAAATACAAATGTATGTTAATAAAACACAAGGTCTACATACTCTTCCTATTGATTAATAACCTTGATTTGAATTTTCCCTGGTACACTTCCGACATTTCGTTATGCATAGGTTTTTTCAAGGTGCATTTGCAGATTCTGCTGCCATAACACTGTAAACCTTGTTGTTTGACAGATTAATCAAATAAATAGTACAGTTTTATTGCCCAAAATAAGTCCGTATTACATTTAAAAAAATATATTTGATAATATAAAGATTTTGATTTTATAAAGCTTTATTTGATTTTGATAATATAAAGCTTTATTTCAATCTAAAATATATCTATTATACGTTAAATAATTATAGACTGTTTGGCATAGATATTTTTTATTGCTTATAGTAGCAAACAAGCAATTAGGACACCTGCTAGTAAGTATTACTGCCACTTATGGACCTTTGCTATTCTAGAGGTACAGCTAGGCCGTTATTTACATACCAAAACCCACCCATAAAGTTGGGCTTCCGGCTATCTTCTTTTACATCTCTAATTATTTTCCTACTTATCCCAATTAGTTGGGGTCGATACAATATGTACTCTTTTTTCATAGTACATAGGATAAAAGTTATTGGCAATAGTTTTATGACCGGTTGCCTGCCAGACGTCAACCCTCCTTGGGAATGTAATTGTTGACAAAACGGCATCAGATGGAGTTGGCCCAGGTTATAAGGCTCTTGGGGTACTATCCCAGAAACCTCCACGCGGTGTACCCTGGGTGCGGACGGCGGTCCCCAGTTCTTCTGTTGTACTGTCGTCCGTAGCAAATATCTGCGCGATTTCGCTCCTTACTCTACTACAGTCGTAGTAGAGGGTATAGGACGCGAAATATTGGGACGGGCTCAGTCACTCATTCATTTGAGGGCTGGGCAGGCACATGCCACCGCCCACACATCGTAAACCTGATTCTTTGCTTGTCTTAGTTTCAGGAGCGAGGGTCTTGGCTTAACCGCCCGGACCGCGAGGAAGACAACCTCTATAAAGAGTTCGAAGTAACATTCGGACTCGGAAATCACCCAGAATCTTAAGTTCTGGCGTGCGGCGAGAAGATGCATGGCAGATGGGTTGTTCTGTCGTTAGCACGCTCCAGCCAGGGTACCGGCTGACCCCCTGGTTGGTAAATGTAGGCTTGCCCGGGTAAAGGGATCTCTGCCCGGGTCGACGCAATGTATCTCCCATTCTCGTGGGAATCAAATGGATACTCAAAATTTAAATAAAACCGACGGGGATTGTAGCGATCCTCACCCCAAGGCCCGGTCAAGCCGATCAAAAACTGACCAAGACGACGCCTCGTCCTCAGGACTTGAGGCGTCCGCCGAGGGCCCGGCACAAACCGTGGAGGCCCAGAAGAAGAAGAGGAGGTCGCCTCGAAAGTCTCGGGGCAACGGCCTGAGCCACAAAAGGCGGCTGGAGGAGCGGCGAGCGCGCAGGGAGGCTGCCGCCGCTGAAGAGAAGAAGGACGGTAGACTCGCAGCAGAGCCGTCGACGGACGAGGGCGACAGCGATGTCGCAGAGCCGTCCGAAGACGAGGGCGGCGGATCTACCGTCAGAATGGACGAGGGCGGTGATATTCCCGCAGGGCCGTCCAAAAAGGACAGTGGGTCGGCTGGTGAAGGCCCCACTAGGTCGTCGGCGCGTCTAGCAGCAAAGACGCCGCCGGCGACCGCGACTAAGAAGGAGGAGGCCCTCCCCTCGCAGGTGCGAAAGCGCCCCCTGAGTAAGGGAGGCAGCTCGAGCGCCGAAACCGAGGGGAGCGTGGCCAACATGCCTCCACCCAAGATCCAGGCCTCCCGAAGAGGGCGAGGGACCTCGGTAATGGAAAGGGCGGCGGCGGTCGCTGTCCGCGCCGGCGAGGCCACGGATCTGCAGGCCGAAAATGTCCGCCTTAGAGGCGAGATGTCAGGCCTGCGGACCCGAAACCGGAACCTGGGCGACATGCTGGCGGAAATGCGTCGCGCAAACCGCCAGCTGTTGATAGACGTGGCCGATCTCAAGGCGCAGGTGGCGCTGTTCGTGTCACCCGCGCCAGCCGCGCTATCAGCCAGGGCCGGATACTCGGCGGCCGCTGCGGCGCCAAAGCCGCCTCGCGCTGCGGCGCCGACGACGTTGGGTGATGGCGTCAGCGTCACACCCGTCCCCGCGGCGAGGAAGACGCCTGCCGCCGCGAAGCGCGCGCCGCCGGCTGACGCTGGCGCGGTCACCGCGGTGAAACTCCCTGTTCCCGTGGTGAGGTTGACGCCTCTCCCCGCGGACCGCTTGCCGCCGGCTAGCGCCCCTGCGGCGCCAAAGCCGCCAGGCGACGTAGAACGGGCCCCTAAGGAGGCTCAGCCGACCCCGTTTGAGGTGGGAGGCATATCGGACGAGGCCCTCGCCAAAATCATCGGCGCAGTGGGCAAGCTCGTCGATGCGCGCTTCGCCGTTCTGGAGGCGAGGTTGCCTCCAGAACCACGTGTCCGACCACCTCTCGCCGCGGACAAGCGGCCGCATGTGGCACCAGCCCCCGCCCCGCTGCCTTGTCAGGGTGGCCGCGTGGGGAGCTACGCCGCGGCCGCGGCCGGGCCTAAGCCCAAAGGCCCCGGCCCAGCTCCGAAGGGACCCGCCCTGAGGAGGAAGACGGTTCCGGCTCCTGCCGGACCGCTGAAGTCGCCCGCAACAACACCGCCGGCGACGACCAGCGAGGCCGCGACGAGGCCTTCCGCGTCTGGCACGACTGCCGTACCCGAACAGGGTTGGCAGGTAGCCGAACGCGACAGAAGGAGTCGCGGCCAAAGGAGGAGAGCGGAGGCCAAGCGCGCCGCTGAGGTCCCCGCTCCTCAGGCAGGAGCCGGACAGAAGAAGAGACCGCGCAAGGGGCTCAAGTCGCCGAAGACGGCCGCAGTGGTGATCACTGTGCTGCCCGAGGCGGCCGAGAAGGGCCTCAGCTACGAGGCCGTCTTGAGGAAGGCCCGGCGGGAGCTAGACGTCTCCGATATTGGAGGCGTCGAAGCCAGGACCCGCAAGGCCCGGACGGGGGCTCGAATTCTCGAGTTCCCAGGGGCCGAGGGCGCCAAGACGGCCGACAGCGTGGCCGAGAAGCTGAGAGGTTTGTTCGCCGAGGAGGGTGGCATCAAGATCGCCAGGCCCGTCAAGTGCGCCGAAATGCGCATTTCGGGTTTGGACGATTCAGTGACGGTGGAAGACATCCGGGAGGCTATTGCCTCGAAAACCGGGTGTCCCATAGACACCGTCCGGGTCGGTGCCATTCGTCCCGGTCCGGGTGGCGTAGGTGCTGCCTGGGCGCAGTGCCCGGTGGAGTCGGTCAGGCAACTGGCCGGCTCAGGCAGGCTCCTCGTGGGCTGGAGCTCGGCGCGGGTAACCGTGCTTGAGCGCCGGCCTGCGAGGTGCTACAAGTGCATGGCGGTCGGACACACTCGACCGACGTGCACTAATTGCTTTGACTGCGGCGGATTGTGTTTCCGCTGCGGTCAGACCGGTCACGTGGCGGCATCTTGCGCCGCCCCGCTCCACTGCCCCGCGTGTGCGGCGGGCAATAAGCCCGCCAAGCACCGCATGGGCTCTGGGGCGTGCAAGCCTCCAGCTTCGGCCCCAAAGGCGCGGGGCGGCCCTACGACCACGGCCACTCCCGCTCCTAGCGCGGTCCGATCGCCCGCTGGCGAGGAGGTCATGGACACAACCCGATAATGGGTACACCAGCCATGCACCTCCTCCTGCAGGCCAACACCAACCACTCCGCTGGAGCGCAGGATCTCCTCCTGCAATCCATGGCGGAGTGGTCGATTGGTGCAGCCGTAGTCGCGGAACCGTACGCCGTGCCTGATCGCCCCAATTGGGTGGTCAGTCGAAACGGTACCGCGGCAATCGTCGTCTCAACGCAGCGGCACTTCCCGTCCTTGTCCCTTTTGGATAGGGGCGAGGAATTTGTCGCGGCGGAGTGGGGAGGGGTCACGCTTTACAGCGTATACCTCTCCCCCACTAGGAGGATGGACGATTTCGGGGCCTCACTCACCACCTTGGAGGCCTCGATACGGCGACTGGCACCGGGCCTCGTCCTGGTTCTGGGGGACTTTAACGCCAAATCCACGGCGTGGGGGTCCCCTATGACGGACGACCGCGGGCGGGCGGTCAACGAGTGGGCGGCTTCACTGGGCCTCTGTGAACAGAGGCTCGGTGAACACGTGTGTGCGGCGGCAGGGCGGGTCGATAGTGGACTTGTCGTTCGCTAGCCCCGCTGTCGCGCCACGGGTGAGGAACTGGAGTGTCCTGGAGGAGGCGGAGACCCTGTCGGACCACCGGTACATCCGGATGGAGGTCTCCCCCCGGGAACCCGGTAGGGGTCACAGGGCGGACGGAGCTCCCGCGTTTCCGCGGTGGGCTGTGGGTCGTCTTGACAGGGATCTACTGGCGGAGGCGGCCATTGTCAGCACGTGGCTGTCCTCACCACCCCCAGCGGACGGAGTGGACGCTGAGGCTGTCCGCATTCGCAGTGCGTTAACGCAGATCTGCGATGCGGCCATGCCCAGAGTGCGGCGGCGTCCACCTCCGAGGCAGGGGGTCTACTGGTGGTCCCCAAGACTGGCGGACCTTCGTGCGGCATGTATCAGTTCCCGAAGGTCCTACACCCGCAGCCGGCGGCGTCACCGCGACGTCGAGCGGGAGGGCCAGCTGTACGAGGCGTACCGCAGTGCGCGGACTGCCTTTCGGCTGGCCATCCGTGCCGCCAAGGGCGCGAGTTGGCAGGAGATGCTGGACGGTCTCGACCGTGACCCCTGGGGTCGCCCATATCGCGCGGCGCTGAACAAGCTTCGCGCGCGGGCCCCCCCCCTCACCGAGACCCTCCAGCCCGACTTCCTTCGTAGGGTGGTCGAGGAGCTGTTTCCACGGCAGTCGGAACACACGCCCCCGGTCATGGCTCCGCCAGATCAGGACCGGGAGGCCGACGACGACGAGAGTGTTCCGCCCGTGACGGAGTCGGAAGTGGGGGCGGCCGTGGCGAAGATTCGTTCCGCCACCACGGCCCCCGGCCCGGACGGAATTCCAGTCCGGGTGCTGACGTCGCTCCTCGAGCACTTCGAGCCTCGCCTCAGGCAGCTGTTCAACGCCTGTCTGACGTCTGGACGGTTCCCTGAGTGCTGGAAGGAAGGGAGGTTGGTTCTCCTGCCAAAGCCGGGACGGTCCCCGGATTTGCCGTCGGCCTACAGGCCCATCGTGCTCCTCGACGATGTGGGTAAGCTGCTGGAGCGTGTGCTCGCTGCCCGCATCGTCCGACACCTGGAGGAGGTGGGGCCCGATCTGTCGGACGCTCAGTATGGGTTTCGGAGGGGGCGTTCGACCATCGGGGCCCTATTACGCCTGAGGCAGGCGGCCGCGGAGGCCGTCGCCGGGAAGGGAGTGCTGTTGGCGGTGTCGTTGGACATCGCCAACGCATTCAATAGTCTGCCATTCGGCTGCATCAGGGAGGCGCTCCGGTTCCATGGAGTGCCCCTGTACCTCAGGCGGCTGGTGGCAGACTATTTGGAGGGCCGCAGTATCCTCTGCGCGGGTCCCGCAGGGGACATTGTGCGGACGCCCATGTCGTGCGGCGTTCCACAGGGGTCGGTTCTGGGGCCGACTCTGTGGGACATCGGGTACGACTGGGCGTTGAGAGGGAGTCTCCCCCCCGGGCTGAGCTTGGTGTGCTACGCTGACGACACGCTCGTCACAGCCCGGGGCAGGACACTCGAAGAGGCGGCGAGCCTGGCCACTCTCGGCACCGAGGAGATGGTCAGGCGGATCGAGGCGCTGGGGCTCAGGGTGGCCCTAAACAAGACGGAGGCCCTACTTTTCCATGGGCCCCGTGTGAGGCTGCCCATCGGCGCCTCGATAGTGGTAAACTCCATCCACATCAGCATCCAGGCCCATATGAGGTACTTGGGTCTGGTGCTCGACGGGCGATGGTGGTTCCGGGAGCATTTCCGACAGATTGCTCCCCGGCTTGTCGGCGCGGCGTCCGCCCTTTCTCGACTCATGCCGAATGTGGGCGGACCCAGTTTTGAGGCCCGACGGCTGTATGCGGGGGTCATCCGCTCGATGGCCATGTACGGCGCACCCGTGTGGGCGGGGGCTCTGAACGCCCAGCTCAGGGCGGTTCTGTGGAGGCCACAGAGAGCCATGGCGGTCAGAGCCATTCGCGGGTACCGCACGGTGTCGACAGAGGCGGCGTGCCTGTTGGCCGGGACACCCCCGTGGGACCTAGAGGCGGAGATGCTCTCCGACCTCTACCGGCGGGTTATCACAGCGCGCGAGGAAGGTGGCTCCCCATCGTTGAACGAGATAGCCACCTGGCGCGTGGATGCCCGCCGAGACGTCATCGCCCGTTGGGCTACGCGGCTGGAGAGGCCTAGGCACGGTGTGGAGACCGTTGAGGCCCTCCGGCCCGTATTGATAAAGTGGATGGAGCGGCGGCACGGAGTCCTCACCTTTCGGCTGGTGCAGGTATTGACGGGGCACGGGTGTTTCGGGTTGTACCTGCACAGGGTCGTGTATAGGGAGTGGACTCCGGCCTGCCACCACTGCAGGAGTGACGAGGACACGGCGCAACACACGCTGGAGGTGTGTCCGGGATGGGAGCGACAGCGCCGTGACCTCGTCGCTGTCATCGGTGCCGACCTGACGCTGCCGGCCGTCGCGAGAGCGATGGTCGACAGCATCAGGAACTGGGACGCGGTCGCCGCCTTCTGCGAGGCTGTCATCTCGCAGAAGGAAGCGGCGGAACGGGCAAGGGAGGATTCCCGCGCCCCGGGCCGCCGCCAGCGGCCGGGGCGGCGCAGGCGCGAATACCTGCGCCTGATGCCGCCCTAACCGAGGCTTCGGGTGATCGGACCGGGGAATTGTCCGGTCACCCGACGTGAGGCCACCGCGTGAGGGCGACGCCCCGACGGCGAAATCTGTCGGGGCGTCGACGAGAGGAACCCGCGAGGGTGAACCGCCGGGCGGGCCACCGAAGTTAAAAATCGGGTCCCGGTGACCCGCTCGCACGGCGAAGAGAGAGGAAATTTTACGGTGGGTCTATGGGGTCACGCGCCGCCTTTTCCGTCACCCCGGACCGATTTGGCGGGGCGAGACTAATCCATAGTCCACCAAAAAAAAAAAAAAAAAAAAAAAAAAAAAAAAGGTTATAAGGCTCTTAGTCGTCTTTTACGACATTCACCAGCAAAGTAAGGTTGTTAACATTCGTAGCCTTAGCCTTCTTCTTCATCTCCATAGATCTTTATTTCGAGTTTTATTCTCTTTTAGTGATAATATAGTCGTATTTTACAATATCTACGAAATACGAAGGGCTGGTGAATTGTAGTCATACTCCGTTACCACACGGTAATTGCAATAACCAATTCACAATTGATCGTAAACTTGTCTGTACCCAAATATAACAATCATACAAAACGTGATTTATGAAATAACTCAAAAATAGAAACTAGTCGCCATTATAATTTACGACCAAATTATCATTTACTAGTCGAATACTGCGAAACACAAGCTACTTAGATTAAAAAAAAAGAACGTTTTACTTTGCAGCTAACAATTCTTATTAACATGAGAGTTTCTTAAAAATTCATTAGCTAATTAATTTTAAATTTTTAACACAAAGCAATTATAACTATATTAATTAAATTAAATAAACAATAGCTTAGTAATTATATATTTTATAATTAACTAAACATTGGATTAGTTTAGGCAAAAACCCTTAATTGTGAAGACAACGAATCTTTCTTATAGAATTTTGTAGCAAATTTGATGTACTAAAAAATAAGAACCGAATTTTTAATATTTTTATCGATGATTCACTTGAACAAAGATAAAAATTAGAAAAATAGGATTTTGTTGGTCTGTAACTTTGTAAATATTAATGATACAAAAAAAAATATTAAAAGATTTTTTATAGTGCGTCAAATGGACTACAAAATTGTCATTTAACTTTTTGTTCTATCTTGGTTGGTTTAGCTGAAAATTGCAAAAAACACGAAATTTTGGGAAAATTGAAACTCTAAAGCTTTATAAAAAGTCAGGCATCGATGGTAGCAATATGACACAATGAAATTTTTTGTTCAACATTTAATGCCAAATAAGGTCTAGTAGTTTATTTCATGAAAAAATGGAATCTTCAGATGTTGCGGCAGTGCATAATGAAAAACAAAAATTTTCCCGTGTTCTTTAAATGGGAAAACTTCATATTTGATGGAGTCCTCCATCAAATCTCTTAAAATTAAAATTACGAACTCTCCTTTGGACAGGCCTTTTGTTTCGACATCTTCTACGATATTTTGAGCGGAGAGTGAAAAAAAAAATATCCTTTTTTTTTGGCACACCCTAATGTCCTACTGTTGGACTCGAGCCTCCTCCATAATGGGACGGAATTTGACCTAATATCCCTCGCTGGTCAAACGTGTTGATATAGGGTTTTATCTCGAGGTTTTTTTCTCTGACATAGATGTTATATGCGTTTTATAGCCCTTACTCATCTCTTACGATCACCCACGGATAAGATAGGGAGTGGTGAATTGTATTCTTACTCCATCACCACACGGAAAATGTCATAGATATCATAAAGAGTGAATAGAAGTCTTTCATAGACTGGTGCATTTAGACACCAAATGGACCAGTGCATCATATGATCAAGAATTACATTTTCAAGAAACGTTAACTAGTTATTAAGTTAGGTCAAAAGGCGTAAACGTTGTATTATTTTTCGAATCGCGTTAGACAATAAATACTGCGGGGAGTATATATATATATTGGAATAATAGATAAATCATTCATCCATCTATCTTTCAGCCTACAGAATCACACTGTTGGAAATTAGTCTTCTCAAGGAGAGATAATGCCAAAATTGCTATGTTTGAAAGTTGGTCCTAAAAGTCACTCGAGAGAGTGCTCATTCTTTGGTAAGCCTTAGTCGACTTTTACGATATATACGGGCAAGTACTAACTACACAAATGGCCTAATGTTTAAAATACAGACTTAATAGCAAGTTGCCGTTAGTTCGATTCACATGCAAGACAAAGTAAAGTCCCCAGCAATAAAATGTCCTTACTCGGGTATGGGTAATGGTTTTGTCTTTTATACTAAAAAAAAAATGTAAAGACATACTGTCTTCTGGGCGGGAGCGGCTATTATCAACTCTTACTTTGCTAGTGGATGTCGTAAAATACGAATAAAAGTTTATATCAACCTGGGCCAACTCAACCTGATACCGTTTGATTAACAATTATATTTCCATGGAGAGTTGACGTCAGCTAGTCTTAAAATTATTGCCAAATCACTTTTGCAATATGTATAGTAGAAGAGGCGTGTACATATTGTGTCAACGCAAGTAATTGAGATAAGAGTAGCAGAATACTGATATATTGTTCTCCTAACTCGTCTTCACGAGGCTTGAAAAAGGTGATGGGCAAAAGAGCAGGTGAGAATATGGATTTTTTTTTAAGGGACACCACACTGCACTAACGAAATATTCCTTGTATTGCGGGGGACTTTACGAACATGCAATTAACGCAGACTCAGAAACACCAATTTGTGGATCACACAAAATATTGTCCTGCGTGGGAATCGAACCAACGACAACTTGCTATTAAGTCTTTATTTTAAACATTACGTCATTTGTGTAGTTAGTTCTTTCCCGTATAAGTCGTAAAAATCGACTAAGGCTTACCAAAGAATCTCCCGAGTGACTTTTAGGACCAACTTTCAAGTACAGCAATTTCGGGATTATCTCTCCTTGAGAAGACTAATTTCCAAAAGTGTGATTCTGTAGGCTGAAAGACGGATGGATTAATGATTTATCTATTATTCCAATATACATATAGACTCCCCGCAGTATTTATTTTTCATCTAACGCGATTCGAAGAAGAATAAAACATTTGACCTAGCTGTATAACCAGTTAACGTTTCCTGGACCACTACGCCATCTGTGCAGTCATGAATGAAACGAGAAATAGAAATGTATTATGTCGCTTAAAATTGGAAATAGTCATCGAAGTCTTTCGGTTTCAATGTTGTTCATGAAATATTTTTACGGTTTCACGATTGTATTATAATAAAATGTTTGATATTATTTTTTGTTACCACTATACAAATTCTTAATCGTGTTTGGTTACAATGGATCTGTTTTCGAAACATGTTTACGATTGATAAATTTCTATAGTTAACACAATTATTGCGTATATATCTTATTTATATTTTTATATCGGGTTACATAATAGAATTATGTAAATACTTTACACTAGCTATCGCCCGCACCTTCGCTAGCGTGTTTTGTTGATAAAAAGGTAGCTTGTGTCTTTTCCCAGGTCTCAGTGTCTCAGAAAACTACTCTTAGTGTTGAAGCGTCATTTATCATCGATATTCCTCTAACCGACTTACGTGACATTTATCGTTATATTTTAAGCCAATTTACAAAATATATTTTTTAATTATAGCCTATGTGTTAATCTGACATAAGTTTAATTCAAATCCATACAGTAGTTTTTGCGTGCAAAAGTAATAAACATTTATACATACTTTCGCATTATAATTTTTTTTTTTATTGCTTATGGTGGCAAACGAGCAAGCAGCACACTTAATGATAAGTGTCACTGCTGCCCATGGATCTTTGCTATACCAAGAGTATAGCTAGGCTGTTGCCTACCATTACAATCCCCAAACCCATCCAGTTGGGCTTCCGGCTCTCTCGCTCACCGAATGAAGCGCAATAGCAGTCTGCCATTACTCAAACGTCGATCTTTTGCGAGAGTGTGGTACTACCCCGGACGGACCGGTCCGTGGCTGTAGACAGAGAACTGTCAACAGCGTAGTCCTACCACTAACATTGAAATATAATAAAATTTTAAGGAAGCTGGAGCTATATCTTAAATATATAAAAAAAAATACAACTTATATATTTTACTTATAATATAAAGTTATATACAATGAAACATAACTGAACTAAGTATGTTATATGTATGAGAGAAAAGAGAGAGAGAAAATCAACTATCTCCCCTCTGAGAGAAAATCAACTACCTCGCAATATTATGATCTTAAGTGTATTTATTTATAAATGCTGTGTGGTGGCGACTACGAATACTATCAACCCTTACTTTGCTCGTGGATCTTGTAAAAGAGAGAGCCTTATAACGACCTGGGCCAACTGCATCTGATGCCGTTTGGTGAACAATTACATTCCCAAGGAGAGTTGACGTCTGGCAGGCGGCCGGTCATAAAACTAATGCCAATAACTTTTACAATATGTACTATGAAAGAAGAGTACTTATTGTATCGACCCCAAGTAATTGGGATAAGAATAGGAGAATGATTATATAAAGCCATATGGCTTTCTGTTATCTTGTCTGCCATTGCCATATGGCTTTCTGTAATCTGTTATCTTGTAAATTCGAATCTGTCTGTTTACAGCGTTGCCTGCTTTTACAGTGTCAACTCTCGATCAGGTACCATTGTAAGTATTCGTATATACCTAATACTCTTCACACAGAATTTGCAAGAAATGAAAGTGCAAATTATATTACGTATTCCTTTCCTACGGATATCATATAAGGCATATATTGAGTCTATGTATCTAAGAGGTCAAAAAAAAATAATCTGTTTGAACTCGATTTATAACACCGAGGCACTGAAGCCTGAATATTCACTGTCGATGGTTTATTTAATGGTGCGCCCATTAATTGAAAATTAAATGATAGATTGCAATTAGACCATATCTAGCCAAAAAGATGAGCCACGGCCATATGACTATTTTCTATATGGAGCCCTAACTAAGCGACGGAATAGTAGTAAAAAAAAAGGAAAACTAGTTTAGGTAGTCTATAATATTTTATTTATGACTCATATTATATATATATATATATATATATATATATATATATATATATATATATTATGTTTCTAGTTAAAAAAAAAAAAACATTGATGCCAAAACGTGAACGGCGGCGGCGTCAGTCTGGTTTGTGCCATATTTTTCCCTTCTATTAACTAAAAATTATCGTGTTTCAGTCCATTTGCTTATATCTAAAACAAAAAGGGTATTATCTGCTGTTGCCGGCGCCAGTCGGAAACTCCCGACATGTTTGTCGGTGAATTATCTCCAAGATGGAGGTCAACATGGTGGCCACTGTGATTTGTGAATTAAATGTGCAAACAAAACTAATTTTATACTACAGTCTAATTTATTTTTAAAGTCTATATTCATACCATTTAACATTTGAATCTAGATACATGCAGTAATAATTAAACTTGAATTTAAATTTATTTAATCAATAATAAAAAAATAGCAGGTAGGGAATAAATTAAGACGTGCATATCTTAAGTATAGTACAGACATAGGTACATGTCATTACCCCTATCTTGTCTTAACAAAAAAACAATTGAGTCTCTAATTTTATATAAAGAATAATAAATTCTCAAGTTCAATTTAGGTTTAGATTAGGTACGGTATTTGCAGCCGAATGTTAAATCTGTTAGATAAATTAATTTGTAGATAGATTATTTTATAGAAGTTCAAAGGTTTCTCTAAAAATAGTTCATCGACTCTTAAAATATACAAAAGTTTTTAAGATCATTTAATAAGGTTCATCGTCTATGATGTCTTAACCAATGGAGTAGAAAATTAATTTTTACAAACAATCGCATTGAAATACTATTGTTAGCATGAAATACCAAAACTATTGAGCCGTACCGATTTCATAGGTTTTAGTTTTAGTAATTATGTTAAGAAACTTTTCTTCTGATGTAAATAATAATTTAATCTTGAATTTAAAAACTCTTTTATAATTATTGTTTATTTTCATATCAGAAAGAAAAATATAAACCATAAAAGAATGTAACCAAATTAAAAAGAGCAGCAGCTTTAGTTAATAACCATCAAAATAATTTTACGTACACAGGTCATCATCATTTGCCTGCCCTCATCCCACGCTAAGTGGGGTCGGCACAACACGTTCTTGCCTTCCACAAACTTCTATCAGCCGTCATATCTGCATTCACAACTTTCATACACATATCCTCTTTTTATACAATCCATCCATCTCTTTTTGGGTCTCCCACGATTCTTACGCCCATCCACAAGCATATTGATAACCCTCCTTGTCACATGCCTTTCATCTCTCCTCATCACATGGCCATACCAAGACAATCTCGCGCTCCTAATCTTCTCTATCACTGGTGCTACTTGCAAACTTCCCCTAATATACTCATTTCGTATCTTATCTAATCTTGTCACCCCACACATCCATCTTAACATACGCATCTCAGTAGCATGCAATCTTCTCTCATCCATCTTTTTCAATGCCCAGCATTCTGATTCATACATAACGACAGGTCTAATGACGCTTTTGTAGATTTTCCCCTTAAGTTTAAGGGGCATCCGCGCGTCACATATTGTTCCCGAGACCTGTCGCCATTTCACCCAGCCTGCTGAATGCAGGCTGGGTGAAATGTGAAATTCTTCTACAAACTTCCCGGTCAATATTGCCATCGTTTTGGAGAAGCGAGCCTAAGTACTATATTTATTTTTATTATACGTACAAAATTCATAAGAATAAGTCAAATTCTTTAGGAAGAAAAGAATTACAAATAATCATACACCATAATTATATAAATATAGATAAATGAAAAAAGATATAATTAGAGCAAAAATATTTCAATTCTGTATTCAGCTTTTACATCCCAAACATCATGAACCCATATGATGACATGTCAGTAGATATAGAATACACATTACACCGATTTAATACTCTAACTTTTCAGTTAAAATTATATTAAATACACGACACGGCTCTATTATCCAAATTATAGAAATTTTGTATTTCAAGAGCATGAAAGCAAAATTAATGCGGTCGAAATGCGATCTCTACGAAAAATCTGTGGAGTTAGGCTGACCGACCGCATTCGCAATGACGACGTAAGAGAGCGAGTAGGTATGAAAGAGAGTATTGGTGTAAAGATGCGAAAGGGAATGCTCCGATGGTTCGGACATGTGGAAAGAATGCCGAACGAACGTCTGGTTAAGAAGATATACAATGCGAAAGTGGAAGGATGTAGGTACCGGGGAAGACCGAGACTCACCTACCTAGACCAGATTGGTCACGTGCTGAAAGAAGGTGGAGTTAAGAGTCTCCGAAACCGGCGAGCGTGTATAAAGAGAATTATGAATGTTGAAGAAGCGAGTGAAGTATGCAAGTTCTCTGGCACTCTGTTCTCTCTGCCTACCCTGCAAGGGATATGGCGTGATGATATGTATGTATGTATGTATGTATGTTATTTATAAAAAAAAACTTTATAAAAGCGAAAAATGATTCTCACACCTGGGATGTGAGAATGTATCCTGACATCTGGTTTAACCTTAGAATATTAACAACTATCTGTTGATGCCGGGATTACAATAACAATTTTTTGCTAAAGGCAAATTTGTTATTTTATCGAGTTTCAATAAAATTTCAAACTCTATTAACATTATGAATAAAAATAATTGTTGTAATGATATTTTATTACTTTTAAATGCTCAAGTGGATTGCCACTTGCCCATTGGGGCAGACCACATCTTTCAATTGTTTGGTTTATGTATTTGAAAAAGGTACTAAGCAGCATATAGTCGGATTATCAGTACATAACCAATAATATCTACATAACAAATCATGTAATAATGCTTTAATTACTAACATTCAATTCCCAGGTATGTTAATTTAATGTGCGAGAGGGCCCATCTGCGAGTACACCCATACCTGATGTCATTCTAGGCAAGGTAATAAGTGGTCGGACGGGGGACTGACAGTTATGTATAGTTAAGCAACCCTGTGTGATCGGATCACAACCGAATCAATAATAGATTGGTCTAAATCTGATTGTGAATACATTGGTCTAAATCTGTTGTGGATTACTTCTTTTATTGTATAAATTTAAAGTCCGCGATAAAAATATTTCTGCTATAATACAAAATAATATATTTAAAAAAAAAGGTAATGCTGACTAAACTAGCGTTAAGATGACTCTCAGCAATATCTTGCCCTTATCCCAATTACTTCGGGTCGAAGCAATATGTCATCTTTTTCCATACAATCCTATCAGACATCATCTCTGTAGTCACTCCCTGTCTTTCCATGTCATGCCTCACGCAATCCATCTTTTCTTTGGTCTTCCTTTATTCCTAAAGCCATTTCCCATTTAAAACTTTCCTCACAACATTACATTCATCCCGCCTCATCACATGTCCATGTCCGTTAAAATTAAGTAATCCAGTGTGAATTCTCCCATGATTTTATACATTTTTTTTTATATTTCTTGCTACATCTGTTTGTAAATATTATTTGTACCTTTAATCTTTTCAATAAGTGGCAAGCATTACATTTTAACGGCTGTCCTTAAATTTCGAGTCATAAAATTTTAACGTCGCCCAATGGGATTTTTACGACTGGCAATATTTTAACCTATTATGATGTTAATAGAACTTGGACATAATTTATTTACCGAAAAATAAAATAAGCTGATTATATAATCACATTGAATTTTTGAATTACAGTTTTTTTTATTACATAGTGCTTTTAATTTTATTTTTCACTAGCTATACCCGCGACTTTGCTCACTTTAGAGTAGATTTTAATTAGTTTAGATAGTTTACTTAACTATAGAATACCCTATATATTTTTTCTATATTCTTGTATACTAGACAGGTATACAACATTTGACAATTCGTCGTTTACATAGAAAAGTGACATTAATCAAAAATACCAAATTTTACAGTAGGTTCACGCATTTAAAGATTTTTTTTCAACTAACAATATCTACGGCGTAACATAGAATAACACAGTTTTTGACATTTAATTTGATGATTTATTATTTGTTTTATTACAATACAAAATATAACAAAACGTTTTAAACAATAATATCATTTTTCTTTTAAGAAATGTCACTTTTCTTTTTAGTCGACGAATTATATCGATTGAGTAGTTAAAACGTGAAAATATAACAAAGTAATAAATAATTTTTTTTTACTGATTCAGGACTGTCTAGTGACCGTCGTAAGAAATCTAATCTACGGCACTGGCACGGAAGGTCAGTATTTTATTCACCACGCCATCTGTGCAGTCTACAATAAGTACAAATCCTTAGTTATTTAAGTTCTAATCTTTGAAAATAACTTAATATCTCGAAAAAGATCCATTTGTTTAACACCAAATAGAAGCTATCGATAAAAACTCATGTTGACATAGGAGGTTGGCTACCAACACAAGACCCCTCAAAACAACAAACGATAAATCATCTATAGATTAGAAGAAAAAAAAATGTAAACTATCGCAGTTTAATCCTAATCGTTCGGATGCGTTTCTTGGACTACCTGTTTTCTATCAACAGCTTAGAAAAAATGACCGACCATGTGTTATGCAAGCTATTAAGATTCTTTTGTGGTGAGTATTAATTAGTCTAGATCATCTCAGCTTCATCATCATGATCAGCAGCACTGTTGGAATTGGGCCTCCTCCGCATCATCATTCATCATTCTCCTACTCTTATCCCAATTACTTGGGGTCGATACAATATGTACTTTTCTTTCATAGTATTATATTGTAAAAGTTATTGGCAATAGTTTTATGGTCGGCCGCCTGCCAGACGTCAACCCTTCTTGAGAATGTAATTGTTGACCAAACGGCATCAGATAGAGTTGGTTGAGGTCGTTATAAGACTCTTAGTCGTCTTTTATGACATCCATGAACATAGTAAGTGTTGGTAATATTCGTAGCCGCTACCACACAGCTACAATTTGGGAGGGAAATTGACCTATTATATCAAGCTGGTCAGATAGGTTAACAATGGGTTTTATTTGTATTTTCTTTTTCTTACTTACATAAATGTTATAAGCATATTCTTTCCCTTAGTCGTCTTTTACGACATCCATGGGTAAGATAGGGGATGGTGAATTGTATTCTCATTTCGTTACCACATTGAATGTTAGTTTAGATATGGTATAGATTTCAATAATGTGATAATTCAATGAAATATAATATTAATAAATTTTAATTTAATTCCTTATTGATAACCGCAATATACCTATAGAAATTAGTCCTTATATAGCAAGAATTTTACAAACATATAATTAATATATATAATTATGCATACGCATACACAGACTTCGAATATCTTATAGTGAATTGTAAAAACAATAATTCGTTAGTGGTAGAACCATGCTGTTGATAGTTCTCTGTCTACAGCCGCGGGCCGGTCCGTCCGGAGTAGTACCACACTCTCGCAGAGGATCGACGTCTGAGTAATGGCAATGTGGGGTTTTGCAATGGTAGGCAGTGGCCTAGCTATAGTTTTGGATATAGCAAACGTCCATGGGCAGCAGTGACACTTACCATCATGTATGCTACTTGCTCGTTTGCCACCATAAGCAATTAAAAACAAAAACGAGAATCAAAGTTATGACAGATATTGCAGAAATAAAAGTAGGTCTTTACTTAAACCTTACGCTATTTGCTTGATTTGATTTGAATTGTTTTTTTAAAGAACGGACACGTTTATAAATCTTATTACGTTCAAAATAGATAAGTTGCATCAATATTATCGAGATTTCTTTCACTGAAAGTGTTATAAAAACTTTGATCTTGAAGTACCACTACAGCTGCATTCAATTTATATTCTATAATCATTTTAAAAGTTTCAAATTACGAGGCATATGTTTATAAATAATATAGGCACTGTGAAAAGTATAAATTTAAACAATCATTAGGATTTCTTAGAAAACACACTTGACGATTAGAAACTTCACACCTCGGCTAACATTAATCTTCCTTTTAAACAAATAATCTTATAATTTGGGTAGTTTCTTAGAAGGATTTACTGTCGCGTTTGTTATTTGTGACATTTTGATATTTAAAGATAAAGTTTATGTAAATTTGAAACGTATTTACACTGAGTAACGTAGAATTTTGAATGAATTTGAATAGTTCAAAGTACATACTGCGTACGTGATCAGTCGCCCTTTAATGGAGGTCCAAAGGTATAAAAATTATGTCCTTGGGAAAAGATCCCCTTTTATCGTGGCTTAAACATAATAAACGTGTTTTAAAATATTCAGAATGCGGTTTCTTGTTGAGTTATAAAGTCTTCAACCCCTTTTTGTTGATTGTTCAACTTTGACATACTCGTATGTAGTTTATTATGCTAATCGGAAATTTTAGTGTATAAAAATAATACGCCAAATGTCATACAAATCTGTGAACGTTAAAGGTATTTATTTATCTTATGAATGCTGTGTGGTAGCGTATACTAATACTAACAACCCTTAGTTCGTTCATGGATGTCGTAAAAGACTACTAAGAGCTTTATAATGACCTGGGCCAACTCCATCTGATGTCGTTTGATCAACAATTACATTCCCAAGGAGAGTTGGCGTCTGGCAAGCGGCCCGTCATAAAACCATTGCCAATAACTTTTACAATATGTACTATGAAAGAAGAGTACCTACACATTGAATCGACCTTAAGTAATTGGGATAAAAGTAGGAGAATGAATGAATGATTATTTATCTCATGATAGGTTTAGAATATAATACGAGTATGTCGCTATACCTTATTTTCTCGAGGGATTCTTAGATATGTATCAGTTCGTCAGCCGGATCGAGGCGCTAGGGTTGAGGGTGGCCCTGGACAAGACGGAGGCCCTCTTGTTACATGGGATCCGCATGGGCCCTCCCATCGGCGTTTCGATCACCGTCAATTCGGTTGACATCAGCATCCGGGGCCATATGAAGTATTTGGGCCTGGTGCCCGACGGGCATTGGTGGTTTCAGGAGCATTTCCGCTAGCTCGCTCCGCGGCTCGTCAGCACGGCGTCCGCCCCTTCGTGGCTTATGCCGAATGTGGGTGGACCGAGCGCTACGTGCCGACAGCTGTACGCGGGGGTCATCCGGTCGATGGCCCTGTACGGCGCACCGGTGTGGGCGGGGTCCCTGACCGTCCGACACAGGGCTCTTCTGTGGCAACCACAGAGGGCCATAGCGGTCAGGGCTGTACACGGGTACCGCATGGTAGCGACGGAGGTAGCGTGCCTGTTGGCCGGGACTCCCCCGTGGGACCTGAAGGCGTAAAATACTTGCCGATTTGTATCGGCGGGTGTCGGGGGTGCGAGCGGAGGGCGTTGTGGTCTCATTGAGGGAGCTCACCGCCTGGCGCGTCGACGCCCACCGAGACGTCATTTTCCGTTGGGCAGTCCGGCTGGCAGTGGAGGCCTTCCGGCCGGTGCTGATGCAGTGGTTGGAACGGCGGCACGGGGTGCTTTCCTTCCGACTGGTGCAGGTTTTGACGGGGCATGGATGCTTCGCCAAGTACCTGCACATGCTCGTCAGGAGGGAGAGTACACCATCCTGCCATCACTGCGATTACGACGAGGATACGGCGCAGCATACAGTCGGGGCTTGTGCCGCTTGGGCAGAGCAGCGCCGTGAACTCGTCGCAATCATCGGTGCCGACCTGACGCTGCCGGCCATCGCCAGGGCGATGCTCGACAGCGTCAGGAACTGGGACGCGGTCGTAGCCTTCTGCGAGGCAGTAGTCTCGCGGAAGGAGGCGGCGGAGCGCGTGCGTGAAGAAGGACCGACGTCCTCCCCTGGAACGTCGCTCAAGGAGAGGGTACCCCTCAGGGGGTATTCCGTCGGGTCGGCCACTGACGATAAGTTCACGCTGCTCCGGTGGCCGGTCTAACGACGAAGGCGAGGTTCACGGGTGGGTTACGGGTATGCGTGCTTACGCCCTGCTATCGCCCCGGACGGAGTGGTGCGAGGAGTGCGTCGACCGTAGCCCAACCCCAAAAAAAAAAAAAGATGTGTATCAGTTAAAAGCACACACACAAAGACAATTGGCATAAAAAAAATTCTTGAGACTTGGGACTTTAGGACATCAACTATGAGGGCCAACACCTGTCAGGCCACCGAAGTTAAAATCGAGTACCGGTGGTCCGCTCGCACGGCGAAGAGAGAAGGTTTTACGGTGGGTCTATGGGGTCACGCGCCGCCTTTCCGTCACCCCGGACCGATTCTGCGGGGCGAGACGCACCCATAGCCCACCAATAAAAAAAAAAAAAAAAGGGCCAACACCTGTCAAGCACTATCCGCCTTTCATAAAGCATTTATTCTATAGCCTATACTAGCTTCTGCCCGCGACTTCGCCCGCGTGAAAGGTTACTTTCCTAAAGTTTTTCATCCACTATTTTTATTATAGGGGTATAATAAAAATAGTGGATGAAAAACTTTAGGAAAATCAAGGGTAAATTTTTTATCACATTTTAATGTCATATTTATTTAGGTATATCTAATCAATAGCCTAAAACTAAGTTTCAAGCTTCTGGTTTTAGAAATGACGATAATTCCTTACAACTTTTCATCACCTTTACAATCCTTTTTTTGCATTAAAAAGTAGCCTATATCCTTTATCAGGTTCTAAACTATCTGTTACCAAATTTTATTTAGATCGGTTCAGTAGTTTTGGTGTGAAAGAGCGACAGACAGCGGAGTTACTTTCGCATTTATAGTATTAGTAAGGATTCAGCACAAAGTAAAGTACGTTTTATAAGCGTCTCCTCACTTATCACAACCATAATGTTATAATGTCAAGACTCGAAGTAAAAATCAATGCCGCATCAAAACCATAATTATGTTAATGTTGATATCTGCAATACATATTAAGCTTTATGCGTGGGGCATACAACAAAGGGTTATCGAATAAACAGTTATGCAACTTTTATACATATCTTTGTGCCACTCACAAAATATTTCGCAAAATCATTAACAAATGAATCTTAATTGTGTCTTATAACATAACTAACAAGCGAAACTCAAATTTGTTTGACAAATAATTTATATATTACTGAAATACATATGGTACCGAATCTCCTTGATAAGATTAATATAGTTATAGAAAATATCCCTTTATTATACTAACTGTCCTTGCCCGCTTCGCATGGCATATCACATAATAAACATAACCAATAGAATTAAACCAATTAATTAATACATGTGGAAAGAATGCCGAACGAACGTCTAGTTAAGAAAATAAACAATACCAAAGTGGAAGGAAGGTACCGGGGGAGACCGAGACTCACCTATCTAGACCAGATTGGTCACGTACTGAAGGAAGGTGGAGTCAAGAGTCTCCGAAACCGGCGAGCGTGTATGAAGAGAATGATGAATGTTTATGATGAATGAAGAGAATGATGAGTGTTAAATAGCCACTACTAGGCTATTTCACATACTAATGTAAAATATTACTGATTAATTCAAATTCATTTATTAGGTATAAACCCTGCGAAGGCACTCACATATTGTCATTTTGTTACATTTAAATTTAATCTAATAAACTACCACCGGATTGGAATGAGACCGCTACTGAGAATATCCGGCAAGAAACTCAGCGGGTTTGTCTAATTATATTCTATCTATGATTAAGATGATATAAACCTATTATGGCAAATTTCTAAGACAAATGTGTTTACAAATAAATTATTTACCAGTGAAAAAAAATATATACTTAACAAATGTTGCCATTACAACCATAATAATATTCGTAAAACATTAGCAACACACTACTACATCTACTTCCTTTAGAAATAACTAATAACCCATCGATCGCAAAGGTCAACGTCCAAATCATGTAATCATTCTTTACTACGGCCCAAATATCGTGCCCTGAAGCAGGCGTGGTCTAAAGTGGGTTAGCGTTACATTTAGTTGACACAGAATTATACAACGCATTAAATTCAATTTTAACTGATGATATCTTACTAATTAAATAACGCAACACTATAAAAGTTCAAGTACTTTAAAATTTACGGGTGTGACCTCACTCTATAACAGAAGACAAATTGGTAATAATAATTTATTTTATGGTCAGATATGACGAAATGCATGCATTTGTACATTGTTAAATTTCGGATTTTCCTTCTCTAAATCTATCTGTTTGTATTTTACACGAATACACGTTTATAACGTGCGTGGAAGAAAAATATGTGTTGGTACACTATATTTTTTACTACACTTTACTTTAATACATCAAGTACTACAATTATCTATCAATATACACTTGAATCAATCGGAATTGTATGCTTGGTTGAGAAGAACGGCAATCTATATGATACATAGCTTGGATGATTGATTGATCGTAAGTATCATTGGAAAAGTAACCTTGATGTTTACAAAGCATTAAATGTTATTTCACGTTTACCAAGCATCTCCGTGTGGTGACGGATTAAGAATATAATTCACCACCCGCTATCTTACCCGTGGGTGATCGTAAGAGACGACTAAGGGATATAAAATGCATATAACATCTATGCGAGAGAAGGTAAACTCAAGTCAACACGTCTGACCAGCGTGATGATGATAGTAGGCTAATTTCCCTCCCATTACGGAGGAGTCCCGAGCCCAACGTATATTAAGTATATAATTAAATTAAATACTTTTCAGCTGCTATTGTATTTTAGTTATAAACATAATGAAATAAAATTAATTATATTTTTCATATCTCTTTCTAGTTTCGTTGGAATATTAGAATTGGAGCTGATGTCAATTATTCATTCAAAACGTTAGATTATTCGTTTCTGTCTCCTTATAATACGGTAAACAGTATATTAATTGGCAAGATTAATGACTGATTTAGCCTACTTTTAAACAGAGTGTTCTATTTTGGGTACATTTAATCAATATCAACCTCACTATTGTGACGGTAAATGTAATTCGAAAGTAACAGATATGATTAGTTTCTACAGATGACTAAGAGATATGATTGATGCCTGAGTTGTATTTTTCAATCATTCCAGATCTTGTAAGAATATTTTTTTAATGTAGTGTTTTTTAATAAATTGTTAAATATTTGAATTAAAATTTTACATAGGTTTAAGCGAACACCAGACTGGCCATGGACGTTAAGGATTCGGTACCAGTGGCCAGCCTAATGGCGATGGCGAGGGAATACGGTGGGTTATGGGGCCACGCCAGATTTTATGTTTAAACGAATGCATAGAAAAGTGTTTGACTTGTATAATTAATAATATATGGATGACAGCTTTCGCTCGGTATTTTCTTTTTAGTGTGTTTTGAAGATATATTTAAACATAATAAAAATAACTAAATAATAAAAAAAAAATTAAAAAGTCAAAAAGTAATAAAAAAGAGAAATCGGATCCGAACCAGCCTCGATTAGACTGCTCGATTATCCAATTAATGTGTCTTAATGACAGCGTCAAAATTTGCCTTCATATTTTAACAGTTGTCAGCCAACGCAAAATTATGTTTTTTCATTTCCTGAAAATATCGACAAAACAATATTTTCTACAAATGAAACTTAGCTAGATCGATTAGTCGTCTCCGGAATCCCTTGCATGCTAAATTTCAAGAAAATTGTTGGTGTCGTTGCCGAGATTCATCATAAAAGGATACTTATCCTTAAAATTGTGAACGATAATAATACAATAAACATTCGATATTCAATCAAATTATAAATCACACCCAGCAATATTCTTATTCTCTGAATAATTATAATAAGAAGTGAATATGCTGTTGATACCAATATTACTTCACTCTATAATTTGACCGGAGCCACAAGATATTTTTAACCGAGTGCGGAGAGTTAACGGTATTAATTTCGTGGCAACTTGGAAGCGATTGTTTATCTTGATATACAAAACAATGTTACAAATGTTTTCATTGTTAAGTATAACCACATGTGGATACACGTGCACCCTTACATTCTCATAACAAACGTGTCTTTAATAAAACTAAGAAATATTAAATTTAATGAACACCTTTTGTTTTGTTTTATTCTTAATATAGGAATAGAGAGGAGTATAGTTTAATAGTGGCTATTTATGCTCTCATCATCATCATTTAACGTCAACTGCTGGATGTAGGCTTCCCTTATAAATAAGGAAATAGTGTAACAATCGCTACGCTTGGTAGACGGGTTAGCGATCTCAGTGAGGTGTTATACGTTCTCCAGAAGAAAGCTGCTGTCCACTCTGCCCGTAAAATACTTTTTTATGAGAGACGATTTGTATGACTCCCATGAGTAAATAAGCAGTGGCTACACTTGTATTTTTATACTCTTGCCAAAAAAAAGATTCAGTTCGAAAAAAGGTTAAATTAGAAAAAAAAATAATAAAAAAATAGGGCTTCGCAAAAAACATTAATATCATAAATCCAAAAAGATGAAAATATTTTTTATCGCTTAATGCTGACACAGGAAAGAAATGATATTTCCAATTGATAAATCGCATATCTAAGTTTCTAAAACATTTATTTTGTATACAAAATAAAATAATAAGTAATCCTTTTGATACAATGTATTTGAATAAAAGGAAGAGAAAGTAATTTCGTTTGAAATATGAAAGTGGAATATAACAAAGCCAATTTTAAGAAAAAAATAAAACGAACGAGGTTACATTAATCTACATACGGATATTGATTGGTTTCATTACCTATTTTTCTCTTTGTTTTCGTATATAATATTCAACAAAAGGCAATAACTAATAGATATAATTTATTTTTATATCCATACATATTGCTGTGTGACGGCGGCTAAGAATACTACTAACCAATCCATTGCGCGTGGGTGTCATAAAAAATGAATAAGAGTCTTACATTGACCTGGGCTATGATATACCTATATCGCATCAAAAAAAAAGCTACAAAAAATATCCTCAACAAATCGTAGGTTAAAAATAAAAGTGCATTGTTCAAAAAAAAATTAAAACCATTTATCATTCGCTAAAACATTTTTAAAGGTTTGTATTTGTTTAATAAAAAAAAATAACACATCAACAAATTAAATGTCAAATACTCTGTGTCGTCACAAGTGTCACTTTGATACTCTATGCTAAACCGCCATTTTGGTTGTTGAAAAAAAGCTTTAAATGCGTAAAATTTGGTGTTTTTGATTAATTTAACTTTTCTATTTAACTTAAAAGCATTTGATAATATATATTGTGACAGTAATATCACTTTTTATTTAAGTAAGCTACCTACAACTAGCCACATTCCTGTACTATAAAAAACAAAATAAAAAAATAAAAACTACAATAATAATTTACTCAAATAAAATCTTTTTTTTTATATAAAAAGCGGCCACAAAAATCTTTAAAGATTTCAATAAAGGATATTAAAAATCAAATCAGTGTTTTCGATCTACACAGATCGCTTAAAAAACTTTCCGGCTGATTAAATTTTATTGGTTACACAGATAATAATTAGTATTGATGGTAATCTCTTATAAATAAATCTTTATATTAAACGCGTGGGGTTATACAATGGATGCTTTTAATTTTAAATAAGTATCTACTCCGTGCATTTATAAAACGTAGATCGGATACGATAAGGAAAATGTATTGATAATGCGTAACGGATTTTATTATTTTTAAGCATTTATTTCCTTAAGTGTTTTTTTTTTTTCAAATAAAGAGGTAATACTAATTTCGTAAATGTCACACTGGTTTTGTGAGATAGTTTAATGCTTTTTATCTTATAATCTGTAATGACTAGTGCATATATAAGTGAAAATAGCATTTACGTGGTATTTTGGGATCTGGATGTATTGTTAATTTTTATAAGAAAATGCAAGATATAATGAAGATTATCTTAAAAGACTCTTCTCAGTGCTCTTTGTAAACCACACTCCGTTATACAGAATAAATACTTATACAGGGGGTACAATAATGTGTTAACTAAATTTAATGTAAAGAAAAGAAAAGAAAGAAAGGAATTCGAAGGCATTCCTCAAAAAGATAGGAAATAATTCCTCAAGAGAAGAAGAAGAAAGTAAAGAATTTCTCAAGAAAAGAAAGAATGCGAGATAAGAATAAGGTAGTATATTATAGGATATAAAGAAGTTTTCTTACTTTAAATTTCCCTCAGAACATCGAATATCGATCCGACACGTGTTTCGCCTCTGAATGAAGCATCATCGCAAGTTGAACTTCTGGAGGTTGCTCATCATATAGGAGTAAGAAGACTTCTTTGTATCCTATACCACATTCATTCTATCCCGTATCCGTATCCATCTATCCTTCCTTTCTTAAGATGTGCGGTATATTGATTAACTGTAAGAAAATGAAGGGTCTCCCTATCTTACTCCCGTTTTTTAAATATATTTAATGTTTTTAATGAATACAAATTACACCAGACTCAAAATAAATATTTTTAAATACACATCCAAATAATGGTACTCATTGTATTCTGTTACCCTTAATGTTTGGATGGGAATTGTAAAAACCGGCTAGGTGTGGTGCCAGTTTTTCACTCAGCCGGTTTCAGCTGATTCATCTATCATCAGCCACTCATTAGTGATATCCATTATTGGATATAATACTCTCCGAAAGGGAAAATGCCTTAATTTCCATCCTGTATAGGCCGGCTGGTGATCGTAATTGCTGTTCCCTCCTAATGATGCCTCAACCAGCTTTTGTGACTTCTACGGGTAAATGAGTAATAAATAATGAATGACTGTGTGGGAATATATATGCATAATATTGACAAATAATTAATTTATTATATTGTTTAAATGAACCCAAATATAACAACTGGTGCCTGACTCACTTTGTGACACATTTAGGCCACTGATATGCACCAATACTGAAAAACAATAAACTTCAACGTAAATAGAAATTTGTTTTAAATCCATTACCTCTTGACTTCAGCAATACGAAAACTTCTCCTGTTTTCAGGCATACATGTATGACTTAGTTATTATTTGTAACATTCGCTGTTACTTCAAGTCCATCGACGCTGGAGAGGATGGACTTGGACGGACCACGCGTAGACGTATTTTTAGATTTTGTATCTTGTATTAGTCATCTTTTGTACAGTTGCAATGATTTGACTATATTCTTATTAATTTTTCACCATAAATTATATTTTTAGCTAGATTGTGGTTATTTTACCACTGTAACGCCCGTAAGCCAGGATCGGCAATGCTCTCCGTAAATGATACCGAAGTTTTACCCTCAGGCAGTCCCGATAAATGATTTTACCATCAACAAAAATGAGAAAAGCTTAAAGAGGAGGAGTTAGAAAGAATGATTCCACTTCCCTCCTAGGCAAAGCGAGATATAGAAAAACAAAATTGACTAGTCAGCCAATAAGTAAAGGGGTGTACAGGTACGATACGCTTAGCAGTACGGCACCACTAGATTATAGTAAAAAAAATAATTATAGTTATTTGAGCGATGTCTCGGCATTTCATCAGCACGTTTATGATAGATAAAGGTATACCATCTAGCGGGCCATTATTATTACGGTATCCATGGCTGCCTTAATAGACGATGCGAAGATATTAATCTTATATAAGGTTTAGGGGCACTCTTCTGTCTACCCTGATGGTTGATTGAGATGTGCTTAGATCCTATTCGGCAGGAAAGACTTTAGTTGTGCTTAATCGTTGAGCAGTTCCCTAAACGAGAACATACCCTTTTTTTTTGCGGTGTGCTATGGCGTGGTTACTCCCCGCCAAATCGGTCCGAGGCGACGGAAGAGACAGCGCACGACCCCATAGACCTAGAGCCTTCCCTAAGTACTGCAGCCACTTTTCAATACCATTTGGACCGGGCATATAAAAAAATACAAAATGTAATATCTAGTAGTAGTTACTGTAAAAGTAATAAAGCTTTTCCCGAACCTAGGTTATGGAATAACAATCTGAGATCTTATGATTACCTTCCATATTATACTGCTAGAATTAAAAAAATATTCAAATGTACTCAGTAAAAAAAGCAAAACTTACAATCCCACGAACCCTTATAACCTTGTAAATCCAAACGCTTGTAGAATAATCTGTCCTTTAAATAGGACGTTCGCCCTCCGCATCTGTAATTAATCAACAGACGGTCTCAAAGGACATTATGTTCTTATTATGTCTGGCTACTGTTTGTTTGTCTGTCACGCTAATTGCACTGTCGCTAACACAATTTAACCCTATAAGTCAATAAGAGTTGTTGACTCGTTAACTGTAGACTTTCAATAATTTCGTTTTTTCTTTGTGTGTGAATTTTTAAGGTGATACTTGTAACATCGTCAATTATTGATACAGAGGATTTGGCAAGGCTATTTACTTTTTAGGATTAGTTCTTTACTTAGATACGTTTTCCGTGGGATAATAAAGTAAATATACAATTCCCTACTCCACATGCTGCCCGTGGATATCTTAAACGACAACTATGGAATATTCTATCTATATAACATCTATGTAAGAGAAGGAATACTCGAAATAAAACTCTATATCAATCGGCCTGACAGGCATCGTATAGTAGATCAATTTCAATTAAATTCGATTCCCACGCAGGATAAAGCAATCCACAAATTGTTATTCATAGTCTGGGTGTTATTTATGTTCGTTATTTGTATGTTTGTAAAGTCCTTTGCAATACAAGGATTATTTCCTTAGTGCAGGGTATACAAAAAAAAAAAAAAAAAACTCTTCTGTTTTGCAGGAGACTAGTTCTAATGATTGACCATGACACGTTTATAATATACAAACTGAGATGATTGATGATAACAATAGGCACCTACATATAAACGTTAGTAGCAGGGAATAACTTTTTAAATATTTCTTTTAAAGAAAAATATCTAAATACAAATTATTTAAAAAAATATTAAAATAGTTATATAAATATTTTTTTATTTTTTAAACAAAAACAAAACAATCTAAGTAAATAAAGTTAAAGTATGAAATCGCTGAAATGTGATACAGTTTCGAAGCCATCGTATAATCATGTGCCTACATGTAAAAATACCCTTAAGCGGTTATTTCGTTACGTGCCACTTCTTCTTCTTCTTATGAATTGGCAATCAGCTACTTATACGAGCTATTGGTGCCAGTATCAAGGTATGAATATCTTCACGTTTTTAGTCTTTCAGGCTAGTCATTGTCTAAGTGAAATTGTCACCATCAACAGTGCAATGGCCACACTGTTAATGGTATCTTGTGGGAATTTTGATGGAAAATGAAAACGTTGTAAAGCACTTTTATATGATATTCACTACATCCAAAGTACAGTAGTTCCGCCGCATCAGATTATATAAAATGACATCAAAATTATCTTATATAACACATTAAAACACTAAGATATCGAATATAATACAAGAGCACCACATGACGTTTTCAAATTCCCGTCATAGTCCCTACTATTACTACTTAATCTGTGGTCCCTACGTGCCACTTGTCACGTTGAAATTCGTTACTTGATATATCGCATTATTTTATTATATTATAGAACAAATTTTGTTAGCATAAAAAGGTTATACTGA
Source organism: Lymantria monacha (assembly GCA_905163515.2). Classification (NCBI taxonomy): domain Eukaryota; kingdom Metazoa; phylum Arthropoda; class Insecta; order Lepidoptera; family Erebidae; genus Lymantria; species Lymantria monacha. Next base: position 20,800,221 of record LR991099.1, read on the forward strand.
GTCAACGTTTAATGACAGATATATGTCGCAGACTTTTTTTTTAGAACTTTTAATGAGAAATAATTTTCTCTTACGAAACTTAAACCGTTTGCACAACGCACGTAGCGGAAGCTCTCAAAAGAAAAATAAAACTCCCGATATTATAACATTCTTCATTGGTTTTCTGCTCTAATGGTCTTAGTGTGATGATATACAGCCTATAGAGCCTTCCTCGACAAATGGGCTATCCAACATTGAAAGAATTTTTCAAATCGGACCAGTAGTGCCTGAGATTATAATACCTTTGTTATTATTTATTCTTTTAGCGCTCCAGCTTGGAAATATCGCATCTATTTTTCAAGTGGGAATAATAGGGGCAAGTAGGCAATATCACAATATTTCTGATTATTGGTCTTGGTAATCAAAAAGAGACTTTTTTGCTTTGGCTGAGAACAGTGGAACAGGCAGTCTGAAAACGGGACTGTCCCGTCTGGAATGGAAATCAATTTTTTAAAAGACAGCACCTTGCACTAGTAAAACAATCCTTGTATTGCGGGGGACCATAAACGTACAATTAACGCTGACAAATTACACACAGACTCAGAACAATACTTTGTGAATCGCACAAATTATTGTCCTGCGTAGGAATCGAATCCATGTCACGGGCTCGGATGGTTGGTATCTCAACCACTACGCCATCTTTGCAGTCTTATTTACAACAATAGAGAGAACAATAGGTACATACCTATCTTGAAAAGGACAATAGATTTTAATCAATTTATATTTGAATATACTTAATCGGCTTATTCTAATTGATATCTAGCGGCTTATTATCATTTTAATTAAAATATAGTCCTTATACTTGTGTTTTTTGTTTATGTATTGCTGAAACAATCCTGTTATGTATTTCTAATTGGATTAATATTGCCATTTGGACCGTAACTAAGCTTCTTACACTTCAGCTGATTAGTCTAAGGCAAGGTCACTTTCAAGATTGTGACACACAAGTAAAAAATTACTGAAGTGGAACTGGGCTCGTATTTTATATGACCAAAAAAATTAACGCGGGCCACCTTGATGTCTATGTCAAATCAATTGAATCGCGAAATTCGCTAAGAAAATATTTAATTTTATTTTGCATTTCTTAGTGGCGTTACGCATTAGTATGGACTTATGTTTGTTGACAGAGCGAAAAAGTCCTTTTTTTTTGTTTTTTTTTCTTGCGGTAGACTACGGATGTGGTTGAGCCTCGCCAAATCGGTCCGGGGCGACGAAGGAGACGGTCGATCCCATAGACCCATCCTGCAAGCACATCTCTTCGCCGTGCGAGCGGGCCACCGTTACCCGATCTTTGTCTTCGGTGACCTGCGAAAAACAAAACTTTTTTACATTCACAATATTTAGAACATTTTTTAGTGTTTATAGTCACATGAGTACAGTCCTTCTGGAGGATCATCCGGTGCGATAAAATCTTTAAAAACAGTTTTATTTCATATGTGTAATACTAGCTTAAATATCGGCGATCCTTGTATTATTTTTTTCTTTCCTCACTATTGATGCTTCCTCTTAATGAGAGGACTTCGTCTAAACTATTGGTGCTGTAATTTACGTCTAATGCATTGGCGTAAAATGATATATGTGAAAAAACGTATTCTCACAATCTACCCCAATTGCGTTCGCGATCATATTCATATGCAGCATTGCAATTAATTTTACCTATAGTTTAGTAATTATAAGTAATATTATAAGTCTCGTAAATCATTTAAATTTCCCCTATAAGAGCAATTACCAATACATGCCTCCATTAAACGTAAAAACACATCAAATAGTCCTATATAATATTTAATGACTGTACAGGTGACCAGAAGATGTAATGGTTAAGGTACCTTGCGTGCCAGTGCCATAGGTTCGACTCCTACCTTTTTTTTTGCGTTGGACTATGGACGTTGTCCCGCCCCGCCAAATTGGTCCGGGGTAACGGAAGAGGCGGCGCGTGACCCCATAAACCCACCATGCAAAACTCCTTTCTTCGCCGTGCAAGCGGGCCACTGGTACCTGATCTTTGAAAGGTTCGACTCCTACCTAGGACAATACTTTGTATAATCCACAAAGTGTTGCTCTGCTTTTGGGAGTAATTTTTGTTTGTTAATTATATGTTTGCAAAGTCCCTCGCAATACAAGGATTATTTCCTTAGTGCAGGGAACTGGCTTAATGAAATTAAAAATATAAATTCCTCAGACTGCACAAATGGCGTAGTGGTTAAGATCACCTTCCGTGTCAGAAAAAAATAGAAAACGAATCTATTTCTGATATTGAAACATCATTATCGTCTATAAAAACCGATTACGAAATGAAAAATGATGTCACAAGCGGGATTCGAACCCGCGCCTATTGGGATTCCGGCCGAATCGTGCTGCCACTACACCACCGTGACTAATTGTAGGACATGCAAATTTCACTTCGTATCATATTTACGTCTTAAGGTGACGGTATGCTATCTACCCGACAATGTTTACACATTGTTATAGGCTTAATACTTAAATATTTACAGTTAGAATTGTATTAAACGATGACACAACCTTGTTATTTAAATTACTGAAATTTAGCATTTAATATGCTTAATTATGTATAAAAACCCATTACGAAATGAAAAATGATGTCACAAGCGAGATTCGAACCCGCGCCTATTGGGATTCCGGCCCAATCGTGCTGCCACTACACCACCGTGACTAATTGTAGGACATGCAACTCCTAGCAGATGTCATCTTTGTATTCACTTCTTTTCTATTCATCTACACTGCTAAGCTCGAGCCTCAGCCACAATAGAAAGGAAATTAACCTACTATACCACGCTGTTCAGACGTGTTGGTATATGGTTTTGTTTAGAGTTTTCCTTCTCTAGCATAGACGTTATATGCGTTTTATATCCCTTAGTCATCTCTTACGATCATCCACGGCTAAGATAGTGAAATGTGTTCTGACATCGGTATTCTGAGAGGGGTGGTGAATTGTGTTCTTATGCCGTTACCACACGGAAACTTCAATTTTTACCCATAATATCTTTGGTAATTTTAATTTCAAATCATTAGCCTCACAACTACTTTTATAACAATTTACATGTCTCTATAAATGACTACTTTGAATAATCAAAATTTTAATTAGAGTTATGACCCACGTTTTAGTTCTTCAAAAGTTTCTACCAAAAATAAATCATAACCGCTTAAATTTCTCATATAATTCTTAAATAGCCAAATAATTCTCGAAATACATTCAAGTGACAGAAAAATAAAATAATATTACTGTAAAATGACATTGCACGTACAATATAAAAGTTAAAAAACCGTTTATAAACAAGGTTAATGTTTAACAATAAACCATGAGTATTGTGAGTGGAGATATAACAGAAAATGTGGTAGTAATTACTTTAATAGTTTTTTTATTTTCATAAACTCATAGCTTCAAGTAAAAGATAAATAGGCTCTTATTCTAATTTAGATCGATCAAGCAAGATCTGCAATAAACTATCTACTGCTGTTTTTGCCGAGCGCTATGACTTGTAACGTGGTTTTATTTTTGTACCAATAAAAGACCCAAACCCACCCAGTTGGGCTTCTAGCTTTTTCGCTCACCGAACAAAGCGCAATAGCACATTGCCATTACTCAGACGTCGATCTTTTGCGAGAGTGTGGTACTACACCGGACTGCATAGCCCGCGGTTGTAGACGAAAATTGTATAAAGCGTAGTCCTACTACTATTAAAGTTTAAGAAGACTTCTTTCTTCACTGTAGGTAGCAGTCTGGCTGTGCAGGGGCAACACCAGGGTAGTGTTATTAGGGTCTATTTACAGCAGAATCACTTACCAGTAGGATGCCGCTCGCTCTTATGCCACCATAGGCTATAAAAAAAATTGCCTCATTCTGTATCCCACTTTCATAATATTGCAGAAGAAGAGCTTTAGTTTTATGACCAGCCACCTGCTTGATATCAATCCTCCTTAGGAATATAAGTTGACCAGGATTCAGATGGAGGTCGCCCAGGTAGATGTAATGCTTTTACCTTTTACGACACCCACGAGCAGCGTAAGGGTGAGTAGTATTAGTAGCCACTACCACTCAACAAGCCTATAAGGCCTAACACATTCATAACTACCTCAAAATACATCTCCATAAAAAGCAATAAAAGCGGTAAGCTCTTCCTGTTCAGCTCATATTTAACGAAATTCTATAAATTTAATTAGAATTTTCTGATGCATCAAAAAATTCCCTGTGGTAAAATGTTGAAGGAAGGGTATAATGAATCATATCCCCCTACTTTCTATGGGAGTAATTAAAATCGGCTAAGAGACTAATTGGTGTTAATTGGCAAAAATTGAGGGATACTAGTAGTTGTACTATAAAAAGAAGATAGATACACAACTGCGATTGCGAACCCGCTCCAACCACCTCTCCTGGCACGGCTGATTCAGCACGGTAAAGTGTGAATGCAGTGCATTTTTAACTAGTAAACACACCCGAGCGGGACACCGAAGACAAAAACCGGGGTCCGGTGACCCGCTCGCTCGGTGGTGAGAAGTACATGGGTCTATGCAGCTTCTTCTGTCACTTCGGACGGATTTAGCAGGGTGTAACCATTACATAGCCTGCCGCCAAAAAAAATCTAGTAAACACACGGTTATATGGAATTGACATTAATATGCCGTACCTTAACAAAATTAAATTCTCTTTGTATTGTTATAAAATGTAATAAGAATAAGGTATTTAATAAGTTATTACAATTGTTTGCCTATAATAAGCACTTATCATAACTTACAATACTTTAATAAGCAAGCAGGCATATTAAAATTGTCCTTGAACGCCCACTACGTGATCTCGATTACAATGAGACAATCGTTTACTTTTTTATTATTTTTCGGCCGTTAAAAGAGGAATGTGTTACAAAAAGTTTAGCAAAAACAGCCACACGTGGTCCGAATAACACATGTATTCGATATTTGAAAAACTAGTTTATTTACGGTTTGCATGGGAGACGCATTATCTAGTTCAAATTATTCTTTTGGAAATTTTGAACATTAAGGTTATGTGTCAGTTGGCATATCAAAAGAAATTTTAAGGGAATATAATTATGTACTATAATATATACAGGGTGTAAGGTGACCGCTCCCGAAAACAAAGACAGGTAACCCTACTAGTCCTACTTGTAATGATAAGTCCTACTTGTAAGTAAGGCTAGAAAAAAAACAATTCGGATGAAAAAAAAATTTTTTTCACCACGCGAGTTCGTTGAAATCTTGAACATATGATCGTGAGTTTTGAATAGATTGCGTCTTTTCTCATCTGAGTATAGTTACGTATTTTTTAACGAGTTATCGTTACATGGCAATGTCCTAATCCGATGGAATGTGAAAAAAACTTAAAAATATTTGTGAAAAAAAAAAAATTATCCTGATCGATTTTTTTCTAGCCTATCATTACAAGTAGGAATAGTACGGTCACCTGTCTTTGTTTTCGGGAGCGGTCCACTTCCACCCTGTATTATAGGCATTTATGTTATTTAATAATCTAAGTATAATTTTCTAATGTCAAATTTGTAATTTTATTAAAATAAATCCAGTAAAGAGAATGATAAATCCAACTCGACACATTGTTGAAACTTAATAGTACTACACTTTCTCATCAACGCAATGCAATATCTTCCATGATAACCGAAATCAGCAATGACTTATGGCACTGAAATGTGATCTTTAAATATCAGCCTCATAATTAGCCTCAAAGTAGCTCAGCATGCTATGGAGAGGGTAATCCCCAGGCTTTTCCTACGTGATGACTTCTAATGTTTACGCGAGTATTACACATTTGAAATAAAACTACTTTTACGGATTCTATCGCGTTTGTATTTGATTTATAATTTCCCGACGTTTCGAACACTTTACAGTGATCATGGTCACGGGAGGACTGAGGTGTCTTACGTCCAATATGTCATTGTTATTACAGAAATTTATTTATATCTACCCTTTTTTTTTTTTTTTTTTTTTTGGGGGGTGGGCTACGGTCGGCGCACTCCTCGCACCACTCCGTCCGGGGTGACAGAGGGGCGTAAGCGCGCACACCCGTAACCCACCCGTGACGTCGCCTTCGTCGTTGGGCCGACCACCGGAACAGAGTGACTTGACGTCAGTGGTCGGCCCGACGGAATACCCCTGAGGAGTACCCTCTCCTCGACCGACATCCCCCCCTCGGGTAGGATGTCGGTCTTTCCTCACGCGGTCGGCCTCTCGGCGGGTGACGGACTAATTCCCCGATCCAGTCACCCGCGGCCTTGGCTAGGGCGGCATCAGGCGCAGGTAATCGCGCCTGCGCCGCCCCAGTCGCCGGCGGCGGCTCGCGCCGTCGAGGAGACGCTCCTCGCGCACGCGCTCCGCCGCCTCCTTCCGCGAGACTACTGCCTCGCAGAAGGTCGCGACCGCGTCCCAGTTCCTGACGCTGTCGAGCATCGCCCTGGCGATGGTCGGCAGCGTCAGGTCGGCACCGATGATTGCGACATTTATATCTACCCTATAAGATATTAAATTTTGACCCACATTTTTATACAAAATTAATACAATTCATTGCCAGTACAAAAAGTGTTTTTTTAGTTTTCCTACGTGACAAAATCCGGAATGCAGTAATCTGTAGAGGGCCGAGGATAATGGACATAGCATAAAAAATTGGCACGCAAAGTGGTAATGAGCAGGTCATATCGCTCGTCGAACTGACAACCATCAGGTAAAAAAGTTGTTAAGTAGTGACCGTGAATTAAGCGACCCAGAGCAAGATCTGCCTTCACCAGGTGAAAATAATAGTAGATATAAGTAAAATTGAAGGCAACAAAATTTGAAATCTCATGACTGTCTCTGGCGTTATTGCTGCAATTGCTTAAACTTTTTATATATTCTCAGATTATTTTGAAAGAGTTCGATATAATCCCATAGATTGCATCATACAGCAATTATTAATAACTTAAATCTAAGTTGTAACACGCTCTATACATTCTATTAAAATAAAATAGCCGTTAAGAATATTTATTAAGGGATTCCACTAAACGATTGACAAATCTATGCATACATTTTAACCTCAAGTCGTGTACCAACATTTGGTTTTTATTATATTTAATTCCAATAAATACAGCATTACAACATATGGAAATATTAATATTCTATATAGTGAAGGATAAAAAAGGCAATGGTTGTCAGTTGTTTCCCGCGGATATTGTAAGAGACTATTAAAGGTCCTAAGGACCTGATATGACTATAAGAGCAGGAAAACACTAATTAGACTCCGTCCGCAATGTTAATTCATCTGGACAGTATAATATAGTGAGTTAATATTGCTTGTATGAAAAGATCGAGTAAAATAAATACTGACGAATATATGTTACGACGAATATATTACAAATCTTAATATATGTAGGTATATAAATTACGCGTCACGTTGTTTGTCCGCAATGAACTCCTAAAGTACTTAGCTGATTTTAATCAAATTTGCACAGCATGTGTAGTTTGATCCAACTTAAATGATAGGATAGCTTCTTTCTCAATTTATAGTCGCAATATTATTTTATTGCAAGTTATTTGTCTATTATTTGACAGTCACAATTATCTGTTATCTCCAAACGGTTCTAACAGATGGCGGTATCCGTTGACTGGATTGATAAGTATTTAATAGATAGCGCTATGTTAAACGGACAAACGTTTCATATAAGCTACAATTTATTAGCATACTATATATATATATATATATATATATATATACACCTCGTGTTACTGAGGCTACCTTAGCCACAGCAACGCATGGCAGGGTCTGCTAGTATGAAATAAATTCAACTTCCTTATCTCTCTTTTATTTCCACTGTAAAAAAAAGTTGTGAAAGGAATTTAAAAATAAAACGGAACAGGAAAATAGTCCTTAGTATATATAATTCCTTAATTTAATCGTTAGGTCATAAAATAGTCGCTTAGGCTTACTGTAAAAAATCGTTTAATATAGACTACTAGCGACTCAAACTCGCTTCACTTCAATTTGGTGAGGTTTTTAAACTTACATTTTTATTTAGGCACGCGTCGAATCGGCCGCTCTGGCCCCGCATTTTAAAACTCTTATAATTTATAAGGTATTTATTTTAATAATAAGCTGTAAGGGGTTATTTTGATTAAAAAAAAAGAACAATGTATCTAATGTACTTCAGGAATGATAATTAATACTGTATCATAGTTTCAAAACTAACTAATATACGAAGCTATACTTTTTACATATTACTTTAGTAATATGTAAAAAATAAATATGGTCTCTGTGGATTATCCTCAGGAGATAAACTTTAGCCATGATAAATTTTATTTAGATCTTCTTAAGATATACAATTTCGTAGTATATTATTTTGATCTATCTCATAACCTTTAGCCAGCATTCACTATGTACATACATACATACATATCATCACGCCATATCCCTTGCAGGGTAGGCAGAGAGAACAGAGTGCCAGAGAACTCTATCTCTGCAAACTTCACTCGCTTCCTCAACATTCATAATTCTCTTCATACACGCTCGCCGGTTTCGGAGACTCTTGACTCCACCTTCCTTCAGCACCTGACCGATCTGGTCTAGGTAGGAAACTAGAACTTCACTATGTAAGCGTACAATAATATTTTTTTACGACATCACTTTACAAATCATTAAAATTTTCGGCTTGCCTCTATTATAATATGCATGTATTAAACATATAAAGCTTCGTCTTGAATAATTAATATCTATTGATCGCGATAAAATTCATATCATTCATCAAATGATTAAGGAATGGCGGCAATTCTGTTTTACACTTTTTTCTATTTTTCTTTGCATTGGACTATGGATGTGGTCGCGCTCCGCCAAATCGTTCCGGTGCGATGGAAGGGGCGGTGCGGAACCCCATAGACCCACCCTCAAGGACTCCTCTCTTCGCCGTGCGAGTGGGCCACCAGTACCCGATCTTTGTTTTCGGTGGCATTCTGTTTTATACTATGCAAAGATAATGCAACAGTTTGATCACAATGCAAAAGTAAGAGTATTATTTGAAGACATAATAATCACAGTTACAAAGATCACCAAAAGTCAAAAGAGTCATCAACATTCATCACCTACATAGAACATAACAGTTACATGCTTCCTAGTTCTCACAGCACAATGAGACACTGAACGTTACATTATGTGTTTGCACTAATGTACGAATTACATAGAATTACGGTCCGAACTTTTGACCCGAGTCCCCAAATAATCACGCGATTTTTTTCTACGTACTAACTGTGATTTGTCTTGGATTGCAGAAGGGTGGACTAGAAGTACAAATGAAAATAATAAAATAATATATATATTTTTTAATTTAATCATATTTTAATTGTGATTTATTTCTCTTCCTTTTCTCATGGTAATGAGCCACTGGAATAGTGAAAAGAAAATAAAATGATTACAAAAATAACTAAAAAGACTTTTTACCACGTTTAAAAGAGGAGTTTATGATTGCAATAGATTTTAAGAGTTGCCCAGTAAAGTGCTGCCATTTTCCTAGGGATTACTCAGATGGCCTTTGCAATTATTGCAAGAAATAAAGGACCCCTCTATTTAATAAATTGTATTACTAAATACTGCACCATACGGGGAAAATAAAATATTTCATATTAAATCTAGAATATTAAAGTTGCCCGCAAAAACAAAGAATTGAAATTCCATTATTACGAGTAAGAATAATACTACTAATTAGTTATAAAATAGTCGAAACAGATTGTTATCCTCGATAGAAGGGGCTATCCGCTTATCCGTGAATATAGACCTCTAGGTTTGCTTCCTGACATGGGCACGAACGTGGTTAGCATCATTCACAACTGGAGTAGAAAAGCTAACCATTATCGTTCTCTGTATAAGCATTTGTGGTTTTTAGGAGAGTTTTCAGCATAACAATTTTTGTATTTAGTTCATCTTGCAGCAAATTTTCAAGTTCATCCACGTTATTCACAACTAGTCTTTATCACTCGAAACGTTGTAGGGATAATTTCTATCAATCGGTTCCCAAAATAGATTACCCAAAAGACTGTAGTTTATGACACAATTTTGTCATTAACTTTTTATTTCATAATATTTATTAAAAACGCTTTTTCTAAGACACATCCAATCTCAAAAAAATCTTAGCTTATCCAATCCAAAATACAACTTAGGCCAATTACACATGCGACTTCGGGTCCACTATTATTATGTCATTAAGGTCCCATTATACCGGATTGTTCATCAAATGGAGTTCGAAATTATTATTGTGGTTTTCATAATACATAACTCGAGCAAAGTTCTTAGTATATTGGTCGTTGATTGCGAACGCGGTTAGCTTGGATTAGTTGTCTGTACAATATTCAGGTCAGTGAGTTCGTGTTTAGCAATGTTAGATAGCTGTGGTTTAGTCTATATTTGCCCTATTACTTATCCTTGTAATACGTAATAAAAAAATAATAGAGTTTAATGTATAATGGTTGATAATAGAGTTTAATGTATAAGATAATAAAAGCATTTTGAGACGCTGGGTGCGTATAACCTTTTTGCCCATTTTTTTTTTTTTTTTTTTTATGGGTGGGCTATGGGTGCGTCTCGCCCCGCCAAATCGGTCCGGGGTGACGGAGAAAGCGGCGCGTGACCCCATAGACCCACCGTAAAATCCTCTCTCTTCGCCGTGCGAGCGGACCACCGGTACCCGATCTTTGTCTTCGGTGGTCATAACCTTTTTGCCCTACGCAATGGCCCAGACCGAAAGTCAATCGGCAAACATTAGGGTTATCCTAATTTTATTTTCCTTTGAAATATCTCAGTATTGATGAGAACAAATAATATATATTGAAATCTGTTTTTAACATATTTGAGGGATTTTTTTAATTTATAATTTTTTTTATTTTTTTTTATTGCTGATGGTGGCAAACGCAGCAAAGCAGCCAAGCAGCACATGTGATGGTATGCATTACGTGCGCCTATAGACCCTTGCAATACCAGGGGTACAGCTATGAAAACCTTAAACCCACCCAGAAAGTTGGGCTGGCGGCTCTCTTGCTCACTGAACGAAGTGCAACGGCATATTATCACTGCTCAGACGTCGATTTTCTGCAAGACTTTGGTACTCAGTGTGGCCCTGCCATAATAAATCTGTAATTAAATTGGTTTCTTTTTAGTTTTAGATATACGAGTAGATAAGCGAACCTTCACGTTGAAACCAACCTAGTGACTCCAAACACTATATATTTGCTGTAAGTTTTCGAAGAGTAAGTTCTCTGCAGATCTACCTAGTTGCAGCTCCAGGTCAACGTGACCATATTACAATATAACCTAATCATTGAAACTAACCTAATAAATTCAAATACGATTTGTCTAGTGAAAGTTTTCAAATATTTGGGTTCTCTGCATACCATTCTGATTGCAGTACTAGGTTAAGGTGGCCATATCGCAAGATCATAACGTGCAAGGAAACTACTCATAGAAAAATAAACTTGAAAATCCATACACGATATATTTGTTGTAAGTATTTAAAACGTTGAGTTCTCTGCAGACCATCCTGGTTGCATATCAAAAATTCCACAAAATTTGAATTTTAACGTAAGTAATATTGGCACATTTAAAGAGTTTAGTCGATTATTTGAATAACACATGAAATGAAAAAATTAAAACGCTGACATTCTTCAAACTACGTGATTGATTTTTACCAAACATAACTAAATTCGCAAGAAAACTCACTTTAACATAAATAAAATTGCATCTAAATCGGTTCATCTTTTCGATAGCTACGAATGCCACCAAGTCACATCTTGCATCGCAGTTTAAAAGAAATTTCAATATTTTCTATAGACCTATAAATTTTTTATGTTTTTCTTTCATGGATATATATTTTTTTAACTAGGGCATTAAATTAAAATATTAAAGTAACAATTAAATTCATTTTTTTTGAGTAAATATCTCCTGAGTAACAACCACTTAATCTACCACACCCTATAATGCCGTCTATTAAGAAATAAACGCTTTCGTAGAAACAAATACAATAAGGTCGAATTAAATATTTTTGATAGATTTATCTGCTTGTCAGATTATTTTATGAAACCATTACTGAATGTCGTTATAACAATATAAATCATTCGTCCAAGGTTGTTTTAATATTCATAAATCTGGTACGTGCAAAGGGTTATATAGTCTTGTTCGGTGCAAAAAGAACTTGTTTGTAAATGCCAAGTGGTAGTATGAAATGATTGAAATAGTGACAGACTGTTGGCAAGTACACAATTATTTAATATACTAGCTTCTGTGCGCGACTTCACACTCGTAAAAAGTGACATTTACTTATAAAATTTTGTCACAAAATTATCCCAAGGAAACACATTATCGGGATAAAAGTATCCTATGTGTTAATCCAGGAAATTTTCTATCTATGTAGTAGGATAGTTATTAACGCTATTCTATGAGTTGTCTTGATTCGATGTTTTTATTTCTTTCTTTTTCCTTTGTTCAATAAATTTGTTATTATTATTGTTGTTTTCTGTTTCTAATATTTTATAGAAATATTATGGAACATGAAAAAGCACCAATCATTTTACACCCCAAAATCTAAGTAAGTCTTTTCATAAATAAGTCATTAATATTCTAAGTTTATCACGTAATAAAATTAAACATCCTAAGATCTCTGCTCACAAATATTTAAAAGCTAATATTTATATTCGTGTCAAGTATTTTCCAAGAACACTTGGAGGGAACTGGCCGTCCTTGAAGGTCGTTCGCCACGTGCCCATTCGTGAGTAAACGAACACATGAGGCCCTTAGGCCACAGGCTACGGTGCTTCAAACCAGTTATTTTGCATATATAGATACATATAAGCCCTTTTGATTGCCATTAAGCGGACAAATCATGTGAAAAGTAAGAATTAAGTTGGTACTATTAACTTACTTTTTTTTTTGTCGGCGGGCTATGGAATGGTCACTATTAGCTTACTTAGGCTTATTTTATTTTATCCATTTTAATCGAAATTGATTCAGCTGAAGTGGCATTCTTGTGAGGAGTAAATAAAGCTTCGTCTTGAATCATTAATATCTATAGATCGCGATAAGATTAATTTCATTGATTAAATGATTAAGGAACGGCAGCAATTCTGTTTTATACTTTTTTTTTATTTTTCTTTGCGTTTGACTATAGATATGGTCGCGCTCCGCCAAATCGGTCCGGGGCGACGGAAGGTGCGCTGCGGAACCCCATAGAACCACCCTCGAGGTCTCCTCTCTTCGCCCGCTGAAGTGGCATTCTTGTGAGGGGGCCTATGTCCAACAATGGAAGTCTACGGGCTGATGAATCTGTTTAAACGTACATTTTTATTCAATTAGTTATTGCTACAGCGTCATTAGCTCCATAGAGACATGAAAAAAGTATTGCTGGTAACCTGGTGGAACCTTTTTAGCTTACAGTGGAAGAACTGTACGGGTGATATGGGAATAATCTGGCCACAAGGTTGAACTTTAATTAATCCTTGTCTTCAAGTAGCATTATTTTCTTAGTCATCTTTACGTAAGTAAGTATCTTTACTTAAGTAAAGCATGGAGATACGTATTCCTTAAAAGTTTATAAGGATTAAATGAATAAGTATATTAAAGGCTAGAACAAATGTTGCATCTTGAGTCCAGAAGTGAAGGTAAACAATTGGCAACTGTGACATCTTGAGCGCAAATACGGGTCATAAAATATTGTATTCTTAAAAAATTGTTTTATTATTAAATAATATATTAATATATATAATTGTTTCCATGTGGTATTTTACTTTCCGCGGTCACAGAGTAAAAATACAATGAATTGTGGTGAACCACATTGCATATGGATTTCGTAAAAAACGTTTTTTTCATAAAATTTGCACATAACATTTATGCAAGAGAAGGATAACTCGAAATAAAACCCTATATTAATCCGTCAGACCAGCAGGGGATAGTAGGTCATGATGAGAATGATGAATGAAGATGAGTGGCCGAGACACGAGTCCAGTGGTGGAACATATATGAGCTGAGATGATTCTTGATAAATTGCATTGCTAGTCCATCATGCACTTAAAATATGAATGGGACGGTAAATAAAGTGCATATTTATCGTTCATAATAATAATCAATATCTAAGATATTTCAATCTCGAAATAAAAATATGATATCTAATATATTAATTAATAATTATCACGATAAAACTTAATTAAAGTCAATATTAAGAAAGTAGTGTGTATCTACGTGATAAAAATAAAGATATCCGCACTATCCGTATATGACACTAATTAGGATGAATCTATTAATTTAATATTTTTTTTATGAGTTAGATAATTAGTAGATACCCATTCAGTAAGGTGTATGAAATTTCTATATCACTGCTATCAAGAATTTTATCCATCGGATATATTACTCAGCTAAGAGCGGCATGTATCTTGGATATTATTTCCAGTTCTATTTAGGTAATTATAATTCTGATATTTTATTTCATATACATGTACTTGCTGTGTGGTAGCGGCTACAAATACTACCAACCCTTACTTTGCTCGTGGATGACGTAAGAGACATCTGAGAGCCTTAGCTTTATCTAGGCCAACTCCATCTGATATCGTTTGGTCAACACTTACATTCCCAAGGAGGTTTGACGTCTTGTAGGTGGCCGGTCATAAAACTATTGGCAATAACTTTTACGATATGTACTATGAAAGAAGAGTACATATTGTATCGACCCCAAGCAATTGGGATAAGAATAGTAAAGTGATGATTTCATATACAAGTACATAAACGTATAAGACTCCCCTTTGATGTAAGACTTCACATAAAAATGTTATGTAGAAATATGTGCTGACTGTATTTAATTTTTAAACTGTAACAACTCTAAAAGGATGCGTAATTAAGGTCACATAATTCAGTCACGATTTCATAGAACGTAAAGGTAGCGTAAATCTCTTGTGTAGTGACTGATTGAGAATACAATAGTTCGTCAGTCATAGAAACAGCTCAAGGTCGAAGAGAATAGAAAGTAACGATATCAACAGCGATGTCAATGTTCACTACTTGCTAATCTTAATATATGGACTTGATAAAAGGACATCTTACACAGCGCTCTGAAATTTATATCTCTCTTCCAGGGGTGTATTGCTGGCCACTGAAGAAAAAGACCGGGTACCGGTGGCACGCTCGCTCGACGAAGAGAAGTACATGTAGGGCGGGTCTATAGGGTCGTGCGCCGCTTCTTCTGTCGCCCCGGATGGATTAGCGGGGCGTGACCACTCCATGGCCTGCCGCCAAAAAAACAAAAAAGGGGTGGAGTGCTAAAATCTAAGTCGAGCGTCTTTTTAATGAGAGAAAGGTCGCACTAGTCCTTGAAGTATAGAGGTAGTCAACTGTATAGGGGAGAAACCAAAGGGGTTACAGGCGTCGCTGATATGTGTTGTGTTTTATTAAATACTGTTTCACCCAAATAGATTAAAAAAAAATTGAGACAGATATCTTATAATTTGAATTAAGACGTAGATAAGTTACTCTCTATATGATTTAACTTTAATTTCAAAATGTAACGTAATAAGTATTTATTCAATATAAAAACTACTCAACTAAATATGTCTTTATAAAAAAGAAGACAACATATTTAATTCTTATTAAAAATAAAACTTATATATCAAGTGAGTCACATTGCGCACGAGTGCAGATGTTAAAAAAGACAGGTGAGATAAATAAAATAATTACGACAGCACCTGGACCGAGCGCGTACATTTCTATTTAGCAGTGGCGTCTATTCTGTTGTATACTACACTAAATTGAAAATAATTTTCAAATTTGTTTTTGTTTTTATCTAAACTAAATCTAAACTAGCAAATCGCCAACCCGCCATGGTGATTATGGCGTGGCCCTTCATTCGTTGTAAAGCTATAGGGTTTATACAACCAACAGGGGATATTGTTACCATGATATTGATATTGACGTTATAGGATTGGGAGATGAATGGATAGAACCAATAAGTAGCGGATTTATGAAAATAATCAAATAATTTCGTATTGAGATGGAGTGAGAATAATATATATGATCGTTACTCTCATGCCCGCAGTTTTTAAACTATATTTCGTGTTTTTGTAATAGCCGTAAAGCATTTTTTTTGTTCCAAATACCTCCCTGCACTAAGGAAATAGTCTATGTATTGCTGAGGATTTTACAAACATAATTATTGCAGACAAATTACACCCAGACATAGAACAACAGTTTGTGAATCGCACAAAGTATTTTCCTGTGTAGAAATCGAATCCACGCCACTGGTACGGAAGGCCGGTCAGTCAAGTGTAGTCTGATTCAAAGTTCGCATATTTTCTAAGCATAGTAATGATATTCGAACTAATTCACAACTTAATTCGTGTCTTACACGTAATATCGTGTTATAAACCACTGATTTATTTTACACCGTTGCGATTAAAATATACAGGGTGGAAGGAGACTGCTCCCGAAAAGAAAGACAGGTAACCCTACTAGTCCTACTTGTGATGATAGGTTAGAAAAAATCGATTCAGATGAAAAAAAAAATTTTTTTCACCACGCGAGGTCGTTGAACTCTTGAACATATCGATCGTGAGTTTTGAATAGATTGCTTTTCTCATCTGAGTAAAGTTATGTATTTTTTATGGAATTATCGTTGCATGGTCCTAATACGATGGAATGTGAAAAAAACCTAAAATTCGTTGTGTTTTCTAGCCTATTAATACAAGTAGGACTAGTAGGGTCCACCTGTCTTTGTTTTCGGGAGCGGTCCACTTCCACCCTGTATACGTACTTATTATAATATAATAATAGCAAAATGTAATAGTATACAGATAATAGGATCTGTCTCGGCGGGTCAATTATAAAGGAAATTATCTATAGGTTATTCTTAAGAAATGTCTTATACCTAGTGCATAGTCTAGAACTATGCTGTATACAGTTATTATTCTAGTTACATCTTCGAGACAAACTTGGAAAACGTTTTAGGTCTGTTCATATTAAATTTACTGTAAGTATATCAATGAAATAAATATCTCTAAGATTGGTAGGTTTAAAATATCTACTATACATAAACAGGTGGCTAATATTAATGAACGAAATAATTTAGAAACGAATACTAAAATGTATTTAGCTTATAACAACAAAATCGGATCCTCTTATATATTTCCTTTTTGTACTTCAATAAACTAGTTATCGAAACTTAAATAATTGAGCAAAAAAAAAAGCTAATACAGATGATATTTTTAATTTGTTTTTTTTTCATCACATATCGTAAGTGCTATAAAGTTGAAAGAGAAAATGTTATCTATAAAAAAAAAACAAACGACTTCAGTAGTCTTGAAGAAAAAAATATTTAAGGGCATCAATTTGTCACGTGTCAAGGGAGCGTACGTGCGCGATTAGGCTTGATATATCAAAGTGACATATTCTTTAAAGCCCTCACGAAAAGGTCAATTTGGATAGGCATGAATTTTTAGAAGCCTTAAAATATCAGAAACCTTTAAAGTTCAACATAAAAACAATAATAACGAATTTCGAAAAATATATACCGTGTGGTGACGGAATAAGAATACCATTCACCACCTCCTATATTACCCGTGGGTGATCGTAAGAGATGACTAAGGAATATAAAACGCATATAATATTTATGTAAGAGAAATATAATTCGAAACAAAACCCTAAACCAACACGTCTGACCAGCGTGACATAGTAGTTCAATTTCCCTCCCATTATGAAGGAGGCTCGAGCCCAACAGTGAGACACATAAAAGCTGAGATGATAATGATGATCAACAATAAATTCTCGTTACTGTTATATTAAACCCGCTATACAAATTCAACAAATTGTACGTAACTCTTATTATTATAATTACAACACAAATATTTTTACTTCAAAATTATCGTAAAACAGAACAAGAAAAAAAATGTATGCCTCCTTAAAGCAGTATTAAATAAGAGGCGACAATAAGGTTTACTAAATAAATAACTAACTTATATTTGTATAACTAGCACGTATATATATATATATCCCGACTCGTGATCTCCAGTATTCTCCAGTACTATATAGGAATTCACAGGAGGACAGCTACACCGGACGTAGCTCACTCTATTCTATTAACAAAGAGACCTTCCCAGAACAATATTGTACCTACGTTAAACGTGTTAAACTGTCACCAATGCTTTCATTTCCGAACTTTAATGTTTTCATTAATTATTATTATTCTAATAAAGAGGCGTAACTAATATATACATCTTAATATAATATATAAATTACGTGTCACGTTGTTTGTCCGCGATGGACTCCTAAAGTATGTAACTGATTTTAATCAAATTTGCACAGCATGTGTACTTTGGTCCAACTTAAAAGATAGGATAGCTTTCTTCTCAATTTATAGTAATATTATTTTAATGCAAATTATTTGTTTATTATTTGACATTCACAATTATCTGTTATCTCCAAACGATTCTAACAGATGGCGGTATCTGTTAACTGGATTGAGTAAGTATTTAATAGATGGCGCTATGTTAAACGTACAAACGTTTCATATAAGCTACAATTTATTAGCATAACCACCACGTGTTATTGAGACTACTTTAGTCACAGCAGCGCGTGGCCAGGTCTGCTAGTTGTATATAAATACACAAAGATTCCTTTATATTGTTAGCTAAATCATTTAATTGGAGAAAAAAAAAATAGGCATTTGAATTTCAAATGCTTACCAAATAGACTTAAGTGTCTACTTACACACGTCAACATGTGAATACCTAGATAAATGTTAAAAAATGTTTCATCCATCCATTAGACTATCAATATTCACTGCTGGATATAGGCCTCTCCATGGGGTGATAATACTGTAATCGCTAACCCTTGGCAGGCGCTTTGACAGTCGTAGTTGGTGTTATAAATTTCCCAGGCGAATGATGTTGTCCATTCTCTTGCTGATCCTTCAACCGTTTTATGCAATAGATCCAACACCGATGTGTTTAAATCTTCCTCAGCTCTAGTTCACTTCCACTGTATTGTGTAGTTTAGTGAACAGATTGTCCCGCCTCTCCCGAAAAAAGTTGCCAGATATTACGCTAGATTGGATTACGTAAGATTTTAATTCTAGTTTCTCTTCTCTTACAGTAATATTATCTCCTTATATAAATTATCTTCTTGAATGACATATAGGAAATAAAAAGTCATTATAAAATCTCAATAATCAGATTTGTATCGGTAAGTAGATATGATATCTTAGATACTCGTATTTATAGAATCCGGCCGAGACCTGCTATAGTGAAGAAATTAATGAAAAACGTAGTCTTTACTCTTAATAACAGGCAAAACAGAACACTTCGCGATTTTAGTTGGTAACTTGTGGTTTATATTGGAAGTTTGGTTATACACCTTTTCGTCCTTGATGGTAGAGTACCCAAAAAGCGGCATTACATAAGAAAAAAAGAATATTTATAGAATCTTTTGAAAGTAGTTGCCTTATGTTCAAAACTGCATTGTCATCTCACCACTCAATATTATTGAATGTAGAGACAGCTAAAATGTGCTGAATGACATCGTTCTTATTGCCAATGCCAGTCATCTAAAACGTATTTTACGCATTTTAATAAAATTATGGCAGTAAATCGTCGTGATTTCACTCACAAATGTACCCATTACAGTGATCTAGACCATTGCCCACACTGATGACTAATCTAGGCCTGACATGAAATTGAACGAGCACTCTATAATTAATATTACTGTCTTCCATATGAAGAGTTTAAAAAATTGCGTTGCTGCGTTGTTTTAAATTCTCTAATCCTTACTAATATTATGCCTGATATAGGATTATATATATATATTTTTTGCATTAAAAAAATGGCCTGATAGCCATTTTTTTTTTAATGCAAAAAAGGGTTGTAAAGGGGGATGAAAAGTTGCAAGGAATTATCTTTATTTTTAAAGCTAGAAGCTTGAAACTTATATTTAGGCTATTGATTAGATATAAATAAATATGTCATTATTGTTCAAGGAGTAAAATAAAAATAGGGGATGAAAAACTTTAGGAAAGTAACCTTTTACGCGGGCGAAGCCACAGGCGGAAGCAGACATATAAAACCTGGTCACGGTAATCCGATAGTAGACATATAAAACCTGGTCACGGTAATCGTTATTCTAGAACAAACAAAGATTCGTTTTTCCGTTCGTGAATAGTTCAAAAGATTCTTTATGAACATTATCATCATCATTTAGTACCTTAATGAGTTTGTGTATGGAATTATCATCATCATCATCCTGCTCTTAACCTAATTACTTAGGAACGACGCAATATATAGGTACTGCTCCATAGTACATATTGCGCCCGGGTTGAGAGCCCTCAGCGCTCACCCACAGTCCGGGTAAAGTTGTCATAGCCATCCGAGGCTAACAACTAAAACACACAAAAAAAAAAAAAAAAAAAAAAAAGTACATATTGCAAAAGTTATTGGCAATAGTTTTATGACCGATGTCTTGTCTAACGTCAACACTCCTTGCGAATACAAAAAAAAACCAGACGACATCAGATGGAGTTAACCCAGGTCGAAGTAAAGCTCTTAATTGTCCTTCACGATAGCCACGAACAATGTGAGTTTAGCTAGTATCCGTAATCGCCCTTATACAGAATTCTTTTTTGTAAAATTGCTGTTACTACAAGCTATAAATTTCGTATATTATAGGAAACTGTTATACTCAATATGAAGAGTCAGTCATCATCATCATCATCTTGCTCTTATCCCAATTACTTGGGGTCGACGCAATATGTCATCTTTTGCCATACGATCCTATCAGACGTCATCTCTGCCGTCACTCCCAAACTATCCATGTCATGCCTCACGTAGTCCATCCATCTTTTCTTTGGTCTTCCTTTACCACTTAAGCCTTCAACATTCATACCTAAAACTTTTCTCACAACATTACTTTCATCCCGCCTTTTCACATGTCCATACCATGTCAGCCGTTCACTCCTTAACTTTTCCGTCACGTGCGCAACTTTCAAACTTCCTCTAATGTATTCATTTCTTACTTTATCCATTCTTGTCACACCACACATCCATCTCAACATTCGCATCTCCACTACATGCAGTCGCCTCTCATCCGTTGCTTTTGTCGCCCAACATGCTGATCCATACAGTACAGCAGGTCTTATTAGGGTTTTGTATATTTTGCCCATTAATTTGAGGCGTACTCTGGGGTCGCATGTTGTACCCGTGACCTGCCGCCACTTCATCCATCTCGCATCAATTCTGTGCTTCACCGCACGATCCAGGCCGCCATCGCTCTGAATAATAATATGAAGAGTCAGTATTGTCCTTTAAATATTTTGACATCCAATTTAACCGTAAAAAATCATAAATTTGCTTTCTGGTAGTCAGAGAATAAATGTTTTCTATATGTCATTAGAAAAATCATATATATTTAATTTGTATGTATTAAATTATCATTCCTAATTAGCTCAACTACTGCTTAATAAATATTTTAGAAACTTAATATATTATATTGTAACTATACATTCATAGAAATAATCTATGTTAAGAAAACCCACATATTTATAAACCAGATGTTCTACTTTTTTAATAGTGCTTAAGCAAAAATCTAACTGTATTTTTGGCGTCATTATAGTTGTAATTAATCTCTACGTATTCTGTTTAAAGGTAACCTAGTAATTATTATTTTTATTTTTTGCTGTCTCGAATATAAGACGCCCATACCAACCCAGCTCTTTATATGGTTTACCTCCTCTAGTCTACCTCGTCTGTTCTGTTAAAGAATTTTACATATTACCCGAAGTATGATATTCATGTATTTACTAATACAAAATTATTTTAAAACTTCTGATTTTATATTATATAAGTACGTAAAATGTGTAATTCTATTAACGAATATTAAATTAAATTAGTATAGATTAAGACCAATTTGAATTAGTACCTAAGTAATGACTTGTAACTTTGTTATCAATAAAGAATACAATACAATACCTTTTCTGTTTAAATGTAACCTAGTAATTATTATTTTTATTTTTTGCTGTCTCGAATATAAGACGCCCATACCAACCCAGCTCTTTATATGGTTTACCTCCTCTAATCTACCTCGTCTGTTCTGTTAAAGAATTTTACATATTACCCAAAGTATGATATTCATGTATTTACTAATACAAAATTATTTTAAAACTTCTGATTTTATATTATATAAGTACGTAAAATGTGTAATTCTATTAACGAATATTAAATTAAATTAGTATAGATTAAGACCAATTTGAATTAGTACCTAAGTAATGACTTGTAACTTTGTTATCAATAAAGAATACAATACAATACCTTTTCTGTTTAAATGTAACCTAGTAATTATTATTTTTATTTTCTGCTGTCTCGAATATAAGACGCCCATACCAACCCAGCTCTTTATATGTTTTACCTCCTCTAATCTACCTCGTCTGTTCTGTTAAAGAATTTTACATATTACCCGAAGTATGATATTCATGTATTTACTAATACAAAAATTATTTTAAAACTTCTAATTTTATATTATATAAGTACGTAAAATGTGTAACTTTATTAACGAATATTAAATTAAGTTAAATTAAATTAGTATAGATTAAGACCAACTTGAATTAGTACCTAAGTAATGACTTGTAACTTTGTTATCAATAAAGAATACAATACAATACCTTTTCTGTTTAAATGTAACCTAGTAATTATTATTTTTATTTTGTGCCGTCTTGAATATAAGGCGTCCATATCAACTCAGATTTTTATATGAATACAAAAACACTAAAATATTGATAAATTTAATAATAATATAAAATTTTCACAAGATCTTCAAACTTTATGAAAATATTAGCTTGTCTTCAAATTCGTCTGTCTCACATAAAACAGAGAGGGTTAGAGAAATTAGGTTATACATATATACGCAACGCACCCAACGAAAGCTCTCAAAAGGATAAAATTTGCCCCCTTTTGCAACATTTTTCACTGATACACAGCTTCTATGAGTCGTAGCGTGATGTTATATAACCTATAGCCATTTTCGATATATATTTTTTTTCAATTCGGATCAGCAGTTTCTGAGAATTGCGCGTTCAACCAGACAAACTCTATAATAGAAGAAAGACAAACTCTATAATAGAAAATAATAATAGGAAAGAAATTGACAAAGGATTTTATTTCGATTTTTCTTACTTTGTGTAGATGTTAATTAATTTGTTAGTGGTAGAACCACGCTGTTGACAGTTCTCTATCTACAGCGTAGTACCACACTCCTGCTACAAAGGCCAAAATAGCAAAGGTCCACGGGCGGCAGTGACACTTACCATCAGGTGTGCTGCTTGCTTGTTTGCCGCCATAAGTAATAAAAAATATAGCATATTAGTCGCCTTATACACAACACCCACAAACGAGATAGAGGGTGGTGAATTGTATTTTTAAAACGTTAACACACAGAAAACGAGTCAGTTATTATTTATGATATGTATGAAATTGATAGCTATTAGTAAACTTATTATCTATTCAAAGTAATTATGATATTACGCATAATAACACAGGTGCTGATTTATAATTCATAATGTTATTACATAGAGTGGGTTGGGATATTTTTTTGTTCAAGTTTCCATAACTGATCATGTTATTTGCGTTAACGTTATTACGCACGTGATGGTGATGATAAAAAAATGTTATGGCAAGAGAGAATAGTATCGTGAATGAAATGTATGTTGTATTAGTTTTTCTACTTTTTTTTTCAATAATTAATCACATTTCTAGTTTTAATTTATTACGTTTGATGGCAGACGAATTAGCTGGCTACTTAAGTGGATATTGCCGTTTATGGGCCTCGGAAATACCAGAGTTATAACACTGGTAGCTGGTAGCTATAGCTAAGGCACTGCCTTAAGTGTATCTATGTATGTGGATGCGTGTGTGCATGTGCATGCGAGCGTGTGTGTGTATGTGTGTGTGTCTTCGTGTGAAAGTAAAAATAATCTGTTTCTCTATCTCTGTTTTCTCATATTATATGTCTTTTGTCAACACTTTCTCCTTGAACATCCAAGGACGAGGTTGTGTTGATACAAGACATTCTTACTCTATCATCTTACTATACCGGTAACAAAATATTTTAATATAGACCATTCCTTGACCTTTAAAAGACCTCCAAAATGAGACACCGAACATGGGTCCCGTCTGCCTTGAAATAATCTATTTTGGATTTCTAATTTAGGTAATGTCATGAGTTTTAGTCAACCAATAATTTTAAGATACAATGTTTTTTTAAATATAACAATTTTAACACGACAAATTAGCGTACACAAATTACACCCACATACAGATGAAAATTTTGTGGATCGCACAAAGTATTGTACTGCTTAGGAACCGAATCCACGGAGTGGCACGGAAGGTCGGTATTTTAACCTTTACTCCATCTGTGCAGTCAGATAAGTGTTATAAGGTTTTCCGAAAGAGCAAAACTCACTTTCCTGTGCTCTTCTGCTGGTTTTTATGATGCCCATTTTTTATTTTCTTCGCAAGGTGGGACCATGGATTTGGTCGCGCCTCGGCAAATCGGCCCGGGGCGACAGAAGAGGCGGCACGCAACCCCATGGACCCACCCTGCAAACACCTCTCTTCGCCGTGCGAGCGGACCACCGGTACCCGATCTTTGTCTTCGGTGGTCGGCCCGGCGATATACCCTTGCGGGTTCCTCTCTTGTCGATGCCCCGACAGCTTTCGCCGTCGGCATCGCCCTCACGCGGTGGCCTCACGTCAGGTGACCGGACAATTCCCCGGTCCGATCACCCGAAGCCTTGGTTGGTTAGGGCGGCATCAGGCGCAGATATTCGCGCCTGCGCCGCCCCGGCTGCTGGCGGCGGCCCGGGTCACGGGAATCCTCCCGGACTCGTTCCGCTGCCTCCTTCTGCGCGAGACGACAGTTTCGCAGAAGGCGGCGACCGCGTCCCAGTTCCTGACGCTGTCGACCATCGCTTTCGCGACAGCCGGCAGCGTCAGGTCGGCACCGATGATAGCGACGAGGTTGCGGCGCTGCCCGTCCCAGCTCGAACACTCTTCGAGCGTATGTTGCGTCGTGTCCTCGTCACTACCGCAATGGTGGCAGGACGGAGTCCACTCCCTCCACACGACCGTGTGCAGGTACTTGCCGAAGCAACCGTGCCCCGACAGCATCTGCACCAGTCGGAAAGAGAGGACCCCGTGCCGCCGCTCCATCCACTCCATCAGTACGGGCCGGAGGGCCTCAACGGTAACAGTACCGTGTCTAGGCCTCTCCAGCCGCGTAACCCAACGGGCGTCGTCGCGCCAGGTGGCTATTTCACTAAACGATGGGGAGCTACCTTCGTCGCGCACTGAGGTGTACCCGCCGGTAGAGGTCGGAGAGCATCTCCGCCTCTAGGTCCCACGGAGGTGTCCTGGCCAGTAGGCATGCCGCCTCGGTCGATACCGTGCGGTACCCGTGAATGGCTCTGACCACCATGGCTCTCTGTGGTCTCCACAGAACAGCCCTGAGCTGGGCGTACAGAGCCCTCGCCCACAAGGGTGCGCCGTACATGGCCATAGAACGGATCACCCCCGCATACAGCCGTCAGCCCTCAAAGCTGGGTCCGCCCATGTTCGGCATGAGCTGCGATAAGGCGGACGCTGCGCCGACCAGCCGGGGAGCAATTCGGCGAAAATGCTCCCGGAACCACCATCGCCCGTCGAGCACCAGACCCAAGTACTTCATATGGGCCTAGATACTGATCTGGATGGAGTTGACGACTAACGAGGCACCGATTGGTAGCCTTACGCGTGGCCCATGGAATAATAGGGCCTCCGTCTTATTTAAGGCCACCCTGAGCCCCAGCGCCTCGATTCGCCTGACCATCTCCTCGGTGCCGAGAGTGGCCAGGCTCGCCGCCTCTTCGAGTGTCCTGCCCCGGGCTGTGACGAGCGTATCGTCAGCATAGATATCAAGCTCAGCCCGGGGGGGAGACTGCCTCTCAACGCCCAGTCGTACCCGGTGTCCCACAGAGCCTCAGGTACAAAGGCACCCCAAGACGGTGACAGCCTCCGCGGCCTCCGACGGTGACAGCCTCCGCGGCCGTCTGCCTCAGTCGTAGCAGGGCCCCGATGGTCGAACGCCCTCTTCTAAAACCAAATTGAGCGTCCGACAGATCCGGCCCCACCTCGCCCAGATGCTGGACGATGCGGGCAACGAGGATGCGCTCCAGCAGCTTACCCGCATCGTCAAGGAGCACGATGGGCCTGTAGACCCACGGCGAAGCCGGGGGCCGTCCCGGCTTTGGCAGGAGAACCAACCTCCCCTCCTTCCAGCACTCAAGGAACCATCCAGACGCCAAACAGGCGTTGTACAGCTGCCTGAGGTGAGGCTTGAGGTGCTCGAGGAGCGACGTCAGCACCGGGACTGGTATTCCGTCCGGGCCGGGGGCCGCAGTGGCGGAACGAATCCGCGCCACAGCCGCCCCCACTTCCGACTTCGTCATGGGCGGAATACTTTCGTCGGCCTCCCGGTCTTGATCTGGCGCAGCCATGACCGGGGGCGTATGTTCCGACTGCCGCGGAAACAGCTCCTCGACCACCCTACAGAGGAAGTCGGGCTGGAGGGTCTCGGTGAGGGGGCTTGACAAGGCCGTGGTGTGAGAATCACACAGATTCCCGTCGATGTTAAAAAGGTTTTTTAAATTGGTATCCATGAGATTCCCACGAGTAAGGAAGATACACAACGTCGACCCGAGCAGAGATTCCTGTACTCGGGCAAGCCTACATTTACCAACCAGGAGGACAGTCGGTACCCTGGTTGGAGCGTGCTAAGGACAGAACAACCCATCTGCCATGCATCTTCTCGCCGCACGCCAGAACTTAAGATTCTGGGTCATTTCCGAATTCGAATGTCGATTCGGATTCTTTATAGAGGTTGTCTTCCTCGCGGTCCGGGTGGTTAAGCCAAGACCCTCGCTCCTGAAACTAAGACAAGCAAAGAATCAGGTTTACGATATGTCGACGGTGGCATATGCGTACCCAGCCCTCAAATGAATGAGTGACTGAGCCCGTCGAGAATTCGCGTCCGGTCACTCTCTATGAATAGAGGGCTAGGAGCGAATCAGGACTTCCCAGAAAAGGGGACCCCCTAGCGCCAGATATTCGCTACGGGAGACAATCAATCACAATGATCTGGAGGACTGCCGCCCGCACCCAGGGTGCACCACGCGGAGGTTTCTGGCATCGTACTCCTTTTATGATGCCCAAAGAGAGTATGATGACCTTAAGGAGAGAAGTTCATTAGCCATTACTTAAAAAAAAAGAAATCCAATTAATCAAGCAATTATAAAATTAGCTATAATTATTTTCAAATATCTAAAGAGGTTTGAAGGAAGTGCTGTGAAAGTATGCCGTCTCTAATAAGCAGCAAATTACTATTTAGGCGTAATGACACTTGGTCATGTTTGATGCTTGACCACAGGTGAAAGGAGCATCGTTTAAATGAAGCATTGCATCGTGCTATTGGTGAACTAAATAGATTTTATTTCAAATATAATTATTTTGTTTGATAGATCGGTTTTAGTATATATCCAAGATAATAACAAATCAAATGTGACTCGTTATCGCTTATATTTCGTAGGTACATATAAATAAATTTCCCGAAGGAGACGCATCGATCGCTGAGAGGGCACTGTATGACCTCTAGCCTCTATGAACGCTGACGTGAGGATGTTGAACTTGAACCCAGTGCAGTTCACCGCCTAAACAGAAGCAGGCCCGAGACGACTCCGCACACGTATTCCGTACATGCATCTCATAGAGGGATCGTGAGACAACAAATTCAAAAGAAAGCTTTACAAATGGCGGCCGAGACCTGTGAGGTGGAGAAGACAGAATATGATGAACCTAACCTAGCCTAGCCCAGTAATATATAGTTGAAAGAACTCCGCAAGCCTTTAGAGGGTTGACTCTAATTTACACTGGGAGTCAAATAAAAATCTTCTGCCCGACCGCGGCAGTGCTATCTATAAAGGGTTTCCTCACCTAAGTAAAGTACATCTAAGTTAATAATAATATCTCTATTCAAGGTTTCTTGAAGTGGCTTAAAATGTATTAAAGCCATTTCAAGAAACCTTATATATAACATCAATATAATAATTAAAATACATAACATAAAAAAGGCACGGACAAAAGTCTGTGGACCAAAACTTTATTAAAAATAAACAAAATTATATTTTAAAGTTTAGACGCTTATTTCAACTACAGTCTATCTAATCTAAGAAGTGCACTTTGACAGCTGTCGGTGTAAGTTGTCTAGGTATGTGAACCAAGCCACCGAAGACAAAGATGGGGTACCGGTGGCCCGCCCGCACGGTGAAGAGAGGTGTTTGCAGGGTGGGTCCATGGGGTTGCGCCGCCTCTTCTGTCGCCATGACCACATCCATGGTCCACCTTGCGAGGGGAAAAAAAAAGAACGTATCTGAAACAAATAATCGCTATCGAGAATCAATATCCGATTTTAGTGAGAAATCGATATTGATTCTTTTTAATTAATACTCGGTTTATTTTCTATTTTTCAAAAAGGAGATGAATAAGTTAAGTGCTAAATTAATACTAAACAAATTTAATTATTTCAGCATAAAATCTATTCATCATATTTTGTAGGATTAGGTTAAGTAAAAACAAAAACTGGATTTGAAAATCGCTATTTATTCAGAATCACTACTATTACTTGAATTATCATCGTCGCGAACATTAATAATTACTTCCTAATCAATATAATTCTCGAAATGTACATCTCTGTCAAAATCTTTATTCGATTAATTATATTATTCTAACATTTTTACCGATTGTTTGGATATTCGTGAATTGGAAGTTGTCAAGCACTACTGTATAGAACGTGATGACGTGACATTGTTAGATCGTCAATGACAATTACTATTTACCATGTTATTTTAATTTTAAATTAGTTTTACGAGTTTCAACATTAGATTATGTACAAGAAAGTCACCCGCAACGTTAAATATGTAAATAACTTGCTAGTTCTTTAAAATTTCAGATTTATTGTTTGCAATCAGGTGTATACGTTTGACCAAGGTTATTGTGTATTAAAAATGCAAAACGTCAAAATACACTTCTTAGATTAGATGAACTATAGTATATAAATTTTGAGGCTACTAAAAACCTGGTGTAATAATATTAGATCTTTATTAGCTTTTTTTTTTTTGGGGTGGGTTATGGTCGGCGCTCTCCTCGCACCACTCCGTCCGGGGCGACCGAGGGGCGTACGCACGCATACCCGTAACCCACCCACGAACCTCGCCTACGTCGTTGGACCGGCCACTGGAGCAGCGTGAACTTGTCATCAGTGGTCAGATCTTTATTAGCTAAAGTAATAACGACTGAAACGTAGACTACGACGAGTACCTACTTCTTTTAAAAAAAAAATGCTATATACTCATATCTAAATAACTTTCTATATCCTAAGTATTTATAGCTGAGACATTTGGCCACCGAAGACAAAGATCGGGTACCGGTGGCCCGCTCGCACGGCGAAGAAAGGTGTTTGCAGGGTGGGTCCATATGGTTGCACGCCGCCTCTTCTGTCGCCCCGGACCGATTTGTCGAGGCGCGACCACATCCATGGTCCACCTTGCGAAGAAAAAATAAAGGCACATTTACTAATTCTAAAGATATATTTCATTATCTAACAATAAAGGTCGCCTTTTCTTGGTATACTTCTAGATATTTCCGCTTTTTTAGCAAACCATCTGTTTCTATGGCCCTTATATTGATGAAAATGAAGTACCATACCTCAGTAATAAATACCGCATGCTTATTTAGAGCAACAATGTTTAAGGTAAATAATAAAAATCTAAATTTAAAAACCTGTAGCTTATCGTTCGTCACGAAACATCGACACAACTCGAGTTGCTTACAACATGACTTTATCAGTGAAAGTGCTGATAAGAGTTGCGGCCCGCATGTCTGCTTACGCAATAAAGATTTATGAAAGCTTGTTGATAATTCTAGTAGATTTATTACATGATTAACAAAGCTTTACTCACTATTGTATCAAATACAAAGATGAAGGCTTAATTTAATTGTTTATTAGATAGATAAACGACATCATTTATTTGTCTGGAGACGGAGTAAGAATACAATTAAAGCTTTATCTTCTCTGTGAGTTTCGTAAAAGACGACTTAGGGATATAATGTCCATATAACATCTATGTAAAAGAAGACATACTTGAAATAAAACCCCATACCATTCTGTCTAAGTGTGTGGTTTGTTAGCGTGATATGGTAGGCCAATTTCCTTCGTATAATGGAGGAGACTCTAGCTCATCAGTGATATCACGAGCTGAAATGATGAGATGAGCTAGACACCTAATCATCATGCATCACAGTAATATTGTATATATAATATACTTTTAAGAGGTTTATCGCTAACTTTACAAAAGAATAATGCTTCAAGACCGCTTTATTTCAGTCTTATAATAATATTACTTAACAGTTTTACTCTTACCATTGCTACTAAAAACTGTTAAAAGACACATATCATCATCATCATCATCATCACAGCCCATAAACGTAACACTGTTGGGCTCGGGCCTCCTCCGTAATGGGAAGGAAATTAACCTACTATACCGCGCTGGTCAGACGTGTTGGTATACGGTTTTGTTTCGACTTTTCCTTCTCTCGCATAGATGTTATATGCGTTTTATATCCCTTAGTTGTCTCGTACGACATCCACGGGTAAGATATGGAGTGGTGAATAGTATTCTTACTCCGTCACCACACGAAAAGACACATATTTATATATCTTTTCATTTCAGTGATTCATTATGCGCAACGCTACTAAAAAGTAATACTGTTTTTATGTCCAAATAATAATATACCTACATATTATTTACGACATCCATGGGCAAGATGATTACAATAGATGCTGTATAATATTCAAAATGTAATAAAATTCTTAATATAATTTTAATTATAACGTACTAGCAAACCCAGCCTGTTGGTTTGTTTGTAGAAGTCGATATATCGCAGCGCCGCCTGGTGGCGAGTTAAATGATACTAGTATAAACCTTCTCAGTGAAAAAATGCATATAGGTACATTCTAATTTTCATAATGATTGGTGAAATAGTTTTTGAATTTAGCGATGTCAAATATACAAACATCCTTTTTTATAGATATAGATATCCATAACTTATGTCATAATGTCATATGTGGAGTTAGGCTGACCGACCGCATTCGTAACGACGACGTAAGAGAGCGAGTAGGTATGAAAGAGAGTATTGGTGTAAAGATGCGAAAGGGAATGCTCCGATGGTTCGGACATGTGGAAAGAATGCCGAACGAACGCCTGGTTAAGAAGATATACAATGCGAAAGTGGAGGGATGTAGGTACCGAGGGAGACCGAGACTAACCTACCTAGACCAGATCGGTCATGTACTGAAGGAAGGTGGAGTCAAGAGTCTCCGAAACCGACGAGCGTGTATGAAGAGAATTATGAATGTTGAGGAAGCGAGTGAAGTATGCAGAGATAGAGTTCTCTGGCACTCTGTTCTCTCTGCCTACCCTGCAAGGGATATGGCGTGATGATATGTATGTATGTATGTATGTATGTCATAATGACTTAATACATCATATCATTCTCCTACTCTTATCCCAATTACTTGGGGTCGATACAATATGTACTCTTCTTTCATAGTACATATTGTTAAAGTTATTGGTAATAGTTTTATAACCAGCCGCCTGCCAGATTTCAACCCTCCTTGTGAATGTAATTCTTGACCTAACGACAAAAGATGGAGCTGGCTCAGGTCGTTATAAGGCTCTTAGTCAGCTTTTACGACATCCACGAGCAAAATAAGGGTTGGTAATATTCGTAGCCGCTACCATACTCATATCATCATCTCAGCTCAAATATGTCCCATTGTTGGGCTCAAGGCTCCTCCATAACGAGAGGGAAATTAACCTACTATACCACGCTGGTCAGACGTGTTGGTATAGGGTTTAGTTTCAAGTTTTTCTTCTCTAGATGATATATGCTTTTTATATTCCTTAGTCGTCTCTTACGAACACCCACGGGTAAGATGGGGGAGGGGGTGGTGAATTGTAGGTATTCTTACTCCGTCACCACACAGAAATACACACTCATATATCAAACTTAAATTATAGTTTACTGTAACCGTATTACTTGTCGTATTTGTACTGTACTTGTTATTATTTAAGAAGCATTATGTAAATAACGAAATATTATTTAATTTATTAACTATCATACCAATAGTTAATAGTAGCAACCGCAGAGTTAGAGCAGGAAGCTGTGCGGGAGATTAGTGTGCGCTCGGCGTGAAGGCCGGAGATAAATACTTCCGAAACACGTGCTGCGACACCCGATAATAACAAAACCCGCATATCGATTAGACTATTACTTAATTCTTATTTCCTTATTTAGTACATTTCTCGTTGAACCTGCTGGCTGTTGTGAAGAGATATAATATAAAGCAGCCAAAATTCTGAAGCTTGAAAGCGGTCCATTTTTGTGGGTAGGATTTGAATGGTACCCAAATGAGTAACCCATCTAACGGGCGAATTACGTCTAGGAATCTGTACCTATGATCAGCCGGTCAGTCTGAATGTGAGGTATGAAATTTAGGAAAAAAAAAAAAAAAAAAAAAAAAAAAAACTTATTAAATTTCACTTTCAATGAGGTATTTCAATTAGATTATAATGTATTCATCAAACCGAAAATGATCTTTTAGTAAACATGTTCTATACATTCTTTTCTAGTACTTAAACAAAATAGGTAGGTTTTAATGATGTTTCCGTTTTTTATAAATATTAAGCTTGAGCACATACAATACACTCTTTAGGCGGTGCAGCGTGTCTATTTAATCTCACAGTAGGCTCTTATGACACCCACGGGCAAGAAAGATGGTGGTAAGCTGTATTCTTTGTCCGTGACACATGATATATCATCGCTCTTAGAAAGGTTAAATCCAAAATTAGAAGTTGATTGACTGATAGACGTATAAAGGGATGAAGGTAAACAGATTAAGTCTGCTTCTACCACACGTCTCGATTTGATCAAAATAATTTACATGAACATTAGTCGCTGTGTTGTCTCGAATCAACAACAACTGATAGCAATCAGTAGGTGGTCTGTTAGATGGCCACCGAAGACAAAGATCGGGTACCGGTGGCCCGCTCGCTTGGCGAAGAGATTTGCTTGCAGGGTGGGTCTATGGGGCTTGCGCGCGGCCTCTTACGTCGTCCTGGACCGATATTACGGGGCGGGACCACATCCATAGCACACCGCAAGAAAAAAAAAGAAAAAAAGGTCTGTTAGATTTAACAAAAAAAATGGGTTAAAAAAGTCTCTTATATTAAATCTAACTTTTTATTAAAATTTGATGATTTTTCTATTTTTAGTGAAAGTATAGGTAAACACAGTAGCTTAGTACATAAATTGTATCCAATGTTACTAATTTAGCGTCATAGGCAATCCTACTAAAGGTACGGCCCTCAGGAAGGTAAATAGGAAGCCGTAATTCATTTAAGTGTATGTTGCCCTAAGCAAATGAAAACATTATGCGGTATTGCGGATTGTGGTGCTTTTGAAGTTAGATTATAAAAATAATTTCAAGTAAGGTGGTTGAATCTCTCACACGAAAAATAAGGTTATGACAATATAATATATTAATTAAGATTTTAAAACTTATTCTCAAAAACTTTAATATTAGATTTACATAGCCCATTAATAATTATTTGTTATGTGGTAGCGGCTTAGAATACTACCAACCCTTACTTTGCTCGTGGGTGTCATAAAAGACGACTAAGAGCCTTATAATGACCTGGGCCAACTCCATCTGATGCCGTTTAGTCAACAATTACATTCCCAAGGAGAGTTGACGTCGAGCCTGGCCACTCTCAGCACCGAGGAGATGGTCAGGCAAATCGAGGCGCTAGGGCTCAGGGTAGCCCTAAACAAGACGGAGGCCCTTCTTCTTCATGGGCCCCGCGTAAGGCTGCCTATCGGTGCCTCGTTAGTCGTCAACTCCATCCACATCAGTATCCAGGCCCATATGAAGTATTTGGGTCTGGTGCTTGACGGGCGTTAGTGGTTCCGGGAGCATTGCCGCAGGATTGCTTCCCGGCTGGTCGGCACGGCGTCCGCCCTATCACTGCTCATGCTGAACGTGGGCGGACCCAGTTTCGAGGGCCGACGGCTGTATGCGGGGGTGATCCGCTCCATGGCCATGTACGGCGCACCCGTGTGGGCGAGGGCTCTGAACGCCCAGCTCAGGGCTGTTCTGTGGAGGCCATAGAGGGTCATGGCGGCGAGAGCCATTCGCGGGTACCGCACGGTGTCAACCTAGGCGGCATGCCTATTGGCCGGGACACTCACCTAGGACCTAGAGGCGGAGATGCTCTCCAAACTCTACCGGCGGGTAACCTCAGTGCGCGACGAGGGTGGCTCCCCATCGTTTAACGAGATAGCCACCTCGCACGAGGACGCCCACCAAGACGTCATCGCCCGTTGGGTTACGCGGCCAGAGAGGCCTAGACACGGTGTTGTTACCGTTGAGGCCCTCCGGACCGTACTGATGGAATGGATGGAGCGGCGGCACGGAGTCCTCTCCTTCCGGCTGGTGCAGGTATTGTCGGGGCACGGCTGCTGCGGCTTGTACCTGCATACGGTCGCGTGGAGGGAGTGGACTGCGTCCTGCCATCATTGCAGTAGTGACGAGGACACGGCGCAACATACCTTTGAGGTATGGCCGAGCTGGGACGGGCGGCGCCGTGACCTCGTCGCTGTTATCGGTGCCGACCTGACGCTGCCGGCTGTCGTAAAAGCGATGGTCGACAGCGTCAGGAACTGGGATAGCGGTCCCCGCCTTCTGCGAGGCTGTCATCTCGCAGAAGGAGGCGGCGGAACGAGTCCGGGAGGATTCCCGTGACCCGGGCCGCCGCCAACGGCCAGGGCGGCGCAGGCGCGAATATTTCGCCTGATGCCGTCCTAACCGAGGCTTCGGGTGATCGGACCGAGGAATTGTCGGTCACCCGACGTGAGGCTGCCGCGTGAGGGCGACAGCTTTCGCCGTCGGGGCGTCGACACAGGAGGAACCCATAAGGGTAAACCGCTGGGCGGGCTACCAAAGACAAAGATCGGGTACCGGTGGCCCGCTCGTACGGCGAAGAGAGGTGTTTGCAGGGTAGGTTCATGGGGTTGCGCGCCGCCTCTTCCGTCGCCCCGAACCGATTTGTCGCGGTGCGACGTCCATAGCCCACCGCAAAAAAAAAAAAACACCACACTGCGGAAAGAAAAAAGGAGGGTTGACGTCGGGCAAGTGGCCAGTTATAAAACTATTGCCAATAACTTTTACAATATGTACTATGAAAGAAGAGTACAAATTGTATCGACCCCAAGTAATTGGGATAAGAGTAAGAGAATGATAGCCCATTAATAATTAAATAAATACTTTTTTAAATCAAATTTATTTATTAATATATTTAACTAGGATTTCCTAAATAAGGTAGAGTAAGTCGATATACATAAGTAATTTGAAAAATTATGAATTGATGTCAATATACATATATTTCATCACCTCAGCTCATATGTGTCGCACTGCTGGGCTCGAGCCTACTCCATACTATTATAGAAGGGTAATTGACCTACTACACCACGCTGGTCAGACGTGTTGGCTTAGGGTTTTTTTTTTAAATATTTACAGAAACAATATTGATTTTTAAAGTCTAATGTATGTTATTTACAAGTCAAAAATTCTTTTCTAAAATTCATCTATAATATAGCCTAAATAACAGCACTTACTTTACTTTCTTCTCGACGTGTTTTACCGTTTTCTACTAGATTTTTTTTTATTAATAATTGACTATGAAAATGATCCTAACCTCCTTAGATACAATTATTTCTAATTCGTGCATTCTTACGTGTGTATGATTACTGATATTATAAAGAAAGATAATAAATTGAAGTAATTTTATAAAAAAATCTTTGTAAATTACTAAGTAGATAGATGCTTTTAGTTACTTAAGAGTTTTGTTCTGCTCTTTCTTATTTATTTAATATTATTAACTTACATAAATTTTAATGCCTAATACAAGCTTACTTAAAATATTCAAACCTTTCACAGACTATTTTTTTGTGTGTCTTAGTTGTTAACCTCAGATGGCTATGACAACTTTACTTGGACTATGGGTGAGCGCTGAGGGCTCTCAACGCGATGCTTTGACAGAATGGGTTATTATAAGATATCTGCGTAGTTACAGAGTGAGAATATAATTAACCACGTCCTCTCTCTCTCTCTCTCTTTCCGTGGGTGTCATAAAAGACGGCTAAGCAGAGATAATATCGATGAAGTAAAACTCTATATGAAATCCTATTCCAACAACCAGCGTGAAATAGTAGGTCTACTGCCTTACCGTTATGAAAAAGGCCCGAGCCGAATAGTGGGACTCATATGCTAAGATGTTGAGATAATCTAGTTAAGTCTTAATTATATTAATTATTATTTATTTATTATATATAATTATTATAATTACATCAGCCTATCGATATCGGGGCTGACCATCGGGGTCAAAGCACCAGTGACAGGAGATAGGTCATTCTTCTCGTATTCCCTTAATGGGGTTACAGAAATACCAAGTACAATAAAAGTTACATGTAAAATTATCTTGAATAATAACCATCCCTAAAAACTGTAATCTTTGACCCAAATGAGTTCTTACTTGCGACCACACACATTTGTTTATTTAGTTAAAATAATTTACTGCTATTTGTGACAGCTTATATTACAGACGACGCCGACTTGTTCGCATATGGTCACCCTTAAAAACAATGGCCTCATCCATCCGTATAATATGTCACAAGATTTATACAAATTTCTTAGAAGTAACATACTCGAATACAAATATTAGGCCGAAGATTCGAATCTATGTCACTCGCTTCGTTTTAAATTGGCTAACATGATTTTATTTTATATTTTTTTTTACACCTTGCACTAAGGAAATAATTCTTATATTGCGGGAGACTTTACAAACGTATAATTAACGCAGACAAGTTACACGCAGTCTTTTCGTGACCATGATCAGTGTAAGATGATCGAAATGTCGGGCAATTAAAAATCAAATACAAACGCGTTAAAATCCGTAAAAGTAGTTTTATTTCAAATGTGTAATACTCGCGTAAACATCAGAAACCATTAAATTATATCCAGACTCAGAACAACAGTTAGTGGATCGCACAAATTCCTGTCTTGCATAGGAATCAAACCCAAGGCACATTGAAGCACACACATTGAAGGTCGGTATCTTAACCAGTACATCATCTGTGCAGCCTAACACAGACATTATTATATGTTTATTTTATTAATATTCATTAAATTCAAATTAAGTCTAAATTAAGTAATTATGAATATAAAAGGCTAATTAAATGTTTACTAAAGAGAAAAAAAAAACATATTAAATACTTATTCAAATAAACCGCTGCTAGTAGGTAACGTGCCCAGAATACTGGCAGCATTGCCACGTTGGATGGCAATGCTCAACCTCTGTGCCAAGTAAAGCCCAGCATTCCGGTCACGTGTCGCTTCATTAAGGAGACATTATTATTAAACTATGATAAAAAACGTAGAGTTTTAACTTCATATCATCATCATTCTCCTACTGTTATCCCAATTACTTGGGGTCGATACAATATGTACTCTTCTTTCATAGTACATTACATATTGTAAAAGTTATTGCCGGCAATAGTTTTATGATCGGCCGATTGCCAGACGTCAACCCTCCTTGGGAATTTAATTATTGATCAAACGACATCAGGTGATGTTTGCCCAGGTTGTTATAAAGCTCTTAGTCATCTTTTACGACATCCACGAGCAAAGTAAGGGTTCGTAGTATTCGTAGCCGCTACCACACAGTCAGAGTTTTCACTTCATATAAAGATTTTGACAACGGCCTTGACTACGAAATACGAATAAACTAACACTAAACCGTCTGAAAACATAAAATTTTAGTGATTATAAAACAAATTTAATTTTAATATTTTTATTTCTGGGAATGGTATAACAGTAATATTACAATAGGTATTACAGCATAAAATTTGCAAATTATTCATAAGTAATCTTTGTAATACAAATATTCAACGTATGTTTTATTTAGTTTAATATTAGTGGAAATAATACATATTGTATGCCTACAAACATTACCAACCCTTACCTTGTTCGTGGATGTCGTAAATATCGACTAAGTATAAAGACCTAAGCAAACTTCACCTGATGCCGTTTGGTCAACAATTACATTCCCAAAAAGTGTGTATGTGTAATAACTTTTGCAAAGTACGAGTACAGAGAAGAATGAATAGTGTAAATAATAGATACATAAATATTGTAATGTGTAATGATGACTACTACCTAACCCAGGGCCGGCTTTACCTATAGCACAGATTAATAACTGTAGTGCAGAGGGTGCGGTGCACCCGGGCGCCGGGTGTTAGGGGGCGCTACATCGGGTGCCTAACCATCTATAGTCGTAGTGGGTGCGTTATTTGACAGCTTTGGGTAGGTTGCTTTGTCGCCATGCTCACTGTTACTTCATAATGCGATCGCGTTTACCTGATTTTGTGTCAAAAACTTTCAACCTATTACATTTTTTTCACGAATTTTGATACAAGACGGCGCCAGGTAATTGATTGCACCCGGGCGCTGCATGTGCTATTCAATTGCTTCGGCAAGGTTGCCCGCGTATCGGCGTCCAATTGGGGTATATATAGGCGGCGCTATAGGGCCCTAAAGGTCCTATACCACGGAACATACGTGGCGACGATTGGGTATGCTACGGATGTATGGTTTCACAGAGCCGGACTTTACGCGGTCAGAAGCACCTTGTTGCGCACGCAGAGGGCGGCGCTCGTTCTGCTCACCAAGGCCTACCGTACGACTAGCACGGCTGCACTCCCGGTCATCGGTGGGATCCTGCCGGCTGATTTGGAGGTCATCCGTGCGGGTTGGGTGGCGGAGGCGCGTAAGAACGCGACCAGACAGGAGTACTTGGATAGGCGGAGGTCCATATGGAACGATGTCGTTGCCCAGTGGCAGGAACGATGGGAGCGCGAGGATAGAGGGAGGGAGACGTATCGGTTTTTCCCGGACGTGGCGGCTCGTCTCAAGGCAACTTGGGAAGAGCCGGACCATGAGATGTCCCAAATTCTGGGAGGGCATGGGTGTTTTTGTAAGCGGTTGAGCGACCTGAGACTGGGGGACTGCGCGGACTGTAGCTGCGGCGGAGGGGAGGAGGACATGCACCACGTACTGTGGGAATGTCCTCTCTATGGTGAGCTTAGGTCGGGGATGCTCTCAGGGATACGACGCACTGAAGAAGGACCGATCTATTACACCGACCTCGTGGCCTCGGAGGCGAACTATCGGCGGCTGCAGGACTTCGCACATGCCTGGCACAAGGCCAGAAGGCTTGAAGACCAGGTTGGCAAAACACGCCATGATGGCAGCCAGAGTAGCGGGTATAGTGGTTAACCAGTAGGAGTACCGCGGGCGATGAAGTGCTTACCGTGTGCTGTCCGCCCTAAAGATATAGGGAGAAGGACAAAGGGACAAGGATGAGAGAACTTAAATAACTTATAGAGATTCAAGAAGCATGTGCACGCTAACGCAATGAGCAAGGCGTGCACATGTATTTCGATGCTTCGGCCTATATGACCAAGATGTCGAACAGGCCATGGGTGGTTGGTGGGCCGTTGGGCTATCCGGCTGGAGAGGCTTTGGTTCGGTGTTCGGCCCGAGGAGGCCTTCTAGTTGGTGCTGATGGACTGGTTAAGTCGACAGCACGGAGTCTTCTTCTTCAGACTAGTGCAGGTATTGACTGGGCATGGTTGCTTCGACAAGTACATGCATACGGTTGCGAGGTGGCAGAGGACACCGTCTTACCACCACTGCGATTGCGACGAGGACTCTGCGTAGTATACACTCGAAGTCTGTATGGCTTGGGCAGGGCAGTGTCATGAGCTCGTCGCAACTATCGGTGCCAACCGGGCGCTATCAACCATCGCTAAAACCATGCTGGCCAGTGTCAGGAATGGGGAAGCAGTCGCTGCCTTCTGCCAGGCTATCGTCTCGCAGAAGGTGGTGGCTGGGCGTGACGGAGAGGACACTCTCAGTGCTGAAACACTCCGCCACGGGGTGCGCAGGCACGAGTACCTACGTCTAATGCCGTCCTAGTCGAGGTTGTAGGTGGATGGGCCGGGGATTAGTCCGCTACCCCCAGAGCGGCTGACCGCATGAGAGCGATGCCACGGCAACACCGTTGTTGCTGCTGGGGCATCTACGGGGACCATACCCGAAATGGTTACCTGCTGGGCTGGCCACGAATATCAAGGAAGCAGTACCAGTTGCCAGCCCGATGGTGATCGGAAGGAAACACTGAGGGTTATGGGCCACACGCTGCCCTCCCGTCCCCCGAATAGAATGGACGAAGTGTGTCCAGACCATAACCTACCGAAGAAAAAAGGTACGGGGGTCGCGAAGTATTTCTTCATACTAAAGGGGCCGTGTCTTGAAAAAGGTTGAAAAACACTGCTCTACAGGTTCAACGTCCAACGATTCATCCTTTTAAAATGCAATTTTTTGTTCTCACTTAACTAATTCGTTACTTCCTTTCCATTTTTTTTCCAAGGTTCATAAGAAAAATATGTAGCAATACATTTGTATTGCTACATATTTTTTAGAAATTACATATTTGTCTATTATTTGTGACTATTTATTTATTTCTTTAATAAGTTACTACGAATTATTTTAATTCTTATTTATATTAAAGATAATATAAATAAGAAAATAATTAATTTTCCGTGTGGTGACTGAGTAAGAATACAATTCACCAACCCCTATCTTACCCGTGCGTGATCGTACGAGACGACTAAGGGATATAAAACGCATATAACAATCTATGCGAGAGAAGGAATACTCGAAATAAAACCCTATACCAACACGTTTGACCAGCGTGGTATAGTAGGTCAATTACCCTCCTATTATGGAGGAGGCTCGAGCCCAACAGTGTGACATATATGAGCTGAGATGATGATGATTATATTAAAGGAACTTTAGGAGCCACTTATTGCTTCCTTTCCATCCCATTTATATCTCGCTATTATTATTGGTGAAGAGTTAAGAATACATTATGTCGTTACCCCCTACTTTACCATGTGAGCTGTAGAAACCAGTTAAGTGAATATTAGCGGCATTGACAGCACCACTCTTCTAAGAAACGCATAACACCAATTGCGCTGATCAAGTCAGCTGTAAATGTGGCGTTTATGTTAATATATCTACCTATATTTAGTATTTTCCGTGTGGTGACGGAATAAGAATATAATTCACCACCCCATATCTTACCCGTGGGTGATCGTACGGGACGACCAAGGGATATAAAATGCATATAACATCTATGCGAGAGAAGGAAAACTCGAAACAAAACCCTATACCAACACGTCTGACCAACGCGGTATAGTAGGTTAATTTCCCTCCCAATACGGAGGAGGCCCGAGCCCAACAGTGGAACATTTATGGGCTATGATGATGATGATATTTAGTGGTAAAAATCGGCAGACTGGTGGATTAATGGACGCAATAATATGTACATACATACATATATCTAGTGCGTAACATACGGATCAAAATCGGTTTAAAATCTTTTGAGTAATAATATATTTTTTGATTTTCCTATTATAAGTCCACGCCATAGGATTCGAACTTGAGACCTTTTGATAGTGGACATATTCTAACCAGCGTGTTGTTAAATGGAATCTAATGTAAGTATTGTTTATGCAGAAATTCACGCTGCGAGTAGTCAGACTGCGGATCCATCTGCGTCTCGGAGTGAGGCTTACTATGTCGGAGTGATATACCGAGCGATATTGTTGGGTAATCGCTGAGAGGTAGTTTGAAGTAGAAAACTTTGAAAAATAACCCGCCAAGTAGCTTACTGAATCAAAGCGGTTTTATTGATGACCACTCAATGAGCGATGGCTTGCGGCGATAGCCCGAAAAAAAAAGGATTCGGCTTAGAACTTTATGAATTTACACACAATTTAGGATACTAAAAACATATGATATTTTTTTTTCTTTTATTGCTTGTAGTGGTAAACAAGTAGACAGCACACCCGATGGTAAGTGTCACTACCGCCCATAGACCTTTGCAATATTAAGGGTATAGCTAGGTCGCTGCTTACCAAAACAAACCCCAAACCCACCCCAGTTGGGATTCCAGCTCTCTCGCTCACCGAACGAAGTGCAATAGCACATTGCCGTTACTCAGACGTCGATCTTCTGCGAGAGTGTGGTACTACCTCGGACGGATCGGCCCGCGGCTGTAGACAGAGAACTGTTCACAGCGTGGTCGTACCACTTTTAGTCACTTTACGCCATGTCCCTTGCAGGGTAGGCAGAGAGAACAGAGTGCCAGAAAACTCTATCTTTGCATACTTCACTCGCTTCCTCAACATTCATAATTCTCTTCATACACGCTCGTCGGTTTCGGAGACTTTTGACTCCACCTTCCTTCAGTACATGACCGATCTGATCTAGGTAGGTTAGTGAATGTAATTATTAATAATCTAGAAAGGTGGTATAATATTATTATTTTTTTTTTAAGACACCACAAAAGTAACCCCTCTTTAGCAAAATTATGTAAACGCGTATGGCCTATATTCCTTGATTAAGTGCTTCACGCGTACCAGTACAATCGTTAAATGACAATTAAATGATAACTTCGACCTGATGCTGCAACTAGAACAATCTCCAGAGAACCCAACTCTTCGAAAACTCACAGCAGATATATCGTATTTTTGGGTTCAATAGATTAATTTCAATGAATAGGTAAGAACCTTGCAGGTTATGATCTTGCAATACGGTCACGTTGGCCTGGCACTATAACCTAGATGGTCTCCAGAGAACTCAACTCTTCGAAAACTTACAGCAGACATATCGTGTTTGTATTCAATATATTCGTTTTAATGAGTAAATTTTTTGCAGGTTTATGATCTTGCAATACGGTCACGTTGAAAAAAATTTTTTTTTTCGAGATATAAATATATATTTAAAAAAAAGAAATACTAGTGGGCAAAATTTAATGCGCAAACTGGCCAAAACATATTGCCACTATTCTAATTGTAAATAAAAAAGTGATTTTGGCTAAATAACATCATTATCATTCTACTACTCTTATCCCAATTACTTTGGGTCGTTACAGTATGTACTCTTATTTCCTAGTACATATTGTAAAAGTTATGGGCAATAGTTTTATGACCGGCCGCCTGCCAGATGTCAACCCTCCTTGGGTATGTAATTATTGACCTAACG
The DNA here is from genome assembly GCA_905163515.2 of Lymantria monacha. NCBI lineage: Eukaryota > Metazoa > Arthropoda > Insecta > Lepidoptera > Erebidae > Lymantria > Lymantria monacha. Next base: position 20,843,641 of record LR991099.1, read on the forward strand.
GCATCAGATGGAGTTGGCTCAGGTCAGGACACTTGGGAAAGAATCCTTGTATTGCGGGGGACTTTATAAACATACAATTAACGCAGACAAATTACACTCAGACTTAGAACGATACTCTGCGGATCACACAAAGTATTATCCTGCGCAGGAATCGAACCTACGGCACTGGCACGGAAGGTAACTTATCCACTACGCCATCTGTGCAGTCATATGAATTATATTCGTGCTAAATTATCACACGGGTAGCGGAAATACATAATATTTGCTTGTAAATATTATACATAATACAATACTATATCCCTTTGTTTCTTGGCCTCGAAGCTCTGGCGATGATCAGTGTTCGGTCGTGTATTTGAACTTTGTTTCGTAAACAATACCGTGTAGTTTGTACTTGAACTTTATAGCTATTACTAACCGGATAAGGGTAAAGGTAAAACTTTTACGAACTGAATTTATGCCTTCTTTATTTATTTTTTATGCATGCCGTTCAAGAATTACGACATATCATCATGCTTTCCTTTCTTTTTTTTTTTTGGTGGACTATGGATGCGTCTCGCCCTGCCAAATCAGTCCCGGGTGACGGAAAGGCGGCGCGTGATCCTATAGACCCACCGTAAAACTCCTCTCTCTTCGCCGTGCGAGCGGGCCACCGGTACCCGATCTTTGACTTCGGTGGCCCGCCCGGTGGTTTACCTTCGCGGGTTCCTCTCGTCGACGCCCCGACAGATTTCGCCGTCGGGGCGTCGCCCTCACGCGGTGGCCTCACGTCGGGTGACCGGACAATTCCCCGGTCCGATCCCCCGAAGCCTCGGTTAGGGCGGCATCAGGCGCAGATATTCGCGCCTGCGCCGTCCCGGTCGCTGACGGCGGGCAGGGTCACGGGAATCCTCCCGGACTCGTTCCGCCGCCTCCTTCCGCGAGATGACAGCCTCGCAGAAGGCGGCGACCGCGTCCCAGTTCCTGACGCTGTCGACCATCGCCCTCGCGACAGCCGGCAGTGTCAGGTCGGCACCGATAACAGCGACGAGGTCACGGCACTGCCCGTCCCAGCTTCGAATGCTTTCCTTTCTTGCAGATGTCGTAAAAAATGACTTATGGGCTTAGCAAACAAGATTAAGTTAAGTATGAGAATTAAAAGTTGATCCATATGCTAATTCTTACTGGCAGTATAGTAGGGCAAATCTTTTTTTTTATTGCTTTTGTTGACAAACGAGCAAACAGCACACCTGATGGTAAGTGTTACTGCCGCCCATGTACCTTTGCATAACCAGGGGTATAGCTAGGCCGCTGCCTACCAATACATATCCCAAACCTACCCAGTTGGGCTTCCGGCTCTCTCGCTCAAGAACGAAGCACAACAGCATATAGCCATTGCTCAGACGTCGATCTTCTCCGAGAGTGTGGTACTACCCCGGACTGACCGAGGATGAGGATATGATTATGAAAAAGATTTTGTTAAATAGTAGAGGAAAGGAAGGTAATATGGAATACCATTTTCTTTTTTGAGTATAAAAAAATAATTCCCAGAGTTAAAATTAAAATACACACACTAATTTGTTGGAACATTAATTAGCTTTAATAATAATCATTACAAAAATAATATAACTATATTTTCTTGACAAAAAACAACCATAAATCAAAAATGTTGTAAAATGACAACTGACCCAAGGTGCAGATAATATGGAATATAGTATTCCATATTATCTGCACCAAAATTGTACACACTTTTAACAGTTGTTTTATTAACTCAAACAAAAGCCTTTTTATAATAGTAATTTTATTAATCACAGTATTTTGTCTGGCAATCTTAGAATTAATAAAATGTTTAAAAATCAACATAACTTATATGAATAAGTAAAAATCAAACTAATTATAAATCATATTAGTCGAACGATATAAAAAAAGATCAGAATTTAAAAATATAAATTATTTGCAATAATCACAAACGTAGTTACTAAATTCATAACCCGCGCAGTCACAATGCAACCACAATTGGCAAATAAGGCACTGAACCCATTCTTCTCCTTTATCATCTTGGCTATATTTTCTATTGCAAAAAAAAGCATTCTGAATAATTTTGAGGCGGTACCTCGTTTATAGTCTCGTCATATGAGAAGAGGTAATTGTCATCTTTGTCATGAAGACTATTATCTGAAGAGTCGCTAACTGAGTAAACTTCCCTTAATCTCTTTTTTGACGATTTACCCTTGCCTTTCCCTTTGCTCTGTTTCTGCACTTTTTCTTTCCCTTTCACTTGACTTATAGCTATTGTGCTTTTTAAATTTCTTTTAAAATCTGCAGATTTTTTGAACTGCGATAATTCAAGGCTCATATAATATGCCATGGCTCATATAATTCATATAATATGGAATACTAGGTATACCATATTATATGCACTAACAGTATTCCATATTAGCAACATGGCGTCATAAGCAAAAAAAATAATTTAGATTTAGGGGTTTCAATATACGATGAAAATCAATACACATCCTTAAACTTTAGTACCCTAAGCATTGTTTGAATACCAGTTATAAAAAATAAAGTAATTTTACGTTACGAACAAAAGATTGAAAATGTACCAAAAAATGTTTGTTGTACAGCCTTCTAGTTGATCGTGTCTCAAAAAGAAAAGAACAATATGGCGGATTACTGTCACTTGCACAGATTAATAGGTTCACTTGACGCTTCAATTCACAACATCGCGGCATAGGTGGCACTACTAGTTTTTATAAAATCTCAGTATCCCATATTAACTGCATATTCCATATTACCTTCTTTTCCTCTAGTATTTACGAACGTTCTAGAAAAATAAATTTTTAGGAAGCCTACATTATAGTCTCATAAGATATATTTTTTGTAGTTTATGGCTTGGTTACTAAGACCTTTAAACCAAATCTTTGTTTATAAATTAAATTCATTTGAAGTCATCGTTCGTCAGTAAGTCAAATCGTCGCATTCAACAGTGCTAAGGCCACACTGTTAAAGGTATCTTTTGGGAATTTTGGTGGACAACGAAAACGTACGTAAGGCACTGTTCTATCATATTCACTACACCTCAGTACTTCCTGTGCATTAAATTACATAAAATACCATCAAAATTACTTAATACAATACGTTAAAACTTATTGAATATTATACAAAAGCACCACATGACACTTTTCCTTTATATATTGAAAATATAACAATAGACTAATAGAAATTAGCTTTATGCGATAAAAAAAAAAGTAAAACAATATGTATTCTAAATTCAAAGCAGAAAGGTCAAAATGAGGTTCATTATGTTGTTCCAATGGTAATGACATGTCACAAGTGGTTGACCTCACGACTCAGCCAGAACATGATAATTGAAGGCTTACATTGCTCTGCCAAATTATCTTTCAGATAATTATGGTTACATACATATTACATGGTTAGTCGTATATAAGTGTGGTTTTTACGGAGATTTCTTCTTTTCAGCCAGTATATATCTTTTGATAAAACAGCCAAGAAAATTGTGTTATAGTATCCATAGTTCACTCATAATAAAAAAACTCGGAAAAAGTTTTTTTGTTTCAAATTTCTCATATTTTGAATGTATGTATGTATTAAATAGCTAAGTCCCTTAATGAACTAATCGACATCTGTTAGTGAATCTTTTTCTCTCATCATACGACTATTCGTATAAGCTTTTTATGCACAACGTTTATATCACGCCATCTATCGGTAGTGTTTGCACATTATCTTAATTTGAAATTCGATTCGAATTTTTCAGGTAAAATATTTTTTTTTACAAATATTATGTTTGATTTCCTCAAAATAATATCTACTTAATAAGGACATGCACCAATATTCTAAACTATTGATACATTTTGGTTGATGATCGTATTTGACGTTAAAACTCATTTGTAAACAGAAAAACATCTTGTCACATTCAAAATTTAACGCCAATAAAAATACTTGCAAGGAAGCGAAGTTCACATAAGTATCTTCTCGTTACTATATTTATTGTTAAGGCTAACGTAAGCCAATTGCAAAGATTTACTAATTTAAAATAAGCTGGTTGCTACTGAAACAATGGTCTCCAATGTCATTGCACCCCGCATCGACGTGGGACGGTAATGCGGGCTAATTGCATTCATCAAACCATAATAGGTATCATTAGATTACTTACACATTCATCGGATTGTCGTAATATTTATGTGACAATCATATCTACTAAAAATATATTACTTTTTTTTCATAGTCTCTATTATTGTTAGACAGTTTGCAAGTCACATCGAGTAGTATACTATACGGATCTTGTAGCAACTCGAGAAAATTGCCGTGCTTTTAGGCGTTTCTGCCATACCTACTACTGCAATCAATCTTAATGCTCACATATAGGCCCCGTTAAGTTATCCCGTATCCGTGGTGCCGTACTTCTGCTCCTATCGTAGCTGTACAACCCTTTACTTATTGGCTGACTAGTCAATATTGCTTTCTGTCTCCCGCTTTGCGGCGGAGGGAAGTGGAATCACTCTTTTTCAACTCATCCTCTTTAACTTTTCTAATTAAATTTGTTGAGGGTTCCAAGATAATTAAAATCATTTCCCAGGACTGCCTGAGGGTCAAACTTCGGTGTCATTTATGGTGACCATTGTGGATCCTAGCTTACAGGAGTTACAATGTTGGAAATGTGTGGTGGGATTAGTCCCAAAAAAAAATCTCTATTATAGATATTATAGACAATCACAGCACTTTCTTATCATGCTTAGAGTTTTTAGGATGTCGAATGATAACTTGTTCAAGAGCTAATAATGACTGTCACACATGTTAACCCATACCTATTGGAAATCTGTTTCAATCGTTCTACCACATAAACAAGTGTGTGCTGTCGTATGACAATTAAATAGTGGCTCGTATTCATTTATCGTCTGTATTGGTTACGTGTGCCATCTACTGGAAAACGATTATACTTTATACCGATTTAATACTCTAACTATTCACTTGTAATTGTATTAAACGATGACACAACTCTATTATCCAAATTACTGAGATTTAACATACTTATATTGTTATTTATAAAATCAAATTGAAACGGATTGCTAATAAGTATAGGTACGAATCCCAAGTGTGACATTCATTTTTCGCTCGTGAACAAGTTTTTACCAATAACCTAGTAAATACAAATGCTAAATCTCGATAATTCAGGAGTCAAATGATATTATTATGGTATTTGAAGACGAGCATGTTAATGCTTGAAATACATCTTAACATATTCATAACTGTTAGTGGTTATAAATAAGGTTACTATTTAAGTATTGACTTTAAATGACTTGAACAGCTCAAAAGTCACGTTGACTAATAATAACGCTTATAAAAAAAATTGTCGAAAACATAGACTCGGTGTTATTATTATAGTTTGTATCATTATAAACACGTGGACTGACATTTACTGACGCGCGATTCATCACGTAGAACTTTATGAGGTTTGACTGATCTTTTACACTTGAAATATCATCTAATTAATTGATGTACTTAAGAAAGCGTAAGAACTTTTTGGGGTATACTTAATTATAGTCAAGGAAGTGAATTTATTTTTATACTAGCTTCGCCCGCGTAAAAGGTTACTTTCCTAATGTTTTTCATCCCCTATTTTAATGTCATATTTATTTATATCTAATCAATAGCCTAAAAATAAGTTTCAAGATTTTGGCTATAAAAATGACGATACTTCCTTACAACTTTTCATCCCCCTTTACAACCCGTTTTTTGCATTAAAAAGTAGCCTATATCCTTTATCAGGGTCTAGACTATCTGCGTACTAAATTTCATTTAGATCGGTTCAGTAGTTTTGGCGTGAAAGAGCAACAGACAGACAAACAGACAGAGTTACTTTCGAATTTATAATATTAGTAAGGATTTTATAATAGAGTATAAATACTTTTAAGGACTATATAATTTGCCTGCTATTAACTTTTATATTATAAGTTTAATATTATAATAGTAAAAATAAAAAAATATGCTGTGTGGTAGCGGCTACGAATACTACCAACTTTTTTAAAGAGGAGTACATATTGTATCGACCCCATGTAATTGAGCTAAGAGTAGGAGAATGATGATGATTTGCCTGCTATTAATTATTTTAAAGTTTTAATAGGATGCTATGTGCTATGAGCGGGGCTAGTTGAGCATAGGGGCAAGTTGGGCAATCGAAATATCTCAAAAGGACTACGTGAGGGGCAATCACCGGGCGATCGCTAATGGCGGCTTAACGAACGAGTGAAGCGCCTGCGCATTTTGTTTCTTTTGTGGCTTAAAACTAAAAAAATCGTTTATGGCATGTTTTTGTCTCTATTAGTTATGTCATCTATTTACAATAATTTAAGTGGTAATCTTCTATAAAATTATTGTACTTTTGATATATAGAGACGTTCTGGGTATAATTCTTACGGTATTTTTATAACCTCGCTTTTGTTTTAAAATTTCGGGTCGGGGTTAGTTGAACTATAGTTGCTCAAATTACCCCACGACTCAAACAACTAAAATAATGAATGTTTTATTTTTGTTTAGGATACGGACTTACAAGAGAAAGATTACAAGATGTTTTTACACCAATGAAGACTTAATTAATGCTGCAAAGGCTGTCAACGATGAGGACAATAACGTGAATGCCGCCGCCAAAAAAATCGGTATCAAAATTCGGATGACTGTGATAAGAATTTAAAAAAAAATACATGAAGTTGGTGATTCATCCATGAGCTATGCTACATCGAGGCAGGTATTTTCTCCCACAGAGAAGGGCTCTTTAAAAAAAAAGCGGGTGGCGTCAATCGTTTATAGATATTCTCCAAAAGACGTCCGTTGCCTTCCCTACTAATGTGCTTCTAAATATGGCATTAAAATTCCACCCAGCTGGAAAGCAAATAAGATGGCTGGAAAAGAATGGCTCACGATGTTTTTAAAACGAAATCCGGCGCTATCCAATCGAGAACCAGAAGAAAAAAGTATTACACTGCTGCTCAAAATGCATGGCTACAAAATAACCTGATGAAAATTTCAAGATACGTTGATGGTTTTAAAGAAAATTACTTTAAGCTTTGTTGTTATGTCGCTAAAAGATCATAACTAAAAAGCTGTTTTTCAAACAGATATTTTATTTCATCTCCAATTAACATTGAACCTATCGTTTGGCTAGATATTCTTATTGCTTAACTTGCCTCATACCCTTGCTCAACTTACCCCACCTATGGGGTACGTTGAGCACGTTGGAACTTCTGGACGTAAACAACTGTAGCTCTTAAATCTGACTTGTTAACAAAAAAATACTATGACATTTTTGTTAAGCAATAAATTACTAATAGATCAGGGCGCATAACAACTCATTGAGACTTATCATTGAGGAGTTATATACGCTCAAGTGAAAAGTGGCTCAGCTAGCCCCGCCCTACCCTACTATACATATATAATATGTACAATGATATTAAATAGTAATATCGGTAGTACTCGTAATCGGAGTTCACTTGGGTGATCTGGTCCAGTCATAAGCGTTTACATTGTATTCGAATTTTTCATTATAGCTGTGTGGTAGCGGCTACGAATACTACCAACCCTAGCTTTGCTCGTGGATATCGTAAAAGACGACTAAGAACCATATAACGACCTGGGCTAACTTCATCTGATGCCGTTTGGTCAACAATTACATTTCCAAGGAGGGTTGATATTAGCAGGCAGCCGGTCATAAAACTATTGCCAATGATTTATACAATATGTACTATGAAAGAAGAGTACATATTGTGTCGACCTCAAGTAATTGGAATAAGAGTAGGAGAATGATGAATGATGATCGTGGTTAAAAGGTCATCACAATGAAACTAATTAGTTTCTGATAAAACTAATTAGTAAGAATTCTTACTAAACATGTATTATTTTTAACAAAAAAAGTCAGTAAAGAAATATCATCTTCTCAGTACCTATTATTTTATGATTCAGTGATAGTATATTTGATTAATTACAAAATAATAAATAAATCTTCATGAATATTTTTAGTTACATCCATATGCGAATATTTTCCATATACACGTACTAGTGAAATAATCGTGAATTTATACGCCGTCTGGAAACTCTCAGAACCCTTTTAGAGTGCCAGAGCAAACTTCAATTATATTTAGAGCACTCTGAAATACTTATATCAAAATTGACTAAAGTACTCGCCAGATACAACGTCGTCCAGAAGTTAGTATACAGAGATATACATAATATATAAACTATTAAGATTGTATTTCTTTATTGCTCTTAATGGTTAATGAGCTAGCAGCACACCAAATGGTAAGTGTTACTGCCACTGCGATCAATAAAAATCCGAAATTCACTACGAAAGTTGGACTTACTCATAAAAGAGTATGAAAGTAAAATTAATGCGGTCGAGATGCGATCACTGCGGAAAATCTGTGGGGTTAGGCTGATCGACCGCATTCGTAACGACGACGTAAGAGAGCGAGTAGGTATGAAAGAGAGTATTGGTGTAAAGATGCGAAAGGGCATGCTCCGATGGTTCGGACATGTGGAAAGAATGCCGAACGAATGTCTGGTTAAGAAGATATACAATGCGAAAGTGGAAGGATGTAGGTACCGAGGGAGACCGAGACTAACCTACCTAGACCAGATTGGTCATGTACTGAAGGAAGGTGGAGTCAAGAGTCTCCGAAACCGGCGAGCGTGTATGAAGAGAATTATGAATGTTGAGGAAGCGAGTGAAGTATGCAGAGATAGAGTTCTCTGGCACTCTGTTCTCTCTGCCTACCCTGCCAGGGATATGGCGTGATGATATGTATGTATGTATGTAAGTTGGACTTTCAGCTCTCTCGCTCATCGAACCAAGCACAGCACATTACCACTGCTCAAAAGTCGATTTTCTGCAAGATTGTGGTACTACTCCCGCGGCTGTAGACAAAAAGCTGTCAACAAGATGTTCCTACCACTATTAAATGTATGTAAATACAGAACCATATTCTAACATCTGTGTAGTGAAGGAGTTAGAAGACAATTCTCCATCACCTTTCTTACCCGTGGGTGACTTTAAATCGTAAAATTCTATTACTTATAGTACCTGTATATAGAAAATCACACCTTAATATAGCATCTTATTATCGAATACAAGGACTCTGGTGCCTCACCCAATTGGCGTTTCGTACGCACGTTATAGGGTTTTGAACGTCGTCCCTGCTGCCGCTCCAGATGGTATGGACAGGGTGTAAGCGGATTATCACTAAAAAGTTATCACTTTATAATTCATTTCTTTTTAAATTTTGGATATTTTTTTTTAGTCAAATAAGAGTTTATTTTTGACATATCACGTACTCAGACTCAGAGCAATAATTTTTGGATCACACAGACTACTGTCCTGCGTAAGAATCAAATCCATGGCACAAGGACAAAAAGTCGTTATTTTCACCACTACTGCATCTGGACATGCTTTGAAACCCCCTCTAATTAGTGTACATACATATACCGGGTGTAACAGAGAATGGAACTGAAAAGCTGGTCTGGTAGGTAATGATGGTATACCACCCTACCAAAACCTACCTACCCATAATAAAAATTTGAAAGGAAAATATCGGTTCGTTAATGAATTAGAAGTTTTTAAAATTTTTAATTTTGTCAACGCCTTTTCCTTGAAACTAAATTAAATGTACCAAGTAAATGATAAATAATCTGCTACATACTCATACTTTCTTAAATATTCATTAGAACCAAAACAAATCAATGATTACGTTTGCTACAGTGTGACAAACGTCGCCTTCACATATAGCTGATGAGTCAATGACCTTAGACATTTTTCCTTAAAATTTTTGTTATGGGGCAATCATTACCTAGCACCCTTCTACCAGCTATTGCATTCTCTATTACACCCAGTATATAGTAAGTTATTTGCTTGCCTGTTGTGAGAGAGCCTCGGTCCCAAATGAGAAGAAACTAAATATTTAGTTTTCAAATAATATTAATACCAATATGATTCATAGATTATATCTGATTCCCATAACTATTAAAATAACCCCTCATCAATTTGTTCGACAATTATTCTTAATTCACACATCCTGTTACGAGGAGGGGGATCTTGCGTAGAATTCATACGGGATTTGATACGGAAGGGAACTACATCATTAAAATTGCACAGAATAACTTTAGCTATTAAGATTTATAATTAAATTATGATCATGTACATGATTTCCTGAGAGAATTGCATAGTTCCTGCTTTTCATAATACTAAAACCCTATTATCTATTATATATATTATCCGTGTGGTAACGGAGTAAGAATACAATTCACCACCCCCTATCTTACTCGTGAGTGATCTTAAGAGACGACTACTTTTGACTTTAATGAATATCAATCCTTTTTATATAATCATCATCATTCAACCTCTCGGCTTCGATGGTTAGATGCAGGTCTCCCACAGATGTGGGGATAGCGCCGCAATTGCTTGACAGAGTTGGCGTTCATAGTGAAGTGGTCGCATTGGAAGGTATGAGGTATGTTGCAGTGTTGTATGTTTCCGAGGGGAGATGTTGCTCAAGTAAGCATTCCTTATGAGACCCGTACCCGTTTTTTTTACTTCAATAGTCAAGTAAGGGCTGGCGATAATTGTATTCTTATCCCGTTGCCAGACGGGGTTGCCACATCTTTCTATATAGTATATATTAAATAGTTGACTCTCAAAAATTACTAAAATCGCAAAAACAAAAGAGCTAGATGCTATGTTTCTTTTAAGTTAAAAAAAAATTAACATGTCATTCATATGCGATAAATCAAGCGAAAATTACGTATAAGCAGTTATTTTTTTTAATAGGCAACTGAAAAGACATGGTGACATCAGAGTGTTTTATATATATATATATATTTTTATACAACATAATCTTTGTCAATAATAATGAGCTAACTATTAATTAAATCACGCATACGCACATATTAATCGCCGATAGATAAAAATGATTGATCATTTTCGACCTACAGATGATTACCAGTAGTTTTTATTCTATATTGTTATTAAGAGATCATTAATTCTTATTACGTGGGCCCGGTGACTTGCGATTCAATTAATTAATTTAACGACAGCTTACTCATTCGATTGGAAAATCGTTAATAATGTATTTTAAAGCTGTTATCATAACGGGCTGACTATCTCTGTCATATTTCTTTCATCATCATCATTATCACAGCCCATAAAAGTCCCACTGTTGGGCTCGGGCCTCCTTCGTAATGAGTGGGAAATTAACCTACTATATCGCGCTGGTCAGACGTGTTGGTATAGGATTTTGTTTCGAGTTTTCCTTCTCTCGCATAGATGTTATATGCGTTTTATATCCCTTAGTCATCTCGTACGATCACCCACGGGTAAGATATGGGGTGGTGAATTGTATTCTTACTCTGTCACCACACGGATAATAGATATAATAGATAATAGAGTTTTAGTAACATGAAAAGCAGGAACTATGTGTGACGGAGTAAGAATACTATTCACCACCCCATATCTTACCCGTGGGTAATCATACGAAACGACTAAGGGATATAAAACGCATATAATATCTATACGAGAGAAGGAACACTCGAAACAAAACCCTATACCAACACGTCTTTGGCCACCGAAGACAAAGATCGGGTACCGGTGGCCCGCTCGCACGGCGAAGAGAGGTGTTTGCAGGGTGGGTCCATGGGGTTGCGTCCCGCCTCTTCTGTCGCCCCGGACGATTTGTCGGAGCGCGACCACATCCATGGTCCTCCTTGCGGGAAAAAAAAATTAAAAAAAATACCAACACGCCTGAATCTTAATTTCGCTTCCATTACGGAGGAGGCCCGAGCCCAACAGTTGGACATTTATGGGCTGTGATGATGATGATGATGATGAAGAACACTGGAAATCTGTGTAGTATTACATGCTTAATTTATTAATTACCATAAAAAAATTGACGAACACAAAACAAAATAACGCAACATATGTAGTGCTAATTTAATAATTATCTATTTAAATAGAACTAAACTAATTAGATGAAGAAACTTTTAGTGCAATTTACTTCATGTATGATGCGTGCTTCATGTATGCACGTATACCTTTGTTTTCTTTTTGCGGTGGGCTATGGGGTGGTCGTGCTCTGCCAAATCGGTCGGGGGTGACGGAAGAGATGGCACGCGACCCCATAGACCCACCCCACAATGCGCCTCTCTCCGTCATGCGAGCGGGCCACCGGAACCCGATCTTTGTCTTCGATGGCCACGTATACGCGACCTGCGGGATCTAGTCCAGCCACAATCTTTTACGTTGTTTTTGAATATTATATTATATCGTGGTTCGAAGGGCATTACACTGAAGCCAATTCTTAGTAAACATATTGCACATTTTTTATAAAAAGTCAGAAAGATAATATGTAATACACAAACCCGCTGAGTTTCTTGCTGACTCTTCTTAGTAGTGGTCACGTTCCGATCCGGTGATGGTTTATTAGTTTCATTTAGAATATTAAAATTGACAATATGTAAAGTACATTCGCAGGCTTGAATATATTAATTTGAATTTGAATACTCACAAATACACAAAGCATTTCGTACATATGATAATAACTCACGATATCATCGACCTATGTGCTTAGCATAATATTTTCTAATGTAATAAATAAAACTTATTCAAATTCATCAGAACATAACCGCTACTGAGAAGATCCGTCAAGAAAATCAGCGGGTTGGTCTATTATTATTATTTCTTTACTGTTTTTTTTTTTATAAAAAATAGTAGGTACAACATGTTTAGTAAGAATTAGCTCCAGTATTGATGCAATTCGAATCCCGTTATAATATAAAATTCGTATACAAAGTAAAAGATTACGACTGGACCAGATACCACAATTAGGTAGTATTTGTAAAATGTTTGTTTATATAATGCCCCGCAACGCAAGGATTAGTATATCATTGCAAGAAGTTAGTTTTAAGGATGTAGGTACCGGGGGAGACCGAGACTAACCTACCTAGATCAGATCGGTCATGTACTGAAGGAAGGTGGAGTCATGAGTCTCCAAAACCGGCGAGCGTGTATGAAGAGAATTATGAATGTTGAGGAAGCGAGTGAAGTATGCAAAGGTAGAGTTCTCTGGCACTCTGTTCTCTCTGCCTACTGATATGTATGTATGTATGTAAGTTAGTTTTACAAAGTCAGCCTAGATATCGCGAAGGCGTTCGACAGGGTTTGGCACAGGGCCCTTCTATCGAAGCTACCATCATATGGAATCCCCGAGGGACTCTGTAATTGGATCACCAGTTTTTTGGATGGTCGGAGCATAAAAGTAGTCGTCGATGGCTCCTGCTCCGAGACCATGCCCATTAATGCTGGTGTACCACAAGGCTCGGTGCTCTCCCCGACGTTGTTTATTCTGCATATCAATGACATGCTCTCCATAGAGAGTATTCGTTGCTATGCGGATGACAGCATGGGTGACGAGCGATACACCGAGCATCAGAATGTCCCTCGGAGTATGTTACAGGAAAGACGGGCTCAACTTGTGTCTGAAGTCGAGCGCTCTCTAGAGCGGGCCTCAAAATTGGGTGAACGGAATTTAGTCCAGTTCAACCCCACTAAGACACAAGTTTGCGCGTTCACTGCGAAGAAGGACCCTTTTATCATGGCGCCTCAGTTCCAAGGAGTAACTCTCCAAATCTCCGAGAGTATTGGGATCCTCGGCGTCGAGCTATCGAACAAAGTCCAGTTTGGGAGTCATTTGGAGGACAAAGCCAAATTGGCAAGCAAAAAGTTGGGCGTGCTGAGCAGGGCCAGGCGGTACTTCCCGCCGAGACAACGTCTTGTGCTATATAAAGCACAAGTTCGTCCTCACATGGAGTACTGCTCTCATCTCTGGGCAGGCGCGCCTAAATATCAGCTAGACCCACTTGACTCCCTACAAAGGCGGGCAGTTCGAATCGTCGGTGATCCCAATCTCACGGACAGACTAGAGTCGCTGGAGCGGCGGAGAGACTTTGGGTCACTCTGTGTACTCTACCGGCTCTTTCACGGGGAGTGCTCTGAGGAACTGTTTGACTTGGTACCACCGTCACCATTTTACCACCGTACCACTCGACACCGTAGCAGGGTTCATTTATTTCACCTGGAAACGATATGGTCCTCGACCGTACGTTTTCAGCGATCATTTCTCCCACGTACATGCAAGATCTGGAATGAACTACCTGCTGCTGTGTTTCCCGAGCGCTATGATATGTCCGTCTTCAAACGAGGTTTAAGAAGAGCTCTTCCTTCACGGTAGGCAGCGGCCTGGCTGTACCTCTGGTGTTGCTGGGTCCATGTGCAACAGCATTACTTACCATCAGGTGTGCTGTTTGCTCGTTTGTCACCGTAGACAATAAAAAAAAAAAGTCAATGACGCACGTTATTTTCAAGGTATGTTCTTGGGTATAAAACTAGTAAAATTTAAACCTATGATTAATCTACTTTAATTTACAATCTATTGACTGGTTATTGATAAAATTCTCCAGACTTACTTATGTCTTTAGTTTTGCAGTATTCTGCATAAAGGTCTGGAAATTTAGTCTGACAGTAAACATTATCCAGGATTCAGTGAATACTAAACACACACGCGATGTAAAGCGCCACTCAGTCTGGCACACTTCCAGTACTCTGATGGTTAAGTGCTTGCCAAATATCTGCCAGACCTCCAGTGGTAGCGATATAATAAATAATATACATAAATATAGCATAACTGATTTATTTTAGGCGGTGATGGACTAATATCCGTTTTCATCAACCATATCAAAATTTTAGATAACACCTAAGCTAATTTAAACGTCATCAATCGTATGTGTCATATAGATTGTTTTAGATGTTACCTAAAATGTGTGAATAGGAAATAAGAGTAACAAAAAATATGTTGCAGAAGCTAACTATAAGCAAATGAATTATTCCCCAACCCTCAATCACATATGTTCATATGCAGACCAGTACCTAGAAGAAATTTTTTTTTTTTTTTTTTTGGTCACACAATTAATATTTTCTGTATATGCAATACTGCTAAAATTACACTTTTATCTTTGAGATAATTAATATGGTCTTATCCTACTCAAGTCAACAAGGCGGCAGAAGACACGTCGAGCAAATCCACAACCTGCCAATTTTTATTGGAGGACCACACCATGTGCGACGGTCGCGACGGCGTGCGACTACTGATACTCGGTCATTGTCATTTACAGCACAACCTGCCAACTGCCTCTCTATCGCCTTTTCGGTGGGCAAACGATCCTTAGGATGTTGTATTAAAAAACGTAATAAAACAAATATTATAGCATCGCTTTCGCTGGACTACGAAGTTAACTAACTTCACATAGTTCGTTGACTTCTTTGTACGACCATGTATAAACATTTGACTATCTGCCATAATGTAGAACCGTATTGTAATAAATGTAGTAATACAAACCGAGTACATAAAAACTTGGCATGTAGTTATGTATTGTATTTATTTATACGAAACCGTGTAAGTATGGATTCATAGTTTTAATTGTTGACTGTGAGTGTTGCTTTAGTAGTATACATACATACATACATATCATCACGCCATATCCCTTGCAGGGTAGGCAGAGAGAACAGAGTGCCAGAGAACTCTATCCTTGCATACTTCACTCGCTTCCTCAACATTCATAATTCTCTTCATACACGCTCGCTGATTTCGGAGACTCTTGACTCCACCTTCCTTCAGTACGTGACCAATCTGGTCTAGGTAGGTTAGTTTCAGTCTCCCCCGGTACCTACATCCTTCCACTTTCGCATTGTATATCATCTTAACCAGACGTACGTTCGGCATTCTTCTATATACATCCCATTGAATCACCTCTGTTTCGCAAATAGCCAAAGATTAAGAATTTCCATAAGCCACATCTCATCATTATCTTCTCAGCTCATATATGTCCCATTGTTGGGCTCGAGCCTCTTCCATAATGGGCGGGAAAATGACCTCCTATACCACGCTGGTCGAGGACGTATTGGTATAGTGTTTTGTTTCGATTTTTTCCTTCTCTTGCATAGATGTTATATGCATTTTATTATCCCTTAGTCGTCTCTTACGATGTACCACGGGTAAGATAGGGGGTGGTGAGTTGTATTCTTACTCCGTCACCACACAGATGTCCACGCCACCTCCATCGCTCATTCATCCTCATCATCAGTCATTATCATCAGTCGTAATTAATGTTCTTTGATTACGAGTTCTCTAATCTAGACTTTCGCCAGCACATCATCAATTTAATCTACAAAAGTATAAAGTGGCCTTCGCCTTGTAATCTTACTTATTACATATTAATCTTACATACACTGTTAATATTTTTTGTAAAATTACAGTTGTTTTACAAAACAAATAAGAGCAGAATTCCAAATCAACGTATACTAATACAAAACATAATACAATTCGAGTAAATTCCAAATCAACGTATACTAATACAAAACATAATATCTACAATTCGAGTAAAATTACATGACATGTGAAGGAATGAAAGAAACTTACTATAGTGAGTTGTAATTTAATCTATTTGTTATAACCCTACACGTATTGTATAGTAAATTTACAAAACGGAATTATAGTATTACTTTCTTGTTATGCGTAAAAACTTCCAACCTTTTTTGTAAAAAAATTGCAGAAATTTTTAACAGTGTAGATATATTAGAATATTGACAGTATCTATATATGTGTTAGTCCTCTTCCCATTTAGTGAATGAATAAGAATACAAATCACCACTTAGGGGCCATTCATAAATTATATAATACGTTTTTGAGGGGCTTGATTGAATATTACAACTTCTTACTATAGGCAAGGGGGTAGTGAGCCTGATATTACGTAAGATGTTAGATTAATTTAAAATAGACTAATTTTAGTCAAAACTGTGATAGATTAATAAGATTAATGCTATTGCAGTGAGTTAATGATACTACAAGTATGAGGATTGTAATAAAAGATATTTCTGCGGCAGATAACGTTAAGGAGTACGCCATCAAACTAGTAGTAAAAGTTTAGTTAGCGGAGTATAAGTAGGTCAATTGAAAGAGTTTTGAAACCTTGGGTTGAGAGCACTCAGCTCTCATTCTCAAGGAGGGCTGACGTTTGGCAGGCGGCCAGTCATAAAACTATTGCCAATAACTTTTACAATATGTACTATGAAAGAAGAGTACATATTGTATCGACCCCAAGTAATTGGGATAAGAGTAGGAAAATGATGATGGATTGAGAGTCCTTAGCACTCTGAGGCTAACAACTAAGACACACACACAAAAAAAAAAGGTTTTGTATCAAATAATCCGACGTAATATGACTTGAGCTGCGAAGCAGAAAATGTGTACCTATACTTATACATAATTAGTCCAAGGGCGAATACAAGATCACAGCTAAAATTTAAATATTTCCATGGAATATATATTCAATAAATTATTTATCTTATCCCGATACATCAGATAACATTATCATCGGGCGTTTAAGTGACGCGTCCGGTCCGTGTGATCAATACTGATGTAATGAATTTGAGGTGAGGTTGCATATTTATAAAACCTTTGTCTCTTTTTTGAATTTTTTTTTTTAAATATATTTTACAACTCTCCGCGCTCGTTGGTTTTTATTTATACTTAAGTCAATTTTTGTCAGATTTAGTGCTTTACGACTTACTACTTAATCCTTGTACTGCGGGGGCTTTTATAAACATATAATTAATGCAGACAAATTACACACCTAAACTGAGAACTTAGTATTGTCCTGTATAGGAATCGTAGCACTACGCCAACTTTCCCGTTAAAGATTCATCAAGGTGTATAAAGAAGTACATACATATCATCATGCCATATCCCTTGTAGGATAGGCAGAAAGAACAGAGTGCCAGAGTACTCTATCCTTGCATACTTCACTCGCTTCCTCAACATTCATAATTCTCTTCACACACGCTCGCCGGTTTCGGAGACTCTTGACACCACCTTCCTTCAGTACGTGACCAATCTGGTCTAAGTAGGCGAGTCTCGGTCTACCCCGGTACCTACATCCTTCCACTTTCGCATTGTATATCTTCTTAACCAGACGTTCGTTCGGCATTCTTTTCACATGTCTGAACCATCGGAGCATTCTCTTTCGCATCTTTACACTAATACCCTCTTTCATACCTACTCGCTCTCTTACGTCATCATTGCGAATGCGGTCGGTCAGCCTAACTACATAGATTTTCCGTAGAGATCGCATTTCGACCGCATTAATTTTACTTTCATTCTCTTTTCTGCATACCCAACTCTCGCTTCCATATAGTAATGTTGGGACAAGCACTGCGTTATGTATTGCTACACGTGCCTTCTGGCTGAGGTGGTGGCTACCGAGAAGTTGTCCCAACGCTCCGTTCACTCTATTTCCCGCATTTACTCTTCGCTCTGTATCAGTGGTGTACCTTCCATCTCGGCTACATCCATATCCAAGATATACAAGATATACAAATTCATCCACTTATTCTAGTACAATAAATATAAAAGGTATAAAGAAGTGATGATAATATGGGTAGGTACTCATATTTTACTAGGTAATTTATAGTTTCATATTATATGATATATTTACGCTAACAGTACCGATACAATTTCAAATTTCGCACTTGCCATTCAGAATTAATCAAGAAAATACTTGAAAAATGGAGTTATGTAAAAAATCGCAAGAAAATAAATTTTTGCCTGAACCATGTATCACATTTAACCTTAAAATCGACACTAGCATAAAGGTGTTAATAAAATAATTAATTTTATGAAGTGTTGAAATGAGAATAGATTTCCATAAACATAAAAATTGGATAACTTTAATAAGAGTTTTTATTATAATGTGTTGAAATGCGTATGGATTGATTCAGCTTATATATTGCTAATATCAGCTTATATACCATTGTCTCTGAATGACGATGATATAATCTAAAGGACCATGGTGTTAACAAATGTGTCGCGAAACAAAAATATAGCATTACTCCTTTGGCATTCCAGATTCGGGCATTAAAACCTTATAGAGATATCTTTATATAGACATTTAATTCATATAAATCTTAAATTAATTCCAATGTCAAACCATTTATTACTATCCATAACTTATTAAGTAAAACGATATTCTAATAGATCTCTACAGTAACCAGAATTTTGTAGTAATTACTCACTCAGCTTTGAAAGCCACGATCTGTTATCAAGAGAATGGATTGGTACTTATCTAGGTAGTGTCAATGACATAGCACTTTCGTGTTGTTGAAGGTCTTTAAGTAAGCGTTTCACTCGCTAACATCTAATGGGAATGTCAATATTAGTCTGCAGTAATTTTAATATACTCACGTGTTTAAAATTGCATTTTTTTGGGGAAATCTTATACTTATTGCAACACTTATTTTTAAGGGTAAAACAACTTTTAAAATTTTCAAAAAAGAAAAGAAAATTTACCTACTATACCCATATTTAATTTCTTTTGCACCAATGTTATAGGCGTATTATATCCCTTATTCATCTTTTACGATATCAACGGGTAAGACAGAGGGGTGGTGAATTGTATTCTTCCTCTATCACCGCACTGAAATTTCAATTAAACACAATTTCTTTTTTTATATTATTTGTTTCTATCCATACATCAGTCTATCATTGCCCACTGTTGGACATAGGTCTCCTCAAGTGAATACTAAAATGCACACACTTGAAATGCAAATAAAATAAAAAATGGCGTTCACATTTGTTACCAAAAGAGTATTCTTCTGCTTCCCATTCTCTTGGTGATCTCTCAACCGGCTTTTACGATTCTCATACCAAAGTAAAACGGCGGTGACATATTATAACCTCAACACGGAGAAGAAAAGATAAAAATAACAAAAGAATTAAAGGAATTACCCAGCCTGTAGAAATAATGTTTGAATCACATGGGACTATACAAACGTATAATTAACAGATCCAAACTACACTCAGAATCAGAACAACCATGCTTAAAAAAAGTTATTATGCTATATGGTGGCAGCTATGAATACCACCAACCCTGGCATCGCCAGTGGGTATCTCGAAAACGACACTGAGTTTTACATGGAAGAAGAGTATACATTTTATGTCGTCTATAAGTAACACGATATGTAAGAAACAACCTATCTTGCGGATAACCACCGAAGCAAGGGAAATACAACTCGAAATTTGTTTTTGCGTCCACGCTTGCTGATAGTCTCTGTTTGGATACTTTTTTTATTGGTAGTGGTGGCAAACGAGCTAGTAGCACACCCGATGGTAAGTGTCACTGCCGCCCATGGACTTTTGCGATACCAAGGGTATAACTAAGCCGCTGCCTACCAAGATAAAACCCAAGACCACCCAATTGGGCTTCCAGCTCTCTCGCTCACCGAACGAAACGCAATAGCACATTGCCATTACTCATACGTCGATCTTCTGCGAGAGTGTGATACTACCCCGGACGGACCGGCCCACGGCTGCAGACAGAGAACTGTCAACCACTTTCGGGGTAGTCCTACCACTTTCGATATAAATAATATTTGGATATAAACAATGTTTAAAAAATATATTAAAAAGATAAGAGCATCATCATCCATGATGATATTGAAAATTCGTATCTCAGCACTTGAGTTCTCTATAGCTATAGTACTATCATCTGTATAGTTATACTTTCAAAAGTATATCTTCGGTGTTGCGTGGTAGCGGCTACGAATACTATTAATCTTTACTTTGCTCGTGGATAGAAAGACGACTATGAGTTTTATATAGACCTGGGCAAACACCGCCTGATGCATTTTGGCCAATCATTACATCACCATGGAGAATTGACATCAAGCAGTTCGCCAGTCATAAAACTATTACCAATAATTTTTTAAACATGCACGAATATACATTGCTTTGACCCCAAGTAATTGGGATAAGAGAATGATGAATTATTTATATGTTAAGCAAAGGCCCTTTCATACATACATATCATCACGCCATATCCCTTGCAGGGTAGGCAGAGAGAACAGAGTACCAGAGAACTCTATCTCTGCATACTTCACTCGCTTCCTCAACATTCATAATTCTCTTCATACACGCTCGCCGGTTTCGGCGACTCTTGACTCCACCTTCCTTCAGTACATGACCGATCTGGTCTAGGTAGGTCGTAGTCTCGGTCTCCCTCGGTACCTACATCCTTCCACTTTCGCATTGTATATCTTCTTAACCAGACGTTCGTTCGGCATTCTTTCCACATGTCCGAACCATCGGAGCATGCCCTTTCGCATCTTTACACCAATACTCTTTTTCATACCTACTCGCTCTCTTACGTCGTCGTTACGAATGCGGTCGGTCAGCCTAACTCCACAGATTTTCCGCAGAGATCGCATTTCGACCGCATTAATTTTACTTTCATACTCTTTTCTGCATACCCAACTCTCGCTTCCATACAGTAATGTTGGGACAAGCACTGCGTTATGTATTGCTACACGTGCCTTCTGGCTGAGGTGGTGGCTGCCGAGTAGTATATCATTACCTATTGTTACTCTTACATCTGTTCTGGCTTCGTGTCTTTCAAATACCATTATTTTGGTTTTGCTCACATTCATGCGTCTTTTCACCCTTTTGTTTATAGATCATTAACTTTAGGTTCCATTGGAATTCCCTGTGCAGTAAATATGATATGCAGAAGGAGACTACAGTCGATAAGCTATGAATAGATGGAATGGGGAATAAGGATTTCGCCATCTTTTGGCTAAGTACCAGATTCGATTCAATGGTTAACTTTTGAGAGACATGTGATGGTTTTGGTTAAATACTTACTTGGACGAACGGACTAGGTGGATCAAAAAAAAAAGTAGCATAGACAATTTTTATCTATGTAGGTATCGTCATCATTTCAGCTCACTTATGTCCCACTGTTGGGATCGAGCCTCCTCCATAATGGGAGGAAAATTGACCCGCTATACCACGCTGGTCAGACGTGTTGGTATAGGGCTTTGTTTCGAGTTTTCCTTCTCTTGCATAGATGTTATATGTGTTTTATATCCCTTAGTCGTCTCTTACAATCATCCACGAGGTAAGGTAGGGGTGGTGAATTGTATTCTTACTCCGTCACCACACGGAGAATCTAGGTAGGTAAAAACGTAGTCTATCTAGGTATATATGCTTCTAACTTTGAGGATAAACTTGAGATGCTATAAAAACCAAATTATTATTTGTTGTCAACAATGAAAGATTGGATTTAAATTCAATTCTTTAATGTTCTAGAAAAAGAAATAGTCATTTTTATCATTTAGAATTCACAATTGGACCAAATACCGTGAAGGCTAGTTGGCTTCCTGGTGAAATACAATAGTTAGGGAAAAACTATCTCAATAGATAAGTAATGTAATAGCGTTTTGTTCTGTGAATGATTGTGTCATCAGATTTTTTTTTTTTATATTCGGCTTTCAATATGGTTATCTTTACAGTAGGCGCCTACTCTTCCCTATCCACGGTTCTCGTTGCAGTCGACTGAAGAATGTAAGCAAATAATATCAATATAAGACAAATCCAAACAACCCACTGACTGAATCTAATATATGTAATATGTGAAGGCGACTTGCTATGGGTTTTTAAGTTGAAGAAGATGGTGATCTTCATAAATATATAACTTTTTTGTTAGTAGTTCTACTTCTCCACAATGGGAGAGAAATTAATCTAGTATACCGCACTAGAGATACATGTTCTCCGTGTGGTGACGGAGTAAGAATACAATTCACCACCCCCTATCTTACCCGTGGGTGATCGTACGAGACGACTATATGATATAAATCGTATTAATATCTATGTGAGAGAAGGAAAACTCTAAACAAAGCCCTATACCAACACGTCTGACCAGCTTGGTATAGTAGGTTAATTTCCCTTCCATTGTGGAGCAGCCTTGTGCCCAACAGTGGAATATATATGAGCTGAAATGATAATGAATGATGATGATGATGAGAGAGACATGTTGGCAGAGGGTTTTATGTCGCGTTTAATTTGTATTGCATAGATTTTATCTAAAACCTTTAATTCGCCTTTTAGGACACCTACACACAAGAGAATGGATGCTGAAATTGTATTACTTCGTCACCAAACTGTTATTTAGTTAATCTAATTACAAGTCATTCATGAAAATATTTTTAACTACCTTTTTACCATCACTTCGACGCAATCGTCCATCATCAATTATTGCAATATTAATTCAGATCATACACTATACATTCTATTATAAACTGAGTAATATTAATAATTATTATTTATGGAAAAATAATTTCAAAGCGTTCTTTGTAAACACAGTATATAGCACAAGCTCAAACGTTTTACAGAAATAAATTAGATGCGATAGGCCATTTTTTAGAAAATGTAACAGAAGTACTAAATAAATAAAGCTATAAATAAAATCCTTATTTCTTATATACCATAACAGAATCCTTTTAACTTCTAGATGTCATTTATTCTTCACTAGACTAATAAAATATATAATCTTATAGTTTAGTACGTCTCAGTTAAGGGATGTCAGACGCACAGTCAGAAGATAGACATTAAAACAAAACGTATATAGGAATAGATCGTAAAATTCACATTAGAGTGCGCTTACTAAACGTAAACAGTACACGTGAACACAAAAGTGATATGAGAATTTAAAAAATAGAACTTTATCATTCTTATTTCTTCTGCTATTACTCTTCCATTCATCTGCTATAATTTTCATTATTATATACAGTAATGATGCAGTATATTTTCTTACAATCGCTGTAATAAATGTCTTAATTAAAAACGTAATTTCAAATTGAAGCCAGATTAAATTTTAAACATAATAATAACCTACTTTTTGTGTGGTGAAAGAGAAAGAACACAATCACGACCCCCTTTCTTTCTCCTGAATTTCATAAGAGTAGACTAAGGAATATATTACAGATAACATTTATGCAAGAGAAGGAAAACTCAAAATAAAAATAGTATAGTAGGTCAACTTATCCACAATTACAAAGCAGGCAAAGCCAACCGATATACGAAGCTCAGATGATAAATAACCTATTTTTATGGCAGGCTATTGTCTGGGCATACGCCGTCTGTTCCGTCCTTGACAATGGAACGGCGACGCGTGGCTCCATAACCCACCGTATGCCCTCCTCATCGCTATTAGGCCGGCCACTGGTACCGCATCCTTAACATCCATGGACAGCTCGGCAGTTTACCCTTTCAGGTACCATTCCCTACTGCCGGGGCGTTACCCTCGCGCGGTCAGTCTCTCTGCAGGTGACGGACTATTCCCCGGTCCAAAAATAACTTGCCATACTAAATTACCTCTTTGTTTGGGAACAGGCTATGATAAGGTCACACTTCACTCGGTTCGTCCGTGACGACAGAAGGGATGTTGTACAATTCCAAAACCGGCCATATACGTATCTCTTTCAAGCCATGAGCGGGTCACCGATACCAGGTTCTTGTCATTGGTGGTCCATCCCTTTCGGATACCATTCCTTCTCAACGCCCCAGTATTGACCAAGGGTCTTTATTTGAACATCGGCCTCTCCTCGGGTGATGAAATAATCCCTAGTCCAGTCATCCGCTATCTCAGCTAGGACTGCTTGAGGCGTAGGTATATTTAATTATACCACTAACGAGAATTAATGAATTAAAAATGATAATAAATGTAAAAAAACTTTAGTTGATGTATGTACCTAGACTTAACAGCAACAGTTAAAGCGCAAGGAATAGGTTATTAAATTTAAATGTTAAATAACAAGTTTTATAGTCATTGAATATCTATAGTCTTAACCCATATTATTTGAACCTAAAACCTTTTAAAAACCAATACAGATAAAATAAAAAAGCAAAGATAATTCTTACCTTATATACTGTATTTTTTTAAGTCTCTTTATCTATGGTTCTACTTAAACAGTATTGCACCCTTTATTATCAGTTTAGATGTTTTCCAAATGTTTGCAAAGGACACTGATTATATTTTTAAACAAATAAGGCAATATATAAATAATAAATTGTTGGCGCCACGTTGGAATTTTTACTTAATTGTCAAGTTATTGTGTTTTAAAACTACTTGGAATAAACTTTTTCGGTAATTCAAAGCGTGCCGTCCTTTTTGTATCGCTTGACCGTTACCAGACTAAACAATTGAAATATTTACTAAGTGCTTAATCTTCGTTTAGACACAGATAACGTTTTATCGACACGCAAGATTATTTTCTTAGAAACGATAATTACATTATTTACTTTAACAGAAAGTACGTATTTTATTCTTTAAATTAGAGTATCTTGAATCAGAGTATATAACTCTTCCTATCTCTTTATAAATCATCATTCTCCTACTCTTATCCCAATTACTTGGAGTCGATACAATATGTACTCTCCTTTCATAGTACATATTGTAAAAGTTATTGACCATAAAAATTTGATTACAAGCGAAAATGATTGTCACATATTCGATTCAAACCCACACCTATTGGAAAGCCGTTCCAATCGTACTACCTTACGATTCCATCCATTCCTTATGGGTTCGAATTCCATATGTGACAACCATTTTTCACTCGTATTCAAGTTTTTTATAAATAATCAAGCATATTAAATGCAAAATTTCAGTTATTGGCCATAGTTTTATGACCGGCCGCCTGCCAGACATCAACCCTCCTTGGGAATGTAATTGTTGACCAAACTGCAACAGATGGAGGTGGCCCAGGTCGTTATAAGGCTCTTAGTCATCTTTTACGACATCCACGAGTTAAGTAAGGCTAAGTAGTGGTAAGATAGTATTCGTAGTCACTACCACACAGCTATAATAAATATGTGAAAAAACGTCTTTTTCTATGTTTTATAAAAGGACAAAAACCTGCACTAAGGATACAATCCTTATATTGTGAAGGACTTTACAAAAATACAATTAACTGATACAAATTACACCAAAAACCCTGAACAGCCATTTGTGAATCACACAAAGCGTGGTCCTGCGTGGGAATCTTACCCATGACACTAGTACATTAGCTCGCTATCTTAACCACTACGCCAATGCAGTTAATAGTATAGAATAAACATTATTGTTTACCAAATGCCATAAACTTCAACTCAGCCATCGTTTGTTTATTAATCGGCGCGTGCGCAGGCAACCTCTAAGGAAATCATGCACGCACTTAGGCTACCAAGAAACACCAGAAACAATACGCATTCTGTGACTGTATCGAATGATCGGCACGAAGATTTTTAGACAATAGCGATATTTAGTTTTAATGGTTTTTTAATTTTATTCGTGTGGTGACGTCAATTCACAATCCTGTAGTAATAGATGACTAAGGGATGTGATATGTAGCTACCTGTCACCAACTCGTTTCACCAGTATGGTATTGTAGGCCAATTGCCTCTCTATTGTAGGGTAAGTTTAAACCCAGCAGTAGGTGACGATGAAGCTCTGAATATTTGAAATACGAGTTTAGAAAATGAGAATTGGTTTTTTGATCTACATATTGTTGAAGTAAGTATTAAGTGCTGTTGTAGGTACTCGCAAGAAAGAAAATGTTAATACGAAAATCAAATACTAAAAAAAAAATATATCTGAAATTTACTAAATTATTATACATCTCATCTCAGCTCCTATATGTCCCACTGTAGAGCTCGGGCCTCCTCCGTAATGAGAGGGAAATTGACCTACTATACCCCACTAGTCAGATGTGTTGTTGAGTTTTCTTTCTCTTGCGTAGATGTTATATGCGTTTTATATCCCTTAGCCGTCTCGTACGATCATCCACGGATAAGATAGGGGGTGGTGAATAATATTCTTACTCCGTCATAACACGGATAAAGTATTATACAAATTATATAAAATTTGTGATTAATATTGTAATGAGCAAAAAAAAGAAATTCTCAATAAAAACGATAATGTTGAACGTCAATTACCTAAGTTCTCCCGTGATCATGATTGCTGTGAAGTATTTGACAAGCCTTGATAATAAAAATAAAACAAAATAAAATTCGTAATACTGCTGTTTATTGTTTTATAATTAAAATGATGTCAAATGCAGTCCTTCATCTATACTCATGTATGTCCAATTATTGAGCTCGAAATTGACCTACTGTACTACACTGCTCATATGAGCTGGTATAGGATTTAGTTAAGAGATTTCGTTTCTCTTCATTGTCTAATATTTGTAAGTAAATGAGTAGTAAATTTAAAAATACAAACATATTACATAAATTCATTTATATGCGGCACTTTTTCTTACGTTTGGTAATAAAATATCTAATTTAAATATCAAAATCAATAATTTAGTAATCGATTTTGAATTTAAATCGATAATAAAATCGATAATAAAGATGGCGATAGGTTAAAGCTAGCTCTACCCGTAAGTTATAAATGACTACAGGTGAGAGTCCTCAGCGCTCACCCACAGTCCGGGTAAAGTTGTCATAGCCATCTGAGGCTAACAACTATGACACAAAAAAAAAAGTTATAAATGAAAAAAAGTGTGTGTGTAGGTACTTGTGTACACGCATTAGAAGTTATACTTCTTCGGCGTAACAAGACAAAATCTTTTCAAAAATTTTATCTTTCGCCTTATTCTACGTTTGTAGAAAAAACGACTCTAACAATAGAAAAAAAATATTTAATACATTGAAAGTTTTATTATAACGCATTATCTAGTTAAATAAAGTTTATGTAAATATCACAAAAAAAAACTAAAATGTTGACTGTAGCTAACTTCAGAGTGTCAGTTTTTCGTGACGTTGTTCGCGCGTTACCTAAAAATTTACTCTCATCATTGTTCTCTAACGCGTCAAAAGTACATATAACTTCAAAAATATTTGACAAGCAGATAATATCACTGTAATTGAAGAAAAATGCCCTGTGTGGAAACAGGATAAGGATATTGTTGTTGCTACCAATTACTTGCCCATAGCAGTCGTAAAAATTGACTAAAAGTCTCACCAGGAAATTGGACTTCAGCTTACTAGTGAGAGAATACCTAGGCTGTCTATTATGACACTATTCCCTCATTTCTGACAAAGATTTATGTCCAGCAGTAGATAGAGAACGCTGAAACGATGTACGATAATGATCAAAAGAATAATTCGAAACGAAAGACCTTTTATAAATTGTCTAAAGTGATATAATAAACCTATTTCCACTCATATTTTGGATTAAGCTTATGCACTATGAAATATACCGTATAAAAATAGGAAACGCCTTTTAATATAGGTAGATTTTTATTATCATAGAAATAGTTAACGCTGTGTCAAAGGACCCGAGGGACATAATGATGAGCACGTGGTGACTACCGATCTCGCCCACATCGTAGACAATGTGATTGCGGTTGTCACGAACGCATCTGTAAATGATACGCTGTCACGCTTGACCGCGTTCCAGTGTCGTATAACTCAAGGGAGTACTTACGCAGGTGTACCATCTAGAATAGCGTCTCTCAAACTTTTTTGCCTTCTACATTATTGTTTTTATGACAGAAATTTTAGGGACGCTACTACTATTCCTTAAAGTAACCTTTCTAAAGTCTTACAATTCAATATTGTGCAATGACGTGGTTAAAATTCAAAATCACTAAACTATTTTGGTGATGTTATTTGAAATCGCTCGTTTGAATCGTTTTCAAAAGAAAAAAGAAAACATCGATTTTGTTTTCGTTAAAAACCAATAAACATGACTAAAGAAAATAACTTCTGATTATAAAATAACTAGCTTCTGTCCGCGGCTTCGCCCGCGTAAAAGGTTACTTTCCTAAAGTTTTTGATCCCCTATTTTTATTTTTGACCGTCGGTAATACAGTGCAACGGTATTACAATACTCAGGGTTGGAACTTCATTACTGGACTGCTAGATGGCGTTGAAGAAGCTAGATTTTGAGATTTTTTGACAAACAATTTTTTTATTTTTCATATAAAAAAATTGATTTTTATTTGCATGTCCTACATTAAGTCACGGTGGTGTAGTGGCAGCACGATTGGGCCGGCATCCCAATAGGCGCGGGTTCGAATCCCGCTTGTGACATCATTTTTCACTTCGTAATCGGGTTTTATAAATAATTAAGCATATTAAATGCCAAATTACAGTAATTTAATAAACTAGTTTTACGGATTCTATCGCGTTTGTATTTGATTTTTAATTTCCCGACGCTTCAAACACTTTACAGTGACCATGATACGTATGAATCCGTAAAATTAGTTTTATTTCAAATGTGTAATACATGGATAAACATTAGAAGTCATTATATATGTAGCATACCATCATTATGACAGTGAAACACCATTACTATGAATTTGTATCAAAAAATGTAGGTCAAAATTTAATAAAAAAACTCGCTACAGTAGCGGATAGATATAAATCTCTGTAAAAACGTGACTTGTTGGACGTGGGACACATTAATCCTATTAGTCCTCCCGTAACCATAAGCACTGTAAAATGTTCGAAATGTTGGGATATTAAAAATCAAAAGGATGTAGGTACCGGGGGAGAGCGAGACTCACCTACCTAGACTAGATTGGTCACGTACTGAAGGAAGGTGGAGTCAAGAGTCTCCGAAACCGGCGAGCGTGTATGCAGAGAATTATTAATGTTGAGGAAGCGAGTGAAGTATGCAAGGATAGAGTTCTCTGGCACTCTGTTCTTTCTGCCTACCCTGCAAGGGATATGGCGAAATGATATGTATGTATGTAAAAATCAAATACAAAAGCGATAGTATCCGTTAAATATTTTTATTACTTTTGAAATGTTTAGATGACTAAATTTATTTTCATCTTCACTCTTTATCTTTTTTCTGGCTGTCGTAAAGGACGACTGAAAGATATCATTCATTCTCTCGCTCTTATCCTAACTACTTGGGATCGACGCAATAAGTCCTTTTATTCCATACAGCCCTATTAGACGGCATCTCTGTGCTCACTCGACGAAAGAAGTATGTAATATAAGTATAAAGCAAGAGAAAGAAAACTCGAGATATAACCCGTCTGACCAGCGTAGTCAATCGATTTACCTCCTCTTGTGGACGAGGCAAAGTCAACAGAGGAACAGATAATACATAAAACGTATATAATTACAGACCCAGAACTGATGCTAATCTAAAGAGGATTTAAACATATAATTCATGATATCAAAAATAACGTGTGGGTTTAATTTAAACAAAAAACAATGTTATGGCGAATTGCTTTGTTTAAACATTGGGAACTTATATTTAGATAAATTTAATTATGTGTTAGTCAATACAAAATTGTCTTTATATATAAAAATTACGTGTCATGTTGTTAGTTCATATTAATCTTTCATGTTAGTCTTTTTTCATTTATAAAAAATACACCACCCTACATTAAGGAAATAATCCTTGTATTGCGAAGGACTTTACAAGCATAGTAGTAGAGTTAAAATACAATTCACTACTCCCGGTAATCCTTGTATTGTGGGGGACTTTACAGACGTAGTAGATTTCTTTTTTTTTTTGGCGGCGGGCTATGGAATGGTCACGACACGCTAAATCCGTCCGGGGTGACAGAAGAAGCACGACCCCATAGACCCGCCCTACATGTACCTCTCCACGCCGTGCGAGCGGACCACCGGAACCCGGTCTTTGTCTTCGGTGGCCCACAGGCATAATAGTAGAGTTACAATACAATTCACTACTCCTTCTCTTACACGTGGGTTTATAACAATAAAAGACACTATGGCATATCATATGCAAATGACATAAGTAAGAGGAATAAATAAACTCATCATACATTGGTATATTCGTCTGACCAGTGTGATAGGTAGTTTAATTCCCCTCCTACTTTGGAGGAGGCTCGAGCCCAGCAGTGGGACGTATATAAGTCAAGATGATAGTTTCATTAATCATCATATCTACAAAAATGAAGATGTTTTTTTTTTGTTAATATAATAAATAAAGTTTTTAAAACATCTCTTTCATATTTTTTTAAATTAAAGAGTAACAAATAAAGACATCACAAAGTTTCATATTTCTAATAAGATTTTTTTTTAATTCGTGGGATGAGAAATTGAGCAACGACGAGGTGACTATTAAGCAATTTAGGATGTTAAGCGATGTCTCGTTATTGCTGTGTGGTATCTGCTACGGTAACCACTAACCCTTATTTGGCCGATGTCGTAAAAGACAACTAAGATCTTTATATCAACATCACCTGATGCCGTTTGATCAACAATTACATTCTTAAGGAGGGTTAACTTCAGGCAGCTGGCCAGTCATAAAACTCTTAGCAATAACTTTTGAAATATGTATGTTGGAAGAGTTTACCCAAAATAATTGTGAGCAGTTGGGGGAATGATGATGAAACGATGTCTCGTTCATCTTATAACATATAGACGGCGTGAGAGTGAAATCTGCTAATTTCTTGAAATATCTAATCATCAAACGTGTTTAGACTAAATTTAGCAAACACGCGATTATTATGGTCATAAACAGCTATCATTACTCGTGCAACCTTCCATAAACGACTTTACATAGCTTCACCTCAATGATTTCTCTTTTTAATCTTTGCTTATTCTCATTGCAAAATATTTCGATGGAATAATATATTTTTAAAGGTATGTATTTAATATAGACGGGCTTGTATATACGTTTCTGTAATATATAGCACGTATTTCCGTGTAGTGAGAATAAGAATACAATACATCACCCCCTATTTTGTATGTGGGTGTCGTAAAAGACAACTAAGGGATATAATATGCATATAACATCTCTACAAGAGAAGGAAAACTCAAAATATAACCGTATATCAACACGTCTGATCAGCGTGGTATAATGGATCAATTTCTCTTCTATTGTGGAGGATATGAATCGAAATAATAATACAAAAAATAATAATTCTCGCTTATTCCTTCTCTCTGAATAAGAGATATGAGCAAAACATTACTCCTAAGAGCAGTTACCTAAATTTGAAAAAAAATATCTAGGCAGACGGACAGCGAAAATATAAAGCCGTTGTTCTGAATTGTCATGTATATCTGGCATCTAATATATCTAATCTATATCGTTACCCAAAATCTAATATATATCGTTACCCAAAATCTAATATATATCGTTACCCAAAAGGATTTCGAAATTAATGCTAGACCTTAATTTCGAAATCCTTTTGGGTAACGAAGGGCAGATGACATGTCCTTAAAAAAAATGTAGGTAGTCATGTCCAAGGTAGCATTAGCAAAAACATTTTAAATTCACACTGGCAATTTTTCGTCGAATGTAACTCACTGCAAAGGTTATGTAGTGATTAAATTACCGGCTTATCATATCGAGAACCATAGGTTCGATTTCCACGCAGGACAATACCTTGTACGATCGAAAATTGTTGTTCCTAGAATGGGTGTAATTTGTGTTCGTTAAATGTTAATGATATGTTTGTTAAATATACAAGGATTAATTTCTTAGCAAAAAAAAATTTAGCCCTTTTTAAGTTACGGTGTTTCCTTACAAGTAGGTATGCTATGATAGAAAAGGCCTAGTTGAGTCTCTGGTGTGGCCGTCTCATAAGCTTTGTCATTCAAATATTTACCAACGGATATCTCTGTATTCCTCTTACTCCTTTAACTAATTTTTATCATTCGCAACAAAAAATATTACCCAAAACGATTTTACGATCCTTCATTACTTCAACATAGTTCTACAAAAGAAGATGCTTCTGCTACATACTTAATTGTTTCTATTACTAAACTCAATTAATACAGCAAAGTAAATCTCTAGTAAAATTTTATGTAAAAACAAAGTAAGCAAAGACAAAAAAATCTTGGGTTTAAACATTTTATATTGAAGTTCTGCTAATGACATCTACCGTTCAGTAACGTTACAACTTTCAGATCATTGAATAACGTGTTTCCTTGAATTGCATTCTGAATCCTGCCATCTAGTGTGTAATAGATAAAACACTTACTAGAAAAAGACTGCAACAGGAGTACACCATAAAACATAGATGTCATCAGTGTGTGAAGTGTTCTTATGAGTAAATTATAACACGTTTTTTTATACAATGAACGTAACGATCACAATGTAATTTTATGTAGTCAAAATTATATACAATAAATCATATAATTCTGAGATTTCTCGACATTGTTAAACGGTTTATTTAAAAGAATTAACTTGTACCATCACATTATTTTAAATTGTTTAAAATTCTGATTACTCTTTTGATAAGTAGCTACCTACTATACATACTTTTATTATTTACGGGGATAGAAAGATCGTCACTTTTCGCGACAGGAAAAAAAAATATAATTCTTTAAAATAAATTTATATGGTATGAAATAGTAATAAAATCTCAATTTTATTTAGAATTATAATGAGCTTTACTAAACCATTTTGGTACGTTTTGTAGTTATTATAATAAAGTATCGTATTATTTGAATCCAATATTTATTATTGGATCATCTATTACAATGTCATAACATTGTAGATTTGTATTGTACGTAATAACTCATTTTATTATTTTAGTTACAGGCTGCGGTGTCCGAGTGGTTAAGGAGATGGACTTGAAATCCATTGGGTTCTACCCGCACAGGTTCGAATCCTGTCCGCAGCGAATTTTTGTTTTATAAATAGAATAAATTTCTTTTTAATTAACTTAAATAATAAATTAAATTGAACTATAATTTTATAGCTGTTTTTGAAAATGAACAAAAAGAAATGAAACAAAAAGATTCCTTCGAGCCGGATTTGAACCAGCGACCTATGGATATCAACATTCATTTTCCTCTACAGTCCACCGCTCTACCAACTGAGCTATCGAAGGTTGTATTTGTAGCGTTCAAATATCATTTCTTACAATAATTAATAAATTTGTAATACTAAAATTAAGTACATATTTGTCGTGCGACCTAGCTACACACCTGGTATTGCAAAGACCCATGAGCAACAGTAACACTTACAATCAAATGTGCTGCATGCTTATTTGCCACCATAATATATTTTTTTAACTCTATCCATAGGTATTAATTACTATTAATACTTCTACTCAGCCCTCATAAGTCTCACTGTTGCGAGGGTACTGCCTCATCATCATCATTATCATCACAATCCATATTCCTGCCACTGTTGGGCTCGAGTGTTGTATTCTTAGATTCTTACTGCGCCATAAGTCCGTCCAAGGGCTTAATCCATCTGGGTTTTATACTGTCTAGGGTTTTATTTCGAGGAGGTATTCTTTCTCTTGTAACGATATAGTATTATCAAATTAGATTTATAGATCTTGGTGTGGTCATGCTCACTAAAAAGGTCTCTACCTTTTTTTTTTGGGTGGATTACGGTTGGTGCACTCCTCGCACCACTCCGTCTGGGGCGACAGAGGGGCGTAAGCACGCACACCCGTAACCCACCCGTGACGTCGCCTTCGTCGCTGAGCCGACCACCGCAGCAGAGTGACTTGACATCAGTGGTCGGCCCGACGGAATACCCCTGAGGAGTACCCTCTCCTCGACCGACGTCCCCCCAAAAGGTCTCTACCTGCGGTAGCTACGTGAATCGGCTCTCTCACTTTCCTCGAATGTGTTTGAGGGGCGTGAGCCATCACGACCCTCAAACATAGTAGTTAAGGTTAACTCGTGCTCTATTACTCGTGATGGGGTGCCGCTTGTGGAATCTGGTCCAATCATTTCTGTTATTTTTTGTTTTCTTTTTAAATTTTGTATTAAACTTTTAAAAAATGAATCTTTAATCGAAGGTCATCTCACTGGAGTCAATATAGACTAAACATGTATCCAATAATATTGAAGAAAACATATAATTTAAAAAAAAATGACGAGCGCGCTGAGTGCCTTGCCGGATCTTTTCAGTTTGTGGCGGCTTTCCGATCCGGTGATAGATTAATTTAAAAAAAATATGTAAAATTGACAATATGTAAGTGCCCCTATAGGGCTTATGCATAATAAATGATTTGATTTGTAATATCTCATTGAACTTGTTTCAGAGATCTCTCTTTATCAATTTAATAAACCTATTGCATTACGTGTAAATATATCTGCCATATATATTATTATCAGGCGCTTTACAGATTAATTTGATCGTGTTATATCTCGTTATTGATTCGTGTGGTGACGGAGTAAGAATACAATTCACCACCCTCTATCTTACCCGTGGGTGATCGTAAGAAACTACTAAGGGATATTTAACGCATATAACACATATGTTTGCAAAAGAAGGAAAACTTGAAACAAAACCCTATACCAACAGGTCTGACCAGAGTGGTATAGTAGGTTAATTTATGGAGGATATATATGGGTTGTGATGATGAAGATGATATCCCGTTAGTTGTTATACCTAGTTATATATCTTATATTTTACATTGTCTCGTAGGTTTTGAAGTATACCATAGGCCGACCACGGATGTCAGGGAAGCGGTACCATTGGTAGCTCCAATGGTGGTGGAGAACGAACGTGTTAGGATATGAGGTCGCACGCCGCTCTTTTGTCGCTGCAGACAAAATGGGCGGAGTGTGTCCAGACCATAGCCTGTCCTGAAAAAAAAAACAGGCACCATTTGAAGCATCTATTTTACTTCCGATACAGTTAAGCATAGACTTTGGTACACAAGTTTAATCTTAGTTTGGGTGCCAGAGAGTTAAACACTAGAAGACCTTAGAACTTAAATGGAAACTAAATGTCTGTTAAAATTCGTAAATTACATTTTGGAAATAAAGTTATTATTATAAAAAAAAAAGTCATCATTCTCCTCTCTCACACTTATCCCAATTGCTCGGGGTCGATACAATATGACCTCTTCTTTCATAGCACATATTGTAAAAAAAGTTATTGTGACAATAGTTTTATGATCAGCCGCCAGATGTCAACCCTCCTTGGGAATGTAATTCTTGACCAAACGGCATCAGATGGAGTTGGTCCAAGTCGTTATAAGGCTCTTAGTCATCTTTTACGACATCCACGAGCAACGTAAGGGTTAGTGGTATTCGTAGCCGCTACTACACAGCTTTGGTAATAATGATTGATATATCTTTGACCATTTGGTGACGTAGTAACGATAAAGTGGTAACCATGCCTTTGCTTTACTGTGGGTGATAATTAAAAAGTATGGTACGATTAACAAAACGCATAACAGCATTGCAAGATGTTTTTTTATTATTTTTGTTTTTTGTCTTAGTTGTTAGCCTCAGATGGCTATGGCAACTTTACCCGGACTGTGGGTGAGCGCTGAGGGCTCTCAACCCGAGTTGCAAGAAAAGAAAAACCAAAAATAAATCAGCGTAATAGCCAGCAGTTTCACTCCAACTGAAAAGGAGGCTCGTGCTTAAAAGTAGGACGTATATGAGCTGAAGGTGATAATGATATTTATCTTGAATATTACTAATCTAATAAGGACTTTATAAAGTAGACTAAGAACCTTTATGAACAACTAGTCAATAACATTCGCTGTCAACTTTGAATTAAAGTAGGTAGCTTGTAGTAATTTGAACATTTGACGGGCATTTGTAAAACGTCATGTGGAGCACCACATTTGAGTACAAGAGCACTTGTATTATATTCGATATCTTAGTGTTCTAACGTGTTATATTAGATAATTTTGATGGCATTTTATGTAATGTGATGCGGCGGAACTACTGGGATGTAGTGAATACCATATAAAAGTGTTTTACAACGTTTTCGTTTTCCATCAAAATTCCCACAAGATACTATTAACAGTGAGACGATAGCACTGTTGATGGCGACAATTTGACTTAGACAATGACTAACCTGAAAGACTAAAAACGTGAAGACATTTATAACTCGACACTGGCACCAATAGCTCGTATAAGTAGCTGATTGCCAATACATAAGAAGAAGAAGAAGCTTATAGTAAAATTTAGCCAAAACCTCTGCAGCGTAAGTATTAAACTCTCCTGTAATGGTGCGCCATGCTAAAGTAAACGTACTGAAACGATACTCACGTATAGATTAGGCTAAAACACTGACATTCTAATGACTTATTTTTTACATTATCTGGTAATGCTTACTCACGAAAAGCTTATGTGGATGCTTGTTTTGCCTTCACAAGACCAATAATATTTTTTTGTGACTCATTCAATGTATCGCCATTCGGAAAATTGTGAACTTTACACAGTCCAACCCCCACGTTCAATAAAATTCCTTTATACTTAATCAATTACTGAGAATTCAAGAATGTCATATTGTAGTTTTGCCTTGTTTTATACACGTAAAAAAAATAAGCGAACTAACGAACTTACTGTGTAATTATGGCGTAAAAATCCCATTCAACATAATACAAGATATTTAATATTAAAAGGTACAAAAGATAATAATATAATATATATTCTGTTGAATGGGATTTCTGTCGATGTGGATCATAAAAAAATGACTAAGAATTATACCTAAGCAGATTGCATAACTGCAAGAAAAGGAGTACTTCAAACAAATCCCATAACTAACTCGTATGACCAGCATGGTCTAGTAGACCACATTCACTTCCATTGTGGAGGAAACACGTATTCAATAACGAAACTTTTAATTCTCTGAAGAAGAACAAGAAAAGTAATGAAACTCCCGACTAGAAATTTTTTCGTCTTCCTTAGCAGGTCCGGACCGGGCATGCCCGATCTG
Organism: Lymantria monacha; assembly: GCA_905163515.2. NCBI lineage: Eukaryota > Metazoa > Arthropoda > Insecta > Lepidoptera > Erebidae > Lymantria > Lymantria monacha. The sequence goes on from LR991099.1 coordinate 20,881,186, forward strand.
GACCAGATAAGGTATGTAACGCAGAAGATATATCTGGACCCGATCAGGAAAACCTTATCGGGTCCAGATCAGGCATTCCTGATCGGGTCCAGATCAGGCGTTCCTGATCAGGTCCAGACCAGGCGTTCCTGATCGGGTCCGGATGAAATTTTACTGATCGGAACCAAATCAATCATCTGCGTTTTATATCTTGCCTGATCCAAAACGAGTATGCCCAGTCCGGTCCTTTTAAAAAACATGAACATCTTAAAGAACATGTTTAATAGGTAAAAATATAAATTAATATATGACGTAGGCATCGAATGCAGTGCTATATTCTTATCATAGAGAGTCCCAGTGAGCCGTTCCGATTATGGAGCAACCACCAGATGCTAACGACTGCAAATGTCGCCTGAATTTCTCATTCATGACATGATCGATTTGTTTTAATCTGATTCGATAACAACTAATTTAATATTAGGCCATGTTATTACGCTTCGGAGAATTTTAACACCGCGATTCAAATAATGACGTCATGTTACTAACGCCATCTATTTATTATGACCCAAAACATTAAATGTTAGAATGGTTGTTACAATATAATATTTCTATCTATCTATGTTTTCAAATGTTAGGTACATTTATATATATATATATATATATATATATATATATATATATATATATATATATATATATATATATATATATATATATATATATATTTTTGTTTTTTACTTCAAGTATAAATTATTTTTATATTATTAATTAAACATTATTATTAAATACATATGATTAATTAAAGATTTCAGATTAATATCCTATGATGCAAATACAATTTCGCCGTGGCATAATGCATAAATATGACTTTTTTGAATTTTGATGGATATTTTTTTTGTGTTACGAAAACTGTTTCTGGTTCTGATATACTACAAGCCTTACTATATCCTTGATAATATTTCACATCAGGCTATCCTTATTTGGTCCTGATCTGGTCCTGATCCGGTATGCCTTACCATACTTGATGTTATTTCACATCAGGCTATCCTGATCAGGACCAGACCTGGTCCTGATAGGGTTTGCCGGATCCGGCATGCCTCATTCTGTCCTGTTCGGGTCCTGATCCGGTATGCCTTACCATACTTGATGATATTACACATCAGGCTATCCTTATTTGGTCCTGACCTGGTCCTGATCCGGTATGCCTTACCATACTTAATGATATTTCACATCAGGCTATCCTTATTTGGTCCTGATCTGGTCCTGATCCGGTATGCCTTACCATACTTAATGATATTTCACATCAGGCTATCCTTATTTGGTCCTGATCTGGTCCTGATCCGGTATGCCTTACCATACTTGATGTTATTTCACATCAGGCTATCCTGATCAGGACCAGACCTGGTCCTGATCGGGTTTGCCGGATCCGGCATGCCTCATTCTATCCTGATCGGGTCCAGATACATGATCTGGTTGAACCATACTTGTTTTCTAGTCGGGCTGTAGAGGTAGTTGCCAATAATAATGCCATTCTCAAGAAATATTGTCTTCAGATGTGCGACCTTAATAAAAATTTAAACGAAATACTTGTAGTATTTTCTGCTCTTATTCACCCACATATTCACCCACTCACTCATATCTAAAAGAAATCATGTAGATTTTACATATTTTGAGATAAGGATAATCATCATCATCATCATCATCATCTCAGCCTATATACGTCCCACTGTTGGGCTCGAGCCTCCTCCATAACGGCAGGGAAAATAAAAATACTATACGCTGGTCAGACGTGTTGGTTGGTCAGACGTGTTCGTTGGTTGGTTTCCTTTCGAGTTTTCCATCTCTTTCATAAATGTTGTATACATTTTATATCTCCTAGTCGTCTCTTACGATCACCCACGGGTAAGAAAGGTGGTGAATTGTTCTTACTCCGTCACCACACGGAAAGAGATAAGGATAGTACTTCGATTCTATGTTGTATAAATAGCTAATTTTCATGAACTCATCAGTATGTGCAAACAGCACTCTTCGCAGATGACACCGTTAATAAACCTCTTCGGTCAGCGTTCGTTAATTATCTATGATTGGTTCAAGGGAATGGAGCTAAAACCCGAAAAGTTCCAGTTTAATTTCTACCATGGCTGCGGGTGGCTTGATCAGCGATTAGTCGCCAACCCGTAGAGAAGTTAGCCACGTGAGAGCAACGCCCTGGCATGCTTATCCCATGCTCATTTTATAAGAGTAGGACCACACTGTTGACAGTTTTCTGACTACAGCCGCGGGCCGGTCCGTCCGTGGTAGTACCACACTCTCGCAGAAGATCGACGTCTGAGCAGAGGCAATGTGCTGCTGTGATTAATGCGATGAGCGAGAGGTGGCATCCCAACTTTCTGGGTGGGTTTGAGGTTTTATTTGGTAAGCCGCGGACTAGTTATACCCTGGTATTGCAAACGTCCATGGGCGGCAGTAACACTTACCATCAGATGCGCTGCTTGCTCTTGCTTGCATAAAAACAGCTATAAACATTGGCGTAGTCTTCGATAATCACCTAAGGTTTACGTTGATTTCATTGGACGACTTCCGTTGTCTACAAAACTTTAAATCAAAAATATCTTTCAAATATAAAAGCCTAGCTGCAGCCATATGCTAGACTAGATCACATAGGATCTATCTATTCACATGTCAAACATCAGAGGATAGGTTCATGCTTGAACCTAAACGAGGACTATATTTCATATGCAATACGACCAAATTTCACATGCACTCTATAAAACAATGCGCCGGCAGATATTTTAATTCCTATAATTAAATTATCCTATAATTAAACTCCTCAACCCACAAGTATATTGACGTTTCTACCAGCAAAAAATCCGTCTCATCATCATCATCACAGCCCATAAATGTCCCACTGTTGGGCTCGGGCCTCCACCACAGTGGGAGGGCAATTAACATACTATACCACGCTGGTTAAACGTGTTGGTATAGGGTTTTGTTTCAAGTTTTCCTTCTCTCGCATAGATGTTATATGCATTTTATAATCCTTAGTCGTCTCGTACAATCACCCACGGGTAAGATATGGGGTGGTGAATAGTATTCTTACTCCGTCACCACACGAAAAGTCAAAAAAATAAACCGTCTACTGTGATATATTCTCGACAAGCCTGCTCACAATATATCACACGATGCTAACACAAATAAACTGTAAAAGTCATTAGCGATAAAAACGTGGTAACATCACTCTGCTGAAAGCGTAGTCTACTCTATTATACTAGTCTATTATTGTCAGCAAAAAGACAGCAAAAAGATCATAGCTGTTTGAGGGTAACGTTTATAATCTCACAAAAAAAAGAAAGAATGATATGTAAATGTACCAAATTAGAGACTATTACTAAATCGTAGATCAGTGAACTCACAGAGTAATCAATATAATCTATTTCTATCACAGCTATTTAAGAGATAGTAACATTCGGTTCAAGTACACTGGCCGCTATATAAAATAAACTAACTGAAATAGTTTCCCATTTCAGAATATTAATACTGCAATAAAGTTTATATTAATCTATTTTTTTGTTCTTCTCATCTGATATATGTCCCACTGTTGGGCTCGTTTTTGTTCCAATTGACCTATTATATCACGCCGCGCTGGTCAGTTATATTGGTATAAGGTTTTCCTTCTCTTGCAAAGAGCAAATTTTATAAAATCAAAAAGAAAATCAAAAAGAGTCAAGAGCAAACCTGCAAATCGTATCCTTTTGTCGTCTTTTATGATCACCACGGGCAAGAAAGGGGGTAGTGAACATAAATCCGCTACCAGTAAATTTAGAGTTTTAAGTAAGTTTTGAGTAGGAGAATTATGCCATAGAAAAAATATAAATTATACAATGTGGAAAGAATATAAACCTAAAATATTCGTTAAAAGTAAAACAGATTAAAAAAAAAATGTAAAATAGCAGTAGTTTGTTACTGAACAATAACGTTGCTTTTAAACAATTAAATTATTAATTTTTAACCTATTAATTTCTCCTCAATCAAAATATGCAGAAAAGGCCCTGATGGCTGAACTTCTCGCCGTAGGATTTCGTGTCGAGTTCAAGTTCTCTTGTAGTGACGTTACAGCCCTTAGCAGTCTCTTAATTGTAAGACTCAAGGATATTGACTGACAAGAAGGAAAGGAAGGTCTGGTAAATTATTTTTTAAAATGTGTAACGATTGTTTTATTAGAATGTATTCAATTATTTAATAAACGCATATATTTATAATTATAAAATTCCACAATATCCTAAACCTAAACTGTTTATTAATAAATATTCACACTAGAAAATTGTTCCTTTGTTTTATTTTCAATTTGAAAATGGTTGTTGGATTTTAAAATAATATTTTTTATACCAAAATAAAACTACTAAAATGTATGTTTAAAAGAAGAGAAAGAAAAGAGCCCACCGAAACCTCCTGCCTTTTTCAAAGGCGGTTAAAATTGTTAGCTTTAAATATAAATAAAAAAAAAAGAAATATATTCAATTTCTCAATAAAAATATGCTATTTAAAATAATAAAGACATTTAAAATAGAAATTTTCCTTATGATTTAAATAAAAAATATGTATCGACTTAAAAACTCCGCCTGACCTGTTAATTTAAAAAGAAAATGTTGCAATAAGTTTCTAAAATATTTCTAATAAATAGACGCGTACATGCCATGCCAGCTACGTCTTTGTAACTTTGGTTTGTCTTTACTCTGCATCTTCATTCATGGCATGCAGTTTATTAACAACTTTTGCTTAATTTTCTCACTCATATTTGAGGCTGCTAGAACCAGAGCAGCCTAACTACAAGAACCATGTTTTACAATATGGAGGAAATTAAAATTAAATTCAATTCAATTTTATTCATTTGAACTTGTATTGTCATCTATCGTTGTGTTTGTAAAAAAATTAGGCCGCTGTAGTTTTGTAGATTAACATTTTTAGATTACGAAATTGCAATTAGGTTGAAAATTTGCAAAATTGCAGTTAGGCCACTCTGGTTCTAGCAGCCTCATTTTAAAACGCACAGAAAAAGAAAATCTAGCGACATTGTTTTCTTAGTGGAATAGTAATTTATATATTGTATTTATTGTATAAAATCCATATAACTTATTATTTTTTTTATTTAAATTTTAATATAATTCTCTAGTCCTTGACACCAAAAGAAAAATATTACGCGACTTGTTTAGCAATTAGAAGACCACGTTTAACGAAATAGTAAACTTATTAAATTACCACCCTGCTTGCTAGTAAAAAAATTCGTTCAAGTTTGGATTTTACTTAAATATCACAACGGAACGCCACGTGTGATTTGGGAACATTGCCTATGAAGTATCTTAGTATCGTTCCGAATATGGTGAGTTTATTTCCATGTAGTACCGTCTTTTGTCCGTTTAAAAAAAATATGTTTGTTTTGAGTCGAAGTATAATTTGTGTCCATTACCAGGAGATACCAGGAGTTATTTTTTTAGGCTCTTGAGATTACTTGAAGTTTGTGAAGGGTTAAGAATGTATTCTTTCCCATGGAAGTCGTAAATGCAGTTAAGATACCATTAGGAGAATGAAGATAAGCACGTACTTGGTAAATCTCTAACAGCAACCACAATCGCCAATACGTCTACAAAGCCTGATGATTATGATATTATGTGTCCTTGAAGCGGTCAATATCCAACAAAGGACGATAGATAGAAGTGCAGAATCTGAATGATTCTGGTTTGTCTTTACTCTGTATCTTCATTCACGGCATGCGGCTTATTAACAACTTTTGCTTAATACTCTTTGATTGACAGTTTGTAAAATCCTCAACGATACTAGTACTCATTCTTTAGTATTATTTGTAGTATATTTGTCGTATTTAATAGAGAAAAGATACTATATTACTAAGCGATACTATACTAGGTAACTTGAAAGCTAACAACACTATATTTCGAAAACATACTCTAAGCAATAAAATGTTTGTACGTGGTTCGTACAAGTGCAATATACATATATTAGCATTTAACATCAAATTCCAAATAACTGCGCGTAAACATCGTGAGAGAAGTTTATAGCTAGGAAGTTACTTAAAAGTTCACTATATATTTAGTGCAATTTTAGTTAATACATATATAGTAAGGCAACATCTAGGCATGAGGTTTTGAGTATTATAAATTTAGATAAAAATTTTGCATCACAAAAACACACAACGTGTATATTTATTTTATATTCACCAGTACTTTTTTTAATACAATAGCTAGTTAGCGCAAGACCACCCGTCTTGCGCTAACAGATAAATCCAAATATTGGGAGTTTATTTACAATGACACAAATAATGCAAACCAATTACACTCAGCATAATAAAAAGGCGTTAGATTTTTACAAAAATACTGACAACACGGATCACATAGGCCGTCAAAAAAAAAACAACGATTAAAATAGTACGAAGTTTAAAGTATATTATTCAATTATCAATCAAACTCTAAATTATTTTTCAAACTCTCTAAATTATCAATCAAATTCATTCAGCAATTTTTGGTGTTATCAAATTTTAAACATATTATTTGTTAATTCACATTTACAATGTTACTCGTAGCATAACTTAATCCTCTTCCTTTTTCTTTTCATACATACACACATACATATCATCACGCCATATCCCTTGCAGGGTAGGCAGGGAGAACAGAGTGCCAGAGAATACACCAATACTCTCTTTCATACCTACTCGCTCTCTTACGTCATCGTTACGAATGCGATCGGTCAGCCTAACTCCACAGATTTTCCGTAGAGATAGCATTTCGACCGCATTAATTTTACTTTCATGCTCTTTTCTGCATACCCAACTCTCGCTTCAATATAGTAATGTTGGGACAAGCACTGCGTTATGTATTAATACACGTGCCTTCTGGCTGAGGTGGTGGCTATCGAGAAGTTGTCCTAACGCTCTGTTCACTCTATTTCCCGCATTCACTCTTCGTTCTATATCAGTGGTGTACCTTCCATCTCGGCTAAATCCACATTCAAGATATACAAATTCATCCACTTGCTCTAGTACATCATTACCTATTGTTACTCTTACATCTTTTCTGGCTTCATCTCTTTCGAAGACCATTATTTTGGTTTTGCTCACATTCACGCGTAGACCCCTTTTCTTTTCAGGTCTTATATATTCCACTGTTAGGCGCGGACCCTGGTGAGATATGTTGCTATAGAGTTCTATGTATTCCTTACGTCGATATTATCTACATATCCCTAAGTCGTCTTTTATAACACGTGCAGGCAAGATAGAGGATAATGAATTATATTCTTACGCCATTACCCCACGGAAAATGATTGTCATAATCATTATATAATCATAATCATCATTCTCCTACTTTTATTCCAATTACTTGGGGTCCATATAATATGTACCTACTCTTCTTTCATAGTACACATTGTTGAAGTTATTGGCTGCCTGCCAGATGACAACCCTCCTTGGGAATGCAACCGCTGACCAAACGGCACCAGATGGAGTTAGCCCAGGTCGTTATAAGGCTCTTAGTCGTCTACGACATCCACAAGCAAAGTAAGGGTTGGTAGTATTCGTAGCCGCTACCACACAGTAGCATAATCATTATATAATATTATATCACAATTCCAACATAAAATATAAAATAAACTTACAAACAGTTTTAGAGTAACATCTCTCTTGGGCTTAGTGATAAATAACGTTAGTTGGGTATTATAGTTTCAACCATCGTATCCCAAGGTTTCCAGGCCAGACTCCAATAACGAATAGATGTTGGCCTGCTGCCATATTATATTAATGCCCATTTTATAGCATCTACAGTTTATAGAAATGGGAAATGGACTAATGAAACGACTACAATAAATAACGTTAGCAAAAATTGATGTTAAAATTTAAATAAGCAAATTCAAGTCTCAATATTTTGTTATGTTAAATAAAAGATAAATAAATAAATGGATATTTGAAATTAAAATCGAGTATTCATAAGGTATATGAGTTAACAAGGATTACACAGATTTCAAATTGTAAATTATCTTAATATTTGTTTGTATTTCCTCGTGCGCTTTATCTGCGAATGGTTACAAAACGTTTACCGTGCATACAAAGTCATAATCGCTTGGAACATTGACGTCATCAGGAGAGCACAGCCACCGGAGCATCCATACAATTGTCAAACACATATTTAATTACCATCGTGTGCAGTGCGGCACACGCAACGATCTAACAAATCTAGTAACTCCTGTTTATAACTGAATGAAATTTAAACTGTATAGTTAAGGATTCTAAGTGGATATTTCCTTGAGGATATAAAGGTGGTTTCGTCGTTATGGATGAGAAAGTAAGGGTGAATTTCAGCGGATCCTGTGTTATATTACGCCTGCGCAAAAAAACTGTTCGCGAGCGCGTATTTCAGTTAAAGTAAGGCGGCGCGCCGGTCAGCGCGCTCGCCTGCCGCCCGTCACCGAGCCCTTAGCGGTCGACGAATACCTTTTTCATCAATAAAAATAATGTCCCCTAGTATTTAAATCGTATGTGTTGTCTTATCCCGTCAATTCAGCTATTATAGTGTGTGTGAACGTTAATATTAGTTCCCTGTAGTGTCTTCCTTTTAATATATATACGTGATTGACAGTTCAGTGAATCGTTGTTTTGATCAGGTGAGTTCTCAACCGGTTTAAGGTCGGAGGTTGCCCTTGGTAATGGCAAGTACACACATATGGTAGCAAAATGTTCGCGTGACTAATCAATGGAATGAAATCATTCAAAGAATTGCAATTATTAATGTTGACAATGTAGTTCATTAAAACGTAAGAATTTAAAACAAAGGGTAGAACTTCTATAAGTCGTAATACTGTTAGTATTTAACGATGTTTAACTGCAGTAAAGTATTGAAAATTTAATAACTATTTTTCAAGCCAGTGTGTGTAAAATTTACAACTCATAAAGTAATTTGCTAATCATATACTTGTTAACACATTAAGAAGTGTGTAGGTGCCTTTATAATGATGTAATAGGTACATTCGTGGTCATTATGGTTAAATATAAACTTTATACAGTTAGAATGACACTGCTTTGCAAAAACAATTGGCAAATTACACCAGGTAATCTCATTGAAAGACAAAAATGTAGGTGTTTTATACAAAGACGACAATTGTGGCAAGGAAATACCACATACAGAAGATCAATCTAATTCAATGTTCACTTCAGTAGACTGATTGCATTCAATGTTTATAGCGAAAATAAAGCCTCAATGATATAATGTTATGTCATTTCGTAGCAGATTTATTTAGTTTATCTATGTATACACTAGATTACGTTAAAATCCGAATCTGATGTATGGATTTTATTTTGTTATAACGAAAGTATTTAACGTATAGAATACGGCTGGCCTAATGTGAGTGACGAATTACCTCTTGAGGAGAAAATATGATAAAAATTTTAGCGCTCACCTTCTTTACCTTATATTAGGTTATTTCGAATAGGAGATTGATAAACTAGTCACTGCATTATATTTCAGCTAAAATATTTTTTTCATAATTCGCGATTAATAGTATAAGAACAAAGAATATGGCCGAACAAATGGCTCTTTTAAAACGATTTTATATATCTAATAACCACGTAGATATGGTTATGATGTAAAGATTTTTATTTGTATTCTTTTCAACTTTTAAGCAGACCACCTTTGCCGATAGAAATTACTTTCAATGGCCTGCCGAAAGATAACCTATTAGGCATTGAGCCATGAGCACACTCCGAGAAGTTATACCTCTGCATATTTCAGTGTGGCTGCCTGACTAATACCCGATCCATCAAACCGCAGCCTCAGCTAGGGATTATTTTAGTAGCCTTGCAAAACTCTAGTTGTAAACTCATGCTCTTAGGGCCGGACCGTGAGTTTAGTGGGCCTTAGGCTAATAATACTTAGGGGGACCCTAATTACTCAAAGTATAGGCAACAAATAAGACAATAAATAAAATATTTGATTGTATGCCGTTAGTGTTTGTTAAATACAATCGTAAATAAATTGACAAATTATAAAACAACTTTTCTGCACTTTCCTTTCGCAAATTCTTTAAATTATTTTGACTTAGATGGAGGCCCCCTTGAATCAACGGGGCCCTAGGCTGACCCTTTAAAAGCCATATGATAGATCCGGCCCTGCGTGCTCTGGTATTTTGAGAAGTTTTATCTAAACTTACATAATATTCCTCCTTCTAAATTTTATTCATATTGCCCTGAGTATTCTTTTTTCTTGCGTTATATTCGAGGAATAGAGAGAGAGTTTTTCCTATTTTTGTCTTTCCAAGAGCCTATTAACATTCATTGTAGGTAGGTCTTTCCCACTGTGATAATGCCAAAATTTTAGGCATGGTGGGTGGATTGGCAGTCTCCTGATGATCTCTAAACCGGCGTTTACATCTCTCGTGGGATAATCATCATCATCATCATAGCCCATATATGTCCCACTGTTGGGTTCGGGCCTCCTCCATAATGGGAGGGAAATGAACCTACTATACCGCACTGGTCTGACGTGTTGGTATAGTGTTTTGTTTCGAGTTTTACTTCTCTCGCATAGATGTTATATGCGTTTTATATCCCTTAGTCGTCTCGTACGATCACCCACGGGTAAGATATGGGGTGGTGAATAGTATTCTTACTCCGTCACCACACGGAAATAAGGGCGGTCATATGTTGTATTCTTAAACCATGACCATGACAAAAAGTAGCTTATGCTAATCCATAACGATTCTAACATTTAAATATAGTATACAATCTTAGTATAAAAATATAATATCTTCCAGATATCCCGAAAAAGGACTTTTAATAAAATCGTTTGACGAGCCACTCTTACGCTGTATTACGTCAGACCGGGGTCTCATATCCGATATTCATAATCAAGGCGAATGCGCCTCAACGTCTGCGAGCTCCCGGCCAATACGGTTTGTTTTTATTATTGTAGATTCTCAGGCTAAGTTATATTTTTTACCGCTAAGGTAGAAAATTTATGACTGACTTGGTGTAATTATTTGAATAATATCAACAATATACACAGATTCTTACTGCGCCGACACTAGTATTTAAGATACCGAACTACCAAGTAAAGTGTTTTTTTTTCTTTTGCCGGCGGACTATGTAATGGTTACAACCCGCTAAATCTATTGATTTACTGACCAAGCAAAGTATTGCAGTCTGGATTCCCACGTTTAACAATCCGATCGCGATCTGCAAATAGTTATTCTGAGTTTGAATGGAATTAGTTATCCATGTGGTGACGGAGTAATAACACAATTCACCACTCCCTATATTATCCGTGGGTGATCGTACGAGATGACTAAAGGATATAAAACGCATATAACATCTATGCGAGAGAAGGAAAATTCAAAACAAAATCCCATACCAACACGTCTAACCAACGTGGTATAGTAGGTCAATTACCCTCCCATTATGAAGGAGGCCCGAGCCCAACAGTGGGACGTATATTGGTAATTACGCTTGCAAAGTTTCCAGTCGCAATACAATGATTATTGCCTCAGTACAGGGTTGTCTTCTTTTAAAAAATTAATACATACATACATACATATCATCACGCCATATCCCTTGCAGGGTAGGCAGAGAGAACAGAGTGCCAGAGAACTCTATTCTTGTATACTTCACTCGCTTCCTCAACATTCCTAATTCTCTTCATACACGCTCGCCGGTTTCGGAAACTCTTGACTCCACCTTCCTTCAGTACGTGACCAATCTGGTCTAGGTAGGTTAGTATCGGTCTCCCCCGGTACCTAAATCCTTTCACTTTCACATTGTATATCTTCTTAACCAGACGTTCGTTCGACATTAATTAATGATTCATATAAATCACAATTTTTATTCTTTCAGGAGTTGCTATGAAATAGTATTTTAAAACAACACCAAAAAGTACAGAGCTATTAAATAAATCATTCTCGTACTAATAATTACGATACGTTCATTGTTTAATAATATTAGTGAGTCACCAGCAGCTAGCGGAAGCCAGCTAATGCTGAGATGATTCGGCAGGACATGTAATTAGTCTCAGTATTGGTTGTTACTGGTTTAATTGTTTCATTCTGATTGTAGAAAACCACGAGCATACTATTTTATTGTTGAACTGGCCACGTATGTTTTTATTTTTTAGATTTCAATTTGTTTTTCACAATATGTTATCTCTAGCCAAATAAATACGTTGTCTTTCTTTCTTTTTTTACTACAACGTTTAAATTTATATCCCTTTGCCGTCAAAAAGGATATTAATTAATTAACTATTAAGGTTATTAATTCTTTTAGATGTTAAACTTAATTTCATGGAAAATTACCTATTTTTATTCCAGATTAAAGCTTATGATATTATTATTTTTTAATTCATGAATTTCACGTAATGCAAAAAGTTTGACGTTAACCCAAATTGTATCGAATTAACCACTATTAAACATAGGTACATGACCTACACAGTACCAGGACCCAGTCCGTGTAGTGACGGAGTAAGAATACAATTCACCACCCTCTATCTTACCCATGGGTGATCGTAAGAGACGACTAAGGTATATAAAACGTATATAACATCTATGCAAGAGAAGGGAAACTCGAAACAACACCCTATACCAACACGTTTGACCAGCGCGGTATAGTAGGTTAATTTCCCTCCCATTACGGAGGAGGCCCGAGCCCAACAGTGGGACATATATGGACTGTGATGATGATGACATGACCTATGTTTAATAAACTCGTAGTATTCGGAAATGCAGAATTCATCTTGCCTAGGAGAGTTTTCCCAGTGATAATTTAGCTTAATGTCATGAATCGATGGGCAATTAAGGAGTGATGACATAGCACGGTTGGGCCGGATTCCCAATAGGTGCGGGTTCGAACCCCGCTTGTGACATAATTTTTCGTTTCATATTCGGGTATTTATAAATAATTAAGCATATTAAATGCTAAAAATTTCAGTAATTTGAATAACAAGGTTGTGTCATCGTTTAATACAATTCTAACTGTAAAGTTTGAAGTATTAAGTCTATACAATGTGTAAACATTGTCCGATAGATGGCATACGTCACCTTGAAGACGTAAGATATAATATGAAGCGAAATCTGCATGTCCTAAAATAGTTCGCTATGGTGTAAGTGGTAGCACGGTTGGGCCGGATTCCCAATAGGTGCGGGTTCGAACCCCGCTTGTGACATAATTTTTCGTTTCGTATTCGGGTATTTATAAGTGATGACATAATATATTCTTAAACCATCACCACATAGAGAGACATGCCAGTTAAAACAAAACATAATAATAGAGTATTACCGTGATATTTTAAGCGGCTTATTCCAGTTCACCTCAGATACAAAAGGTCGACCACTAAAAGGATTTGCGAATGGAATGATTAATATGACAAGAGAACAGACAGCGGAGCTTAGGCTACCCTTTGTGTCGTACGAAGTTGTACGTTCCATTCCAGATGAAAGCGAACAAAAGTTAAATGAACATTTTTGAGTGTTCTTTGTAAATGGACTGGTTTTTACCAGCGATTTCGTTCGCTAAATTGTTTTTTTGATGGTCTCTTTTTTCTAAGCTTCAGTACAAACAATACGGATACAATTTACTCATATTATGCCAGCGAGTTGCTACAAAAAAATGATCACCGAACATGAAAGTTGTTTTTTATCTCTCTGGAACAGTATTTTGCCGGATTAAAGGTGTAGTAACCTTTCAGCCCGATGTTGACTACTATTTCATTGTAGTCCTGAAAACATGTATGTAAAATTTTGTAATGATTGGTTCGATAGTTAAAGCATAAAATCATAACAACGAAAACTCTTTCGTATATTATTATGTACATTCATATATAATATAGCTAGAATTAAGAAGTAACTATTACCCAGACTGTTAGGTACTGCCTGTTTAGAAAACAAGGAATTAAAACTTAAGAATATTCTAAAAGTACTAAAATCATATGCCTAACCTTCAACTTAACCTGGTCTATTAGGCTAATTTCCCACGGATTTAGAGGCTTCTTGCCTGACATTAGAATGCTTATGTACTGAAAAAAGAAATAGCTCCTACATGTAATGATGATTTAAGATATAATATATAAAGTCTTGCCGCGTGATGACAGAGTGAAAATACAATTCCTTTCTTGCTTGTGAGTGTCGTAAAAGACGACTAAGGAATACAATATGCATAACATTAATGCAAGAGAAGGAAAACTAGTAATATAATTCAATATCAACCCGTCTAACCAGCGTGGTATGATAGGTGAATTTACCATTTATTTGGAGGAGGCTCGAGCCTAGAATAGAACTTGTATGAGCTGAGTTGATGTGTCGAAACGTCTTCTTTTACTGTGTATGTCATACGAAATTGTTGCCGTAGTTTACAAATTACACATTTGAAATTAAACTACTTTTACGGATTATATTGCATTTGTATTTACATACATACATACATATCATCACGCCATATCCCTTGCAGGGTAGGCAGAGAGAACAGAGTGCCAGAAAACTCTATCTCTGCATACTTCACTCGCTTCCTCAACATTCATAATTCTCTTCATACACGCTCGCCGGTTTCAGAGACTCTTGACTCTACCTTCCTTTAGTACATGACCGATCTGGTCTAGGTAAGTTATTCTCGGTCTCCCTCGGTACCTACATCCTTCCACTTTCGCATTGTATATCTTCTTAACCAGACGTTCGTTCGGCATTCTTTCCACATGTCCGAACCATCGGAGCATGCCCTTTCGCATCTTTACACCAATACTCTCTTTCATACCTACTTGCATTTGTATTTGATTTTTCATTTCCCATTTTGAACACTTCCAGTTCTTCTTCAGTGATCATGGTCACGGGAGGACTTAACTGGACTGAATGTCAGATGAAATTGATGTAGGATGTAAACAGATTAAGTACTCAGACAAGAGTACTAGTAAGTACTCAAATAAGTAGGTAAGACTAATGCGAGTATAATTTAAACTGTAACTTATACCCCTATATTAAGACATACATTATAACCCACATCGTCGAAGAAACACAATCACATTTACAGTAACCCGTGTAAACAACAAGACACGCTTAATTAGCTCCAACTAAATGTTTCTATTCACACCTCAAATTCAATACCTTACCTACTTTACCTTACCTTATTCCAAACTCTATTCGCAAGTTACGAGTATACAGGCCCACTTCATCCATCAACCGTAAGCCATTATCCTCCTAATCCTCTGACTCGTAAGACTTAAAATACCGTGAATAATATTAGGTTTTCTTTACGACATCGATGTAATCAGGGGCTCAAAGTTTACCGTCAACTACTGCTATCGGTTTCGGTGTTTTATTTCTTATCTGATATTTTTTAAGATTGTGTTCGTTCTTTTTTCATATAGTATGGAATTATAACGATTTAAGTATCTATGATTTAAAATAAATGTTCCAAAAAGTAGGAGATTCTCAATATCGATGTATGATTATTTTAATCATTTATGAAATTGCCACAATAATAACTATCATAAATTAAATGCCTTAATAATAACTGATCATAAACAATTAAAAAGTTATATATAGAATCGTTTTGTTTTTGTACTGGCAATGAATTTGTATTAATTTGCATTAATTATGTGGGTAAAAATTTAATATCTTATGGGGTAGATATAAATTTCTATAATAACAATGACATATTGGACGTAAGACATCTTAGTCCTCCCGTGACCATGATCACTGTAAAGTGTTCGAAACGTCGGGAAATTAAAAATCAAATACAAACGCGATAGAATCCGTAAAAGTAGTTTTATTCCAAATGTAATCTCTCGTACACTCGCGTAAACATCAGAAATCATTATCATTTATGAACTCAGTTATTTGCGAACCGATTAAGAGTTTTTTATTTTAAAGGATACTTCCAGATTGGTCCGACTTTTTTAATATTTCAAGCTTTGTAGTTTGCTAAAAGAATTCACGCACTCCAAAATTCAAGAACGCAGAAACGCTTGTTGTTTAGGTATTCCAGCGCAGAATTTGCTCTCTGCATTACTGAATTCCATCATCTTTAATTTTTGACCAACTATGAGCATCCTTCTTACCTATTCGAAATGATGTAAGTAGGTTGTGGATTCCTATAAGCCACCCTTTCTCCAACGCAGATCACGTACCTGTTTACGGCTAGCTAACGAACGACATAACACTGAATAAAGTAGCCCATATGTGGGTTAGCGATTATGTGTCTATATGCAATCCTTTTAAATCGATACTACAAACAATTACCACTTCATAATACTTGAATCTAAGTATAGAAATTAATTTAATGATTATACTATAATACTAATCAATTATGAAAATTACTGATGCTATAGACCTACTTATTGACATCGCGATGACGTCAATTTTGTTATGAATGCTTGGTTCAAAGAAACAAGTATTTTTTTAACCTTTACTCAAATTTGTGGGTGTAGGTTATAGGTTGCAATTGATAAAGTATTGGCGTTCTATATTTAGATAGTCTTTCCTAATATTACATGAACCTATAACTTTTGTGACAAATAGAACAAAGAAATCATGTTTTGGAAAACGTTGTCTAGCCGTTTCCACTTCTCCATTCATTACTTTTCCACCATACCTTACATATCACATCTGTTGTACAAGACCTTTACAAAATTTGATCCAATTTCCTTTACATATATTTTATTATAATCTTTATGAAGAATATTTTGCATTACGCGCTGTCTTTAAAATATGAAATACGTTAGATCATTTTCCAAAATTTTACCCATTTCCAGTCGACCCACTGGAAGCAGAAATAGTTAAGAACAATTTCGAAACAAGCTTGAAGAATTATCACTTTAGATATCTCTTAGATCAAGCCGTTCGGTCATACTAAAATAAAAAATATGCGCCACACAAAGAAATAGACAAAAGTAATAAAATGATAACAATTCCGAGCGATACAGTAAAGATGGAGTCTACCTTAAAGTAACTAACTATTGCCGTAGAGATACAATACAGGTATCTTGTACCGAACAAGCTGGCTTCCGAAAAGGCTATAGCACCATAGACCATATCCTGACGCTTCGGCAGATTATCCAGAAGACCGAGGAGTACAATCAGCCTCTGTGCATAGCGTTTGTGGACTATAAGAAAGCCTTTGATTCAGTCGAAACTTGGCCGGTACTGCTGTCCCTTCAGCGGTGCCAAATCGACCATCGTTATATCGAAGTGCTGAAGTGTTTGTACAGGAACGCCACAATATCAGTCCGTATCCGGGATAAGAGTACTAAACCAATCCAGTTGCAGAAAGGCGTGAGACAGGGAGATGTCATCTCTCCGAAACTGTTCACCACTGCACTGGAAGATGTCTTCAAGCTCTTAGACTGAACCGGACTCGGTATTAACATTAACGGCGAATATGATTTGCAGACGATATCGTCGTTATGGTAGAATCCATGGAGGACTTTGGCACTATGCTCAACGATCTCAGCAGGGTATCCCAACTGGCGGGGTTACGAATGAACACGGACAAAATGAAAGTCATGTCAAATGCCCATGTCATTCCTGTACCGGTCCTAGTTGGCTATGCGATTCTCGAAATTGTCGATCATTATGTTTACCTTGGACAAACAGTTCAGTTAGGTAGATCCAATTTCGAGAAAGAGGTCAGTCGACGAATCCAACTCGGCTGAGCAGCGTTCGGGAAACTTAGGAGGATCTTCTCGCCCAACATACCTCAGTTTCTGAAAACACAGGTCTACGACCAGTGTGTGTTACCAGTGATGACTTACGGCACGGAAACGTGGTCACTAAATGTAGGCCTCATAACCAAGCTCAAAGTCGCTCAGCGTGCTATGGAGCGAGCTATGCTCGGGATTTCTCTGCGTGATAGAATCCGTAATACGGAAATCTGCAGAAGAACGGGTGTATCCGACATAGCACGAAGAATTAG
Organism: Lymantria monacha; assembly: GCA_905163515.2. NCBI lineage: Eukaryota > Metazoa > Arthropoda > Insecta > Lepidoptera > Erebidae > Lymantria > Lymantria monacha. Next base: position 20,899,103 of record LR991099.1, read on the forward strand.
CACGCTGAAGTGGCAATGGGCAGGCCACATCGCTCGAAGAACCGACAGCCGCTGGGTAAAAAAGGTTCTAGAGTGGCGACCACGTACCGTACGACGCAGTGTAGGACGCCCCCCCACTAGGTGGACAGACGACAAAGGTGGTGAAAGTTGCTGGGCGTCGATGGATGCAGACGGCACAGGACCGCACTCTGTGGCGTACCATGAAGGAGGCCTACGGCCAGCAGTGGATAGCGATGGGCTGAAATGATGATGATGATCTTGTACCTAGACTATTGATTTACCCTTCTGATAAAAGCTAAGTCTTTATTCATTGTATTATAAACTTTGGCATCATCATCTCGGCTCATATTTAAAATTTTACCGTCTATAGTGGAGCAAGCTAGAGGCTAGCAGTTGGGGTTATATGAGCTGAGATGATAAAGAGAATTAACTTTCATGTCCATACATTTGCGTAAGTCTTCCTCCATTATATACTTGACTGATAATATGCTACAGGTTTCTAGTAGGCGAGGGTATTATCTTGCGTCATGGATATTAGTTATTGCAAATCAATCTTTAATCCTCTAAAATTAATACCTTTATAAAGAACTTAAGTAATAATTTTGTATGCATTATATTTGTGAAACTCTATAAATATCCAACGAATGATAGGTTCCCGTGCGAATTGAACAGCTGTAACGACGCGAAGTCATAAATAAAAAATTTAACCTAAGACTGATAAGTATGTCACCGAATGACCTGCCGTAGAAAATTATCGCAGTATTTCTTTGTAGTTTGTTGCCATGTTAGTGCAACTGGCGCTTGATGTGTGGTAGCGTTTAAAAATACTAACAACTCTTATGTACTTTGTTCGTGGATGTCATAAAACGATGAATAAGAGCCAACCTAGGCCTACTCCACATTGCCACCGAATACAAAGATCGGGTATCGGCGGCCCGCTCGCACGGCGAAGAGAGGAGTTGCACGGTGGATCTATGGGGTCACGCGCCGCCTCTTCGTCACCCCGCATCCATAGTCTACCGCAAAAAAAAAAAGAAAAATAAAAGGCCTACTCCACATAACGCCGTCTGGTCAACAATTTCATTCTCAAGGAGGCTTAACGTTAAGCAGGCGGCTGATCACAAAACTATGACCAATAACTTTTGCGATATGTACGATGAATGACGAGTACATATTGCATTGATCTCAAATAATTGAGATAAAAGCACGAAAATGATGATGATGGTAATGTTTCTATAGAAAACATTGAATTAGTTCACCTATTCAGAGATTTTAAATCCAACATCAGACTCTCGTTACTAAGCATATTCTATTGGACTCATTAAATCGATTCATTTGAGTTTAAATTCGAAGGTTTTATTAGTAGCTATTGAGGAGTTTCACTATTCACCTCTTATTTCTCCTCCTAATTTCATAATTAGACCTTCATTTACTGCAATATATTGGACATCTTAATATAAATTATATGTGAATTTTCAACATAAGATTCTCGTTACTGTATCCAAGATATTGTACTCATCAATATGAATCATATGAGTCCAAACTCGAGTAGTTTACTAGTGGTTATGGAGAGTCCCGTTGTCTCCATCATCAGCTCAAATTGATGCTATCAAATTATTGCACTACGATCTAGATTAGACGTACTTAGAGTTTCATATCGATACAACAATTAGAGATAGATTAAAATTGACTTACAAAGATTTTATTACATCGTTGATTAGACAGTTACCAGTGAAGTTAATATAAAGGGCGCAAAACGGACCGACCACCCGAAAATAAAATATTGAAAAGTATCGAAGGCTCGATAAATGCCTTTAAATTATTCAATGCATCGTGATATATTTTCGTTACATGCATCGCTTTTCTGTAAACAGTGGTTTAGTATATTTTTTTGCAAATATTGTTAAGACCACTAAGGAATGCAGAATATTTTTAGAAAATTTAGCATTGGTTTTTGGAGGATCGCATCCCGCCACCCGAGGAGATAGGCCTCGTTAGCATTGGTCTGCCACCTATGTAGAAGAAGGAAAACTCCGAAATACAACCTGGGGACATCTCCCCAGGCCTAGTAAGCATTGCGCTGCAACTCATCTAGGAGAAGGAAAGCTCCGAAATATAACCCCCGATCTAAGCTGTAAACCGACCCGTGCTGAGGGATTCGCGGCCAGAGGGTAAGCTGGTCAAAAACGGAGGGTACATGTGTTGGTGGTCACAGGGTACAGCGGTGATTCCACCTTGCCTCCACACAAGTGCTCTGTGGGAGTGGATCGTTTAATACCCTATTACTCGTGGGAACGCTATGGATTATATGAAAAGAAATAAAATTCCAAATGACAGCGATGTGGCTCGCAACCCTTCACGTCTCGATCCCAATGAGGGCGAAAAGCGGTTTACGGAGTGCCGCTTTGCCACGCTAAATGTAGGAGGAGGAATGAAAGATAAATTAAATGAGGTATGTCAAATGATGGATGATAAAAAGATTGACATTCTTTGTGTGAATGAGACAAAGCGAAAGGGATGTGAGGTAACTAGTCATGGACCTTACACGGCATACTGGTCTGGAGTATCAATGACTACTAGAGCCTGCCAAGGAGTTGGTCTCCTTCTCTCTGCTCGAATGGCTCAATGTGTTAAAGAGTATGATTGTGTGAATGCTAGATTAGTGTGGTTAAGAATGGAAGTGGATCTGACCCGTATTTTTGTTGTAGGAGTATATGCTCCAGTAAACACGGGTTTGACTAAAAATAAATCTGAACAGGATGCAAGAGAGAAATTTTGGGAAGAACTAAGAGATGTTTTGAGATTATGTCAGTTGAATGAAAGGTTGATTTTGCTAGGTGATTTTAATGGATGGGTAGGAATTGAAAAGGTTTTATGAAGGTTTGGTGATGAAAGTGTGAATGAAAATGGTCAAAGTTTGCTAGAGGTGTGCTTGGAATGGAATCTTTGTATTACAAATACTATGTTTGAACACAAAAAGATCGATATGTATACACGTGAAGCAAAGAATGTAAGAAAGAGTATGATTGACTTTATAATAGTAGATGAAAGACTTAGAAGCAAAGTTCTAGACACTAGGGTGTATCGCGGTGTTGGTATCCATACAGACCACTTTCTAGTAATGACTAGAATAAGTGGTCTCGTAAAAATGTGGCGAAACCGGATACATAACCCGTCAAGTGTACTAGAAAGAATAAAATTAGAAAATTTGCAAGATGAGATTGTTAGAGAGAAGTACAAAAGTAAACTGACAGAAATGTTGTATGATTCGGTTAATATTAGTGATATGGAAGAATTATGGAAGACTTTTAAAGAGAATGTTATAAATACTGCTATAGAAATATGTGGCGTGGCCAGAAGAAGGAAAGTAAATGAGATGAAGAATGTATGGTGGGATAAAGATGTGCAGTTTGTAAGAAGAAGAAAGCCTGGATAGATTGGCTTGCTATCAGAGCCAATGAGAGAATGGAAAAAATTAACGAATGATGATATAGATATAGCTAAAGAAGAGTACAAGAGAAGAAAAAGAGTAGTGAAAGAAATTGTCAAAAGAAAGAAAGAGGATCAAAAAGACGAGTATGATAGAAGATTATCGCAGGATTATCAATCCAACTTAAAGATTTTCTGGAAGTCGATAAGATCAGCTCGAGGTAAAGCTCAAAGTACAGAGCTTGCCTCGATCATGGATAAGTATGGAAGGATAGTGAATAGAGAAGAATGTGTACTAAAGAGATGGAAGGAATACTTTGAAAGCTTATTTGAAAGAGAAGAGTCACAAGACCTGTCACCTGAGAGTGAAAGAGATCTTGAGGATGGAGAAGGTTTAACTATGGTGGAAATTATGAACGCACTGAAAGGTATGAAAGTGGGTAAATCTGCAGGATACGATAGGATTACAGTTGAAATGCTGACGGCTGGAGAAGATATCATAGCTAACATGCTATACCAGCTCTTCAATTTCTGTTGGACTAATGGCTAAGTACCTGACGACTGGTGTAAGGCAGTTATTGTACCTCTGTACAAAGGGAAAGGTTCCCAGCAAGATTATGCAAACTACAGGGGCATAAGCCTCCTTAGAATTGTCGGCAAACTGTATGCGAAATTATTGATTGAAAGAGTAGTGAAAGTAACTGACAAGAAAAAGCGGGTTTTCGAAAAGGTATGGGTTGTACGGATCAAGGCTTCTCCTTAACATGCATAACGCAGAAATTTTTGGCTGAAGGTCAGAAAATCTTTTGCGCATTTACTGATTTGGAGAAGGCTTATGACAAAGTGAGGAGGAATGAACTGTTGTCGGTACTGTCTATGTATGGGGTGGACAGCCATCTTATTCACGCTCTCCAAATGATCATCAAACAGGCTCTCTCTATTTTCGTTTCGTAATCGAGTATTTATAAATAATTAAGCATATTAAATGCTAAAAATTTCAGTAACTTGTAAAACAGCATCATTTGGTGGTGAGGACACGTAATAGCCACGTAATCTATAAGCGAAAGCCGGGTGCTTTTGAGTTTCAAAATATACAACAAAAAAAAATTTTTCGGGCCATTTGGCGAGTACCAAGGGCTCTCAATCCAAAAAGAACAATCGCCCTAATTAATGTATATATTACATCTTGTTGCTCGTTAGCCAATCAGCTATCCAGCAACTAATGGTTCAATCATGATTTTTGAAATTTATTTTGTAGTGAAAGTCTTGTAAAGGCTAATTAATATATGTTGGGTATTGTTGTTTTAATAAAAGCAGAAATAGACCCTTTCTTTCTTGGCAGGCTATGATCTGAACTCACCTCGTCCGTTCCGCGGGCGATGGAATGGTGTCATGCGGTTCCATATCCCACCGCAATACCTCTTCGTCGTCATTGGGCCGACTAATAGTGATTCCTTGACATCCTTTTCAAGTAAAGTTACTACTTGGGAGGTAAAGACTTCAGGTAAATAGGGATTTACCTATTGTTATTAAAGTAACTTTACCCGAAGGGTCGGGTAAAGTTACTTTTATTGCACAATAGTCTAAGCTCGTGCTTTATCCGTAGCCAGATATCTAAATATATATTTTCATTCTATCTGACGTACAAGGCCGACCTGCATAGATGCTTTACAAAACCGTGTCAACGTGTTATGAGGTGGAAATGAGATAAGTGATACCGCGTGTTCGTACATAAACATTTCGTACTTTACGAGCTCCCATTTTTTAACAGCTATATTTGACTCGTATGAAAACGCCATTGAAAATGTAAGGAGAGAGAATAAAGAAGACAGAGGGTAAACAAGGGGAATAATAATATGAACGTATTCAATGCTAAAGAAAATTGTCGAAATGCATGACTAGTTTAACAATATTGACTTTTATTTGTGGTAAGACCACGCTGTTGTCAGTTATTTGTCTACAGCCGTGGGCCGGTCCGTCCGGAGTAATACCACACTCTCGCAGAAGATCGACGTGTGAGTAATGCCAATGTGTTATTGCGCTTCGTTCGGTGAGCGAAAGAGCTGGGAGCTCAACTGGGTGGGTTTGGGGTTTGTATTGGTAGGTAGCGGCCTAGCTATATCCTTATACCCTTGGTATTGCAAAGGCCCATGGGCGGCAGTAACATTTAACATCAGGTGTGCTACTTGCTCGCTTGCATCGTAAGCAATAAAAAAAAAACAATAAGTCAGGTGTTTAAAAGTCTGATGATAAAAACTTGCAATGCAGAAACACACATAGCGTTTGCTCTACTCAAGTAAATTCTCTCCCTACTAGTGCTACCCAAATGCAAGACTCGTGCGGGTCTCGCAAATCTTGCAACTCTCGCTGTTAGAATAACACAGAGTCACTGGTTTTCATAGAAACGAAAAATCCAACTAAATTAATAAAACTTCATCAAACTCATTCATCTAATAGCACTAACTGTACAACTATCAATAATTAGGTACCACTTAACCGGAGTAGGGCTATAATCACACCTATCTATCATGAGATTGTTTAAAATAAGATCTAATTATTTTCCCGTGTACTGGTATTAAGAATACAAAATGTTGACAATTCTTTCTTTGCCAAAGGAAACGTAAAATGCTGTGTAAGGGGGTATTGCGAGACTTTTGCAGCGAGTCTTGGTCTTGAATTTGTGCAACACTACTCTCTACTAAAGGAATTCTCTGATTCCCTCGTCCGATTGTTACTAGATTTTCTTAATAACTGTCTTAGTTTTGAATTGTGGCCGATAGGTGGCATTATGGCTGATTCTACCAACGACCCCAAAGGCTTAAGTACTTAAAGTAATATAAATGACACATTGATGTTTTGTATCATTTATATTGCACCAGGTACCTTATATTTAGAACACGTTCTAAGAAAAGAACATTAGACTTTTTCAAATATGACTTTTAAGTCATACCTATATCTAAATGTGAAATGGAAATGGAATAATTAAGCCACGTAGCTAAATTAATATTTAGCTTTATGACCTTTGGCTTAATACCTTTGACTCAAGCAAGTCATACTATATTAGTTTAAATATCTCGTTATTACGAATACGTATTTGTTATAACGAACAACTGTTTTGTTATTTAATAATAATATATCAAAAAACTTATTCTGAAATTTGTAGTGGTCAGCTACATTGCTGACAATTGTCCACTTGCAGCCATAATAGGCCAACTCGTACTATACTCATACAGAATATCTACGCCTAAGTTGTAGTAATTCGCTACAGCCTTTCTATCGTTGTCGAGACAGCCGGAAACCTGAACCTGATATGCTGGGCCAGGAGGATTACGGCAGCAGCGATTTGACAGCTCCCATAGTAATATTTAAATCTAAGAGCGATCGTTACTAATAACGAACTGATCTGTTTACTCATCTATCGTTAAAGTCAATAAAAAACGGCATAGACTTTTTAAAGAATAGACAAGGCGTAACAATAGATTGACCTAAATTAGAAAGCTATTTAAACATCAATTATTGCTACTAAAGAACATTATGTTGGAATTCACGTGCCAAAGTGTTCATGTTCCACTCATAAATCGAGACTTACTATTAAGTAATTATCTAAGCAGCTAGTTATCTAAATTAATTTGGTATAACTATCATTTCTTTAGATGTCATCAAAAATTTTAAACTCATCATCATCATTCTCCTACTCTCATCCCAATTACTTAAGGTCGATACAATATGTAGTCTTCTTTCATATAGTACATATTGTAAAAGTTATTGGCAATAGTTTTATGACCGGCCGCTCCTTGGAAATGTAATTGTTGACCAAACGGCATCAGATGGAGTTGGCCTAGGTCGTGATAAGGTTCTTAGTCGTCTTTTACGACATTCACGAGCAAAGTAAGGGTTGTTAGTATTCGAAGCCGCTACCACACAGCTATCAACAAAGATTCTAAACTATGCGTATTTTATTAAAATTCTGGAATAAAAGTAATTTAAAGTTATTAACTAATTGCAGAATATTTTTCTTTACTTATACACATTTTTGTTTATTAAAAATGATTATAGAGTTGACTAACTATCAAACAAATTTCAAATCAATAGAACAGAGGGATATTTTTTCTCATACCCTATTCAGTATATATTTTTAATTCTTAAAGTCTTAGCTCTTAAAAAAAATTAAACGTGTCAAGTATATCAACTTACTAAGAATCTTATTCAGAAACTAAACTAAAAAATATATTTCCTTATATAATAATTACGATTAGCTGGCGGGTTAAAGATTGCAGTGGGTTTTTTTTAAATCATCCCTATCATCAGGTACTAGGAAAAATCCTTGTATTACGGGGGACTTTATAAACATATATTTTAACGGACACAAATTACACCCAGACACAAAAGAACAATTTCTGGATCAGACAATTTATTATCCTGCATGGGAATCAAACCTATGACACTAGCACGGTAGGTCGGTATCTTAATCACATCGCCATCTGGGTAATGTATTATGATTTATTGATCGATTGTCCAGGCTTCCATTCTTCTAATTTAAGATAATTGAGATCCAAAGGAAAGAAACGGGTGTTGATACATCGTATTCCTAATCCGTCCCCACACGGAGTAATAATCTGGAATTATATTGTATATATTGATTTATTTAACTATTCACCACCCCATATCTTATCCGTGGGTGATCGTACGAGACGACTAAGGGATATAAAACGCATATAACATATATGCGAGAGAAGGAAAACTCGAAACAAAACCCTATACCAACACGTCTGACCAGCGCGGTATAGTAGGTTAATTGCCCTCCCATTACGGAGGAGGCCCGAGCCCAGCATTGGGACATTTATGGGCTGTGATGATGATGATGATGATTTATTCAAAAATTATTGAATCATTGACAAAAAAAAAATCCACGAAATATTTTTTGTTTTTTTTTATGCCTATTATAAGTTTTTAAAAATTATGTCACACAAATAGCATCAAATAGAATTGACAAAGGTCATATAAACTACACAGTATTTGTTTAGATAGGACAATAACTTTGCGGCGAGCAAGTGGTATGTCCGCAGCTGTTCAGCGCGCTGCGGCATAGCTGACCGGCGGATGCGGACGTGACGTCAGACACTCTCGCTCGGACCTCTGTTAGCTTAAACACTAGGCGGGGAACACTGAATTATTTCCGCATTGTGTCCTATTGTACAAAATTATGACGAGGGTACCATATAGGTACTTACTTGATATTTTCAATTGTTTTGATTGCATATTTTAAAAGCAAATAGAAATATTGTATACTAACTGTTTAAACTTATAAATAAATCTTATTATGTTAGTACAAAGTATATACTATTTAACAACATCATTCACATACGTTTCACCATCCATCGCTGGACGAAGACTACGCCTATAGAATACCGCAAGGCGCTGTCTTGTGCCGCCCGCATCCATAACTACCTGAGATTTTTACGTAAAAACATAATCACCACTCGTGAACCTTTATTGGCGCTGTCTAGTGCCGCCCACATCCAACAGCTCCCTGCGATTTTCACGAAGTCATGGCCCACGTGGAGAGAAGCCTCCCTAAACATAGTTATCAGTCGTGAATTATTATTCAACCAGCGATTGCAGGTGAAGGTTAATTCACGCCACTTCAGCGTGCTTCTATATAAAATATGGTTATCATCATCATCATCTCAGCTTACATAATTATGTCCTACTGTTGGGCCCGAGCCTCTTCCATAACGGGAGGAAAATTGACCTAATATACCACGCTGGTCAGACGTGTTGGTATAGGGTTTTGTTTCGAATTTTATTTCTCTTACATAGATGTTATATGCGTTTTATATCCCTTAGTCGTCTCGTACGATCACCCACGGATAAGGGGGTGGTGAATTGTATTCTTACTCCGTCACCACACGGATAAAATACGGTTAATAATGGTCTAATTGGTTGATATAAAAAGGTATTTCGAGTATTCCTTCTTTTGCAGTGTCGTTATCTGTTAATATCTCTTCGTCATCTCCTACGTCACCCAAAAAAGAAGGGTTTGAGAAAGATTGTATATTTTGATATTCAAAATCTATGCTAATCTGTTTGAAAAAAAAAGAAAAATTGCACGTGCAATTATGTACTGCTAAGTACTTAATAACTATGTAGTTAGTAGGTTACATCTTATAAGTCTTCGTATTGTATGAAACATGTGCTATGTGAGTTTGAATACTCTGATTTATTAATAGTCACAATCATCATTCTCTTACTCTTACCCCAATTACTTGAGGTCGATACAATATATACTCATCTTTCATAGTACATATTGTAAAAGTTATTGGCAATAGTTTTATGACCGACGTCAACCCTCCTTGGGAATGTAATTGTTGACCAAACGGCATCAGATGGGGTTGGCCCAAGTCGTTATAAGACTCTTAGTCGTCTTTTACGACATCCACGAGCGAAGTAAGCGTTAGTTGTATTCGTAGCCGCTCCCATACAACAAATAATCACAATATAATAATAAAACATACATACATACATATCATCACGCCATATCCCTTGCAGGGTAGGGCAGAGAGAACAGAGTGCCACAGAACTCTATCCTTGCATTCTTCACTCGCTTCCTCAACATTCATAATTCTTTACATACACGCTCGCCGGTTTCGGAGAATCTTGACTCTACCTTCCTTCAGTACGTGACCAATAATAAAATAATAATAAAATCTATAGGTAAATTATATATATATATATATATATATATATATATATATATATATATATATATATCATATAAATAAATGCCTATAGAGAAATAATCATAATAGCGTACACGTAAAATCACTTTAACATAACCACCTACGCCCTGTACTTTCACAACAATAATATGAAATTTCAACGTCACTCGTCATGAAAATTATTTCAATATTCTTGTCATTTTTGATGGCCTTTGTTTCGATTTCTTCAGTTCGAAAATGCGTTCCTTATATCTTTTATACAAAAGGACGTTTCGCAATTTCTTGATTTTAATCGTAATGTAACAATTGATTCGGCTGTATGCTGATTATTTATACCGAGACGATATAAGAGAAAATCGGCCAAGTGCGAGTTGTACTCGCGCACGAAGGGTTCCGTAAAACTAAAAATCTCGTTTGGTCAACAATTACATTCCCAAGGAGGGTTGACGTCTTTGGGGTGTCGGGAATTGAATGTCATCAGACGATCTCCCCGGCACCCTGTAAAAGCGCGGATGGGGCCGCTGTGGTTTTAGTAGGTATTTCGGTCGCACGGTGGCCGGTGAGTCCCACACAAGTCCTCCCACTCTCAACGGTGGGGGGATAGTGCGCAAAAGCATTTCCACAGCGTGAGAAAAAAAAAAAAAAAAGGAGGGTTGACGTCTGGCAGGGGGCCGGTCATAAAACTATTGCCAATAACTTTTACATTATGTACTATGAAAGAAGAGTACATATTGTATCGATCCCAAGTAATTGGGATAAGAGTAGGAGAATGATGATGATGAATTCAAGTTTCTTTTTTCTTTGATATTAATTCAAGTTACACCTAAATTAGTAGTAAATAAAAATTAGTAGTTTTAATAAATATTATAACTACTCTTTTTTAAAACATTTAATGAACACGTTTTTAACAATTTTATTTATAATATTATATTATTAAATTATTATAAATAAATTTTGCAAAAATAAATAAGCAAAAAGAGCCCGGCGGCGGTGAGATTCGAACTCGTGCCTACGGTGTCTTAAACCAGCGCCTTAGACCACTCGGTCACGCTGCCTGTTCATTGTCAGTGCAAAATTAACTGATGCTTGTTAACCATACACGTTCAGGTGAAAAGGGGTAGTGAGTTTAAAATGATTAAAAATATTTGCTATATATGATGTAATCAAAAATTTACAGTTTTCACAATTTTTCCTTAATCTGTGCTATAAGACGTTGCTTCGTTCCAAATTTCAAGATTCTGAGTTCACGGGAAGTACCCTGTAGGTTTTGATTCCCTTGCGAGTGTCGAAAATTTGCAGAAATTTGCGACATAAATAGCTGTATCTTTTGATTGCGTTAGCTTAAAAGTTTGATTTTTTCACAGCTCTAAGGGACAGTAGATCTGAGTATTTGATATAAATTTCAGCTTGATACCTCCACGCGTTCCTGAGAAAAAGAGTCTTGACAGACAGACGGACAGATGGACGGACGGACAACAAAGTGATCCTACAAGGGTTCCGTTTTTTCCTTTCGAGGTACGGAACCCTAATAAATTGATTAGTTTATTGCTTATGGTGGCAAACGAGCAAGCAGCACACCTGATGGTAAGTGTTAGGCGCCAATGGACCTTTGCTATACCAAGGTATAGCTAGGCCACTGCCTACCAAATAAAACCCCAAACCAACCCGAACGAACGAAGCATAGCACCACATTGCCACTACTCAAACGTTGATTTTCTGCGAGAGTGTGGTACTACACCGGGCGGACCGGCCCGGGCTGTAGACAAAAAACTGTCAACAGTGTCGTCCTACCACTATAATAAAACATTATCTGGTTATTCTGTAAGCTGTGGAATACTTATCATCATTCTACTCTTATTCCGATTACACGAAGTTGATATAATATATAGTTTTCTTCTTTTGTACGTATTGCAAAAGTTTTGGCAATAGCTTTATGATTGACCGCCTGTCTGACGTCAATCTTTTTCGGGAATGTAATTAATAACACAGGTCCACAAAAAAAGAAATGGTCTGTGCTGGGTATCTGACAAATATGTTTCGACGTATTTTTTACCGCTGAATACGAATCTGAAGTCAAAATTGGGGGTCAAACTGCAAAAAACGGAGAAAAATAAAAAAACCGATGAAATTTTGTTATCCAATCAGTTTTTCTGCATGATAAGAGAGGTCTAAAAAAAAGTGATCTGTGCTGAGTGTTCGACAAAGATTTTCCGACGTATTTTTTATCGCTGAATACGAATATTAAGTCAAAATTGCGGACAAACCTCAAAAAACAGATAAAAAATATATAATAATAATTATTAAAACGTAGATTTTATCGGTTTTCTTTTACGTTTCTTCGTTTTTTGCAGTTTGACGTCCAATTTTGACTCCAGATTCGTATTCAGCGGTAAAAAACACCTCGGAAAATCTTTGTCTAACACCCAGCACAAACCACTTTTTTTTGTGGATCTGTGTAATCAGATAAGTTCAATCAGGTTGGTAGTATTTGTAGCCGCCACCATACTCGAAAGCAAATTTTAGGATAAATATAAGAAATTATTAAGCCTACTTATATTTCTAAAAACGTTTTGTCTAATATGTTATATTGAAAGCTGATATTGCAAACGCCTATGGCCTGCAGTAACACTTGCCATCTGGTGTACTGTTTGATTGCCTTTGCCACAATAATCATTTTTAGTCTGTATAGCTGTGTGGTAGCGGTTTTGAATACTACCAACCCTTACTTTGCACATGTATGTCGTAAAAGACGACTAAAAGCCTTATAACGACCTGGGCCAACTCCATCTGATGCCGTTTGGTCAACAATAATATTCCCAAGGAAGGTTGACGTCTGGCAGGCGGCCGGTCATAAAACTATTGCCAATAACTTTTACAATATGTAACTATGAAAGAAAAGTACATATTGTATCGACCCCAAGTAATTGGGATAAGAGTAGGATAATGATGATGATGATATAGCATTTTAGTCTGTAAAAACGTTAATAATAAGTGTTAAAGAATGTTATATCAACATTGTAGTAATTGTGACAATAAAGAAAATTCTAAATCAATCATTAATTACTAACGAAATATATACTTTAGTCAGTAAGTAAACTTTTCATGTAAAGTATAGGTGCTTCTTATTTTAATTTCATCTATAACAATAAACTAACCAACCTACGCACAAAATTTTGAAACATCAAACGCAAAGCAAATGTGTAGGTTACTTCAAGAAATTGCCGGTTCGTTGAATTCGAATCATAATAAAAGTTTCTGAATGTAGGTTGGTACAAAAGCCTAGTAATGACAGACAAACAATAGAACAACTTAAACTCAGACGAAATAGACAACTTTGCTGTTCGAATACTTGAATCATAATCTTTGCTTTTATTTAGAGAACTTCTGATTCTCTCTTGCAATATAATAGGTCCTTACATATTAAATTGGCGTTTTGTATGGGAGGCATATAAAGTCAATTTTTTTTTGTAAAATATATTTGTAGAAAAAAAATCCAGAATGAAAACGTTGAAACCAAAAATGTACCGTGCTTTCTTTTGCGTACACATCATTAAACCTTCGAGCTGTTTCTGCAGCACTGGTGACACGGTAGAACTCGTACTCGTAAATATACCGATATTTCATGTTTTCCATTGTGCGGTAATAAGCGACGCCAAAGAAAAAATAATGATAAAAAAACAAATGAATGACTGTTTTCAAAACTCAAATGTACCAGCTAAATGAATTTCTAAATTTGAAATTGGAATTTTTCACCAAAGAGGAGATATTTCAGATCAAAGTGGTCAGTACGACAAAACGCTAATTTCATATGTAAGGACCTAATAATTAGATTTTTTTTTCAAATCAGTTGTTCAGTTGTTTTTGAGTTTTAGCAAAACTAATGAAGAGCAATATATTTTTATATATTTATATTTTTATAGTCTTAGAAAAGGTACACACCAATTTTTTTTGCATGTATTTTTTATTGTCAAATGCAATCGAATTTAAACTAAACTAATTCTTGTGAAAGTTGTGTCTTTACCTCCTAGTTATTTCACCACAGTAAAATAGCTTTGTCGGCTTCAAAATTGTATTGGAATTATGGGTCCACCAACTTTACAACTATACTTTACTGTTAAACTTTTACGATGCCATTTTTAAATTACATATATAATTTTATACAATATCAATATATTATGTAAAATGTAATAATCATTATTTCAATAGTGGTAGGATCACGCTGTGGATAGTTCTCTGTCTACAGCCGCGGGCCGGTCCGTCCGGGGTACTACCACACTTCCGTAGAAGATCGACGTCTGAGTAATGGCAATGTGCTATTGCGCTTTGTTCGAGGAGCGTGAGAGCCGGAAGCCCAACTGGAGTGGGTTTGGGGTTTGTATTGATAGGCAGTGGCCTAGCTGTACCCTTGTCATTGCAAAGGTCCATGGGCGGTAGTGACACTTACCATCAGGTGTGCTGTCTGCTCGTTTGCCACCATAAGCAAAAAAAAAATCTCAAAAATAATACGGCAACAAATATTGCCTAGCAATTTCTCTGAGATTAATTCTAAGGTACTAGCACAATTTGCAGTTGTGCCCTCTAGCGTAAAATGACAGACAACGCCCCTCGTCTTGCAAGCGCCAGCAAGTTTTAATATTCTTTCCTTTTATCTTCGCTCCTTTGTTATGCGAGACTGTTAGTATTTTAGTTGTTAGTATTTTAGGTGAGTGAAATAACTTTATATTTTTTATTGGTGAGGTAGTTTGTTTTATTATTTTATTACGCCATGTTTTAGTCCTAAATAAAAGTGACAGTGTATACATGGAGACTAGAATAAGGAGTACCATCTCCAGTGTATTAAGAAGTGTCCATTGAACGGGAGCAAATTAAGGTGGCGCTATAGTAGCAAGTGTAAGAATTTTAAGAGCGCCACAAATTTCATAGGTTCATCGGTTATTATTTATCAAATCACAGCTGACTATGTAACTCAGCACACTTCACTCTGCTTATTACTGCTACATTCATATCATTTCCACTTGCTACACTAGCGCTATTTCGGTGAGTGTTCGAACAATAATTTGCTGTTTACAAGTGGACACTTTTTTGACTAATCCCCCATACAAGATGGTACTCCTTATTCTAGTCTCCATGAGTGTATACCAATATGTGTAGACTATACCAGGTTCGTGTGGTGACGGAGTAAGGATACAATTCATCACCCCATACATTAGTTCTACGGATTGCTGTATTTCGGCTTTTTTATTTATTAGACCAACTTATGTTTTTTCCAAGAAAAATATTACAAAGATTTATAGTTAGTGAATTTCTGTCACCATATGCGGAGTTTTCGGCAAATAAATATTTTACATAAATGCTGACACTGAAAGACTTGCTAATTTTGTATTTTTGATAACAAACGAGAGTACCAAAATTGAACACGTTAATTTTCCTAGCTGGGAAAACCCGTTTTGCTTGTTCTCACAGTAAAATCTGAAGCCACATTATGAATGATCAGTAGTCACATTTTTATACCATTTAATTATTATAACTACTCAAAAGTTACACAAAACCATTTGCAAATTCTTAGTCAATACCACAATTGACTGAACCTATGTGAAACATAATATTACGTATAGGTATTCACTGTTTTTCTAGGGTAATAAGTACTTTGTACATAAATATTCGACAAACAAACACTACGAAGCCCCGCTAATGTTATTTGGCTCACATTCAGATTGCAGTCAAAGGCTTGCTTTTAAGCTGATTAGCCTTTTGAAGAAGAATTTCAGGCTTACAAACCGCATTACCCCTTTTATCCGATAATCCTTTGAGAGTAGGGAAATTTCTTATTTCTATAAAACATCTATGAGTAATACAAGTACATTAGTAGGAATATGTTGTCAAAGTTCGTTTGAGATTATCTATTAATAGTAAAATATGTTTTCGTGTGCTGCGTGGTAGCGTCTACAAATACTATCAACCCTTACATTACTTTTTTTTTTTTTTTTTTTTTATTTTTTTTTTTTTTTTTTTTGGTGGACTATGGGTTAGTCTCGCCCCGCCAAATCGGTCCGGGGTGACGGAGAAGGCGGCGCGTGACCCCATAGACCCACCGTAAAAACGCCTCTCTCTTCGCCGTGCGAGCGGGTCACCGGGACCCGATTTTTAACTTCGGTGAACCCTTACATTACTTGTGGATGTCGTAAAAAACGACTAAGAGCTTTTAACGATCTGGGCCAACTCCATCTGATGCAGTTTGGTCAACAATTACATTCCCAAGGAGGATTGACGTCTGGCAGGTGGCCGGTCATAAATCTATTGCCAATAACTTTTACAATATGTACTATGAAAAAAGAGTAAATATTGTATCGACCCCAAGTAATTGAGATAAGAGTAGGAAAATGATGAGTAAAAAAAGTATATTCGTGTAGTGAACGACTAAGAAGACAATTCATCACATGTCTTATCCAATAGTATCGTAAAAGAGGACATCATTTATGATTGATCAGCATAATACAGTAGGTCAATTTATCTCATATTGTGAAGGAGGCGTAGTAAGATCACCATTTGAGCATCTTTTTTTTATTGCTTCTGGTGGCAAACGAGGAAACAGCACACCTGATGGTAAGTGTCACTGCCGCCCGTGGACCTTTGCAATACCAAAGACCACGCTGTCACTGTCTACAGCGTGGTCTTACCACTATTAAAAGATCTGAGAAGATGATGATAATGACAATAGAATATCTGTACAATGGACTAAGAATATAATGTGTTACTCCTGTTTCTTTTCCAGCTAGTGAGATAAGACTACTAAGGGTCTTGAATATTTAAAATCGTTGTTAGAGAAGATTTCTACCTTCCAGGTAGTTTTTATGAGAATGTTCAAATAAAAAACGCGTTTCATCTTGTTATATTTGACTTAATTTCTTTCCCATTTATGAGGAACGCTTATATTTTATTTCTTTTTGATGGGTTATAGTCAGGGTACAATGCACTCTTACTCTCCGAGGTAACGGAAGGGCAGCGCCAAACGCGATAATATGTTGTATTTCACTTTTCTCCTATTGAATTGGCCGACGAAACCAATTCCTTAATATCGGATGGACGTTGTCGTTCAGCAGAAATTTCACACGGGTTTTAAGCTCACGATACGTGCTATGATAGGTGACTACTTACCTAATTTTAACTCTTCGACTATTTTTGCTTAGAATTTGTAACATAGTAATAATATTAGTCTACACGATAATAATGTCAATAACCTCTAAAACATTTAAATTAAAGGAACAACCACCCATAGACCTACATAACACTCGCGTGAACGATACTGTTTAAGATTGAGTTCATAACTGTATATTAATTAGTTCAGTGCCTTGTTAATACCTTTGGACATTGACCTTTTGTAGGCCAAGAAACCAGAACAATAGAAAAAAATATATAAGAAATAGAATAATTTTTACATATTTCATACATACATACATACCATCACGCCATGTCCTTTGCAGGATAGGCAGAGAGAACAGAGAGCCAGAGAACTCTATCCTTGCATACTTCACTCGCTTCCTCAACATTCATAATTCTCTTCATACACGCTCGCCGGTTTCGGAGACTCTTGACTCCACCTTCCTTCAGTACATGACCGATCTGGTCTAGGTAGGTTAGTCTCGGTCTACCTCGGTACCTACATCTTTCCACTTACGCATTGTATATCTTCTTAACCAGACGTTTGTTCGGCTTTCTTTTCATCGCATTTTAATTGTATTTTTACCATTAAAAACTAGTAACATACTGATCAACGCTGGGTTTTCGCGAGAAATATAAATATTATTATTGTCAATCAGTCATTTGCCGTCCACTGGTGGACGTAAGCCATTCTATGAGGCCATAGAATACCATATGATGAGGTAATTCATTAGTGAGATTACTGACATGATCACTACGCCTTGCCAGCGGGTTAGTACTATAATATATTATATGTTTCCCAGAAGAGTATTACTATTCGCCTGCTGATAACTCAGCCGAGCTTTAAAAATCTCATGGAAATATAGGTTACAGAGATAGATGTAGGTATTCTTATCCCGTTACCAGATGTGGGTAATGGTAAATTAAAACCGTTTGAGATCGTAAAATATGACTAAGGAATACAAACAGATGGCGTAACTGCGATTTTGAACAAACAGCTCATTACATCCTCTGAGAGTGCAGTCTCTGACAAAACGAGCGCGATCTTATGTTAGACAGTCTGCAAGTCGTGTCGAAGGTTATATATTATACGGACATTGTAGCTACTCGAGAAAATTTCTGTGCGCTTAGGTGCTTCTGCCATATCTACTATTGTAATCAAACTTAAGGCTCACATATAGGCCCCATAAGCTCTGTCATATCCGTGGTGCTGTACTGTTACGCTTCACGTATCAGTACATCCATCTATCTATTGTCCTATTAGCCAATTTTGCTTCATGTCTCCCGCTTTGCATAGAAGGAAAGAGGAAATTTTTCAACTCCTCCTGTTTTTCTTTTCTAATTAAATTTATCGCGGGTCCCAAAACAATTAAAAACGTTGCCCGCGACTTCCTGAGGGTCAAACCTCAGTGTCCTTTATGGAGACCATTATGGATCCTGGCTTACAGGAGTTACAGTACTGGGAATGTGCGGTGGGATTAGTCCAATTAAAAAAAAATAACATCACTGAAAGAGAAGGAAAACTTTAAATAGAAAGCTATAACAACCCATTTGATTAGCGAGATATAGGAAGTCAAATTACCTCCCTTTGTGGAAGATGCTTGATTCCAAGAATAGGATGCATACGTGACGAGATGATGATAATAAATTTGATACTCATCTATTAATTAGACCTAAACCTAGTGATAACCCAAAGTTTCTCTGTTGGGCACAAAAAGGTACAGTGCCAAAATTGCTACGCTAGGTAGGCTTGGTTACTGATACTGCCTTAGTTAGCTTTTACGATGCATACGAGAAAATGTTTACTTCTTAGTGATGAAATATTGCCATCTTATACTAGGAACACTACGGTAACGTATAAATTTTAACTCGGTTTTAGTAGTCTTTTAGTAGTACCTATTATGTTACTCACTTATTATTAAAATATCTGGATGACCGAGCTTTCGCTCGGTATTTTTTTTTGGTGTGTTTTGAAGATATATTTAAATATAATAAAAATAATTAATAAAATTATAATAAAAAAAATAATAAATCAAAAAGTAATAACAAAGAGTGTTTCTCTTTGAGTGGATCTGAACCGGCCTCGATTAGACTGCTCGATTATACAATTGAGGTATTTTAACGCCAGCGTCAAAATTTGCCTTTTAGCCCAGTCAAATTAGACCGAAATTCAACGTGAAATTTCATTAATTCCGCACAGTAATTTTTTTCTTGCAATCGTTAGGGGGTCCCTCTGGTAGTTTAAATCTCGATTTTCGACCGCCTAGGGGGTGTGCGTTGATCGGACCGGGGAATTGTCCGGTCACCCGACGTGAGGCCGCCGCGTGAGGGCGATTATTTTTCGAGTTATTAACAAAAAAGGCATTCAAAGGCAGGTTGAAAATAAACAAAATACAGCGACATTTTCAGAAGAATGATTTTTTTATTGATAACTCAAAAACTATCGATCCTACAAAAAAAATTATAAGATCAAAATTGTAGAGAATTGAATTGCCTACAACTTTTGTCTTTTGCATTTTAATCTAAAATCAAAAATTACTGAGTTATTCGCCAAAAACTCTTTTTTGGAAAAACCAAAATGGCAGCTAACGCACACCCCCTAGGCGGTCGAAAATCGAAATTTAAACTACCAGAGGGACCACCTAGCGATTGCAAAAAAAAAATTGCTGTGCGGAATTAATGTAATTCAAAATTCTAATTTGACTGGGCTATTTATATTTTAATAGTTGTCAGCCAACGCAAAATTATATTTTTTCATTGCCTGAATATATTAACAAAACAATATTTTCTACAAATGAAACTTAACTAGTTCGATTAATTGTCCCCGGAATCCCCTGCATGCTAAATTTCAAGAAAATTGTTGGTGCCGTTTCCGAGATTCATAAAATATATATAGGTATATACAAGAATTGCTCGTTTAAAGATATTAAGAAAGACACCTCGGTGCACTAAGGAAATAATCCTTGTATTGCGGGGGACTTTACAAACATGCAATTAACGCAGACAAATTACACCCAGACTCAGAACAACACTTTGTGGATCGCACAAAGTATTGTCCTGCGTGGGAATCGAACCCACGGCACTGACATGGAAGGTAGTAGCAGTATCTTAACCACTACGGCATCTGTGCAGTCATATTAGATAGATAGATAGATTAGATTCTTTTGATATAGTATACCAATTTGTCAAATTAAAGCCGACATAAATTTAATATGCTATTACCGTATTGGAACGTAGTCGTACTGAAAATGATCCGCCAAGATATCTCAGAGGGTATAATAGTGGTTATTAACTCCTAGTAATCGACTTATTTTAGGTTACTAACGATGATGAATTGATTTTATAATCACACTATTTAGCAACCGAATCTATTCTATAGGCTATATGTGTTTTATAAGGCTATGAGAGTTTGTTCGCGGCTTAACCATGTTACTCGCCTGTTACCCCAAAGTTCAATCAGCCAAAAGCCATTTCACAGACGTCGCGTCTCACACACAACTCTAAGTCGATCGAAAGTCGAGACTACGAGTCTGTCGAGTTTACTATTGGGATTAGTTTACACTCTTTATTTTTATCTGTAGCAGAGTAAACAATTTGCTAACTTGGCTAATCGTGAAGTTGAAAATGGTTTTTTTGCTATTTATTTTTGTAATTCGGTTTTATCCGTCAAGACAAAGTCAGAGATCATCATTATTATCATGTTCTTATCCCAATGTACATGAGGTCAACATAGCTTCTTTTAACATAGGTGGGAATAGAGATTATTTGTTTTTTCTTTTCAGAAACTTAACTAAAACTTACTAGTTTTAGTTAAGTTTTAGGCTGATTCTCTGATATCAATAATTATTAGAAATGTGATGGCTGATCTTACAGCATTAGATGTTTTAGGACTACCCATATACTTATAGTTCAGCCGATTCTCATGCAGTTTTGTGGCGATGATTGTCATGCAATTTAGAAACGTTGGACTGCGGTAAGCTTTCCACTCGCAACGACCGGTCACGTAAAAATGATACTCCAATAACAAACATTGTCAACGGGACCTGAAAATAAAACACACTCAGCGGTGGATCACCGAACTGAAGAAATGGTTCCCGTTCAATTGGTGGTAAAGGGTTTGGATTTGAATGCAAGACATGTCGCTGCGCAGCCTGTATATGTCCAGATTCCAAAAAACGCTAAATATCCAGAAAAAGATTATGACAAAAATTAAGGGTCTTCTGGTTTAACATGGGAATGATGCCATCGGCAAGTAAAGAAAATGAATAAAGAGATGTTGAACAAATCGAGAAAAGAACATTATTCAATAGCTTTGAAGATATCGTTCACATTGTCAATCATGTTGATTCTTGCGCTGTCTCCGGCTTCTAACACGTCAGTTTCGTGGCTGGTACTGCCTTGTACCGATACTATGAATCTTAACGTTCCATATTTTCGATTAGTGACGTAACTGATCAATGTCTGGGGGAAACGACGCGTCTGCTGAATATGAAATGAATATACGTACAATTTTTTAGGATAATGAATTTTGTAATCTCTTAGACGACTAATAATACAAAATTCTTGGTTTATAAGAATTATTTTATGAGTTGTCAAAATTTTAAGTTTATAATTATTATTCTAATTTAGATTTAATGCTCATTTATTAAATTGGCTTTGTAATAAATGAGAATTAATGTACTCTAGTTAAATAGTCTAATAATGATTTATTTATTTATATATTTAAAATGAATGATTTCTAATGTTTACGCGTGTGTTACAGATTTGAAATAAAACAATTTTTACGGATTCTTTCGCCTTTGTATTTGATTTTTAATTTGCCGACGTTTCGAATACTTTACAGTGATCATGGTCACGGGAGGACTAAGGTTTCTTACGTCCAATATGTCATTGTTATTACAGAAATTTATATCTACCCTATAAGATATTAAATTTTGACCCACATTTTTAATACAAAATTAATACAAATTTATTTCCAGTACAAAAAGAAAATGATTCTATATATTGTATTAAATTTGTATTAAAAATGTAAGTAAAAATTTAATATCTTATAGGTTAGCTGTAAATTTCTGTAGTAACATTGAAATTTTGGAAGTAAGACACCTTAGTCCTCCCGTGACCATGATCACTGTAAAGTGTTCGAAACTTCGGGAAATTAAAAATCAAATAGAAACGAGATAGAATCCGTAAAAGTAGTTTTATTTCTAATATTTAAAATTATAAAATTTTAATCCATTACTTTTATGAATTAACAATTCTACGGATTATGTTGGCGATTTTAAAATTGGCCTGCAAACATACACGAGTTCAAATCATAAGGCAGGCAAATATTATTGTCGTGAGATTCCCTGTACATATTGGTATACATTTTATTTCAAGTTTTCCTTCTCCGACAGTGATGGATTGTCTTTAATCATCTCCTGTGACGACCGCAGAAAAAAAATAGATTACGAGTTATGCTCCTTTTCAATAATATAAAAAATTGTATTGGGATTCATCAACTATGAGAAAAGAGAACTCTGCTATGAGAGGGAAATTGACCTACTATACCACTCTGGTCATACGTGTTGGTATAGGGTTTTGTTTCGAGTTTTCCTTCTCTTACATAGATGTTATATGTGTGTTTTATATCCCTTAGTCGTCTGTTACGATCATCCACAGGTAAGATAGTGGGTGGTGAATTGTATTTTTACTCCGACACCACACGGAAATGTATTGGGATTAAATTCCAATAATAAAGAACTAATATATCAGATTAAATGTTTAATAAAGAGAAAAATACTTATTCAAATAAACCGCTGCCAGTAGGTAACGTGCCCAGAATGCTGGCAGCATTGCCACGTTCGATGGTAATGCTAAATCTCTGTGCCAAGTAAATTTAATTAGCCTTTTATATTCCTAATTACTTAGTTTAGAATAACTTCTTGTATAATAGTTTTACGATAATATATTTATGTATTATTTAAAACCATATTTATATGTAAAGTATGATATAGAGTATTCATGAGTAATATATATCAGATTCAAAATAAAATGGAAACCTCTTTTATAGGTTAACGTCTTTTCAAACTTTATCTTTCGCCACAGTTATTTTTGTATTGACCGCCTATTACACACAGATATTAACCATTACATTGAAGATATTTATAGCCGTTGAGTGGAGGAAAATAACCTATTATATTGTTTGCATAACGCCCTCAATCAACTCATTACAGTTTCGTCCTTTTCCTCGTACAAAATAACCTTTGTTTTTTTGTACAATTATCTATAGAAGAGAGTATTGGTGTAAAGATACGAAAGGGAATGCTCCGATGGTTCGGACATGTGGAAAGAATGCCGAACGAACGTCTGGTTAAGAAGATATACAATGCGAAAGTGGAAGGATGTAGGTACCGAGGGAGACCGAGACTAACCTACCTAGACCAGATCGGTCATGTACTGAAGGAAGGTGGAGTCAAGAGTCTCCGAAACCGCCGAGCGTGTACGAAGAGAATTATGAATGTTGAGGAAGCGAGTGAAGTATGCAGAGATAAAGTTCTCTGGCACTCTGTTCTCTCTGCTTACCCTGCAAGAGATATGGCGTGATGATATGTATGTATGTGTATCTATAGAAATATATCTGTTCATGTCATTTTTAACATATTTTCATAATTTTTACTGATTTATGTCTCACTGTTGGGCTTCAGCCTCATTCATAATTAGAGAGAAATTGAACAACTATAACCATGCCGGTCAGACGTGTTATTCTTGTCTAGATGTTATATGCATTTTAAATCCGTAAGTCGTCTCTTATGATCACCCAAAGGGCAAAATATGGAGTATTGAATTGTATTCTTACTCCGTCACCACATGGAGAACATATTTTATCGAATTGTTATTAGTTGCAGAGGTTTATATGATGATAAATAAAAAGCAAAAGGCCTTATAATTATATGAGCAGACAATCTGATATTCCGAAATGTGTAAAATATATGTTTTTTTTTATTTTGTTATACCTTAAAGCGTTGTCTTAAAAACCTATTCCCAATATCTACCTTTTTTGACATTGAGGAAAATATATTTACGCATCTTCCCCGTGTTTTCGGCGACAGTGATGTATGGTACACGCCGACATAGATCCATCCTAGTTACGTAATACTCACTAAAAACCATCGGCAACTTATTGTTCATGAATAATGTTAGTATTAGGGTACTTGTCTTATAATTAAATTGTATATGGGATATAAAGAATAATATCTTCAACCATCAGTATTTATCTGTCTTATTCTCAATCTATACACATCCCACTTCGGGGCACGGTCTCCATAGGAAGAGTAAAATTAGTCTACTGTACCACGTTGACTAGACGTGTTGGAATAGAGTTTTTTTTTAGTTATTTATTATATATTTTTTTCTAGTTATGCTATCTGCTTCATCATCGTCGTCATCGTCAGTCCACCTGGTGGGTGGGCATCCAATACTGCGTCGTCAAATACATGATCACCACTCGAAAAACTTTTCTTGTCCAATGGTTATCGGTTTGTTATCTGGTTGTCATATATCATTTATGATATCTACAAGAAAGGAATACTAGTAATCTAAAATAAGGAAGACCAGTATTCTACTTCGTTACTACATAATCTTCTATCTATATATATATATATATATAAGAAATTTCCACCTATGTATTGACTCATCACGATATCTCTGGAACCATAAGGTCTACAAACCTCAAATTTGGTAGGAATATTTCATTCACCGAGTAGAGGTCAGCTAAGAACGGATTTTACGAAATTATATCCCTAAGGGGGTGAAAAATCAGGCCAAAGTTTGTATGGGACAACGTGATTCCGTGGTCCAATCTATTTCAAATTTTGCATAAACATTCATTAACAGAATTGATGAAAGATGTGATTCATATTTTATTGAGATTTATCTCCTAACTGGGTTAAAAAGAGGTGGAAAGTTATTTTAGGGGTGATTTGCTTTAAAGTTGATATCAATACTTCTTAGTGATTTTGATTTAAAAAGACATTTTATTTTGACACATGTTTGAAAACCCAATTCGATTATATTCAAAAAACCGGCTAAGAGCGACTCGGAGTCGCGCACGAAGGGTTCCGTAACATTATCTATAAATGGCAAAATAATCATGTATGTAATATAGGAGCTTAAATTCTCTATTTGTTTTATTTTAATTTAAGTATTTATTTCGAAAGTGAATATATTACTAAATATTCTGTGTATATTTCAAAAGTTTACCTATTTTTGTTATCAAAATCGAGCAAAAAGATTACCTTTGTTGTATGGGAACCCCCTTAAATATTTATTTTATTGATTTTTAGTATTTGTCGTTGTAGCGGCAAAAGAAATTCATCATCTGTGAAAATTTCAACTGTCCAACTATCACGGTTCATGACAGCAACCTGGTGACAGACAGGCGAAGCAATGGACGGACAGCGGAGTCTTAGTAATAGGCTCCTGTTTTATCTTTTGGTTATGGAACTCTAAAAAGGTTAATGTCACATAAACGTTTGGTATAATGCAAATACTTTTTAAAATTGAAATGTCTCTAATGTCACCGCACTATATTAGTACGGTGTTTATAGGTTGCTAGAGAGGTCGTGTACTTTTAGGACACGGCCTCATATGAACGTAGACTTCGAAATTTGAAATGATTGGACGGTAATTTTCTAAGCAGAATATTTTAATTCCAAGCCATGGTATTTTGAATTATGATAGGATATAGCCATTGCGATACCAAACCACAAACACCGCTTTATAAAATTATATCTACTGCAACTTTTTATTTTACCCTATAATGATTAGGAAAGGAGTATAAGATCATCTGCTATATTTTCATTCGCTGTTTAGCCAGTTTTTAATCAACATGTTTGAAAAAATCGAGACAGAAAGGATGAGTTATAATAGGAACAATCTTAATATATATAAATTACTCGTCACGTTGTTTGTCCGCCATGCACTCTTAAAGTACTTAACCATTTTTAATCAAATTTGCATAGTATGTATAGTTTGATCCAACTTAAAAGATAGGATATCTTCCATCTCAATTTATAGTCACAATACTATTTTATTGCAAATTATTTTTCTATTATTTGACAGTCACAATTATTTATTATCTCCAAACGATTCTAACAGATGGTGGTATCTGTTGACTGGATTGAGTAAGTATTTAATAGATGGCGCTTTGTTAAAAGTGGAAACATTTCATATAAGCTACAATTTATTAGCATAAACACCTCGTGTTACTGAGGCTACCTTAGCCACAGTAACGCGTGGCCGGGTCTGCTAGTAATATCTATAGGTCCAATCTACGTGATACCAAAGAGTAAAGTTATTAAACTGAAAAAGAGTGGCAACTCGATGATAAAATATGCATGTATGGAAAGTGCTGCTGCCCAGAGTTTAAGCGGTGAACTAAAGTTGAAGTGATATATATACATATCTACATGTGTATGTTTAATTATACAGAATATTCTTTTACTATGAGATATACCCTGAAATATAAAAAAAAACATATCGGCTGATATCGAAACAATAATAATATAAGTTTAACAATGAAAAT
This sequence comes from Lymantria monacha, assembly GCA_905163515.2. NCBI lineage: Eukaryota > Metazoa > Arthropoda > Insecta > Lepidoptera > Erebidae > Lymantria > Lymantria monacha. The sequence goes on from LR991099.1 coordinate 20,925,974, forward strand.
TGATATAATTTTCAGAAAGTACATCAATAATCGAAAATGGATCGATGACAATAACTACCTATACTATGAACAAAAAATAACAATTCTCAGTTGTCAAACGTTTGACAGACGGGACAAAATGGCAGCAGCTAAGTTTGTACAACCAGTCTGTAGGCGGCGCGACGGTCAGTAAAAAAAAGTAATATTTTAAGTGTGCCCCCCCAGCGTGATACTTTATAACACTTAATTAAAAATAATATAAAATTTACTAACCATATTCTGTTTGTTTCAGAGTCATAACTGTGATGGCAACATCCTAAGAAGAGAGTTGTGAAAATATATAGGTCTATTATTAAAGCAATAATCCATTTATAAACGTAGAGAAACCCCTTAGTGACTATAAAAAAGTGCTTATAGCAATATAAAGTAATTATAATATAAAAATCTTCCATATTTTAACATACGTATAAAAATGTGGCGTGATCGTAACTGTTAAATAAAGCAAAATGATTTCTAATATGATTGTAGTAGAAATTAAATTTGAATATATCAAATTGGGTATAATCGCCAACAGAATTGTATAGCAGTTAAAATAATAGAATAATGTTAATAAGAAGATGCCTCAACGAGCACCAACGTCGTCAAACTTGATGCGACCGTTCGTGGTTTTGGCCCTGCCCGGAATGTATTTGCTGTATAAGTACAACCAGTACCGTCAGCAGCAAATGGAGACCGCGCGGCGCCGGGTTACCGAGCGTGAGCTTATGCATCTTAATACAAAAATCGTAAGTAATAAAATAAGTTTTTAAAACTTTTTCAAAGCGTTTCTATCAACAATATGATGAGAATTTCAATTCAATACTCTTTAAAGCTCTATTATTCAAATAATTTAATTGCACTGAAAAAATAGAGAATAAGTACCAATTTATCGTATCTTTAAGATTGAAACTAACCCCACACATTTACAAGGTTTTATAGAAATTGTTTGGTGTTCCAGCAACTTATAAAAATCGTTGATTGGAAGATTGAATGAAAATCGTATTTTTTATATTCTTTCTCCTCTTTTTATTTTATGAAATGAATATGGATTCCATTTTATGAAATTAAAAAGGCCGGCGCGTGCCCCCATAACACACCGTACTTCCTTACCATTGAGCTAGCCATGGTATCGCTTCCTTGATATCCGTGGCCAGCCTGACGGGTTACACTCTCAGGATCACCGTCGTCGCCCTGGCTTGCTGCTGAAGCTTCTCCTTCACGTGGTCAGCCTCACTGCGGGTGACTGACTACTTCCCGGTCCAGTCATCCGCAGCCTCCGCTAGGGCGGCATCAGGCGCAGGTTCTCGCGCTTGTGCTGCTCCAGGTGCCGGCGGCGGAGCGTGTCACCGAGGAGGATCTCCTCTCGGACCCACTCCGCTGCTTCCTTCCACGAGACGACTGCCTCGCAGAAGGCGGCGACCACGCCCCAGTTCCTGACGCTGTCGAGCATCGTCTTAGCGATGGTTGGCAGCCCCAAGTCAGCACACGGAAGGACCTACTCTAAAGTAAAACTCTAGATAAAAAAAAATTAGCTATCTAAGTATAGTTAGCTAATTTTTTTCAAAAGAAATCAGTTTAGCCTAAGCTGTAGCTTTGGCTAAACTGATTGACATATAGTTTAATTTCGAGTTTTCCTCCTTTCGTGGGATATTATAAGCAGATTAACAAATCCCAAATAAATCGCTACAAATGAATACTTCTAATGTATGGAAATATTAATTTGCACACACACTTGCTAATATGTATAGAAACTGTGTCGTTGAGTAAGTACAGTAAATTCTAATTATTAAAATGTCACCGCAAAACTTCTCTAGCGACAGTCACCAACAAAAGTTATTTGATAAAATAATTTAATTATTTTTGGAGCTTTCAGTTCAAGACAGTTACGATTAAAAGTTTAACATTTTAATTATTAGTTTGAAGATTTGTTTATTTTCCTACAGTTAGTGGATGTTATTTTACAATATCATACATAGCGTAGTGGTTAAGATTGACCCAACGTGTTAGTATTATAGTTTCATTTCCATGCGGGACAATACTTTTTAATCTATTAATTGTTGTTTTGGGTATCGATATAATTTGTATCCGTTAACTATATGTATTTAAAGTACCCCGCTGTACAAAGATTATTATCCTTCGTGATATGTTCTATTTTTTTTAAACAAAACAATTTTGTTTAAAAAAAATAGAAAATTGTCTACATTTATCGATATCCTGAGATCAATTTAAGATTTAATTTTCATGTTATTCTTTTTTAACTTCAACTCTGATCATTCCACTTCTGAGTGGGGTGTCTCTTTTATAGTGGAATAAAATTTAAATTACTGTCTTTACCGTATTGGCCAAACAGATTGACTGTTTTTTTTTTTTTCAAATTTTACTTCTCATCAATATTGTTTAAAATTGCTTTTTAGATTTTGAAAGTACAACTCTAAAGAGCCTATGTGGTGACGCGTAACGATACAAAGGATTACCACCTCTATCTTCCTCCGTGTGTGGTAAAAATCGACCAAAGATCATTAGAAAAATGAACAGCAGAACTTTCCTGGGAAATATTTAACACTAAATGTGATCGTCAATCAACCTGCAAAGCGTGGTGGTTATGGTATTCACCCCCTCTCACGAGATCTGCAGTCAAAAGCGGACGTTGGCGATGAGAAAAAAAAACCTTATATCACAAGAAATCAATTTACAGACATAAAATTAATAGATATAAACCTATAATATAGATTTTTCATTGAAGAATTTCTGTATATGGCAGGTATAAAGGTTTCAGGGGCTTTAACTTACAAGAGCTATTTTCAAAATCCAGTATGCTAATAAAACTAGCAACTTATAGAAATAAAATCAAACTTTAGTTTCTAAGTAACTTTGCACTATATATCTATTAAGTTGTCACTTCATTTCTACTCAAAACGTAATATAAAAATTTGAACTATAAACTACGAAAAGTTCTATTAAATTTTTATTATAGCTTTAAAAATATATGTATTGATGATAACATAATATTGTATGGTAAATATATGTTAAAATAAGTTTCTAAGCACGATTTATGACCTGCAAAATATCAAGCGATTTACTATCGTAATAGTAATAAAACAACTCGAGCCCGGGAAGGTGCTTGCTTTTACTCAATATGTTAGGGTTTTTATTATGAAGCCGATTTCTCTATTTAATTATCAAAAACCTCTCTAGCTTCATTATTTTATTAAAATGTAAAATCTACAGTAGATTTTACAATTATATTTTTAACCATTTGACATAATTTAAAAAAAAAAGTGTGTGTGTCAGCTCCGACGCACGACTGGAGTTTACTCCTTAAGTACGATTATCAAAACAGGCGCAAAAAAAAGCTCATTTGACTAAAAATAATATATATATATAAACTCATTTGCAAAAAAAAACGGGCGGTTTTGATTTTCATTCATATTTAAAAAGATACAATACCAAAAAGGTTTCAATCGTTTGTACACGTTACTGGCCGGTTTTAAAAATGCTGTGGTATTTAAAAAAGTACGTTCTAAATTCAATTTTTCATTTGATGTTCATTTTTACAGAAAACCCCTTTTTATCCTACATTTTTGGCGCGAAGTTCCAGAAGTTAACATCGACTTTCATAACTTTTATTCAATTTTTATCGATTAATTTCATATCCTTGACTGTCAAAGCTTTATTTAATGCTGTTTGGCTGTATCAAAAATGGTAGATAAAGTGGTAAAAGCTACCAAAATTATCGCGCTGCTTGAAGAGGGTTGCAGCCAATGTTTCGTGGCTAGGAGGCTAAATGTTAGTCGCTCGACAGTCCAAAGGACCTGGCAGCGATATCAGGAGACTGGTTCCGTCGAGAGAAGGCCTGGTTCTGGAAGAAAACCATGTACCCAACCACGGGATGATCGTTTTCTTGTGAGTCGCGCATTGAGAAATCGCAAATCTTCGTATGTGGATCTTAAGAACAACCTCCAAGAAGTAAGAAATGTGCATATTAGTCTATGGACGGTCAGGAGGAGGCTTCTCGCTGCCAATATACGCAGTCACCGCCCGGCCCGCGGCCCCAAATTACTCCGTGAGCACAGAGTTCACAGGCTTAGGTTCGCTAGAAATTGTGAATCATGGACTCAAGACGATTGGAATAGGGTTTTGTTCTCTGATGAAGCCAGGATATCTCTGTTCGGTGAAGATCGACGTCGGCGAGTGCTAAGAAGACAAGGAGAACGCTTTGCAGAGGCATATTTCGAAGAAATCACACCTTATGGTGGGGGCTCTGTTATGTTTTGAGCAGGAATAAATTCAATGGATCGTACAGAGTTAGTCTTCATTGAAAACGGCTCACTGACTGGGCATCGATACATAACGGAAGTTCTAATTTCTCATGCACAACCCGCATTGGCCGCTCTAGGTGAAGACTCGATTTTTATGGACGACAATGCTCGCGCCCACCGATCCCGCGATGTTAATGCGTATGTGCAAGAGGTCGGCATTCGTCGTTTGGATTGGCCAGCTCGAAGTCCCGACCTCAATCCCATAGAGCATGTCTGGGACGTTCTGAAACGGCGTGTGAGATCAGTACACCCGGCTCCGCAGACCATCAGAGAGCTGAAGAATGTGATTACTGCGGAGTGGGAACGTATTCCGCAAGCAAGTATCCGGGATATACTCGCTAGCATGCCCAGACGAATTCAAGCTGTGATTTTAGCTAGAGGGGGTCACACTCAATACTAAACATTTATCTGCTTTTACTTTATTAAAGAAAAACAAACAAAAAAACTTTTTTATTTTTACTTCATGAGCATATGCACTACTAGCGAATATACACTACTAGCGAGGTTTAGCATTATTTCCCATAAATTGTATCTAAATTTTATGAAATACTGATGAAAACGATTATTTTCTTATTAATTTACCAAATTGTGTGGATAAAACTACCTATAATTATCAAACAAAGAAATATTAACATTTGAAATGGTTCATTGCTTAGGTGCCCGTTTTTTTTGCAAATGAGTGTATATATATATATTTATTTACATTTATTGAAACTGTTCAGTGAAGTATTATCTCACGCCAGAAAGTGAAAGGTGCGCACAATAGGTTGCGCACCAAAAACGTAACGAGGTCATTTGATCACTGGATTATACTCCTCAAATTTTTCTCATACTGGGCACCTTATTTGAAAATCGATTCTTAAGGAGTAAACTCCAAAAATGCTTAGTGATAGTGACTAAGAATATTACCAACCCTTACACTGTTCGTGGGTGTCGTAAAGGACGACTAAGAGCTACCGTCAATATACTCAACCATCAGCATCAATAATTACATCGAGCACTTGGCTGGTCATAAAACTATTGCCAATAACTTTAGCAATATCATCATTCTCCTACTCTTATCCTAATTACTTGGAGTCGATACAATATGTACTCTTCTTTCATAGTACATATTGTAAAAGTTATTGGCAATAGTTTTATAACCGGCAGCCTGACAGACGTCAACCCTCCTTGGGAATGTAATAGTTGACCAAACAGCATCAGATAGAGTTGGCCCAGGTCATTATAAGGCTCTTAGGCGTCTTTTACGATATCCATGAGCAAAGAAAAGGTTAGTAGTATTCGTAGCCGCTGCCATACAGCTAAATAACTTTATCAATATATAAGATGGAAAAGGAAAACATATTACGTCTTTATGATAATGATTTAAAAAACAGATTTAAAAAATAGATTATACATGATTATAACATTAAAAACAAGAGGTTCTGTTTTAACTATTTACTTAAGTCCTTGACGCTCGCATAAAGTATAATTTGAGGGCAGAGGGAAAAAGGTAGCACTTTAAGTTTTAAAATTGCTCAAAAAGTGCAAATAACGTAAAAGGCTCAGTTCAGGACTATAAGTACTTGATGTTCTAACTCTTAAAAGCTTGTCGCGTACCTTATATAGATTGCCAAATTAAATAAAAGTTTGACAGACATTTAATTTGGAATGTTTGTAATACTAGGGCCGCACCTACGTGTATCGTCACGAAGCTTCGTGCAATGAGACGATACACGCAGAGGTGACCGGTCATTATTGGCTATAGTCGCGAACATTCGGGCTTCGTGTGCGTTATCGCTTGGGTGGCGATAAGTCAAAGGGTTTTAGCGCGCTAATATATCTATCGCGATCTGTGGTCAGATTAGCGCTTTTCATTGCGGCGGAAATTTTCATAGTTGGCCATGAGAAAAGCATTCTTTTCTTAGATCGATGCCAACCATAGAAAAAGTTTGTCCCTGGGATTTATTTATTGTAAGGGCAAACGATATCTTTACAGGCAACTGTAATCTTTTAAAAGATATAGGACAAAGTCGGTATCATTGAGATCCGCGGAAAGTGAGCAAGCTGTCCGGCCGCGGGGCCGGTGATGATAGTAGCTACAATCACATTGTCTCGCAATTCCATAACCAAAAGTCTTGTTCCATTACACATATTGGGAGGGCTTAAATTTCTCAGAACGAGCCGTGCGGCTACCTATTTCGTAGATGTGCCCATCGCCTGCTCTCCGCCCCCGCCGCACCGGCGCCGGCGCGTCACGGTGGCGACTTAATTTTATTTCAATATTATTAAACTCGTAATATCTTTCGAATGGAGTGTCCGATTTTAATAAAATAAAAAGTTATTTACAGGTATTTAAACAGCCTTGCTTGAAAAATAATTTATTTAGGTAAGGATTAAGGCAAAGGTATAAATAACTTGGTCTGATTATGGTCGAAATTTCTATTAAATTTTAAAATATTAAAAAGTAGTTAGAGTGACGTAACTACAATAGTTAGACACATGCTATCGGGGTATTTTTTGTAGATATTGATATGTTTAATATTGTGGAACATTTTTGGTTCTATTATCAATAGTTTTCGCAGCACATGCGATAAATATATTTTATGGGCGTTTTTGTACACCTTGGGTAACATTATTGTAATTTTAGTAGGGATCCTTATATTTTTCTTAAAATTAAAATAGCCTATAATAATCAGTGATAATGTTGCATTCAAATGGTAAAAGAGTTATTTAAATCGGTCCAGTACTTTTTGAGCCAATTCATTACAAACATACATACAAACCTTTCCTCTTTATAATATTAGTATAGAAGTATAGATTTGTACACATGTGTAAGGAAATAATTATTTGTAAAACGTTCATTAATCATCATTCTCCTACTCTTATCCCAATTGCTTGGGGTCGATACAATACGTAATCTTCTTTCATAGCACATATTGTAAAAGATATTAGCAATAGTTTTGTGACCGGCCGCTTGCCAGACGTCAACCCTCCTTGGTAATAGTAAAACGTTCATTAATATACATCATAAATAAATATTTGAGCCTCTATTGATGCTTGTATTTTTTTAATCTTTTTTTTTTTTTATATCTTTATCTAAAATGGTATTGGAATATTATCTGTTTCATAATTAAAATATATTTATAACATTTTTTATTAAATTTTCTAAAACCACTGAACTTGAAATTCCATTAGCCTACGTGCCTTTTGTTCATGACACATGTTATTGAAATTTAGTGAATAAATATGTAATACGAATGACGTTTAAATTAAATTATTCACAATAAAATTTCATAACCTATTCGTTTAAAATCATAACCTTCAAAACCCAAGCAAATATCTACATTATTTTTTCCAAAGGTCGTTCTCACAAAAGACGAAAATAGCGGTAGTTGAGGTGTGGCGTTTAGTACACGCGACTGTCCACAATAGTGAGTTCACTCGTGACTCAGCAGTTCCTGTAAAATTTGTGGCTCGTAAATATATAGAAAAATATGTTGACATTGTTTCTACAAAAAATAAGCAGAGTGATTGTATTGATTGATTTGTTTTCTCCATTTTCTTTTCATATTTGAATACAATGAAGACAAGTATGATTGGCAATATTTGGCAAATAACTTCTTAATAGGCTTTCTACATACATACACATCATCACGCCATATCCCTTGCACGGTAGGCAGAGAGAACAGAGTGCCATAGAACTCTATCCTTGCATACTTCACTCGCTGCCTCAACATTCATAATTCTCTTCATACACGCTCGCCGGTTTCGGAGACTCTTGACTCCACCTTATTTCAGTACGTGACCAATCTGGTCTAGGTATGTGAGTCTCGGTCTCCCCCGGTACCTACACCCTTCCACTTTCGCATTGTATATGGTTTATGGTATGATTGGTTAAGAAGTAACCAGACGTTCGTCGGCATTCTTTCCACATGTCCGAACCATCGGAGCATTCCCTTTCGCATCTTTACACCAATACTCTCTTTCATACCTACTCGCTATAGGTTTTCTATATCCTTTAAATATATTAAACTCTACCATACATAAATTATAACAACCGAATTTTGTACAAACGTTCGCGTCCATTCTTTATACCCGCCGTTCGCCACGAAATCACTCAACTGGAATGCTCAGGGTTGGTTCTGTTCGTCCAGTCGGACAGGCAAAGGGATCAAAGCCCATACAGCCAAGTCTTATTTAATTATTTTTCATATATTGTTCATCATTTCTTCATAATATGTAGCCTTAATAGTCATTGTCTGTCAGTAAGTCAAGTCGTTACCATTAATCGGGCGCTGATAACCTAATCAATGATTTTCTTTGGGAATTTTGGGAAAATATGAAAATATCGTAAACCACTATTATACCATATTCACTACACTTCAGCACTTTAACTGTACCATACTGCATAAAATACCAGCAAAATTATTCAATATAACACCTTAAAACACTAAAGAAATGAATATAATACAAGAGCGTGACATGACATTTCCACATTCGCGCCAAAATTCCTGGAATGCTCAGTAGCTATCAATGTTGCCAAAGTATACTCTCGGAATCGCTACTTTTTGACGGGCGATAACATATATTTCCCAGAGTATAGGTAGTTTTTAATAGGCAGGTGACATTCTACTCGTGATCTTTCAGTCGATTTTTATAAATCCCATTGGGGAGGATAAAAGATGGTCGCATTTTATTCTAAACCATCGTATCGTCATATTTACAGGGAAGTTTTATTAACAAAGCCTATTTGTACCTAAATTACTTTGACTTATATCTACAAGTTACCCAGCTATTATATTATTAGAATAAAGTAAACATACTGGGCAAACGGTTCGGACGTTGACAATGAATTACTTAAGTTGGCTTTCGTCCAAATTAAAATAAAATAGCAGTAAATAACAGTTATCTTACATTATTCACGATACAATACAATATAAAGTATATGTATTTTAGTTGTAAATAAAATACAATGATAATAATACAGATACGTAATATATTAACTTATAAAATTTGTATTTATTTTGTCCATGTAGATTTATGTAAGATCTATAGCTTGATACATATATGTTTGCGATAAACTTTCATTTTCGTGATTTCATTCTTCGTATTTTCCAGACAGCTATTTTCGTAAAAAAATATTCACATCTATATAAAATACTGTCTGACAAATTTACGGGATAATAATAGATTATGTATAAAAAAAGTGTGTATGTATTTATGTACATGCGTTAGAAGTTATACTTCTTTGGCGTAACAAGATAAATAACATTAAAAATAAATTATCTTTCGCCTTATTCTACGTTTGTAGAAAAAATGACACTAACAATAGAAAAAGGTATTTAATACATTGAAAGTTTTATTATAACGCATTACCTTTTTTTTTTGTTCACGCTGTGGAAACGCATTTACGTGCTGCCCCTCGCCGGTGATAGACGAGGGGGGTGTGTGGGACTCGCCGGCTAGCTAAACCCGACCGGAATACCCACTAAAACCACAGCGGTCCCTTCCGCGCTTTTACGGGGTGCCGCAGAGATCGTCTACTGACATTCGATCTCCGGCATCCCAACGCTTGGCCGTCGGGCCACGCCTTGTCGTCATTCATGGCGGTGGGAGGACTTGCGCATATCGGCGCCTCCTCCTCCCTGACCGCCGGCGGCGGAGCGAGTCTGCGGACGCAATTGCCTCGCGTTGTCGCTCCGCGGCCTCCTTTATAGAAATGACCTCCTCACAAAAGGAGGCCATCGACGACCAGCACCCTTCACTGTCGAGCATCTTTGAGATAATGTTCGACAGCGACAGGTCCCCTCCAACAACCACCGACAAGACGTAGCGCTGGGGCCCCCTGGCGGGGCATACCTCCAACGTGGGGCACGCATCGTCCACTGGCGCGCCACACTCATGGCACCCTGGGGCCTCTTCTCTCCTAATTCTGTGCAGGTACTTACCGAAGACCCCGTATCCGGTAAGCACCTGCACCACCCTGAAGCTTAGGCTGCCGTGCCTTCTGTTGATCCAGCGGTGGAGATGTGGCGCAACCGCCTCTACAGTACCCCGCCCTGCTACGGGTGACTCCAATTCATCTCGCCACCGCCGGATGACTTCCCTTCGGGCCACTTCCAATGCTCTGCCCAGCCTCCTAACGGAGACTTGCTCGCCGGCGCCAGGGCCTCAGCCACTAACGGCCAAGGTGGGTCGCCCGCCAACAGCGTCGCCGCGGTCCAGGACACCGTACGGTAGCCCCTAATAGCCCTCACCGCCATGACCCTCTGCGGTCTTCGCAAAAGGGCTCTGTTGCGGGCGGTGAGAGACTCCGCCCAAATAGGGGCTCCATACAGTGCCATGGATCGCACGACTCCAGCGTATAATCGCCGGCAGGACGACCCGGAACTCCCAGTATTTGGCAGAAGCCAGGCTAACGCCGCGGCTGCCTTGACGAGCCTCGGGACGAGCTAGGCAAAGTGTGGCCCGAATTTCCATCCAGAATCAAGGTAGACACAAATATTTCATCTGGGCCCGCACCGGCACGGCAACCCCAGACACACCGATGTGTGCTCCTCGGGGGGAACCTTGACCTGGGCCATGAAATAGGAGGGCCTCGGTTTTCTCCACCGAGACCCTCAGGCCCAGCAGACTGATCCGGCCCACGACAAGCTCTGCCAATCGGGCAGCCCCCCGGAAATCGGGCCTCCTCAGCGTGATGATGGTATCATCCGCATAGCAGATGACCCCCATCCCGGGGAGAAGCCGACACCGTAGGAGCCAGTCGAATCCGACGTTCCACAGAATCGGACCAAGGACCGAACCCTGTGGGACGCCGCACTCCACCCGATGGCGATGTATGCGCCCATCGCCCCCCTCCCAGAGCACGTACCTTCCCTCGAGGTATGCCTCCAACAGCCGCCGGAGATACGGAGGCACTCCATGATACTGGAGCGCCTCCCTTAACGTCTCATGTGGGAGACTGTTGAAGGCGTTCTTGATATCGACCGAGACCGCCAGGAGAACTTCCTTTTGAGCCACCGCTTCGTTGACCAGGGACTTAAGGGCGGCTAAAGCATCGATTGTCGACCGGCCGCCCCTAAACCCGTATTGACTATCTGATAGTCCCGGCCCGACTTCCTCGAGGTGCTGGACGAGACGGTCCGCGAGCACCGTCTCGAATAATTTGGCCGTTACGTCCAGCAGCACCAGTGGTCTGTATGCAGATGGGGCGTCGGCTGGGCGACCTTCCTTCCACAGCAAGCACAGCCTACCAACCTTCCATTGCTCCGGGAACTGCCCGGATCTCAAACATGCGTTGAGCAGTTCCCGGATTTCGCCCTTGAGGTGAATACCTAATGGTAAAATAAGGTGAATACCGCGGTGATGCCGAACATAAGACTCGGGACGCCGTCCGGACCAGGCGATTTCCTCTTGCCCGGGAATCGGGAGACAGCCATTTCCATTTCATGGTCGGTGATAAGTGGGACCAAAGTCTCTACTTCCATCACCGACTGAGGAGCCATTCGACTTTTGTCCCACGGAGCGAGGGAACAGTTCTCCCATTAACCTCGACAGGAGAACCGGATCCATCAATTCGATGATGGGGGCGCTACAAGTGCGGAGTTTGTTTCGCGCCCGCTGATATGGTCGCCCCCACGGATCCCTGTCGAGGCCCATAAGTAGCTCCTCACGGGCCCTCTCCTTTGCCTGGCTGATTGCCAGCTGCAGAGTTTTCTTGCTGGTTTTATACACCATCCACAGCTGACTCTCAAGGACGCTCATCCCGGTTAGCCCGCTGTCAGCATCGGACGTAAGCACGCCGCGCCTGGTTAGCAGCCACCCAAAGATCAGCAATCTCGGGCGACCACCAGTACACCTGACGACGCGGCGGCCTCCGTCGGGCCCTCGTCATCGCCGCATCACAAATCACCTCAAGGGCGCTTCCAATATGGCTAGCAAGCTCCATCACATCTGTGGATAGCCGCACTGTCCCGCCCCAGCGCTGCACTATGGCGGACTCCCGAGCCATTGCAGGGTCGAATTGACCAAGAGCCCATTTTGCGAGTTTACCCCTTCTTCCGCGCCGGGGCTCAGGTGGTCCCCCGGGGGTGGAGACCTCGAACTGCACGTAGCGGTGGTCTGAGAGGGTCTCCACCCTCTCTTCCACTCTCCAGTCACTCACCCCGCAAGCTACACCGAGACTGGCGAACGATAGGTCCACCACGGACCCACCTCGATGTCGCACGCAGGTATGGACCGTCCCCCTGTTCAAGAGGGATAGACCGTAGAGCAGGGACCACCTCTCGATGGTTGTGCCCCGTGTGCCCGTGTGCGTTCGTGGTGGGGTTCCCCCACGTACGAGACTTTGCGTTGAAGTCGCCGAGGACAACAATTCTCCTCGGCGACTGACGACGGACCGCGGCACTGACAGAGTCTAAAAATAACTCAAACTCCGCCAGCCCACGGTTAGGGGAAAAGTAAACGCCGATAATGACGAAGTCTCGTCACCCCACCACAACGTAACCATTGCCCTTCTCCAGTGTAGAGAGGGCAGGGCCGTCACATCCTCTGGACAGAACAGCCACGTCTTCCTTATTGTCCCCCACCCAATTGGGTGAGTGGGGGACAAAGTAGGGCTCGCAGGCCACCGTCAAATCTATATCCCACTGCGCCATAGACTGCAGTAGCAGGTCCTGAGCCCCGGCGCAGTGGTTCAAATTCGCTTGGAGGAAGCGTACTTTGTCTCCCATTTAGGTTGACATTTCGGCTTCCTCCTGGCCTCTGCGGCTGTTCACCGATGGAATGGCCCGAGATCCATAGACCACCTTGCCTCTCGAGGAGGGGGCTTTATACAACCGTCCTCCCATCGTGTGTTCCACTGGGCGACCAGCCGCGGCGCACACCGCACAGCATGGCGTGGCCACACATGCGGCCGATTTGTGCCAACTGCTGCCGCACCTGTAGCACAAAGTAGAGCGGTCGACGGTGGACGAGCACAGCGGTGCCGTTTGCCCCAGCTCCAGGTACCGGAAGCACCTCAATGGAAGGTTCTCCAACACCTGGACGCTAGCTGAGCTCCATCCGACTAGGAGCCTTCCCGCGTCAGCAAGCACTTTAGCGGCGGCGACGGGACACCGCACCTTTGCCATGCCACGGGGTCAACTATGGATTTATCCAACTTGGACTTCCGCGGCATCACAACCGCATGTGCGGACCACTGCCGCACGGATCTCCTCCTCGGTGGCGGAGTCATCCATCCCGGTCACCCAGATATCAGCACGTTTGACCGGCCGCACGACATCCGCCATACCTGCCAGTACCGTTCGCAAATTGGCCGCCAGCTGATCAGCAACTTCCATGGACTAGGACTTGTGCAATTGCAGGACCCTAGTCCCAGTCACGGAACGCCTAACTTTGAAGCCCTCCTTAATACCCATCTCTTGGAGATTAACCCCCTGCTCGGCGCGAAGCATCGCGTCGGCATATGTAACTCCCTGTTTTTCAGCCTCCGGCTGCAATTTCAGGATTACAGCTGGGGCACGTGGGGCAGCAAGCGCCGACTTAAATTTCTTCTGCGCCGAAACAGCCGCGATAGGGATCGTGGAAGGCGCATCAGCCGCGGGAGGAGAGTGTTTCTTTTTTCCCTTCTTCACAACTATTACCCAGCTGTCCGCAGTTGCAGTCTGAGCCCGAGTTGTGACTTTTGACGAACTAGGAATTGGTTGGCTTGGCGGCACCAATACTGTTTGGTTGGCTTGGCGGCACCAATACTGCAGTGCAGACGGTGGCTGTTGCCATAGCAGCCGCTGCACTCTTTTTTTTCTGCGGCTAAAGGCGGCCGGTTTGTCTTAGCGGGGAGAAGGCGATCTTCTAATCTTGCAAGCCGAGCATTCATTATCTCCCCGACTGACCTCGTGATAGAGGATTTCAGTTCCTCAATTGCGTCCGCTCCCGTGGAAGCTGAAGAGGCAGTAGCCCTCATTTCAGAGAACTCTCGGCGGTATGCCTTAAGTTCCGCTTTGAGGGCTTCTATTTCCTGACGCTGCCTGCTATTCTCCGCTTGCAATCGGTGGGTCTCCTCCGCATCCGATTTTGAGCATAGGGCTTCAATTATGCCTTGCATCTCTGCTGCTGAATCCCTGAGCTTTTTATAAAAGGACCCTGAAGGTGCCTAGACTTCTTCATAACTTCTAGGATTACCGCCGCATGGTGGCCCCCACGGGCACGCATCTCCTCCGGCCCAATGGTAGAAAGGTTCTCCAGGGTGAGGCACTCCGTAGCTGAGGTATCCGCTGAGTCCAGTACCGGTACTGAAGCTTTTTTGCGGAATGCACGGCTTCTAAGTATTCGCTCATATTCTTCTTCTTTGGCTTCAGCGTCTTTCTTCCTGAGGTTCGTCTTAGCATGCGTGAGCCCTACATTATGGCCCCTTGGCGCGGCCTTACCCCGACGTGAGGTATTCAACTTCGATTTGGGTTCTACTTCTGTATCCGAACCCGATTCCTTCCGCCCAGATTGGCAAGTTCTCACATACTGACGCTTCCTCCCTGTGGGCGTGGTGTCCGTTTCTCCTGTGTTACATTCAACAGCTCATAGTGCATCCGTCTCTCCTTCTGAGTCCTCGTCCATTTAAGAAGCTAGATATTAATAGTACCGAACTCGAATACTAATAGCACGGCTGAATCGCGATATCAAAGTTATTCAGCAAAGTTAGCACAGCTGAATCGCGATATCAGAGTGTTTTTAGCGATGCTATATATACGAGCCGGCCACGACCAGTAAACTTAGCGGGTTGAGAGCCCTCAGCGCTCACCCACAGTCCGGGTAAAGTTGTCATAGCCATCTGAGGCTAACAACTAAGACACACAAAAAAAAAATAAAAAAAAACAGTAAACTGTTAACTGGTCGCAACTTTTTGTACACCGGTAGATTGCCCACTATGTGGTCGCAACCCCGGTACCCCAGCGACCCCTTCCCTCTCTGCTCCCCGACAAGACAATTCACGACCAAGACAACAACCCGCCAAATCAATTCGAAGCTAAACCGACCTATTCCAATACTCCATCCAGTGCACACGTCCGACCTGCATGAGTGCCAGCTGACGAGTCCAATATAACGCATCACCTAGTTAAATAAAGATATTTTAAATATCACAAAAAAACTAAAATGTTGACTATAGCTAACTTCAGGGTGTTGGTTTACGTGACGATGTGCGCGCGCATCGTAAAAATTTACTCTCGTCATTTTTTTCCAAACGCGCCAAAAGAAGTATAACTTCAAAAAATCAATTGATTCACAAGAGCGTATCCTGTATGGCAAACCACTGCACTTTTTTTTTTTTTTTTTTTTTAACTGATCGAAATAATACTTATACCATAAGATGCAGCATGTTTCGGAGAAGGTTTTTAGTGTATGTTGTTGATTACTTAGCTGGAAAGAAGGGAAGCGGGCGGGGGACAGCTATCATATAATAAATTGCCAAAATTCCTAAAAGATTTCTCTTTTATAAGGTTTAAGGATAAATGCAAGAATGACTGCGTTGATGTTTTAGTGATAAAGGTACATGTTTACCGTGCCAAGTGTCGTGGATTTGATTCCCAGGCGGAACAATACTTTGTGCGATCCCCAAATTATTGTCTTGAGTCTGGTTGTGATTTCTGTACGTCTAATTATATATATATATATATATATATTTAAAGTCCCTTGTAATACAAGGATTATTTCCTTATTGTGGTCTTTAAAAAAAAATATTTCAAAGACAAATTCTACTAAAACTTAACAGATTACTTGACTGAAAAGACTTAGTATTTGGTAATATTTTAATATTTATTATTAGATAATAATAATTAGCTCTATTTTTGTAAACTTTATACCTCACTTTATATCACTTAGGACCGTTCTTCTTTTTTGTATGTTAACGTTGTGGAAATTCGTTTACACACAAATCGTCGCCGGTGATAGCGAGAGGGGGGCGAGGGTTGGGGGCGGGGTGAATGTGATTTACGGCTTATCTTGCGACCGAAAACATCCACTAAAATCATAATAGTGCCTTCCACGCACACGGGTAACTGCCGGAATTTTCTGATGCACATAATTCCCGACACCACATTGTCATTTAATCACAGAACGACACCGGGCATGCCATCAAGGAATCAGTTCTTATATCCCATTCCAGAAAGGATAAAAACGTTAGTTTTTGAGCCTCGCGTGGCATTTCCCTCGCCCTTTTTTTTTTTTTTTTTTTCTACGGTCGGCGCACTCCTCGCACCACTCCATCCGGGGTGACAGAGGGGCGTAAGCGCGCACACCCGTAACCCACCCGTGACGTCGCCTTCGTCGTTGGGCCGACCACCGGAGCAGCTTGACGTCAGTGGTCGGCCCGACGGAATACCCCTGAGGAGTACCCTCTCCTCGACTGACATCCCCCCCTCGGGTAGGATGTCGGTCTTTCCTCACGCGGTCGGCCTCTCGGCGGGTGACGGACTAATTCCCCGATCCAGTCACCCGCGGCCTTGGCTAGGGCGGCATCAGGCGCAGGTAATCGCGCCTGCGCCGCCCCAGTCGCCGGTGGCGGCTCGCGTCGTCGAGGAGACGCTCCTCGCGCACGCGCTCCGCCGCCTCCTTCCGCGAGACTACTGCCTCGCAGAAGGTTGCGACCGCGTCCCAGTTCCTGACGCTGTCGAGCATCGCCCTGGCGATGGTTGGCAGCGTCAGGTCGGCACCGATGATTGCGACGAGTTCACGACGCTGCTCTGCCCAAGCGGCACAAACCTCGAGCGTATGCTGCGCCGTGTCTTCGTCGCAATCGCAGTGG
Organism: Lymantria monacha; assembly: GCA_905163515.2. Classification (NCBI taxonomy): domain Eukaryota; kingdom Metazoa; phylum Arthropoda; class Insecta; order Lepidoptera; family Erebidae; genus Lymantria; species Lymantria monacha. The sequence goes on from LR991099.1 coordinate 20,943,092, forward strand.
TGGCAGGACGGTGTACTCTCCCTCCTGACGACCTTGTGCAGGTATTTGGCGAACCATCCATCCCGTCAAAACCCGCACCAGTCGGAAGGAGAGCACCCCGTGCCGCCGTTCCAACCACTGCATCAGCACCGGCCGGAAGGCCTCTACGGTCCGCACACCGAACCGAGGCCTCTCCAGCCGGACTGCCCAACGGGCAATGACATCTAGGCGTGCGTCAACGCGCCAGGCGGTGAGTTCCCTCAAAGAGACCACACCGCCCTCCGCGCGCACCCCCGACACCCGCCGATACAAATCGGCGAGCATTTCCGCCTCCAGGTCCCACGGGGGACTCCCGGCCAACAGGCACGCTGCCTCCGTCGCCACCGTGCGGTACCCGCGTACAGCCCTGACCGCCATGGCCCTCTGTGGTCGCCACAGAAGAGCCCTGAGTCGGACGGTCAGGGACCCCGCCCACACCGGTGCGCCGTACAGGGCCATCGACCGGACGACCCCCATGTACAGCTGTCGGCACGTAGCGCTCGGTCCGCCCACATTCGGCATTAGCCATGAAAGGGCGGACGCCGCGCCGACGAGCCGCGGAGCGAGCCTGCGGAAATGCTCCCGAAACCACCAATGCCCGTCGAGCACCAGGCCCAAATACCTCATATGGGCCCGGATGCTGATGTCAACCGAATTGACGGTGATCGAAACGCCGATGGGAGGGCCCATGCGGGGCCCATGGAACAAGAGGGCCTCCGTCTTGTCCAGGGCCACCCTCAACCCCAGCGCCTCGATCCGCCTGACGATCTCTTCGGTGCCGAGAGTCGCCAGGCCTGCCGCCTCCTCCAGCGTCCCACCGCGGGCTGTGACGAGCGTGTCGTCGGCGTAACAGATCACGCCCAGCCCGGGTGGGAGGCTCCCTCTCAACGCCCAGTCGTAGCCGATGTTCCACAGGGTAGGTCCAAGGACCGACCCCTGCGGGACACCGCACGTGATGGGCGTTCGCACAACGTCCCCTACTCGGTTGGTGTAGAGGACGCTGCGCGCCTCCAGATAGTCTGCCACTAGCCGCCTCAGGTAAACTGGCACTCCGTGGTATCGGAGTGCCTCCCTGATGCAGCTAAATGGCAATTTTTTCAATTTCAGCAATTTCCCTCGCCCTGGACGGTTTAAGTGTGATTTTGTCTGGCCATAGCTAGTCAAAACAGAAAGTCATAAAAATAAATAATTCTCGAATTTATACATAAACTAATGTTACATTTAGTACGGTGACCAAAAGCCTCATCGTTCATCACGCAATTTCCGTGGCCAGACATCATGACTGATCACTTCGATTACTGCTTCTATTAAGTAGGATTACTGCAATATAACGAGGCCAATTTCGACCTTGTACGGGTGGCCTTGCCAACCTTAATAATAAAGGTATTTTTCGCAGGTACTGTTACATTATTGTGAATTTTTCATACGTGGAAAAAGTTATAATAAGTTTAAAACGGTTATTTGTTGTGCCAGTAGGTTTATTCGTGTACGAGTAGAATAAGGTGTTATTTTTGGAGTATCATATCTTTTGCCAAAGTGGTAAACAAAATTAAATCACGTATCTACATGTCATTTTTATTAACAACTAGCTTCTGCCCGCGGCTTCGCACGCATAAAAGGTTATTTTCCTAAAGTTTTTCTTGCCCTATTTTTATTTTATCCCTTAAAGGTATATTTTTTACAAAATTTTATAAATGTTACATTTATTTATATCTAATCAATAGCCTAAAAATAAGTTTCAAGCTTCTGGCTTTAAAAGTGACGATACTTCCTTACAATTTTTCATCCCCCTTTACAACCCTTTTTTGCATTACAAAGTAGCCTATGTCCTTTGTCAGGTTCTAGACTATCTGTGTACCAAATTTCAATTAGATCGGTTCAGTAGTTTTGGCGTGAAAGAGCGACAGACAGAGTTACTTTCGCATTTATAATATTAGTAAGGATTAATAAATTGCTATCTTATTGAAGTAAGTCCGTTGAATATGCCACAGAAGCAAAAAAAAATAAAAAATTCAAAATCGTAGAGCACCCACATGGTGAATCTCAGGTCACCCTATTCTCACTCTAGACGGCCGGGCGGTATGCGGTCAAGACGTAACCCTGTCATGCTCATGGGTTGTCTAGAATAAATGCTATTAGCTAAAAAAAAGGCCCGTAAGGCCTGAGATTCCAACTTCGGATACCCATAAATCTGGAGCATAAACAGTTCGTTTATATGCAGCAATAAAATGTTTATGCGAGTATTACATATTTGAAATGAAACTATTTTTACCCTACAGTCCTCCCTTGACCGTGAATGTTGTAAAGTATTCCAAATGTCGATACAAACGCAATACAAACGCGAAACAACATACAAACGCGATAGAATCCGTAAAAATAGCTTTATTTCATATATATAGTGATTATTATGAATATTGCAATTAATTTTTCTTTATTCTGTTGTATCCCTTTACACTCGAGATTATACAATCGTGAGTTTTGACTTTGAAAAATTTTATACTCTACCCAAAACTATATTTGCGAACGCCACCCATATCGATACATCGTGAGTCTATCTTAGAGTATAGAAAATTATACTTTATTAGCATAGAAAGAAGTTCGGACACGTCAGTCATTAAAAGGAAGCCGCAAGGATGGCTGCGTTTTTTGACAAGAGCACCCGTTCAAGTAAGTACCTCCTATTTGACGAAATTATTGAGATTTTGAGACATTTTTTTCTTAATATTGCTTAATTATTAGTTGTTGAAAATGTAAACATGTGTTTTTAGTTCATTACGTAAATAGTTTCTAGAGAACATGCTTTAAAATTTAAACTAACACGATCGTGGCATATCGGTTGTAATATGTGAACTAAATGTAAATTATTTATATGCATTTATTGTTCTTTTGGTGTATTATGACATTAAAATATATTTATTTTATCACTTTTAGGGCGTCCGCTCTCGAAAGATGCAATATGTGACTTATTAGAAAATGGTAACATTTCCGAGATCGAAGATTTGGATGATGACGACGTGGAATTCGATGCTGACTTCTTATTTCGACAAACAGCCAATGAAAACGTAACTAAAGAGGGGCAGGATGATGCAATTATCGATGATAGACCTTCGGTATCGCCCTCAGCTTTTCCATCGCTACAGCCGCCTTCACCGATTGAATCACCAATTGTGTGTACATCAAGAGCTACTACCCGAGAGACAAGAAGTTCACGTCCAAGGCCATATCGTTCAACTTCTGTTTCTAGTGATAGATTCAGATCACTTACAAGTTATCTTGGAAGAGCTAATACTAAAAGAAATTCAAAATCACTACCCAGGGTTACAAGGAAGCGTATTTGGAAGCAAACTGGTTTCACTGAAAAGCCCCATCAGTATGCTACCTTACCAATAAAGCCGGTAAGACGTTTGGACTATTTCAATGATTACTTTGACACTGAGTTTATAGAAAAGATCTCTCACTGTACAAACTTATATTACCTACGCACAACTGGTCGTGAACTCAAATCGACAGGCACGTACATACATATCATCACGCCATATCCCTTGCAGGGTAGGCAGAGAGAACAGAGTGCCAGAGAACTCTATCTCTGCATACTTCACTCGCTTCCTCAACATTCATAATTCTCTTCATACACGCTCGCCGGTTTCGAAGACTCTTGACTCCACCTTCCTTCAGTACATGACCGATCTGGTCTAGGTAGGTTAGTCTCGGTTTCCCTCGGTACCTACATCCTTCCACTTTCGCATTCGTAAATTGCTAAATTGTTTGCAATACATTATATCATGGGCTGCATTCCATATCCTCGAGTACCATGCTATTGGAGAGCTGGTACAAAACTAGGCCTGATTAGTGAACTGATGACAAGAGATAGGTTTCTTATACTCTGCATGCGCTTCATGTCGTCAATTCCGATTCCCCAGCTGCAGATGAAATCGACAACCCACTATAGAAAGTTCAACCCATGATTGACAAGGTAAAAGACACCTGTAATAAACTGGAAAGAGTTCCTAGTTATTATTCAGTTAATAAACAGATGATACATTTTACAGGTCGCTGTAAGTTACGCCAATTGGTTAAAAAAACCCCAAACCTGTTGGACTAATTCTTAATTCTACCTAATCCTATTGTAACGGTTGATCTCTTTAAACTTAAAACTAATTTTTAAAATAAGTTGATTTAAGTGTATATTTTATTAAAATCTATAATGCAAAATATGTAAAAGGAGGTTGTTTTATGTTAAATAAAAAATATAAACGTAATACATTGTTTTATTTCCATTATTCAATATAATAGAACCTGGCGATGATACAGATTCACGAATGTGCGACTTACAATTATTTCCTGAAACTCACAATCGTGAGGGTCTGATTGCTGGAGACCAGCAGCAACAAGATTTTTTTAATAATTTTTCTTTAATTATAATGACACTAAGAAAACCAAGTAACCACATGTTGGCAGTATTCAAAAGCATTTCACCTCTCGGGTGTAAAGGGGTATATTATATTATTAAGAATATAGAAATAAAATATGGTCTATGGTACAGGACATGATGGCCATCGAAGACAAAGATCGGGTACCGATGGCCCGCTCGCACGGCGAAGAGAGGTGTTTGCAGGGTGGGTCCATAGGGTTGCGTACCGCCTCTTCCGTCGCCCCGGGCCGATTTGCCGGGGCGCGACCACATCCATGGTCCCACCTTGCAAAGGAAAAGAAAAAGAAAATGGTACAAGACATGATTGATATATAAAGGTTTATTTACTAATCTATACCTGAATGTATTAATACATACATACATATCATCACGCCATATCCCTTGCAGGGTAGGCAGAGGGAACAGAGTGCCAGAGAACTCTATCCTTGTATACTTCACTCGCTTCCTCAACATTCATAATTCTCTTCATACACGCTCACTGGTTTCGGAGACTCTCGACTCCACCTTTTTTCAGTACGTGACCAATCTGGTCTAGATAGGTTAGTCTCGGTTTCCCCCGGTCTTACAGTTACATAATATTAATACATTTTTACACTACACAGTCTTTTCCTGCGAGTGTCGCATAACGATTTTGAAGCGTAAGTTGTTGACATTGTTCATAGAGGAGCAAAACTCAACAGCCCATTTGGTCAATCAAGTGGCAGCATTAGTAAATTTACTAAGCGATCTTTCCTTTATCTGTTTATCTACAGACGTAGCTTACGCGTGGTACAAAAAAAAAAATACTGTAATCAAGCAAAGACTAAACAAAGTTTCTAATCTATTAAATCTTATTTTCTTTATGTAGTTACGTGTTGAGAATACTTGTCGTTATCCTAACTTACTAATCTGTAGGATATGTATGCACGACAGATATGTGGCGTGGTTTTATCCTAGAAAACTTATAACTTGTAATAGTGGTAGGATCACGCTGTAGACAGTTCACTGACTACAGCCACGGGCCGCTCCATCCGAGGTAGTACCACACTCTCGCAGAAGATCGACGTCTGAGTAATGGCAATGTGCTATTGCGCTTCGTTCGGTGAGCGAGAGAGCCGGCACCTCAACTGCGGTGGGTTTGGGTTTTATATTGGTAGGCAGCGGCCGAGCTATATCCTTGATATTACAAAGGGCTGTCTGCTAGTTTGCCACCAAAAGCAATAAAAAGAAAGACGGCCACCAAACGCGATTATTTCGTTATCCCTCTTTCATGGGCCAGCCTATGTCTAACAGTGAACGTCTATAGGCGTAGCATTTATAGATGGATGAAATATGCATATCCATTTTCTTCTACATCACAGAGCCATTAATGTTATAAAAACAATTGGTGTATTGTTATAACTACCAATCTTGATTTATTTCACTATCGTAAAATTGAGTTTTATTATCATCATTTTCTGACCTTATATGCGTTACATTATTGGGCTCAAGCCTCCTGCACAATAAAAGGGGAATTGACACTCTATACCTCACTGGTCTGACGTGTTGGTTTGGTTCATTGGTTAAGGTGGGAGTTTTAATTCGAATTTTCCCTCTCTTACATAGACGTTATAGAGATTTCTTTTAGTATCTATCTTAGTCATCTTTTACGACACCCACAGGTTGAAGGGGTGGTGAATTGTATTCTTATTCCAGACGAAATTGGGTTTAATTTCAAACGGAGTTTAAAATGGCGGATTTCTTTTTATTCTAATTATTTTACTCATTCATCATCATCATCATCTTAACTCACATACAACCCACTGCTGTACTCGAGTCTCCTTCGCAATGGGAGCGAAAATGACCCAACATAACACGCTAGTCAGATATGTTGGTATAGTTCCATCTCTTGCATAGATGTTATATGCGTTTCATATACTTTAGTCATCTTTTACGATCACCCACGGGTAAGATAGGGGGTGGTGAATTATGTTCTGACTCCGTCAACACACGGATAGTATTGTACTCAGTTTCTTCCATTAAATCACAATAGAGGAAATTTAACCTAGTATGCCGTGCGTGTCAAAATAAATGTGCGTAAATTTTCATTTACAGTTTGCCCTTGTCGGTATCTTTTGTTAAGCTTGCTCAATTCAAATTGCGAGTTTGCTTAGCAAGTTATTGATTTTGTACGGTCTTCTTCATCTAGTTACTTATCAAGGACAGATGGAAGTTACGAAATACTATTGAGGTTCACATTATATAACATTGGTAAAGAGATTACGAATAGATGTGGAGTTTTTTTTTTAGAATAAATTCAATGAAGCATACGAAAATGCTAGGTATATATATATTAGGGTGATTCATTTCCGCAAAAATTTTTTTTTTTCGGTGGTCATGCAAAATATTAATCTACACATGGAAAAAGAAATTCTCTAAAAGCCGGGTAAGCATTAAAAATTTGAAAAAAACAAAAAGATTTTTTTACATGCATTTTAAATGGTAAAACTTTAAATTTAAATTGCAAGTACTTAAAATTAATATTAAGATCTCAAGTTTGGTGAAAATGTTTTTTTCTATGTGTAGATTAATATTTTGCATGAGCAACGAAAAAAAAAAAATTTTGCGGAAATGAATCACCCTAATGTATATACAGGGTGTCCCAAAATTCAACGATAAGCTGGCACCAGCAGGTGGACCTACATATGACTACTCGAGAACAGAAAAGAAAAAAATTCTACCTTGATTATTTTTTTCATTACGACAAAAAAACCAAAATCTTTAAAAATGGACATCCTTTATTATATTATTAAGTGCTATTGCTACAGTTTTACAAGTAATTCTGTGATTTTTTTTGTATTGGCAAGGTAAGTAGCACTACTATCGATCACAACCATTAAAAATTCCAGAATATCTATAGTTTTTACACAAAAATCAATCAAAACTATGTTTTTTTCATAAATTATGTAAGATTTTGACTTTCAGCTCACTTTCACTCATCATAGTGAAAAAAAAAAGTATGGACGCTACTGTGGCAAATAGTATTAAAAATTGGCGCATCTAACTACAATTCTAAAATGGTATAACATTCTAGACAAACTAGCCACAAAAATATACTTAGGTGTACTATTTCAAAATAACAACCATATTTCGAAAATTGTTAGTGTTGATAGTAATCACTTTTACTATGTAGCCAAAATGTTTTTGTAGCAAGTTCTCAGAATTTTAATGAGACATGTGCGTAGTCCATAAGTCCATAAAATAAGTTAGACAGAGATAGAGAGATTATACGTTAGAGGGAGATAGATAGATGCTAATTGTTTAGTAACATTAATGCAGGTGGAGAAGTAATTAATGTCCTCAGCAGCACAGCAAGTCAGTATGCTCTACTTCTTTGTTTACTGCACACCGTTCTGTTTTAATTAAAGTGGCTCTGGTACTGACGACTTTTGGATTGAATTAAGTGACCTGGAAATTGACCTGACTTGGCATTATTTTAGACTGTGATTTTGTGTTTTTTTTAAAGAAGTTTTGCCTTATTTTCAAGTGTTTAGCATTCATCATGCCGCTACCATACACAGCGTTAGAATACGCTAATATGCACCTAATTTATGGAGAATGCCGATGCAATGCCAACGCTGCTAGCAGATTGTATCGAGCAAGGTACCCTAATCTTCAAAGGTATCCGGATTATCGCGTATTTATTAACGTGTATCAAGCTTTTTCGGAGGGTCGTATACCATCTGACAGGCGAAACGCTGGAAAACCTAGATCGGAACACGATGAAGAAGTTCTCAATGAAATAGAAAACGATTCAACTACCTCTGTACGTGCTGTACAAGCAGCAACGGGAATCCCAAAAAGTACTGCACATAGAATTTTAAAACGTCACGTCGTCGTGATGAAACAACCTGCAAGAAAGATGGATATTTAAATCTTCACAATCTTCATAGCTGGAACAATGAAAATCTGCACCTGGTGAGAGAAGACAATCCCAATACCAATTTAAGGTTAACCTATGGACTGGCATAATAAATGGCAAAGTGATAGGGCCCTTTGAGTTACAAGGAAACATAGATGGCAATAGTTATTTAAACTTCTTACAAAATGAGTTGCCAGGATTATTAGAAGATGTGCCCTTAAGTGATTTGCAAACCATGTGGTTTCTAAACGATGGTTGCCCAGCTCACTATGCCCGTCCTGTGCGAGAGTACTTAGACCAAGAGTACCCAGGGCGTTGGATCGGGCGACTTGGTCCTATCTTGTGGCCACCCCGTTCACCCGATCTAAATCCCCTGGACTTTTTCTATTGGGGTTGTCTAAAGGACAGAGTCTGCACAAAACCGATTGCAACCTTGGACGAGCTTCGCCATAAAATAATTCAGACTGTGGATCTACGGACTACGCACATGTCTCATTCAAATTCTGGGAACTTGCTACAAAAACATTTTGGCTACTTAGTAAAAGTGATTACTATCAACACTAACAATTTTCGAAATATGGTTGTTATTTTGAAATAGTACACCTAAGTATATTTTTGTGGCTAGTTTGCCTTGAATGTTATACCATTTTAGAATTGTAGTTAGTTGCGCCAATTTTTAATACTATTTGCCACAGTAGTGTCCATACTTTTTTTTTTCACTATGATGAGTGAAAGTGAGCTGAAAGTCAAAATCTTACATAATTTATGAAAAAAACATAGTTTTGATTGATTTTTGTGTAAAAACTATAGATATTCTGGAATTTTTAATGGTTGTGATCGATAGTAGTGCTACTTACCTTGCCAATACAAAAAAAAATCACAGAATTACTTGTAAAACTGTAGCAATAGCACTTAATAATATAATAAAGGATGTCCATTTTTAAAGATTTTGGTTTTTTTGTCGTAATGAAAAAAAAAATCAAGGTAGAATTTTTTTCTTTTCTGTTCTCGAGTAGTCATATGTAGGTCCACCTGCTGGTGCCAGCTTATCGTTGAATTTTGGGACACCCTGTATATATCTTCTTGATATCTATAAATTACGCGTCTCGGCGTCTCGTTGTTTGTCCGCAATGGACTCCTAAAGTACTTAACCGATTTTAATCAAATTTGCACAGCATGTGTAGTTTGATCCAACTTAAAAGATAGGATAGCTTCCATATCAATTTATAGTCGCAATATTATTTTATTGCAAATTATTTCTTTATTATTTGGCAGTCACAATTATCTGTTATCTCCAAACGATTCCAACAGATGGCGGTATCTGTGGATTGTTGGATTGAGTAAGTATTTAATAGATGGCGCTATATTAAACGTACAAACGTGTATATATATATACATATATATGTATATATATTTAAAAATTATTCAAATATAAAAGTGTGAAGTATATATAGTAAATATCATCATCAGCCCCTAGACGTCCACTGTTGGATATATGTCTCCTCACGAGAATGCTACTCAGAACTCTAACCTCAATCCATTGCTTCCTGCGACATTTGAGATCTCATTAGTTCACTTAGTAGAGCATCGTCCAGGGCTGTGCTATCCCTCCACCGAAGACAAAAATCGGGTACCGGTGGCCCGCTCGCACGGCGAAGAAGAGGTGCTTGCAGGGTGGGTCAATGGGGTTGCGCGCCGCCTCTTCCGTCACCCCGGACCGACTTGGCGGGGTGCGACGTCCATGGCCCACCGCAAAAAAAAAAGGGCTGTGCTATCCCAATAGTGGTCATTCAAGAACGTTTGAATAATGATGTGGCCTGCCCAATGCCACTTCAAGGTGCTAATTTTTCGGGCTACATCGGTTAGACTCGTTCTTCTACAGATTGCCGTATTCCGTATTTTATCACATAGAAAAATACTTAGCATAGCCTTCTTCATAGCACGCTGTAACTTTGAGCCTTTTTATGACTCTATATAAAACATATTTTAATAATTATTTGACGTTCTATCGGTATCGTAAAGAAGGTTTAAAGTAGGGAATGCCAGCGTATAAGTAACAAACTTGCTTCTTAAAGTAGTATAATTAAGCAAAACACTTTATACGGTTTCCAATTATGAGGAAACGCGAAGTGCAGTACCGAAACCTGTTATCAGATTACGCCCGGTACTCGTCAGCTCAGCCATTCTCTAATTGGTTCCCCCATTTCGTTAACAAAAGTTGCTCTTAGTTTGCACATTTTATACATTAACTTTTTACCTATCTGGTAAAGGAATAAGAGTATTCCTTTATTACCTTCATCTCAGCTCATGTATGTCCCACTGTTGGGCTCGAGCTTAGTCCATAATAGAAGAGAAATTGACCTACTACACCACGCTGTTAGTATAGTGTTTTATTTCGAGTTTTTCTTCCTTCTCTTTCATCGATATTATATGTATTTTATATCCCTTAGTCGTCTTTTACGATCACCCACGGGTAAGATAGTGGGTGATGAATTGTTTTCTTACTCCGTCATCACACGGAATTACCTTATTACCTTATCGTATTTATATCTCACTACTGGGCTTAAGTTTCATCCACAATTAGAGAGAAATTAACCTAATGCACGACGCTGGTCAGACGGTGGTAATGTGTCTTATAGAAATATTGGCAATATCCGAAATTATTCGAGACTTTTATATCAGTTTCGGACGTAATTTCATTTAAAATATCCCATCAGTTATGGTTACGAGGCTCTCTAACATTCCTAATAATAATTAATATTTAATAAATACTCATGTTACTATTTGATTTGGAACAATTTTTCAATATGTCCGCCTGAGTCCTGTTTATAGTAATTTATTTTTATTCACAGGTGATTCATAAATGCTACTTCAACAAAAAGTAATAATTAATTTAACATTATTACTAATGGATAAGTAATCCATCCATCAGCCCGTAAACGTCCACTGTTGGACATAGGCCTCCCCACGTGAATGCCATTCTACACGGTCCCGCGCCACCTGCATCCAGCGGTTTCCTGCGACCTTGATAATGTCGTCAGTCCACCTAGTGGGGGGTCGTCCTACGCGGCGCCGTCCGATTTGTGGTCTCCACTCGACAACCTTTCTTCCCCAACGGTTGTCGGTTCGTCGAGCGATGTGGCCTGCCCATTGCCACTTCAACGCGCTAATTCTTCGGGCTATATCAGTTACACCCGTTCTTCTACGGATTTCCGTATTTCGGATTCTATCACGTAGAGAAATACCGAGCATAGCCCTCTCCATAGCACGCTGAGCAACTTTGAGCCTTTTGATGAGGCCAACATTTAGAGACCACGTTTCAGTTCCGTAAGTCATCGCTGGTAACACACACTGGTTATAAACCTTTGTTTTCAGACACTGCGGAATATTAGACGAGAAGATCCTCCTAAGTTTGCCGAACGCTGCCCAGCCGAGTTGGATTCGTCGGCAGACCTCTTTCTCGAAATTGGATCTACCTAATTGGACTGTTTGTCCTAGGTAAACATAGTGATCGACAACTTCGAGAATCGCATTCCCAACCAGGACCGGTACAGAAATGACATGGGCATTAGACATGACTTTCGTCTTGTCCATGTTCATTTGCAGCCCTACTAGTTGGGAGGCCTTGCTGAGGTCATTGAGCATGGTGCCAAGGTCCTCCAGGGATTCTGCCATGACTACGATATCATCTGCGAATCGAAGGTGAGTGATCTATTCGCCATTGATGTTGATGCCGAGTCCGGTCCAGTCTAAGAGCTTGAAGACATCTTCCAGCGCAGTGGTGAACAGTTTCGGAGAGATAACGTCTCCCTGTCTCACGCCTTTCTGCAGCTGGATCAGTTTCGTACTCTTATCCTGGATGCGGACCGACATAGTAGCGTTTTTATACAAACACTTCAACACTTCGATATATCGATAGTCAATTTGGCACCTCTGAAGGGACTGCAGCACTGCCCAAGTTTCGACAGAATCAAAGGCTTTCTCATAGTCCATAAACGCAAGACACAGAGGCCGATTATACTCCTCGGTCTTCTGTATAATCTGGCGTAGCGTGTGTATGTGGTCTATGGTACTATAACCTTTTCGGAAACCGGCTTGTTCGGGCGGCTGGAAGTCGTCTAGCTTGCGCGCGAGTCGGTTCGTAATGACTCTTGAAAACAGTTTGTATACGTGGCTCAGGAGTGAGATGGGTCTGTAATTCTTTAAGAGCGTTTTATCGCCCTTCTTGAAAAACAGCACCACCACGCTCCTGGTCCACGACTCTGGAACGTCGCCCCCGAGAATGACAGAATTAAACAGCCTCTGTAGGGCTTTTAAAACCGGCTTGCCGCCTGCCCTCAGGAGCTCTGTGGTAATTCCGTCACCTCCCGGTGCCTTTCCGTTCTTTAACTGTTTCAGAGCCATTCTGATCTCGTACAAGCTGACGTCCGGGATTTCTTCAGTGTAGTGCCGAGTTAGCTTGGCTCTGGGGTCTTGGACCAAGCCGACAACAGGATTCAAGGATGATTTGTACAACTGCCCATAGAACCTTTCGACCTCTCCCAAGATCTCACTCTGGGATGAAAGGACAGTACCGTTATCGGTCTTCAGCTTGGTCATTTGGCTCTGCCCGATAGACAAATCTCGTGCGAACACTTTGGAGCCTCGATTTCGCTCTATCGCCTCTTCAATACGCAGTGTATTAAATCGGCGAATGTCTCGTCGCATAGCTTTGGAGATTTGTCTATTAAGATGCCTAAGTTCGGACCAATCGGCTGGAGACTGTACCGTCATTTCCTTTCTCCTCTCCATGAGTTTGAGAGTCTGGTCAGAAAGCTTTTTTGTTCTAGTTGCGCGACGGGCCTTAAGGGTGTAGATCGTGAAAATCACCGAAAAGAGTGTTACGATTTTTCATATTTAACCTATTTACATATGATTGATATCAATGATAATTTGTATATATTACAATCAAAGACCAATAAGTATGTTCATGCTTATATTAAACTCTTAAACCTAATGGTTGTTATATAATAAACGTCAACAAACGCACAAAATTGAGTAAAAATGCAAAAACATGACTTCGTATTTTAAAGATTTAAGCCCATAAATCAACACAAATTTATAAAAAGAAACACTTTTTGAACACTGAAGAAACCAATAAGTATAGCTGTATACTTCTTTTTATACCTTTACAAACAAAGACTTCCTCTTTTAAAGCCCTAAAATCTAGATATATTTTAAGGTAAATTTTTCATACACAAATGTATGGGATAAAGCGTTCGTTTCATTCGTGCAATCTCGGTGGTCACTAACGGCAGTTCCTTTCTGTAAGTGAACGCGACACCACGCTTGTCGGCTGCAGACAGCAGAATTACGTATTGTGAATTTGTGTTTTTTGTAAAAAACTGTAAGTATAACATTTTTATAATTAATTTATTTTCAGTTAGTAGAAAGTATCGATATAATGAATGTCTGAAAGAAAACCATGATGGAACTAGATATAAATCGTAAAAAATACAATATCTACACTAATAGGTATTATAAAGAGGAAAGATTTGGATTTTTGTATGAAACGAATAAACTCAAAAAGTACTGGCCCGATAATTCTTTTATCATTCGAAAGCTACATTATCACTGAGTAACATAGGCTATTTTTTTCGCAGGACTGATTGAATTTGAGTGTCATGCCAGGGAAAAGAAAGTTTTGTACGCATTATAAAAATATGAAAGCCAAAAGATCTCGGAATAAAATGTAAGTTCCTCCCTACTTATTTATTATCGCATTTGAACAGGGTACATTACAAAGCTAATACAATATGTCATATGATTTAGATCGCCCGATTCAGACATATACCTACAATAACATGTAAATATTGGTTTGTATTATCTATATCTATACTGATAAATAAAATTGAAGTATCTGTATGTAATATCAAAATAATAGGATTTTTTTAAAAAAAAAAGGCGATACGGAGTTCGCCGGGTCGGCTAGTATTGTCTAAATATCAAATTGTGGAAGTAGGTAGGCGACAGTGCAACTTTGTCGACATACCTATACCGCCAAACAGACGCGAGGCGCCTAGCGTCTGGCTTAGGGTTGTACAAAATAAATAAAAAGTGGATAATATTGATGAATAATATTTCCAGTATTGAAAATAAAGAAAACCTTGGGGCCGAGACTCTGAGCAACAATGCTACGCGCTGTATAGAGGTAAGTTGTTATATATAATTCTTGTAGACTTGTTACATAAATAAACAAACTACTTAGTTAGTGATGGGCGAAGACAAAATCTCAATACCTACCTATAGATTTTTCTTGCAATATTTATTATTTTCATCGAGAGACAAACACCTTGGTACCGAAATACTTCTCAATTACTTTCTCAAAAGAAAATTTATTTTCAAATAGGTGACGTCATAAAAAAGCAATACCTAATGCGTAAAGAAATTATAATTTCTATTCATCAGGAACCTAATATTGTATTAATTCTTTTGCATTTTTTTAAATTTTTAATTATTTTTTATAAAAAAAATCAAGCCATTATCTTTCTTTACAGGAACTAGTTATTGAAAACGACCAAGAAGGAAAGGTGGATGAAATGGAAGTTGGGCGTAGAGTTGTAGACGTTTCTTTTTTTTTTAAAGCTCTTCAGGCCATAGGGGACCACGGTCCAATGGATTGTAAGTTAAGTTACCTCAGTATAATAGGTGAAGTAAAAGTTGGTCTGGACTCAAAACTCATCATGAAATGTAGTATGTGTAGTATGAAATTTACTGTGTGTTTGATTGAAAAGAAAGAAGATAGAATGGAAGTGAATCATCAAATTGTATCTGGTATCATATCATCTGGTGGGAGCTACTATCAGTTAAAAACATTAACTGCCGCAGTAGCCCTACCAATCATGTCACCTTCATTATACAATGAAATTAATAATACGGTTTGCGATTGGTGGGAAAAGACAGCAGCACATTCCATGGCAGAAGCTGTCAAGGAAGAAGCGGAGTACGCAGTGTCTATAGGTAGTGTTGATAAAAATGGTACACCATTAATATCTGTTGCTGTTGACGGTTGTTGGAGCAAGAGATCTTATGGTAAGAATTTTTCCGCCTTGTCCGGCGCAGCTGCGATAATTGGCATTAAAACTAATAAAGTATTGTTTTTTGGAGTTAAAAATAAATACTGCGTAGTTTGTGCACGAGCCGCAAAGAACGACAGTCAGCCCTCGGAACACCGTTGTTTCAAGAATTATTCGGGATCATCTACCGGTATGGAATCGACCATAATAGTTGAGGGGTTTAAACGTTCCATTGTTGATCACGGTGTAATTTATAATAAATTTGTAGCAGACGGCGATTCCAGTACTTATAAAAAAATATTAGATTCGCGACCGTACGGTAATTTAACAGTAGAGAAAATTGAATGCAAAAATCATCTTTTACGAAACTACTGCAATAGCTTGGAGAAACTGTCGAAAGACACTAAGTATCCTTGCGAATTGCGGAAATTCCTAAAAGAAAGGTATTTGCGTTTAAGAACGGGTGTAAAATGCGCTATTAAATATTGGGGCGATCAAAATCAGTCACTCGAAGAAAAAATAAAAAATCTTAGTGAAGATATCCTAAATGGTCCACAACACGTATTTGGTAATCACCAATATTGCAAGGAGTATTTCTGTAGACCTGATACTCGTCGAATAGAACCTGTTGGGTTGCTTCCAGCAATTGTTGGATGCGGATTAATGGACGCGGTACACATTTTAAGTAAAAGACTGTCATATCATTCTAGAAGTTTAATTCATAATTGTACAAGTAATATAGTTGAAAGTTTTAACGCAGTGATTGCCAAATTAGTAGGGGGTAAGCGTGTAAATTATTCTTCCCGTGGTTCTTATGCGGGCCGATGCGCAGCTGCTGTTGTGTCTTTTAATACAGGATCGATTCATAGTAAAACTCATGAAGTAATATTTAAATCTAGTCCTAATCCTTTGATCGCGAAAGTGGAAAATTGTAATCGTAGAATCCGTTTAATTGCTAAACCTAAATTAAGATTGAAAAAGAGCCACAGCGCTGTATCGAAAGATGCTCACTATGGACCAAACTGCGAAAAACCTGATCTGAGTCCAGAATTATATGAGAAAGCCAAGTCATCTTTTTTAGCCGATTTAAAGTTGTCTTGTGCTGAAAGAGAGGAGCTTGAAAGGTCGACCCATTTGCAAAGAAGTAGTTCTGAGTTGATGAGTACAAGGAGAAAATTACTAACCTCATCATCGTTCGGGGAAGTTTGTAAAAAACGAGAGAGCACAAGTTGTGCTGTTCTTGTTCGTAAAATCGTTTATGGTAGTAATATCTCCAGTTTGCCTGCTGTACGGTACGGTATCGAAAACGAAGAAACCGTAATTAAACAGTTAGAAATTCAAGAGAATATTAGTATACAAGGTTGCGGTTTGTTCGTCGACGATCAATATGAATTTCTTGGTACTACACCAGATGGCATTTATGCAAACGGTTTAATTGAAATTAAGTGCCCACATTCTTTAGCTGGCATGACTCTTGATGAAGCAATGGCCAAACATACCTTTTGGGTTAAGGACAAGGCTTCCAAGGGTTATGTCATAAATAAAAATCATAACTGGTATTTCCAAATTCAGGGACAGGTACATATTACTAAAAGAAACGTTTGCATGCTTGGCATCTGGTTTGGTGCTACTGTACCTATGAAAGTTTATATTATAGAAAAGGACGACAAATTTTGGGAGGAGAAAATGGAAATGAAATTAGTTAGGTTTTATTACGATTGCCTACTTCCAGAATTAGTTGATCCTCGGCAGTCACGAAGCATGCCCATTCGTGACGCGCCCAGTATCATAGAGGCTATGAAAGAGAGGAAAGAAAGAGCTTTACGTGTTTTGAAAGAGAAGAACGCCTAATGATTTTGAAAGATACAGGTAACTTAACTACCCAGCCAGTCGATTCACGTAAACACGCCAGTCCAAAAGTCGTTTTAACTTAGGAACTTAGAAATCGCCTTTTGGTTTTCTGTTTTAAACGCACTTACTTATCTAGTCTTGGATTGTCATAAATCTTCCAATAGCTCAATTACTATACAATTTCTGAGTTACCTGGTGTAAAGAATCATAAAAATTGGTTCAAAAATACAGCGAATTGAGAATTCTCCTTTTTTTTAAGTCGGTTAAAAGGGCTAAATTTGCAAAAAACGAAGTGACGTCACTGCGCTACGGTTTTTATTACTTACGTGAATCGGGCAGCTGGTAACGTTTTCATTCTGATAGGTTTTGTGATAGCCATTGATTTTATCATCAAATTAGCAGAAATCAGAACTTGATCCGTAATCGAATGAAAAAACATTAGAATTTTGAACTCCTATTTCGTTATTGTTTAATTACATACTTTTAATTAGTATATTAATAATTTACAAACTTCTGTTAAAATTAGTAAATAAATGAATTATTTACTAATTTTTGTACAACCCTAGCACGCTTTTGAGATAGCGAGTAATGGCGACTCATATTTGTTATTGTGTAGTAAATAAATCATTTTTATACTTGTGTTTCATTTATTGACATTTTTTTTAAAACCCTAGGATTTTTTTTAGATATCGACGAGGTGATCGTAAACAAAAAGTAAGTATTTGAGTTTACGCAATAGGCACATTTCCTTGCGTAGAGATAAACACACTTCCTACTGAATTTGCAATTATTTTATTGAATGAATATTTTACGAATTAGAATAAATTTTGGTAGTGAAATTACAAATAAATACATAGTTGGAATTTTAGGTAAGTAGAATACAAAAATGTCAGTCCGGACCTGCTCTTGATTGTATATTATATTATAAACTAGTAACCCGCCCTCGCTATCTTCGCTATCTTCGGCAATATTCACTTAAATTACATACTATAAAAAGCATATTGATCTATAATGAATGCACAATTTATTTAAGGTACTTAATTGGATAAGGATTAATGCTGTATTGTATAAAATCACTTAGTAAATAATCATTTTTTAGTAGAGGATAAAAAATGGTTATGGTGGGTTATCCCTAAGAGATAGACATATGCCATCGTGGACTTTTTTGTTGAACTTTTTAAGATGGATAATACTGTAGTACATTATTTTGGTCTATCTCGTAGGGTTCAGCCAACGTTTGCAATATAAGCGCAAAAAAACGTGCTTATTTACGACATCACATTAGAAACCTCTAAATTAATCAGCGTTTCTCTACTATATTATGCATGTATTATACATATAAACCTTCCTTAAGAATCATTCTATTTATTAAAAAAAACTGCATCAAAATCCGTTGCGTAGTTTTAAAGACTAAGCATACATAGGGACAGACAGACGGCGGATAGCGACTTTGTTTTATACTATGTAATGTAATGATAGAAAAACATAAAAATTGTGTCTCAACTACTCTTATTAATCTATTAAAAAGAATCAACAGCTAGTTTCCAAAAATTCAACGTTATTGTTATGCTGTAAATATTCAAGTTCAATAACAATTTCTCAACGTGGAACGTTTGTTGCAAAACATTTTGAAAATCACGCTCTCTAGGTCATTCATCCGCCCCGTCGGATGTTACATTAAACTTTGGCGCTGCGGTCGCTCGAAATCGAGATCTCAGGCCAACAATCTACACCCTTAAAGAATTGTGACCCGACCGCGTGGACAGTTTCCACGAACCTGTTGTTCATATCGTTCGTCGATTCGCACTCTTCCAGGCATTGGAAGCGATTATGTAATTCGAGTTGAAAGCTATCGGGGTTCTGGTATTGGACAGGTGTAGGTCGGAGTATAGACTTCATCAAGCGAGACCGCTCGACTTTCGTACGAAGATTCAATGTGCCTCGAACCATCCGGTGATCACTCCCAGTTTTAATCCTGCTGATCACAGAGACATCATTGAATATGGATAAGTAAACGTATCGAAATTACAGAAAACTGAAATTCAAAAAAATATTATTTATAAAATACATACATACATACATATCATCATGCCATATCCCTTGCAGGATAGGTAGAGAGAACAGAGTGCCAGAGAACTCTATCCTTGCATACTTCACTCGCTTCCACAACATTCATAATTCTCTTCATACACGCTCGCCGGTTTCGGAGACTCTTGACTCCACCTTCCTTCAGTACGTGACCGATCTGGTCAAGGTAGGTTAGTCTCGGTCTCCCTCGGTACCTACATCCTTCCACTTTCGCATTGTATATCTTCTTAAAATTTATAAAATAATAAATCAAAAATTAATAAATCAAATATTTAAAGTTAAAAAACAATAAAACAAAAAAAAGTGATTGAATTGCAGCCTATTTCAGTAACACTTGTAGTTAGGAAATAGGCTAATAGCAACTGCGAGGGAGGTATAAATACTGCAGTGTCAAGGCAGAACGTTGACGCTCGCTTTCCCTCTCAACCAGCCGGTATGGCACTATAAATATGTTGGAGGCCTTTTAATAAAACCAATGTCATCAATTAAAAAGTTTATGAATGAAACTCTTGTAGTGAATGTGCAGAGAAACAAAATTATATACATTTTTTTCTATATCCTATTCAAAATATTAAGAAATATGCTTCTTTTTTAACGGTTTGTGATGAGTTTTATCAATTACACGAATATTATTATCATCATCATCAATTAGCCTCATGTCATCAACTGCTGTTAATGCCTCTATAATAGAACGTCACGTAGTTGGATCATTCGTTGGAGGGGTTATTGCCACAATTGTCACTCTTAGCAAACGAGTTGGCGGTCACAGTTAGATTATTACCCGCTTGTTTAGTGATCTATCAATTGATTTTATGACTCCTATGGGCAAAGGTATGACGCCCATCGTTTTCTTATCCAGTTGCCATGTCGAAAAGATATATATTATATAGTATTAGTAATATACATATATAAATATGTATGTTATGAAAATGTGTATGTTATATGATGTGATTAGTTGTTCCAAAGGCAAGTTGATGTCAGGCATGCGACCGGTTATATAACTACTGCCAATAACCTTTGCAATATATTCCATGGAAAAGGAGTACACATTTCGTTAATCCCAACTAATTCGGATAAGAGCAGGATAGTGGTGATGAGTATGGTTAATAATTGTTATATGTATATCAAAGATAGATAGACGATTTCTAATTACACCAACCTATCGTTGGTAATATAAGACACGAACGTCTTAATTACCACTTAACAATCCCAAAGTAATAATATATTACATACCGCGTTAAATTCTATTCTCAAAAGGTGTAATCGCATAAAAAAGAAAAACCAGATACAAACCACAGTTTACGTGCTAAAACAACGGGATATGTCTTTCAACTATCTATTTCTAGGACCGAGGACTTCACTCTTCGCATTCATTTCTACACCAATCGGAAGTCTCGGTTACCATTTCTGCCAATCCTATCCGATTTTTAGAAAAGAAAGACGCCTTTCTTCTAGAGTAATGAACTAATATAGATGCTAATATCCTTAGGCTAGCACTTATATGACGACAAGTTCACGCTGTTCCAGTGGCCAGTCCAACGACGTAGGCGAGGTTCGTGGGTGGGTTACGGGTATGCGTGCGTATGCCCCTCTGTCGCCCCGGACGGAGTGGTGCGAGAAGAGCGCCGACCATAACCCACCCCTAAAAAAAAAAAAAAGCTAGCACTTATGGGAATTTGATCGGCACTTTTTGTGGGATGGAAGATTAGTGGTCCTCTCCCGTTCGCAGTTTACTACATAATTTGAGTATATCAGGCTCCTATCAGTATACCTTAACAGAAGGATTCGGTAGTCTCGTTATAGTCTCTCGGTAGGTTTCGGAAACAATTAATAACCAACCCTGTATTAAAATTATAGATTGTTTAAAAAAGATAAAAATACGCCACCATATCAAAACTATAATTATTAGCCCTAACAATCCAAAGTTAGTGCTAAAAATTTTAATTCAGATCTACAATTTTATTTATAAGAGTTTGGTTCCATAAAAATACCATCATGTTTCTCTTTAAAGGTTTTATATTTGTAATAGAAACCATATACGAACTGTTCACGAATTCATAAATAAGCAATGTCAGATTTTCGCTTCGATTAACACGTCACGAGAATATTACAAAAGTTCAC
The DNA here is from genome assembly GCA_905163515.2 of Lymantria monacha. NCBI lineage: Eukaryota > Metazoa > Arthropoda > Insecta > Lepidoptera > Erebidae > Lymantria > Lymantria monacha. Next base: position 20,964,537 of record LR991099.1, read on the forward strand.
AAAAATTCTAAATTTCACAGCAGCAACAAGAAACATCAATCACAGTTAAATGTATTAGCAAAAAAATAATATAAAAATTCTTTCAACATTGGAAAATGTTATCCACTACACGCGTCTTTTGGTCTAATTTAATTCAAGCATCAAAATGCATGAACCATTTAGCAGAGTGCATTTTTTGTAGAACTTATGCTAAAAATTCTGGAAACGATTGTAGGAGAGCTATAGTTGATATTCCTTCAGAGCCAAATCCAGAGTGTCCTGAACCTTGTGTAAGAAGAAAAAAAAAGGATCTGGGCATCCTTCATAAGATTAAATTGAAGGTAATTGAAGGCGGGACAAACTTCGGCAGTGAGTACATATAAAGATTTGGTAGATTATTATAATTGCCTTTATTGTAAGGTAAATCAGGACTCTATTAAAGATTTGGCCTTACTGATGGATATAGATAAAAAGTCGGAAACAATTTTTATTTATATTACATTAGAAGAGAAAAAGGGACAAGTTATTGTTTAATCTTTGCGAAAGATCTTTTACTATTACTATTGCTTAGCTTGTTTCCAGAAGTAGATAGGTGTTATTTAATTTTACATTTTACGTAATAACTAACCTTATATTCCTCTGAGAACTCATTCTCTTAATAATATTATATTTGTATCCATCTATTTAGCCCCATTCTGGCGGTTACGATCTAAAAAACCGGTATGTAAAGAAGAACCTCAGCCTGAACCGAAAGCGTTGCCAGCCCCTAAAAAACCGGCAGTTGAGGTGCCGCCACCTAGACCTGGGATACAAGTGTCGATACTTGGAGCTGATACAGCTATAGGACAGTATGTGGCATTATTGTTGAAGCAATGTCCCTGTTTTAAAAGGTTAGTAAGCGACAACGTATCTATAGATAATTCAATACCCTTGGCTGGAAAATTAAAAGAGACAAAAACCGTCTTAGAGATGTAGCAGGCGAAAGAGCAGTAATACTCTCCTGGGAAATTTCTAACACCAATTGTGATTGCCAGCTCACTTGCCTGGCATAGCAATTATCGAATTATCCCGTCTTGGGGAAGCCTAAATCTAACAGTGAATATCGATAGGCTCATAAATAAATGTAGATATAAATAACAGATAACAAAAAATTGTGATTATTTATACTCGTAAACTTAAGCATCTTCATATTTTAAAGAGAAGATTTTTCAAAAGATTATTGTTCTATGTTTTTGTCTTCTGTTGCAACATCGTAGGAGCAATTTCGCCAATATCTAAGCAAAAATGCCTCGAAGAAGTCCTCACTGTTTTTTATAATTTTCCTTCGCAAAGTATGGGTATTTTGATGATCGGTAACTGCTTTTCAATGCTTCAAAATCTAGTTGCTCAGTACGGTTAATGATGCAACTCTCAGGATTATATGAAACTTTTAACTCATGATGAATTGAAAATAATGAAGGTAACTTTTAAAAGATATTAAATCTAGATATTTGATGACAAAATTGTAACAGATTAATGACAGTGACAAAATTAAATCCGATTGAGATTGGTGATGGAAAACTAATAAAAGTAAAACTAGAACTTATACAAAACCTATCTGATTAAAGATGTCTGAGTAAGTGGAATTCCCTCCCAGTTCTAGAAGAAACTTGAGTCCAGGAATAGGACGTTTATGAACTGATAGGATGTTATTTCAAAAGATATTAAGACTACATATTTGGTTACTAATTTACTTCTTTTTCTTCTCTTGTTCTATAATGCCAGGGAGGCGCCTTCTCCAGATTAATTAAAATTAATCTGGAGAAGGCACGGTTGGATTAGCTTATAAATGACTACGCTGACTAAATGGTTAGACATAACATTTTTCTTGCACTATTATCTGATTCATCATCACATGCTCTTATCGCCTTATACATCCTTATATTCCATCATTTATATCCACTCTTTATACATCATACATATTGCAAAAGTTTGGCAATAGTTTTACAACTACTGCCTGCCTTAACATCAACTCTTCTTGAGAATATAATTGTTGACCAGATGGAAATCAAATGGAGTTGGCCCAGGTCAATGCTCTTATTCGTCTTTTACAATACCCATAAGCAATGTGAAGGTTGGTAGTATTAGCCCAGTATTAGTAGTAGCCACCACCATACGGCATTAATGTTGTCTGATTATGTATAAACAATTTTAACTATATCCACGCGAAAGAAAAGGATGGTCTCTATTGTATTTTTCTTGGGTCACCTCAAAAAATTTATTATTAGAAAATAATTACTTGATAAATGAATTAAATTGCTTCCGTACAAATAGCTACTAAACCAAATAACCTCGGTGGTTTCCATTACCACCTGTTTCATTTGACCCAATTGAGTATTCCAACAAATAGGTCTCAGACCTGCTGACCTCCTTGGTATTATTTTGTTATTTGTATAATTATAAAGATTGCTATGTAAATGGTGGGTAACGTGTAATGGCGCCTAGATATTACTTTAATTATGTAAATTCTATGACTAAAATTTATTTTGTTATAAAACTCAACTGTTTGTCTGTTTATAAACGTTAATCTCATAAGCTAACTGTCGGATTCCAAAAAGCCTTATTGCATCAAATAGTCTATTTATCGAAAACGATTGGCTATAAGTACAAACTGCGCAGTGTCTTTAAATTTTAGAAAATCGGAGCATAATATATAATAAATGGAGCATAATATATAATAATATATATAAATGGCTGTCAAATGCAGTTTTCGTTGTCAAAACAACTGCTGAGAAAATAAAAATCCTTATTGATATATTATCGATATGATTTACATTGATTAAATTACTAACGCCACAGAACGACGTGGGTTTCCAAATAAATCATTAGCCTGCCCCTATCCATAGAGTCGGCATTATATATTTTTACACCCACGCTTCCACATTCATTTTGATAACTCTCTTTGTCATATAACTTTCATTACACCTAATCACAGGTCCATAGCAAAACAACCTCGCGGGCCTAATTTTCTATCACTTGAGTCACTCCATATTTTGCTAATATACTCATTATCCATGTGGTGATGAAGTAAGAATACAATTCACCACCCCTATCTTACCCGTGGGTGATCGTAAGACGACGACTAAGGGATATAAAACGCATACAACATATATGCAAGAGAAGGAAAACTCGAATCAAAACCCCATACTAACAAGTCTGATCAGCGCGGTATAGTAGGTTAATTTCTCTCCCATTATGGAGGAGGTCCGAGCCCAACAGTGGGACATATATGAGCTGTGATGATGATCATGATGATTCATTCTCTTTTCGAGTTAACAACTAAAATAATATCATTAAATACAGAAATAATTTATAAAAGTAAAGCTGCTAACAGCTTTATATATAGCTAGTTATAAATATAATTATATGTTTTAAGTTTTGATATAAATTGTTTTTTAAATAATAGTTTCTGTTCTTTTTCATTCTGTTGATTTACTGTTGGCTTATTTGCTTCCCGTTAAGGAGGAAATTGGTCAGCTACATCACACTGACCAGATGATATAGTATGGAGTTTTATTCTCATATTCTCCTTCTCGTGATATTAACCGATTACTTTCCTTAGTATCATCCCTACTAATATATAAATGTGAATGTAAGTTTATTTGTTCCGCTTTCACGCAAAAACTACTCAACGGATCATCATGAAACATTGTACACATATTCTTGGAGGTATTAAAAGTAACATAGGATACTTTTTATTAAAAAAAATCAAAATTTTTATATGAAAAATAAAAAAATTGTTTGTCAAAAAATTTCAAAATCTAGCTTCTTCAACGCCATCTAGCAGTTCAGTAATGAAGTTCCAACCCTGAGTATTGTAATACCGTTGCACTGTATTACCGAAGATCAAAAATAAAAATAGGGGATCAAAAACTTCAGGAAAGTAACCTTTTACGCGGGCGAAGCCGCGGGCAGAAGCTAGTCCTTTATAAGAGTCATGAGTAGGAAAGAGGGTGAAGATGAAGGCACATAATATTCTTAGTCCAACATTATATGAAAAATTAAAAAAAAAATCGCATATGTTTAATAGTTTGAAATATAAATTCAGAAGAAAAGTTGCATCATATCATCATTATTTCAGCTCATATGTCCTACTGCTGAGCTAGAGCCTCCTCCATTATAGGGGGGGAATTGACCCATCATGTCACGTTGATTAGATAAATTGATAAACAGGTTTTATTTTGATTTTGCCTTCTCTTGGATTGTAGTTATCTGTATACTACATTCTTTAGTCATCTTTTATGACATCCATGCGCAAATAGGTAAACTGTGTTTTAACATTGTCACCAAAAGGATACAAAGCCTTATACGGACTACCGTATATTAATATTACATACATACATATCATCACGCCATATCCCTTGCAGGGTAGGCAGAGAGAACAGAGTGCCAGAGAGCTCTATCTCTGCATACTTCACTCGCTTCCTCAACATTCATAATTCTCTTCATACACGCTCGCCGGTTTCGGAGACTCTTGACTCCACCTTCCTTCAGTACCTGACCGATCTGGTCTTGGTAGGTTAGTCTCGGTCTCCCTCGGTACCTACATCCTTCCACTTTCGCATTGTATATCTTCTTAACCAGACGTTCGTTCGGCATTCTTTCCACATGTCCGAACCATCGGAGCATTCCCTTTCGCATCTTTACACCAATACTCTCTTTCATACGATACTATATCGTAGATTGATTTCTTAAACCAAATTAATAAATAGGGTTAATATTAAACAAATATTCATACTATCATCTCATCACAGCTCATATATGTCCCACTGTTGGGCTCGAGCCTCCTACATATTGGGAGGGTAATTGACCGACAATACCACGCTGGTCAGATGTGTTGGTATAGGGTTTTGTTTCGAGTTTTCCTTCTCTTGCATAGTTGTTATACGCATTTTATATCCCTTAGTCGTCTCGTACGATCCACCCACGGGTAAGATAAGGGGTGGTGAATTTTATTCTTACTCCGTCACCACACGGAAAATTCATACTATATTATTTATTTATTCGTGTAACTACGCGGAGTAAAAATACAATGGTCACCCCTTCCATTCCAGTTGGAACCATAAATATGTATGTAATAAATATTGCTGGAAGAGCTGTATGTTAGGCCGTTTGACTAGCGGGTCTTCATCTGAATCTGGAGGTCTATTGTCTATGGGACATATATGAGCTAAGAAGAAGACACATACTAACTTAATATCATTCTGAATACAATATGTAGTTAAAATAAATAAACAGATCAATCAAAATTAATTATTCAACGCTCAAACTCACACATAAATGTCAATTCACACACACACGCACAAACACATTCATATAACATACCGTCTAGCCAGCGTAGCGGTCCGGAACGTCGCAATTTTGCTAACACTCAAGGTATATACGGCTCATGAAATCCTCGCCCCCTAAGGGACCGTTCGTCTCGCTTGTGTCAATGCAAGAGCTTTTATGGGACGTGTGAGTCACTACGAAGATATACAGATACGACGGGTTTAATTTATCGTTTATAGTTATAGAAGTAATTGCTTAGTAATATAGATATCTACTTTAATTCATTTAAGTGATTTAATTGTATTTCTATAACATTTTCATGAGGAGTTTCTAATTTTTATCTTTTCTCCGCCTTTAGTATAAAAATTTCAAAATTCTTCGCCATATGTTTATGCAATGATTCTAACAGAAATCATACTATTTTTCTCAAGTATCTTTTATATACGGATTTTATATTATAGATAAATTAGAATTATTTGTGTTAGATTACAACAAATTTTAAAGTTAAATTAAAAACAAAGCCATGGCGCCTTTAATCAAGCGAAATCACTATTTGAAATACAAAAGGCACAAAAATATTACCTATTGCACGCCTCCTAAGCAAAGCGTTAAGGTCTTGCTCTACTCTCGATATATGAAAATCAACGACTTTTCAAACCTAAAAATTATTGTATTTTCTCACATTGTACTTATAGGATAATATTATCACACATATGTCAAGAAAATCATTCGTTTAAACGTATTTGATATTTTTAAAAGCAATTATTTTGTTTAAAGTAAAAATATAGTTGATTAAAAAAAATATTCGAGGACATGCGGATTAAATATTCTGGATCTGGCACAATCACAACCGTAAAAGTTAATGTATCAAATATTTTTTTTTTTAATGCTTCATAATCGCAACGCGCTGTTTCCTTTCGAAAATGGCTTGGTAATTCTTAGTAGTTTAATTGCAATTAATAAAAAACTAAACTGCTTACTCATTAGTATATGTATACTTTATGAAAATTGGGTTCGTTTATATTTTTTGTTAGTGCATTCGGACAGGCAAAGGAAGCAAATCCCATACAACCGATACAGCTATGTTTAGCATTACGTCAAGAATGGCACGAAATTTCAAAAGTATTTTTTTAACCTTCATTTTTATTTATGGCATTGACCAATAAATGTAAATGATAAATAATATAAAATTATGAGACGTGCACTTTTCGAATTACCAAATTATATTTTTTTTTTTTGTAATTATTATTCAGCTTATTAAGCTTTCAATTTAATATAAACTTCTCAAATCTACAAGTTACAGCAGTTACATAACTACTATTTAATTGCGTCTGCAACGAAATATGATACGGAAAACGGAACGTAATAAGGCACGACTCATGAATTCACAATCCCCGAGAGTAAAATTTGGTACTGGACGCGGCAGTTTTATTGCTGAAACATCACATTCTGTCTCAGCTTTGCAAATAAAAATATATTTGCACTTTACACTTATTTAATGTTCTTGAATTAGAAGAATATTAAGTTACAAGTGTCGTGTTTGTTCGTTTGCATATTGTTTTGTGCATGTGATTCATTTGTCGAAAATTCGTGTGGTGAGAAACTATGCATTGACAACGTAACCTAGGCCATGTCTTTCTAGCAATAGCTGTAAGAGAATAAAAACTCGAAAAAAAATGTTTGTGTGTATTTATGTACATGTGTTAGAAGTTCTTTGGCGTAACAAGATAAAAATCTTTTCAAAAATTTTATGTTTCACCTTATTCTACGTGTGTAGAAAAACACGACATTAACAATAGAAAAAAAGGTATTTAATACATTGAAAATTTTATTATTTTTTCATTCATCATCATTATCTACTTATCTAGTTAAATAAAGTTTATTTAAATATCACAAAATATATAAATATCGTGAATACAGTTGTCAGTTCTCACGCAAATATACATAGATGGATACTTTTACTTTGTTGGTACCCTTTTTTTGAAAAACTAAAATGTTGACTATAGCTAACTTCAGAGTGTCGATTTATCGTGACGGTGTGCGCGCGCATCGTAAAAATTTACTTTCATCGTTTTTCCCTAACGTGCCAACCAACCCGTTTTGTCACCCTAATCTTAAAAAATAATTTACTTTATTAAATAGGTGGTTCCTATCAGACGATAAGCTTATATGGACTGTAAACTTTATTCCAGGAACCCTTATACGTGGAAGTAAATATCTAGATTATACAGCAAAGTTTAGGTGTTTTTACAGTTCAACGAATTCCTTCAGTTATAATACTTACAGTAAATCATTACCTAAGCCCATATACGTCCCACTGCTGGGCTCGAGCCTCCTCAATAGTGGAAGGGAAATTGACCTACTTATACCACGCTGGTCCGACGTGTTGGTATAGGGTTTTATTTCGATTTTTCCTTCTCTTGCATATATGTTATATGCGTTTTATATCCCTTAACCGTATCTTACAATCACCCACGGGTAAGATATGGGGTAGTGAATTATATTCATACTCCGTCACCACATGGACAGGAAATAAATTAATAAATTATACTTGCGCAACAAAACTTCGCTCTGTCACTTATTATGTCAGAGACGCTGTAAAACGCTAATAAACATGCACTTCGTTCAATCATACATTCACACCACGTAAGTCAGAAATATGAGTGTTATTCAGAACATACATATGAAACTTTAGTAAGGCCTTAGACATGCTATTATATGATCATTCAAGCAAACGTATAAAGGAGCCAAGATTTTACGAGCAATCCGTGACTGCTGTACTGTTTGCAATCTCTATCAAAATGTTTTTATTGCTAGAGAATTAAAACTTATACTTCTATTTTGACATTATAACGAGATTCAACTTGATTTATGCAGTGGCATAATCGTAAAGATGCATTGTATATAGTTGAGATTAAATAGGTTTGTATTCGATAAACAATCTCTGTGATTCAAAGTTTGCGTCCATTGTCAGGAGTGGTATATAGAAAATGAAACAATTATATACAGGGTGTAACAGAGAATGGAGGAACTGGTCAGAAAGGTAGTTGGTAATGATGGTAGAAACCCATAACAAAAATTTAAAGGGCAAATGTCAAGGGATCATTGACTCATCATCTGTTTGTAAAGGCGACGTTTGTTATCTGTAGCAAACGTAATCATTGATTTATTTAGGTTCTAATGAATATTTAAGAAAGTATGAGTAATTGAGTATGTAGCAGATTATTTATCATTTACCAATTAAATGTACCAAACATTTAATTCAGTTTCAAAGAAAAAGCGATGACAAAATTGAAAATTTAAAATGCTTCTAATTCATTAACAAATCGACATTTTCAATTCAAATTTTTGTTATGGATTCCTACCATCATTACCTACCACCCTTCTGACCAGCTGCTCCGTTTTCTGTTACAGCCGGTATAACTGTATATAATCCGGCTGAAGCGTATCTTATTTATGCATTATCATTTCTCGCTATTATTCTAATCACTTTGAATCGACGTTACGTGTTTTTCTCTTCCAAGTAATTTTATCAAACATTTCTGGGGTCACCCCCTCCTGGTAACTCCAACTTGCGGATGCGATCTCTGATCTAATAAAATGTCTAGATTTGGAAGCGGAGTTTATTTTTGGCCAAATCAATTTGAGTTTAGAAATTCTTTAACTATATTAGTTACTAGCTTTATCTCTAACAAAATATATTATCCCCATTTGAAATGAGAAAATACGTAGGTACCGGGGGAGACCGAGACTAACCTACCTAGACCGGATTGATCACGTACTGAAGGAAGGTGGAGTCAAGAGTCTCCGAAACCGGCGAGCGTGTATGAAGAGAATTATGAATGTTGAGGAAGCGAGTGAAGTATGCAAGGATAGAGTTCTCTGGCACTCTGTTCCCTCTGCCTACCCTGCAAGGGATATGGCGTGATGATATGTATGTATGTATGTACGTTTAAAGGGTCACCTTCAAACATTTATCTGTACAAATTAACTTAAAATGTTTATTTGTAATGTCAATATACGATAAACCAATATTTAAAGCGTTTGTCTGTCTATCCGTTTTTTTGCGGCTGAGCTTTAAACGCACTGCGCCGATTTTTACGAAACTTAGTTTAGCTTAGTTCTGCATGACCGGCTGAATATTAGTTGCTGGTCAGAACCACACATACAAATAATTGTAATTGAACTATTTCCTTACATGTACCCAACACTACGTACTTATGATGACGAAATCATCATTTATGCTCCTGTTTTTATCCCATTTATTTGGGGTCAACGCAATATGTACGCCTCTTCCATCGTAGATATTGTAAAAAATATTGGAATGGTTTTATGACCGGGCGCCTGCCTGATGTCAACTCTTTTTAGGAATGTAATTGTTGACCAAACGGCATCATGTGGAGTTGGTTCTGATCGATATAAAGCTCTTAAACGTCTTATGTGACATCCATGAACAATGTATGAGTTGATAGTATTTGTAGCCATCACACACTAACTATCACAAAGCACATTTAGCAAAATGATTCGTCAAATTAAAAACCTTTAAACGTTAAAATTTTTAATTAAAAATTATATTCCCGTACTTATGATGACGAAATATTAAAATAATTTTTCTGACTTAAAATTTGATCCAGATATTCCTTGAAATCAATACAGATTCTACGAGGCCCGTATTGGCAGATAACTGAAATTAAGGAAATCAAATTATCCAAATAAATAACATGAAATTATGATGAATTCCTTTGTACATATTTTATTTCATAGTATTATATTTTTTTTATACAAACACTGTACCGAAAATTAAACAAGGGGCGAGTAGAGTCGCAAAATATTATTGAAAGCTCATCCTAAAACGAAATCCAATTCCAACCAACTACATAGAACTTTCATCTTTATTTCTTATATTTCCCCTATGGTTCCGCAAGTATTTCCTCGAGTTAAATTATGAAAGTGTTAGATAATCTAATCTTTTACAAAAAGAAATGCCATTGTATTTCTTGGTACTAGGTCAATCATGTTATGAGGAATGTGACGAAATAATAATTGATTTTTTTATTATTTTTTATGACCTTTAATTATTTTAAAGAAGCTATAACTTATACGATACTGCTAGATAATAATCATCATTTCAGCTCAAGTATCTACATGTAGCTACGCTCGAGCCTTCTCTAAAACAGCAGGGCAATTAACCTACTTACCAAGCTAGTCAGCCGGGTTATTATAGGATTTCATTTCAAATTTTATTTCTCTTGCATTGTTACATATATATATATATATATATATATATATATATATATATATATATATTATATCAAACGTCTTCGATACTCACGTGTAAGAAAAAAGCTGGTGAATTGTATTCTTACTCTGTTACCAGGAGGAAATCTAATCATTTTTAATATTATAATATGCTTTTCATCATCATCATCTCACATCAGCTCATACATGTCCCACTGTTGGGCTCGAGCCTCCTCCATAGTGAGAGGGAAATTGACCTACTACATCACGCTGGTCAGACGTGTTGGTATAAGGTTTTGTTTCGTGTTTTCCTTCTCTTGTATACATGTTATATGCATTTTATATCTCTTAGTCGTCTCATACGATCACCCACGGGTAAGATATGGATGGGGTGGTGAATTGTATTCTTACTCCATCACCACACAGAAAATATGCTTTTAATAGCAGGCATTCTCATAGACACAAACTATTAAATGTATTAACGCTTTGAAATTTAAAAAAAAAGTATGTGTGTATTTATGTACATGTGTTAAAAGTTATACTTCTTTAGCGTAACAAGATAAAAAACATTTAAAAAAATTTTATCTTTCGCCATATTCTACGTTTGTAGAAAAAACGACACTCATCATTCTCTTGCTCTTATCCCAACTACTTGGGGTCGACGCAATATGTCCTCTTTTTCCATACATCCCTATCAGACGTCATCTCTGTAGTCACTCCCTGTTTATACATATCATGCTTCACGCAGTCCATCCATCTTTTCTTTGGTCTCCCTTTACCCCTAAAGCCTTCAACATTCATACTCAAAACCTTCCTCGCAACATTACTTTCATCCCGTCTCATCACATGTCCATACCAGCTCAAACGTTCACTCCTTAACTTATCCGTCACTGGCGCTACTTTCAAACATTCTCTTATACGCTCATTCCTTATCTTATCCATTCTCGTCACGCCGTACATCCATCTCAACGTAGAAAAAACGACACTAACAATAGAAAACAAAGGTATTTAATATATTGAAAGTTTTATTATAACGCATTATCTAGTTAAAAACTAAAATGTTGACTATAGCCAACTTCAGGGTGTCGGTGTTTCGTGACGGTGAGCGCAAGCGTCGTAAAAATTTACTCATCATTTTTCCCTAACGCGCCAAAAGAAATATAACTTCAAAAATTTGAAAGCAATTATTTGCTTCGCTTAAGCTAGCAGAAATTTCAGATATTATCTACTTCCTATTATTAATATTAGCGATTGCTATTAACTTCCCTGAACAAATATTTGCTCGGAGTAATGTTAACAAAATCCTCACATTATTTATTGGATTGACAGCATCACAATAAAGTTTTACGGTTAGTGGGCAGCATTGGTTTATCTTTGATAATACAGATATTTTAACGGTTAAAGATACATAGTACTGCCCAGTTGGTGTAGTGGCTAATGTATAATACTACAATTGAAAGTCCTTGGATTTGAATGGAGTCCGCTCAAACAATAATTTTGGTATTTTTTGCAAATTTTCTCGAATTTTTTTTAGAATTAAATTACAATTTAGGATATATACAGTATGGCTGGTAAAAGAATGTACATATTTTGGGAAACGATAGATAATGGTCACATGTAACCAATAAAAATGTAATAACAAGGAAATATTAATTAACTACACAGTAAACCTCAATAATATTAGTGTTGCAAGATTCTCAAAAAGATGGTCACCGCGCGAGCGATAGGTATCGGCGCGCTATCGAGTTACAGTCATTGATAAAGGTATCAGCCACTTTTCCTTCATACTTTGATCCTAGCTTAGGACAAGCTTAATACCTAGGTAGAAGGTAATAATAAACGTTCATAACTAAATTTAAAAATTAAATTAATATTTTTTGATGTAGGTACTTAAGTTGTATTAGAGGCATTTGAAATAAATAAGGAGGCATCTTGGTATTTCTGATGTATTTAAAAAGGGGAATCATACCTACGTACAGTGATTAAATAATAAAACTATTAACAATTACGCTAATCCCGGCAAACAAAAGTTAATAAAATAAATGCTTACCCTTTCGCGTACGTAAATGGTCAACTTTAGTTACTAACATTATTAATTTACAAAGATTCAGTGAATATGCACTCAAAAATTAAACTAATCGTAATAATTGTTCAAAATGTTCACCGCCTCGCGTAATGCACAGTTCGGCACGTTTACACATATTGTTTTTCACATGGTTTAATACAAATTGATCACTCCGAACTTTATCAAAAGCAGTTATTATCCTCGCCTTTAATTCTATCCTGTTGGGAGTACTCTGTAGCGTACACAAGGCGTTTGACCTCACCCCACAAATAAAAGTCTAATGGAGTAAGGTCGGGAGAGCGCGCTGGCCATGGCACAGGCCCTCCGCGACCTATTGTGTAAAAACTCGCGCACTTGCACCTGATAATGAGCGGGCGCTCCGTCATGCTGGTAGTATAAGTTTTGTAAATAAATGACAGGTACATCTTCCAGCATATCATTTACTACACTACCTAAAAGGTTTAGGTATGATTGACTGTCTAGTCTGCCTTCAATAAAATATGGGCCCAGCAAACAGTTATTTAGAACACCTGCCCACACATTAACACTAAACCTATGTTGGTAAGCGTTTTGTCGCGTAACGTGTGGATTAGAATGACTCCACCAGTGTTCATTATGCACATTAAATATGCCTAGTTTTGTAAACGTGGCCTCGTCAGTAAACAAAATATTCCTGTCTGTATTTTCTAAAAACCATCGACAAAAATTCACACGTGGCTCATGGTCGTTCAATCCAAGTTCTTGAACGGGCCAAAAATGGTAAGCATGTAGACCTTCTCGGTGCAGAAAATTCCACACAGTCCGTTGCGATACATCAAAGCGCCTGGCAGCATTTCGAGTGCTCGCTTGGGGGTTCTCTTCGAAATACTCTAGAATTTGCTCTTGTAGATGAACAGGGTATGGTTCTCTCCCTCGGGCTTGGGCATGCGCTGGAACCGTGAATTGTCCAAATTCACGTAAACACTGATTTACGCTCAGCATTGTGTAGTAAGTAGGTACTCGGCGGTTTGGAAACATCTCGCGATACAAATCAATGGCACCTCGTACACTATCATTTGCTCGAGCATAAGCACGAACCATTTCCCAATACTCTTCGTGCGAATAAGACATTTTATCACACTTTACATACAAATAGTCACGGTCAAAATGAAAGCGCAGGTGATCGAAAGACACTTAAGTTATCAAACAATCGAAGCGGCGCGTGCGCTTTGACTGAGCGTGAATCACGCCGAGGTAATCCCGGGGATACCTATCGGGAGTGAGGGCAGTTCGGGCGGGGAGCTACTAGATATGTAAGCACCGTTGTCAAGGTCACGCGCTCGGCTAATTACTATTTTAATGCAATTTCAATATTTATGCGGAGGTGTACGTAAATAATCATTTTTATAGGACAATTAGTTCAAAATTTAAGTATCAATTTTTTTTATATATTCGGTATCAGAATCGAGTACTGAATACCCTCCCTCAATATGTACAATCTTTTACCAGTCACCCTGTATATTGATTTCATCTTAGCTCAAATATATCCTACTGCTGGGCTTCAGTCTCGTCTACAATTCGCCACAATAGGAGTACAATTGACCTACTCTATACCACGCTGGTCAGACGGCATACTTCCTACTAATGTATTAATCCCTTAGTCGTCATCATCATCCAAGAGTAAGACTGGTGAATTGTATTCTTATTCTGTAACAATATGAAAAATAAACACATTCTATATGTTTGACCTTAAAGATACTAATGGTTCATCCAAGGTAGAGCGTTGAGCTACAACAAGTTACCAACTTTCACACTACTTTGCTGACACTCCGGACAGCTGGGCGGGCTATGTATTGACGATAACTCCCTAGAGAAGTGTTTAATTAAAAGATTGTCCGTATGGTGTTGAAGTAAAAATAAATGTTTACACCAACGCCTATAAGAGTTATTCAATCACCTTTTGAGAACATTTGATCAGCGTGGTTTAATAACCTAAAATCCCTTCCATAGTGGAAATGCCTCGTACCCAAAAGTTGATCCAATATGAAATACAAATCAGACGAGACGAACCATAGATAGATCTCAATTATTCATCCATTATAGAGAGAGAGTTTTTATTAGAGAATATTTATAACCGCTACTACGTACCACACGTCCTTTCTTTTGTTTATATCCTCTTTCTTTTTCTATTTGATATCCAGGTTACGTTTATATGAAGCTGCCGATAGTGGAGGTTGTAATCGTGACGTGTGTCAAGTGGTCCAAGATTTGCAGCATATAAATACCAATTGTCACGTTGAAGCGTTCAGCTGCACTTGTTGTGAATTGGAACGATGCTTACAGGTCTTTGATTTTCTATAGATTTATTTTAATAATATATTCATAAGGGGCCGTCCATTAATCACGTGAGGTTTGAAAGGGTGGCGTGTTTTGACAAAAATCACGAAATATCACCAGGGGGAGGAGGTGTTGTAAGATATCACGTGTATTTATTGTTTCGTCAAACGCTGAGATTTCGAAACTGAAAAGCAGCGTGTAGTTTGACTTTAACTTGCCGTTGCCAGGAATGAAATCGTTTAAAGTAGGTGATCTGTATAAAGATCTTTTTGCAAAGTATAAAAAAAGCAAAAAAACCGAAAATATAATGAGCTGTGGGCTACTTATATTACGTGATGTTGGTGGGGGAGGGGGTCATAGTCTAAAACCTCTCCATGTATCACCAAAGGGGCGGGCAGGGTTAAAAAATGCTAAAAAAGATCACGTGATTAATGTACGTCCCCTAAGCAAAATATACAGCTTCTAAAAATATTTTTGAAAATTAAATGTCCCTAATAAAAACTATTGTGTATACAGAGTGCAGAGAAATTACCGAATTATCATCTTCATTATTCAACCTTTTGCATTCACTGTTGGATGTAATCCTGCCTCATACCGTAAGATGATTTTTATGACTCCTACGTACGAGTAAGAGTTGGCGACAATTGTATTACACGGAAATAATTAAGACTAAAATATAGTAAATATATTATAGACCAATAAAAAATAATAAAGGAAGGGATTAAAAACGAACAAATATTGAACAAATATAAATAGTAGCTCTTTCTTTCACATAGGATTAATCAAAATCCTTTGGGGATCGCCAGAAAAATGAGCAGTACTAGTCTGGGAATCTCATGACACCCACTTCAATCGCTAAATTGCCTGCGAAACGTAGCATCTAAGGCACTAATCCCTTTTGGGAAGGCAAGCATAAATTAAACTGTGCGGCGATTAGCTTAAATATCAGATTATTTTATAGAGACAGTCTATATTAATTATTTTCCTCTATCCATTATTTCTATGTACACGTCCAAATCAACTTAGTTTTTTCAATTATTTATTATTACTAATATAATTTTACTTATTATATAAGTAAGTAAGTACCTAATAATTATCATAGCCGTTACCTTTATATAACCCTTTAAGATTAGCATATCGGTAGGTGCAGTCGACCGCCTCCTCAACTTAATGTCAAACTCAGAACGAACGGAGTTTACTTTGCCGCTAAGTAACTTCCTCTTCTATATTTAATCAGTACCTACTTAGCAAAGATTGCCTGATAGTTTGACGGGCTTATCTCTTTGGTTAAACTTTACACTTTAAATGAAACGCCAGGTTGATTACAACAATATATGTATTTGTATTATCCGTATGGTGACACCCCTAATCTTCTCCGTGGGTGATCGTAAGAGACGACTAAGGGATATAAAACGCATAGAACATCTATGCAAGAGAAAGAAAACTCGAGGCAAAACCCTATACCAAGACGTCTGATCAGCACGGTATAGTAGGTTAATTACCCTCCTATTACGGAGGAGGCCCGAGCTCAACAGCAACACAACACATGTATGGGCTGTGACGATGATGATGATGATGATGTATTCGTATTTAGTCCAAAAAATATTAAGCACGAAAAAAATTGCGAAACTGCCAGATACATTCTGTAAAATTTTATATGTTGTGACTTAAAATAAACAAAGTCATAAGTATTCATGCACATAATATTTCGTAGATGACACGGTGACGAAGCAAAAATGCAGTTCACCATCTCCTATTCTTAACCGTGAGTCAGCGTAAAGGATTACTAAGAGATTCGTGCAGCTTATATCACTACTAGAGAAGGAAACTTCGATATAAAGCAACCTGTTTAACGAGTGGGGTATAGTAAATCTATTCCCTTTCTCTTGTGTAGGAGGCTCGACCTTAATGATGAAATATATAAGAGTGGAAACGAGTAATAAATGGCATACAATTTCTGATAATACCTTGTACGCCTACATTTGTATTTCAATCCGTCTACAATTCTACTCACAATATGTACTCCTCTTCCATTGATGTTACTGGCAATAGTTTTATGACCTCCCGCTTGCCTGACGTCAACCCTCCTTGAGAATGTAATTTTTGACATCATATTATCAGTATGTGTAGCAATGGAATCAAGTAGAGTTGGCCCAGGTGGATATAAAACTCATAGTCGTCTTTTACGACATCCACGAGTATAGTAAGGGTTGGTAGTATTCGTAGCCGCTACCACACAGCAAAGTCTATAATTCTAGTAATATCATAAATGTTTTTTTTTTCATATATATATATTGAATGTTTCTTAATAACACAAAGACCGTAAATGCTTTTTGATTTGAATTTCAATAAATATATATATTATAACACTGCCCTTTATGCTAATAAAAATATATTCCCACCAAAAAAGGCAAACCACACATGTAAAGACGAAAATATTTTTATACAGAAAAAATACTGGTAAAGTTACCTTTATAATGTTTGCGTTCAAATTCCACTTTAATTATAGGGTATTGTTTTTTTGTTCTACACGTTAAGTTTTATCGGTCGAAGCGGATCTTTTTTCCGGTAGCATACCCGGACTAACACAGTCAGTTCTCGATAAAACTTTTTCTATATTTTTTATTATAATATAACAATTTGTTTTTAATAAAGTTGAAAAGTATGTCTTCCGTGTGGTAACGGAGAAAATATAATTATACTAACTTCTGCCCGCGGCTTTGCCCGTGTAAAAGGTTGCTTCCCTAAAGTTTTTCATCTCCTATTTTTATTTTATTTTTTTTTACAAAATTTTAATGTCATATTTATATCTAATCAATGGCCTATAAATAAGTTTCAAGCTTCTGGCTTTAAAAATTTAAAAAACTTCCTTACAACTTTCATCCCCCTTTACAACCCTTTTTTTTTGCATTTAAAAGTAGCCTATGTCCTTTCTCAGATTCTAGACTATCCGTGTACCAAATTTCATTTAGATCGGTTCAGTAATTTTGGCGTGAAAGAGCGACAGACAGACAGAGTTACTTTCGCATTTATAATATTACTAAGGATTTTTCCTTGCCACCCCCTGCTTTGCTCGTAAAAGTAGTAAATGTTATGACAAACGCCCATTATCTCCGCAGTTTATTACAATTCATCCCACTGTTGAGCTCGAGCCTCCTCCGCAATAGTTGGAAAGTGTTGATCTATTAAACCACACTGATTAGATAGATTGGTAGAAGATTTTATTTCGAGATTTCCTTCTCTTTCGTAGAAGGAAAACCCAAAAATATGGATATTCATCATACTCTTACTCATTTTTTACGATAGCCACAGGTAAGATAGAGGGGAAGTGATACTCTTACCCCGTCACCATAAGGAAAGTTAACGGTACGGTTTGTAACGTTTGCATGTAGGTACTATAAGTTGTATGTTTGTTGTTATCCACGGAACATTTCTTGCATCATCATTGGATAAGATGATCAGATCAGGTTATAATCATCAATCATATCATAATGGATGGAGGATTATGAGAGCACTTGATCACTCGCATCGGTTATAAAATTAGGACCGCTATTTATAATATTTAATAATAACAAAACAATCTGATAGAAAAAAATGGTTAAAATGTTCAACTTTTGTTAAATTTGCTATGCCATTTTTATCACCGACTTTTCATAATAATTTCTGATGTTAACGCGAGTGCTACACATTTGAAATAAAACTACTTTTACGGATTCTATCGCGTTTGTATTTGATTTTTAATTTCCCGACGTGTCGAACACTTTACTGCAAGACTGCAAGACACTGTGAGCACTTATTGTATAGATTTGACCCACAATAATAGTTAAATTTAAAAAAAAAATTTAGTAAAACAAAGTAGGCCGCCATTAAAAAATTCAATAATAAAATAGTATTATGCCTCCTGAGTTTTCTTACCGGATCTTTCTAAGTGTGGCCGCGTTCCGATCCGATGGTAGCTGAATAGTTTTTTTAGTTTTTCTAAAATTGTAAATTGGCACAATAATAATTATCATAAACTAAATGCTTTAATAATAACAAATCATAAACAATATAAAATTTTATATATAGAATCATTTTCTTTTTGTACTGGCAATGATTTTATATTAATTTGTATTAAAAATGTGGCTCAAAATTTAATATCTTATAGGGTAAATATAAAATTTCTGTAATAACAATGACATATTGGACGTAAGACACCTTAGTCCTCCCGTAACCATGATCACTGTAAAGTGTTCGAAATGTCGGGCAATTAAAAATCAAATAAAAACGCGATAGAATCCGTAAAAGTAGTTTTATTTCAAACCTACTTTTCATTGTTAAATGTTTTATACAACGTAACTATTTGATTGAAATATTAATAAAAGCAACAACTAAAACAACTTTAATTAAAATAGGTATCTAAAAATAGAAACGACTTGAATGAAATAATTGAAAAGGTGGTTCCGTTCGATTTCTTTAACTGCCGATGCATGATATTTGCAAGTAGGGTATGACGCTGACCTCATCGTTGCTAATCAATAAGAATCGATTCCAATTCAGTATTCTATAAAACCAATGAATAAATACTGAAAACTTAATCAGAATGAAAACAATAGAGTTTGTAATTTGCTTTTCTTCTGGCACCTAATGAAGTCTGTTGAACATTTTATAAAGTGCCCACGATTCACCCCTGCTTAGTGATAAATTTCAAGCGAATATGTCCTGTAATATATTTTTTAATAATCCCACGTAAGCGTAACGTTTTACCAGCATAAAAATGCTATGCTTGTATTACTCCAGGTAACTGGTTTTTTTTTAAAAGTGAGTTAAGTGTACGTGTGTCAAATTTCATTCAAATCTGATTGGCTGTTTTTGTATGATTAAGTAATAATAGTCCAAACTACTAAACGTACGAATTTTATATTTCTAGTACTATTCGAATTTATTTTCTCTTTAAATTACTGAAATTTAGCATTTAATATGCTTAATTATTTATAAAACCGATTACGAAGTGAAAAATGATGTCACAAGCGGGATTCGAACCCGCGCCTATTGGGATTCCAGCTCAATCGTGCTGCCACTACACCACCGTGACTAATTGTAGGACATGCAAATTTCACTTCGTATCATATTTACGTCTTAAGGTGACGGTATACTATCTACCCGATAATGCTTACACATTGTTATAGGCTTAATACTTAAAACTTTACAGTTAGAATTGTATTAAACGATGACACAACCTTGTTATTTAAATTACTGAAATTTAGCATTTAATATGCTTAATTATTTATAAAACCGATTACGAAGTGAAGTTTTCTCTTTCTTTTTTATCTCTTATGGGCTAAATACATCCTAAAATAAAGCGCCAGTCTTCGCCGAAATGGAAGAGAAATGCTCTTTTGACAAATAAAATTAAAACAAATTAAAATAAAACTAAGTGTATGGGTGTTATATCAAGTGTAGCGATATGTAGCCTCCTTTCGCCTAACTTATAAAGTTATTCTTTCTACTTTTTTTCTAGAATTCAGACATAGTTGTAATCCTAGAAAGTCGTTACACCAACATAGAACTGCCTTTTGAACAACGGTTCTACAACCAAGCGCCGCTTATCAAGTGCTACGCGGACACCATCGCCAATGAATGTCCCAAAGCTTTCATCATCGTTTGTGCTTCACCGATAGACTGCATGGTGCCGTTGATAGCTGAGGTTAGAACTACATTATTACTTACACATAAAAGTATTGAATATAGATAGAAAAATGAAGATTGATGATTGAAGAATGACAATAATATAATAACATTGTATGCCGAAATTGTATAAGTTTAATTTAATTAATTTGATATGCCTATTTAAATAAATAAATAAAATAAATAAATTAATTAAATGTAAAATTAAAAAAATGTTCGAAATAGAATATTAGTATTCTTATTTATTACTTTAATATTATATTAATTAATTAAATATTATTTTATATGTATCTCCCTTTTTCACGGGATCTTCCATAGGGAAGGTGCCCGGTCCTTTGGGAGGCTTACATGGGGATATGGATCCAACACGCAGAGGCCTTTGGAGAAATTTAATCTAAATATTGGGATTGGACATCTACCGATGACATTCCACGTCTGCACATATTTTATATATTATTTTATATTAGTGTTAAAACTTTCACTCGACTTTTTGTCGGATTTTTATAAATACCCCGTCCCGTTGCCTACGGGAAAAGAGATATCTATATCCCCACTCTATTTCTTGTGTGATGTGTGCGTGTTGTTGATGTTGCTCTGGGGCCTCTTCCTCTTATCCTGCCCTGTCGTGTGTTTATATTCGTTGTTTGTTGCGTGTCTAGTCTGCGTGTGTGGCTTTCTTCTTCTGGTGTATGTGTAGTTTGTGTATTTGCTGTGTTCTGTATGTGAGCTGTCTGATTGCTACGTCTGCCCCTTCCTCCTCTAACTGTTTCTGGAATGTCGACTGTTATGTTTGTATCCTGAGTGTTTGTTGTTAACTGCGTATTTTCTGATTGTTGAGTGTTTGATGCTTGTTGTTCATTTTGTGCGAGTTCTTGTTGTGTGTTTGTGTTATCTACAAACACTGTATCTCCTAGAACTTTACTAATTATGGTTGATGAGTGTATGGCTGCCTGTTTTTGAAGTATGGTTATATCTATTGTGGTGCCTAATTTTTCTAAATATGTATTTATGCTTTTCGCTACTACTCCTGTTGCTCCTACTACTATTGGAATAACAGCCGTTTGTGTGTTCCACAAACGACTGATTTCTGTTTTCAAAAGGTGATATTTACTTAATTTTTCTATCTCTTTAGCTCCGATGTTATAGTCTGACGGTACTGATATATCTATTAAAAATGTTTTATTATTTATTTTATCAATATAAATTAAATCTGGTCTGTTGTGTGTCACTGTAATGTCAGTTTGTACAGGTGTTTCCCACATGATTTTGGTTGTGTCGTTTTCTTTTACTTGGGGCTGGATCATGGTTTCTTTCCACCATAAGGGTGAAACTTCTATTTTATGTTTTTTTGCGAGACACCAGTAGACGTATTGAACAAGATTATTATGCCTTTTGACATAATAAGTGCCTGCCAATTTTTCGCACCCGGAGATGATATGTTGGGCTGTTTCGTCTTTTACGCGGCAAAGTCTGCATTTTCCATCCACTGCTGCCCTTAGTATGTCCCGCTGGTGTTGTAGTGTCATAACTGCCTGATCTTGTATCGCGAATACAGCAGAAACTATTCCTGGAGATACGTGTTGTTTTTTGATCCATTTAAAAGAGAGTTCTGTGTTTATGTTGGCCTGATCTAATACTTTTTTAGGGAATTGTCCGTGTAACTGCTTACCTCGCCATGATGTGTTTTGTGTTTTAACTATTGCTTGTTTTATCTCTGTGTCTGAGTGTGAATTGTTTTGTGGTAAGTTTAATTGTTGCTCTATTTCTCGTGATTCCTTTATTATTGAGTATTTATCCTTATTAATATCATGTTGTACTATGGCCTTAATCATATCATCGAATTCCGTCTTCAAATATTGTTTATATTTAACTATTTGTGATTTGTACATGTATTCTACGTTTATTAAACCTCTTCCCCCTTGTGTTATCGGTAAGTATAATCTTTCGACTTCTGCTTTCTGTTGGTGTGCTTTTTTAATTGCTAGTAGTTTTCTGGTTTTCGTATCTATTTTCTTTAAATCGGTAATTTTGTAGTTTATAATTCCAAATGAGTAGAGTAGTACTGGTATTGCATATGTGTTTATTCCTTTTATAATATTGCGGGCGTTGAGGTGTGTTTGTATTAGTTTTTTAACTCTTTTAGTATATTCTTTAGTTATTTGCTCCCTAATTTTGTTGTGTTCTATTTTTCCTGATTCGTGTATTCCCAAATATTTATAACTATCTCCTACTTGAAGTTCCTTAAATTTCTCCTGACTTAGTAGAATATGTCCTTCCCCAGATACAGTACTTCTGTGACCTGCCCTAATGTGAATTACGTTACATTTATCCAATCCAAATCGCATCCCTATGTCGCTAGTAAATATCTCTACACTATCTAACAAAACTTTAAGATTACTTTTATTATTTGCGTAAATTTTGAGGTCATCCATATATACTAAATGGTTTATCCAGAAACTATCCTTGAGTTTGTATCCTTTCAATTCATATTTGTTAAGTATAAAAGAAATAGGATTTATTGCTAAACAAAACAGTAGTGGTGAGAGGGAGTCCCCTTGGAAGATACCGCGCTTAATATAAATCGGTTCAGTAGTTATCGACTCTTGAGAGCCCCGAGCTGTCATTATCACCTTCCATGCTGGCATTGACCACTCCAGAAACCTTCTGATCACAGGTGGACATTTATAGATATCGAGTACTTTAAGTAGCCATTCATGGGAAACAGTATCAAAAGCTTTCTGATAGTCGATCCACGCCATACTCAAATTCTTTTGGGATTGATGTGCATCCTCCAATATTGCCTTATTTACCATTAAATGGTCTTTGCACCCTCTAGCTCCACGTCGGCATCCTCTTTGTTCTATTGACATTATGTCATTTGAATCGCAGTGGCTGTACAGTATGTCTGCTAAAACGGATGTTAATAATTTATATATACTAGGTAGACATGCTATTGGTCTCCAATTTTTTGGTTCTGCTGTGTTACAATTTTTTGGTATCAATATAACTTGGCCAGTGGTAAACCATTCTTCGAGTGGTTCTTGTCCTGTGATTATTTTGGTGAATAACAGAGATAGATATTTGTGTGTGCTAGTGAGGTATTTTAGGTAGTAATTTTGTATTTTGTCTATACCCGGGGTCTTCCAATTCAATAGCTTCCTTATGGCAGTTTTTACTTGTTCTATTGTAATTTCTTCTATGTTTGTTGTATCTATTGTATTAGTTGTTTCTTCTACTTCTTTTATCCAATTAGCTTGTGTGTTGTACTTTGTAGGTGTTGATAGTATTGACGTCCAAAATTCTTCTATTCCTTCCTTAGTCGGTAGTTTGATATCTGATTTATTATTGTTTCCTAAGCTTCTATATAATTTATGTTCATTTTCAGCAAATAACTGATTTTGTTCTTTCCTGCCGCTTATTTCTTCATATCGTTTTATTCTAGCGGCTAGTGCTTTTATTTTTTGTTTGATGGTTTCAGCTATGTTATTGTGGTCATTTTCATTTTTAATATTGTATGTTCGGTCCTTGCAAGTTATGTGGAGGGTATTTGGAGAAACTTCACAACTTCGATTCTGCAACCGTCGTTAGGAGAGTTGAGTAGAAGATTTGAGACAACTCGGTCCGCCAGGCGGTTGTGCCACTCGGTGTATTCGTAATCGCCGCACCTGCTTAATCCTTGGTAGGACATAGTTTAACGGAACTGTTGGAACCACCATAATAGTGTTTTGTGGTGCTGTGAACTGCATAATTATATAGAATATAGTGAAGCTGACCGCGCGGTTTGGCGAGCCTACTGCGACGACACTACTGCCCTCGGCGAAAGTGGATGAAAGGTTGGTGGAGTATTTTTTAATTACTTCTTCGCGGCTTGCAGGGATAGGATAATATCAGTTCCTCACCTAGTTCAGTAAACTTACTTCATACAGTCCACTGCAGGCTGTGCATACCGTACAGTCTTTTTTTGGTCACTTCGACCCAGGATACCGCTCCTAAGGTCTCATACCTCACCTAGGAATTCGTAATTCCCAGGTATTTAGACAGTACAGACGTTCTGTACCGTTATTTCTAACCGTGTTAGAATACCTCCCAATAAATATCATATATGTTAAGACGTTCTTAGCATATAATTTATTTATATTGGCCGTGCCAATTACTTCTTATTCCCCATTATTTAATGAAATTATAATTTCATTGTGTAGACGTTCTATACATATCTTATGTACTTACTTTACTTTTCTCCACTATACGAAGTATACAATATAAACAAAACACATAAATTATTATTTGTCGTACAATTATTCAGCTAAGTGTTATATAATTAAATTGTATAGGTAACAAGTATTAGTGAAAGTAATATAATATTAATTTTATAATTTCATTGGGCTACGTGTGTTGTTTCACAAGATGGCGGCACCTAAAGCAAAAATTTCTAGTGATAAGAAACATCCATTACCCAAAGAATTAACCGTGTTAATTCAACGAAAACAACTCTTGTTTTCACAAATGCAAAAGGTATATGATATGTCCCACGATTTATCGAATTCTGATACGAAAGAATTGTTTTTATTGCACGTCTCTGAAATTAGTGACCTACGTAGTTCATTCGAAAAAATAATATTCGATATATTCGAACAAGAACTTTTAGTTGATTCTGAGTCAATACTTAGAAGTCAAGAGTTACAAAGTTTTGATGAACTATATTTTCGAGTGAAATTATGTGCTTCGAAATATAGCTCGGCACGCATCGGCAATAACGGTGAGAATCGCTTGGTTACCATGGAGTCCCGCCCTCGCCTGCCTAAACTTGAATTATTTACATTTAATTCGGATATTGAGAATTTTAATACATTTTATGAAACATTTTGCTCGTTAGTACATGATCAGCCGCACATTCCAAAAATTGATAAATTTCATTATCTATTGTCTTGCACGAAAGGTTCTGCATTAAATATGGTTAAAAGTGTACCGATATCCGCCAATAACTACGATCTCGTCTGGCAGAGTTTAATTGATAAATATCGAGACAATAGATTGTTAGTTGGTAGGTACCTAGATAAAATGTTAAACTTTTCACCGTTACGCAAGGAATCGTCTGCTGATTTGAACATGTTTATTGAGAACTTCGAACATTCGTATAAGGCAATACAGGCACTTAATATTAAAGATTTAAGCAGTTATGTAATGTGTCATATTGCGTTAAGGGCATTAGATCCACAAACTCGAAAATATTTTGAACAAAAATTAGATCAAAATTCCATTCCTACCTTCGATGAATTAGCATTATTTATACATAATCAAATAAAAGTTCTAGATCATTCTGCGTCATATTCTAATGTGTATTCTAATAAATATCAACAAAATGATTCGCGACAAAAGGATACAAAAAAGCATTCGCTATCTTCTACACGCTCTGGATTAAAGGGTTTATGTGTACATTGTGATAGTAATCATATGATTTTCCGTTGTGAACAATTTCGTAAATTGTCTAATGAGCAACGTATTCGCCGTGCGAATGAATTAAAATTATGTCATAATTGTTTAAAATCAAATCATACCGTTAAGGCGTGTAAAAGTAATTTTAAATGTTTAATCTGTAATTTACCGCATCATGTTCTGTTACATCGTGAAGTTAGCGCGATAGATAATAACAAACCGTGTTCGAATCAGCTGATTTCGACTGAGACCGCTCCTGCGCCGTGCAAGGGAGACGAACAATCAATTATAAGTACGGTGTGTCATCTGACGTCTACGCATACTTCTAACTGTACAGTTATCTTGGGAACAGCTGTTGTGAATGTTTTGAACGCGTTTAATAATTATCAGCCCGTGCGCGTATTAATTGACTCTGGGGCGCAAAGTAATTTCATTACGTTAGATTGTTTTCAACGGTTAGGATTATCAGCTAATAAATGTCCATATAATATCTTCGGACTAGGTGGCGAATATGTAAAAAATTATGGAATGGCTTCGTGTGTTATTCAGCCGCGCTACAATAACACGCCGGTGTTTAACATTGATGCTGTAATTTTACCTAAAATTACATCCGACCAGCCAAACGTACTTATTCCCGAAAAGTTGATTACTAAGTATAAAGATTTACAATTAGCTGATCCGTATTTTTATACAACGTCCCCGATTGACATTATTTTATCGGGTGAAGTGTTTCCCTATATTTATGACGGGACAAAATTTATAATAAATAAAGATGTACCAGTGGCATTGGGGAGCATATTTGGTTACGTCATAACTGGGAGACTAGGGTTAAAAAATTGCTCTAGCAGTCTCGATGTTGTACCGTGTGCAACGTCATTTGTGTCGTACACAATTGAAAATAATTATTTAAATGATACACTTAAACGGTTTTGGGAGTTGGAATCTTTACCGTGTGAAGTTCCAACGGATCCTATGGAGGAGTTAGCCGAAAAAATGTACACAGAAAAACACTGTCGTGATGAAAATGGTCGTTATGTTTCTCCCATTTTATTAAACCCACACCATGCACCTATTGGTGATTCTTATGATGTGGCTATAACAAGGCTTAAACAGGTCGAGCGCCGCCTGGCGCGATCGCCAGACCTTCATAAGTCTTATGTTGACTTCATGCGAGAGTATGAATCTCTTGGACACATGGAGTTATATCAAGGTCCTGAGCAGTCAGGATATTATATACCGCACCATTGTGTTCTGCGTCCATCGTCCGTAAGTACACCTCTGCGCGTTGTTTACGACGGTTCAGCACAACCTAAGAATGGTATTTCAATTAACGATGCACTCTTGACAGGTAGAAAACTACATCCAGACTTACTAAAGATTATAATTCGCTTTCGGTTATATAAAGTTTGTCTCACTGCTGATGTGTCAAAGATGTATCGGGCTGTTCTGATTGATCCTGCTGATAGGAAGTACCAGCACATTCTTTGGCGAGAATCTCCAACGGAGCCAGTTCGCGTCTTCGAACTTCGAACGAATACCTACGGTCTCCGTAGTGCACCTTACATAGCTGTGCGCACGCTGCATCAGCTAGCTGAGGATGAGCTCACTCATGCTGAACGTCCGCGTACAGAGGCTGCAAAGGTGCTCAAACAAGGCTTCTACGTTGATGACGTATTATGGTCCTGCCCATCATTAGAACAGGCCTGCACGTTGCAGGATGATTTGCTGACACTTCTTAAAAGTGGTGGCTTTGATTTAAGAAAATGGGCTAGCAACTGTCCCGAGTTACTTACTCATATGCAGTCAAATCAAGTTGTAACCATCGATTTTCAAGATGATACGTTATCATCCTCCCTTAAGGTGTTAGGGTTGACATGGTTACCTGCCTGTGACAGTTTTGCGTTTTCCTATAACATGACTGATAATAAACAGACCAAACGATCAGTTTTAAAACTACTGGCGAGCATATTCGATCCTGTAGGTATTATTTCACCATGTACGTTTGTCGCAAAGTGTATCATGCAAGATCTCTGGAAGATGGGAGTCGCATGGGATGAGCAACTACCACCTGAGCCGTGCTCACAGTGGAATCGATTCATCTCCGATCTACCACTTTTGAGTGAATTGCGTTTTGAGCGTCACATCTTAATACCTAATTTTAGTGAAATACAATTAATAGCATTTTGCGATGCGTCATCCCGTGGATACGCAACGTGCTTATATATACGTAGTATAAACAATATAGGTGAAGTGAAGGTTCGACTGCTGACTAGTAAGTCAAAGGTTGCGCCGTTAAACCCACTCTTGTCTATACCTAGACTCGAACTCGAAGCAGCCGTGCTGCTATCGAAGGTTGTAAGTTTTGTCGTACAAAACTTAAGCGATAATAATTTATCTGTTTCTATATTTGCGCTCAGCGATTCGAAAAATGTTTTGGCTTGGATACATACACAACCATACACGTTAAAAACTTTTGTGGCTAACCGTGTTAGTCGCATTATTGCCGCAGTACCACCTAGTTGTTGGTATCACGTGAAGGGCGAAAATAACGCTGCAGACATATGTTCACGTGGAACGTTGCCTGCTCACTTCGTGGAAAGAGCTACAGAGTGGATTCACGGCCCCGATTGGCTATATGATAACCAACAAAAGTGGCCTATAAAACCATATTTATTAAATCATAACTTCAAGATTCCCGAACTTAAATCAAATAGTGCAACATTTAGTTTTAATTCTTCTCTAAAGGTTGAAATTAAAAATGACCTTGAAGAAATATTTAATAAGTGTTCTTCTTTTAATAAATTACAGCGTATTATTTCATGGTGTCATAGATTTATTATAAATCTTCAGTGTAAAATTTCAAATCGGTCTTTAGGCCCTCTAACGACCCTTGAGTTGCGCAAAGGTCATGATTCAATTATTAGAATTATTCAACAAAATCACTTTGAATCTGAAATAGTAGCGTTAGAAAAGGGTAAGTTTGTAGCCTCTTTACGTAAACTATCACCCTTCGTTGAAAATAAAGTCCTCAGGGTGGGGGGTCGTATCTCACAATCTGACCTTCCGTACAATACGAAGCACCCGGTTTTGCTACCAAAATGCCATACAAGTAAATTATTAATCGAATATTTGCACGTAAAATACCTACACGTAGGGCCTCGTACATTACAAGGTCTAATGTGTCAAAACTATTGGCTCGTTGGTGCTCGTAGCATCATTCGATCGGTACTGACAAAGTGTAAGGTGTGTTTTAAATGCCGACCTACTGCATTACAACCTCAAATGGGTACGTTGCCCATGTCCCGACTTAAGGTTGATAAGGTATTCAGCCATGTAGGTACAGATATAGGTGGTCCATTCCTTGTAAAAGAAAGTACACGTCGTAACGCAAAAATATACAAGGCTTATCTATGCCTATTTGTATGTTTTTCAACAAAAGCAGTACACTGCGAGGTGTTAACTGATTTATCAGCTGAATGTTTTCTAGCTGCATATGACCGTTTCGTAGCCCGTCGCGGATTAAGTACTTGTTTATATTCCGATTGCGGGACGAATTATGTATCGGCAGCCAAGCATCTCAAGGAGGTACTTAGATTTTTAAATGGTAATAAGATTCATGACGAGGTACTCGTAGGATTAACCGCGCGGCAAGTAGAGTGGAGGACAAATCCTCCTAACGCAGCTTCCATGGGTGGACTTTGGGAAGCCGGGATAAAAAGTACGAAACACATTTTACAACGTATTGTAGGTGATAGAAGTCTCACTCTGGAAGAGTTGTCAACTGTGTTCTGCAGAATAGAGGCTGTATTAAACTCACGCCCTTTATGTACACTATCTGAAAACCCAAACGAGTTCGATGTATTAACTGCTGGTCATTTCCTGATAGGACAAAGCTTAGTGGCTGTGCCTGAATATAATTATGAGGACGTTCCTCAACATAGATTATCTCGTTGGCAGTCAATTCAAAAAATATCACAGTTATTTTGGAAGCGCTGGTCAAATGACTATCTTCATACTCTGCAACAAAGAGAGAAGTGGTTTGCCTCACCTCCTAACGTAAAGATTGGTGATTTAGTTTTACTGAAATCAAATTTGACGCGCCCATTGCAGTGGCCTCTTGGTAGAATTGAAACAACACACGAGGGCGTTGATGGCATTATTCGTGTAGTTACTTTGAGAACTAAAAATGGTCTAATTAAGAGACCGGTGAATAAAATTTGTCCATTACCGTATGCAAATTAATTACCTTTTATTTTTTTCTTAGGTTAAATTTTATTGTTTATCTAGATTAATTAATTATTATTATTCTTTTTTTTCAAAAATATACCTCACTAAAGGTTTATTTATTCTATGTGTTTTGTTTACATAGGTTAGTGGATTGTATATCCCTTACTTGCTTTTTAATTTAGAATGGGGAATTCATCATGTTGAATTCGGTGAGGGGTATGTTCGGTCCTTGCAAGTTATGTGGAGGGTATTTGGAGAAACTTCACAACTTCGATTCTGCAACCGTCGTTAGGAGAGTTGAGTAGAAGATTTGAGACAACTCGGTCCGCCAGGCGGTTGTGCCACTCGGTGTATTTGTAATCGCCGCACCTGCTTAATCCTTGGTAGGACATAGTTTAACGGAACTGTTGGAACCACCATAATAGTGTTTTGTGGTGCTGTGAACTGCATAATTATATAGAATATAGTGAAGCTGACCGCGCGGTTTGGCGAGCCTACTGCGACGACACTACTGCCCTCGGCGAAAGTGGATGAAAGGTTGGTGGAGTATTTTTTAATTACTTCTTCGCGGCTTGCAGGGATAGGATAATATCAGTTCCTCACCTAGTTCAGTAAACTTACTTCATACAGTCCACTGCAGGCTGTGCATACCGTACATTGTATTTTTCGTATAATTTGTTTTTTATGTTTATCATCCTGCGTGTTGTTGTTCCTCTTTTAATTTCTATTAATTGCCCTAACTCTTTTCTAAGTTTTTCTATTTTATTTACTATACGTTTCTTCCAGGGTGGATCAGTTTTTGGTTTTATTGTATTTTTGGGCATGAAAGGTCTCTGATTGTTGTTAATTATTAGTGTTTTAGCAGTTGCGTATATTATATTGTTTATGGATATAAGGCCGTTGTTAGTTATTAATAGATTAGGTATGTATTTGTTAATAGTGTGTAAGTTGTCTATAAATTGTTTGTTTATTTTTGCTTTTGGTAGGAATAATCGATCGGCTAAAGTAGTTTCTGTGGTTTCTGCTAAAACTTGTAAGAATTGCAAAATTAATGGATCCTGATTTTCGTTAACCTCTATATTACTAGTAAGTTCGTCTATTGTAGCTGCTTGCTCTGGTGAATTGTGTGTTTGTTGCGTGTTTGCACTTGTTGTGATTGCGTGTATGTTTGGTGGCGTATCTGAGTGTTCATTGACAATTGACACATAATCTGTGCTTGTTGATGGTAGTGTAAGTGTACCTTCTGCTTGTCGTTTTATTCGGTCTTGTAGCTCTTGTGAAATAACATTTTGTTTGATAATCCTGCGTGCCTGGTTGGATAACTTATTTCCATCGAATTTTCGAATTTTGGGATTATTCGGATTTCTGTCTTTGAAAAGTGTGTATAATTTCCTAATGTAGCCGGGTCCCGCGATGCGGGCTTTAAAGTAACAGTAAAGTAACTCCTCCGTCTCCTCGTTTGACCACTTTCTTCGTCTATCTTCATTACCTATTGTGGTCGATGCAGACGAGCCGACAGAGTCTGTGGGCGAAGCCCTACTCTGCAAAGCATCGTCCGCCCCCTCCCCGCCCCGTTGGTCGGCTGTAGCATCTTCGGTCCTCCCGACTCTCGCCCGCCTGTTCAGCAGAGAGCCGCTGACGGTTCGCATGCTGAGACGTCCAGCGTCAGCTCCAGACGTGCCCCGGCGATCGCCCCCGGGAAGCGGTCCTATACGTGTTTCATTATTTTCAGTCTCCATTCTCTCTGGGTTGCCATTGCCATGTTAGCCGTGCCAGTAATTGATATTATCACGTGTCCGCCCTCCACTTGGGTCTGGTGGTCGACCCGGACGTATGGTTGGGCTTTGGAGGGCATATTATTTCATATATTATTATCACACATTATTTTATATATTATTATTTTTTTAATATTATTTATTGTAGTACTATAATTTATATTATTTTAATTTTATCTCGTTTGTATCTAATTTTTATTTGCCCCATGTTTTGAACATAGTGCTCAATCATCCTGTGACCATGAATCCATACATTTTTTTTTGTCATAAGTGTAATTAATACTCAGTGAACATCAGAAATCAGTCAGTAAACAAAAATAATCATTTTTTTAGTAGAATTTTGTTCAAAGATGTTCACCGATAATATCAAAGACACCGTCCTTGATATACTCACCTCTCCGTCTCTGCGGCTATCATAACTGAGTGACGTAAATAGATAACTTGTATCCCCGTTGTAAGCAATTTTCATGTAACAATGAGTATATCCCAGTTGTGAAGCAATTTCATGCGATATGAGCTAAAAAGAAAAGAATTTGAAAATATTTTTATACAGATTCATTTTTTTTGTGACTTAGTTGTTAGCCTCAGATGGCTATGACAACTTTACCCGGTCTGTGGGTGAGCGCTGAGGGCTCTCAAACCGGTGATTCATTTTCAAAATCTGTCATACTAATATTACTTATCACTATCAATGCCAAAACTGTTACAGCGGTGAGAATGGTAAATCAATAAGTTCTTCCTCTCCTGACCTTTATGTTTATGACTCGTAAAATAACGATATTCCGTTCTACTCATAATCTGTATTGAATATTGTGTTCCGTACCTTTATGGGGGGATATAAAAACCCATAATATTTTGTTAGTCGCTACTATACAAAAATACACAAGCGTTATGATAATTTATTTATAAACTACTAGTTTCTGACCGCGGCTTCGCTCGCGTAAGACGTTATTTTCCTAAAGTTTTTCATCCCTTATTTTTATTTTACCCCTTAAGGGTGAATTTTTTACGAAATTTTAATGTCATTTATTTATATTTAATCAATAGCCTAAAAATAAGTTTCAAGCTTCTGGCTTTAAAAATGACGATACTTCCTTACAACTTTTCATTCCCGTTTACAACCCTTTTTTTTGCTTTAAAAAGTAGACTATGTCCTTTATCAGGCTCTAGAATATCTGTGTACTAAATTTCATTTAGATCGGTCCTTTAGTTTTGGCGTTAAAGAGCGACAGAAAGACAAAGTTACTTTCGCATTTATAATATTAATAGGTACCTCCGACTGTGTGAATTAAGTACATATTTAATATTATTATTTTGTTTAAACAACCACGTTTTCCCGTAATATTAATAATAATACCAACATTGATAACATCCACAATATTTTAACCACATTTTTTTTTATATCAGCAGTTGCTATGTAACGGCTACTGCGCAGAAAACTGATGCATGATGTCCCATTATTAAACAAATGTGTCCCAATTACGTCACATCTACGGACACTTTTCTACTTTCATTTATTGCATAATTATACACCACCACCCAGGTGGTGTATAATTATAGCATTTAATAAAATAAAACAAACAAAACTAATATAATAAAAGAAGCAATGTTTGTATATTTATATAAATATGTAATCTATATATTCGGTATCTCGGAAGCGGCACTAAAGATTGTCGCGAATTTAGTATGTAGGACGTTTTGTGGCGTGGCGATAAATCGATCTAACTCAGATGAATTTATCAAAAATATCGTTTTGACTATATTTAAAAAAATATATATTTAGACTATAAAGGTAAATACAGCCACTGTTATTAAAAATAGAAAGCTAAGCGGAAAAATCGAGCAGACTAATCCAGCATCTTGCGATTCTTCTTTATCATTTCCCCTATTTTAATTTATTATATATTTCATCAATTTAAAATAAATATTTTTTAATATCTAAATATAGTATACTAAAATACAATTTTTCTATAAAATTATATCGCTAAACTCGGTCAACTTCCTTAATCTTTCTCGATAAACAGGCTTACCTACCTTTCACAATAAGATTTTTTGAATTCGAACTGATAGTAGGTACCTGTGATTACTATATTCTTCTTTTTAATATCATCATTCTTCTACTCTTATCACAATTACTTGGGTCAATACAATATGTACTCTTCTTTCATAGTAGGGTACATATTGTAAAACTCATTGGCAATAGTTTTACGACCGGCCGCCTGCCACACGTCAACCCTCCTTGAGAACGTAATTGTTGACCAAACGGCATCAGATGGAGTTGACCCAGGTCATTATAAGGCTTTTAGTTGTCTTTTACGACATCCACGAGCAAAGTAAGGGTTGGTAGTATTCGTAGCCGCTACTACACAGTAAATATTATATATTCTTCTTTATATATTCTTTATATAAATAATAATAAAATGATTGTCTTGTTATTCCAGTAATATATTGTAAGACTTTTGTATAAAAAGCTATGAGTTTATAATAGAAGGTCACTGTACCAATAGTTTGAACTTAGAATTAAAATGCTACATAGCGAAATGTCATTATGCCATACCTTTTCGGGAATAAACATAAAATTCAGGGACTAAAGTTTGAAATGACGCGATTTCAGTGTATGAAAATATACATTTAGATAAATATACTCTTTGGAATAAGCGTAACATAGAGTATGAACACCATAATTTTTATTTCTTATTACATCTGGTTAACTAATATCAACATTAAAAAGTTGAATTGAGTGGAATAATTTACTGAGATCAGAAAATATGAGTTGAATTCCGAAAAATAACTTGTTAAATTGAAATAGCTACGTGGACTTACGTAATATTTTTACCGAACTAATTATTTGTAAATAATTTTAATGAAGAAATCAAAATCAAATTGGATTTAGGTCTCCCCAAGGAGGATAATTCTAATATTGCCGCTTGATATATAATTTGGCAATCACAGTATTATAATGTTATAATTTTCTAAAGCGAATACGGATGGCCGTTTTTATGATAATCCGTTAATTCGTTTTTGTGTATGGCAAAGTAATTAACTAATATAACCTATCATGGTTAATTAAAAAAGGTTTCTATACAAATTAGAATTACTATTTTATTTCTTGAAATCGAAACGTAATATATTGTTGAATAACCCCATAAAATATCATTGTTGCGTCATAGCCGGGTTGCCTCACAAATTTATGGACTATTAATGGCCAAATTATTCTCTATACTATTATTCTGCTTCGGTTAATCATAAACGTTTTACAATGCTATAATATTATACATGAACAGTTTATTAGTTAAAGATGGCCCATTAAGCTCGACCTTATACATTCATTATCAATTTTTGACTAATAGTGAATTATATTAATTTAGCTTCTGTTCGTAGTTTCCCTCGCAGTTTTCTAGATTAAGTCTAGCAAAACCGTGGGATAACTATGGTAAAACGTTGTCGTACATGTCGGATAATAAGTAGCCTATATGCTATTCTATAGCCTATATCTGTGCCAAATTTCATCCAAATCACTACAGCTATTCTGTCATGTTTGTTCGTATATTTACGGTCAAAATAAAATTTAAGTGAGTACAGTGGCAGATGAGCCAGAGGAATACTTATTCCTTTTTCTCTACAGCCACACAAACGCGTGCAAAGCACTTTCGATATTAAAATTCATGTCGAATATGATTCACTTTCATCTGGTCAATATTGATTGACTGCACAGATACCTGACCTACCGTGCCAGTACGGTTGGTTCGATTCCTACGCAGGACAATGCTTAGTGCAATCCACAATATATTGTCCTGAGTCTGGATATAATCTGTTTTCGTTAATTATATGTTTGTAAAGTCCCCCGCAATACAAGGATTATTTCTTTAGTGCAGGATGGTTGTCTTTAATACAAAAAAAATAAAAGAAAATAACCAAAATTAGGCATTTCACAATCATATTATGACATTTTGAGATACTAGCGTAAATTTTAAAAATATAAAGACATTAATTTTCAATTATAACACAAATTACTTACTATTACTATGTCACGCTAGTCCGACATATTGGTATAGCGTTATATTTCGAGTTTCTCCTGTCTTCTGTAACCAGAGGTAAGGGGTGAATTGTATTCATAATCCATCACCATTCGAGAATGTTAATTACTTACATACATACATACATATCATCATGCCATATCCCTTGCAGGGTAGGCAGAGAGAACAGAGTGCCAGAGAACTCTATCTCTGCATACTTCACTGGCTTCCTCAACATTCATAATTCTCTTCATACACGCTCGCCGGTTTCGGAGACTCTTGACTCCACCTTCCTTCAGTACATGACCGATCTGGTCTAGGTAGGTTAGTCTCGGTCTCCCTCGGTACCTACATCCTTCCACTTTCGCATTGTATATCTTCTTAACCAGACGTTCGTTCGGCATTCTTTCCACATGTCCGAACCATCGGAGCATTCCCTTTCGCATCTTTACACCAATACTCTCTTTCATACCTACTCGCTCTCTTAATACAATTTTTAAAAAAATAATAAAAAAAAAAAAATTAAAAAGAATACAATTGTTAATTATTTCATTCTCTTAAAAACAAAACAAAATGTAAATGAGAATTTACAAAGATGATTTCATTACTTATAAATTTAACACGCTTTGTCAACTCATTTATATTAGTTGGAAATGATTTTCACGTCAAAATAAATAATTCTCACAATCACCAGAATGACGAATAATAAATATTTACGTTGTCCCAAAAGGCCAAGCGTTCTCAATCTACAGACGAATTGCCACGCTCCCTCGACGCTACCATTTGTAACAACATTGAATTTATCAAGCAAACATTCAAACAATCATGTTTGCTGATTGCAAATTGAGAAATGAATCGTGGAGAGAAATAAGGCTTTTGATGTGCTTGGATTGTGAACGCTTTATAAAGACTTCAACGTAAAGGAAGACGTGATCCTCAATGACTGACCTGTACTAATATTTATACCGTGTTGTGACTAGATTTTTATTTTATTATTGCTTATGGTGGCAAACGAGCAGACAGTACACCTGATGGTAAGTGTTACTTCCGCCCATGGACCTTTGTAATACTAAGGGTATAGCTAGGTCGCTGTCTACACATACAAACCCCAAACCCACCCCAGTTGGACTTCCGGCTCTCTCGCTCACCAAACTAAGCGCAATAGCACATTGCAATTACTCAGACGTCGATCTTCTGCGAGTTACAAATACAATGTATCACCATTGTTAACTTTTACCCAGGTTATGTTGTGATGGTAATTAGCTCTAATAAATGATGGTGTGGTCGCTTTATTAGTTAACTCGTAATCGGATGCCACTTATGGGATCTGGTCCAGCCATAATCTTTTGCATTTTGAGTATCCTATTGCGGTCCAAAGTTTGGTTAGTAAACATGTTGTGTATAGTGTGTAAGTTTGGTTAGTAAACATGTTGTGTGAAGTATTAAGCCTATAACATTGTGTAAACATTGTCGGGTAGATAGCACACCGTCACCTTAAGACGTAAATACAATACGAGATGAAAATTTGCATGTCCTACAATTGGTCGCGGTAGTGTAGTGGCAGCACGATTGGGCCGGAATCCCAATAGGCGCGGGTTCGAATCCCGCTTGCGACATCAATTTTTCATTTCGTAATCGGATTTTATAAATTAAGCATATTAAATGCTAAAATTTCAGTAAATTTAAATAACAAGGTTGTGTCATCGTTTAATACAATTCTAACTGTAAAGTTTGAAGTATTAAGCCTATAACATTGTGTAAACATTGTCGGGTAGATAGCACACCGTCACCTTAAGACGTAAATACAATACGAGATGAAAATTTGCATGTCCTACAATTGGTCGCGGTAGTGTAGTGGCAGCACGATTGGGCCGGAATCCCAATAGGCGCGGGTTCGAATCCCGCTTGCGACATCAATTTTTCATTTCGTAATCGGATTTTATAAATTAAGCATATTAAATGCTAAAATTTCAGTAAATTTAAATAACAAGGTTGTGTCATCGTTTAATACAATTCTAACTGTAAAGTTTGAAGTATTAAGCCTATAACATTGTGTAAACATTGTCGGGTAGATAGCACACCGTCACCTTAAGACGTAAATACAATACGAGATGAAAATTTGCATGTCCTACAATTGGTCGCGGTAGTGTAGTGGCAGCACGATTGGGCCGGAATCCCAATAGGCGCGGGTTCGAATCCCGCTTGCGACATCAATTTTTCATTTCGTAATCGGATTTTATAAATTAAGCATATTAAATGCTAAAATTTCAGTAAATTTAAATAACAAGGTTGTGTCATCGTTTAATACAATTCTAACTGTAAAGTTTGAAGTATTAAGCCTATAACATTGTGTAAACATTGTCGGGTAGATAGCACACCGTCACCTTAAGACGTAAATACAATACGAGATGAAAATTTGCATGTCCTACAATTGGTCGCGGTAGTGTAGTGGCAGCACGATTGGGCCGGAATCCCAATAGGCGCGGGTTCGAATCCCGCTTGCGACATCAATTTTTCATTTCGTAATCGGATTTTATAAATTAAGCATATTAAATGCTAAAATTTCAGTAAATTTAAATAACAAGGTTGTGTCATCGTTTAATACAATTCTAACTGTAAAGTTTGAAGTATTAAGCCTATAACATTGTGTAAACATTGTCGGGTAGATAGCACACCGTCACCTTAAGACGTAAATACAATACGAGATGAAAATTTGCATGTCCTACAATTGGTCGCGGTAGTGTAGTGGCAGCACGATTGGGCCGGAATCCCAATAGGCGCGGGTTCGAATCCCGCTTGCGACATCAATTTTTCATTTCGTAATCGGATTTTATAAATTAAGCATATTAAATGCTAAAATTTCAGTAAATTTAAATAACAAGGTTGTGTCATCGTTTAATACAATTCTAACTGTAAAGTTTGAAGTATTAAGCCTATAACATTGTGTAAACATTGTCGGGTAGATAGCACACCGTCACCTTAAGACGTAAATACAATACGAGATGAAAATTTGCATGTCCTACAATTGGTCGCGGTAGTGTAGTGGCAGCACGATTGGGCCGGAATCCCAATAGGCGCGGGTTCGAATCCCGCTTGCGACATCAATTTTTCATTTCGTAATCGGATTTTATAAATTAAGCATATTAAATGCTAAAATTTCAGTAAATTTAAATAACAAGGTTGTGTCATCGTTTAATACAATTCTAACTGTAAAGTTTGAAGTATTAAGCCTATAACATTGTGTAAACATTGTCGGGTAGATAGCACACCGTCACCTTAAGACGTAAATACAATACGAGATGAAAATTTGCATGTCCTACAATTGGTCGCGGTAGTGTAGTGGCAGCACGATTGGGCCGGAATCCCAATAGGCGCGGGTTCGAATCCCGCTTGCGACATCAATTTTTCATTTCGTAATCGGATTTTATAAATTAAGCATATTAAATGCTAAAATTTCAGTAAATTTAAATAACAAGGTTGTGTCATCGTTTAATACAATTCTAACTGTAAAGTTTGAAGTATTAAGCCTATAACATTGTGTAAACATTGTCGGGTAGATAGCACACCGTCACCTTAAGACGTAAATACAATACGAGATGAAAATTTGCATGTCCTACAATTGGTCGCGGTAGTGTAGTGGCAGCACGATTGGGCCGGAATCCCAATAGGCGCGGGTTCGAATCCCGCTTGCGACATCAATTTTTCATTTCGTAATCGGATTTTATAAATTAAGCATATTAAATGCTAAAATTTCAGTAAATTTAAATAACAAGGTTGTGTCATCGTTTAATACAATTCTAACTGTAAAGTTTGAAGTATTAAGCCTATAACATTGTGTAAACATTGTCGGGTAGATAGCACACCGTCACCTTAAGACGTAAATACAATACGAGATGAAAATTTGCATGTCCTACAATTGGTCGCGGTAGTGTAGTGGCAGCACGATTGGGCCGGAATCCCAATAGGCGCGGGTTCGAATCCCGCTTGCGACATCAATTTTTCATTTCGTAATCGGATTTTATAAATTAAGCATATTAAATGCTAAAATTTCAGTAAATTTAAATAACAAGGTTGTGTCATCGTTTAATACAATTCTAACTGTAAAGTTTGAAGTATTAAGCCTATAACATTGTGTAAACATTGTCGGGTAGATAGCACACCGTCACCTTAAGACGTAAATACAATACGAGATGAAAATTTGCATGTCCTACAATTGGTCGCGGTAGTGTAGTGGCAGCACGATTGGGCCGGAATCCCAATAGGCGCGGGTTCGAATCCCGCTTGCGACATCAATTTTTCATTTCGTAATCGGATTTTATAAATTAAGCATATTAAATGCTAAAATTTCAGTAAATTTAAATAACAAGGTTGTGTCATCGTTTAATACAATTCTAACTGTAAAGTTTGAAGTATTAAGCCTATAACATTGTGTAAACATTGTCGGGTAGATAGCACACCGTCACCTTAAGACGTAAATACAATACGAGATGAAAATTTGCATGTCCTACAATTGGTCGCGGTAGTGTAGTGGCAGCACGATTGGGCCGGAATCCCAATAGGCGCGGGTTCGAATCCCGCTTGCGACATCAATTTTTCATTTCGTAATCGGATTTTATAAATTAAGCATATTAAATGCTAAAATTTCAGTAAATTTAAATAACAAGGTTGTGTCATCGTTTAATACAATTCTAACTGTAAAGTTTGAAGTATTAAGCCTATAACATTGTGTAAACATTGTCGGGTAGATAGCACACCGTCACCTTAAGACGTAAATACAATACGAGATGAAAATTTGCATGTCCTACAATTGGTCGCGGTAGTGTAGTGGCAGCACGATTGGGCCGGAATCCCAATAGGCGCGGGTTCGAATCCCGCTTGCGACATCAATTTTTCATTTCGTAATCGGATTTTATAAATTAAGCATATTAAATGCTAAAATTTCAGTAAATTTAAATAACAAGGTTGTGTCATCGTTTAATACAATTCTAACTGTAAAGTTTGAAGTATTAAGCCTATAACATTGTGTAAACATTGTCGGGTAGATAGCACACCGTCACCTTAAGACGTAAATACAATACGAGATGAAAATTTGCATGTCCTACAATTGGTCGCGGTAGTGTAGTGGCAGCACGATTGGGCCGGAATCCCAATAGGCGCGGGTTCGAATCCCGCTTGCGACATCAATTTTTCATTTCGTAATCGGATTTTATAAATTAAGCATATTAAATGCTAAAATTTCAGTAAATTTAAATAACAAGGTTGTGTCATCGTTTAATACAATTCTAACTGTAAAGTTTGAAGTATTAAGCCTATAACATTGTGTAAACATTGTCGGGTAGATAGCACACCGTCACCTTAAGACGTAAATACAATACGAGATGAAAATTTGCATGTCCTACAATTGGTCGCGGTAGTGTAGTGGCAGCACGATTGGGCCGGAATCCCAATAGGCGCGGGTTCGAATCCCGCTTGCGACATCAATTTTTCATTTCGTAATCGGATTTTATAAATTAAGCATATTAAATGCTAAAATTTCAGTAAATTTAAATAACAAGGTTGTGTCATCGTTTAATACAATTCTAACTGTAAAGTTTGAAGTATTAAGCCTATAACATTGTGTAAACATTGTCGGGTAGATAGCACACCGTCACCTTAAGACGTAAATACAATACGAGATGAAAATTTGCATGTCCTACAATTGGTCGCGGTAGTGTAGTGGCAGCACGATTGGGCCGGAATCCCAATAGGCGCGG
Organism: Lymantria monacha; assembly: GCA_905163515.2. Classification (NCBI taxonomy): domain Eukaryota; kingdom Metazoa; phylum Arthropoda; class Insecta; order Lepidoptera; family Erebidae; genus Lymantria; species Lymantria monacha. The sequence goes on from LR991099.1 coordinate 21,006,316, forward strand.
GTTCGAATCCCGCTTGCGACATCAATTTTTCATTTCGTAATCGGATTTTATAAATTAAGCATATTAAATGCTAAAATTTCAGTAAATTTAAATAACAAGGTTGTGTCATCGTTTAATACAATTCTAACTGTAAAGTTTGAAGTATTAAGCCTATAACATTGTGTAAACATTGTCGGGTAGATAGCACACCGTCACCTTAAGACGTAAATACAATACGAGATGAAAATTTGCATGTCCTACAATTGGTCGCGGTAGTGTAGTGGCAGCACGATTGGGCCGGAATCCCAATAGGCGCGGGTTCGAATCCCGCTTGCGACATCAATTTTTCATTTCGTAATCGGATTTTATAAATTAAGCATATTAAATGCTAAAATTTCAGTAAATTTAAATAACAAGGTTGTGTCATCGTTTAATACAATTCTAACTGTAAAGTTTGAAGTATTAAGCCTATAACATTGTGTAAACATTGTCGGGTAGATAGCACACCGTCACCTTAAGACGTAAATACAATACGAGATGAAAATTTGCATGTCCTACAATTGGTCGCGGTAGTGTAGTGGCAGCACGATTGGGCCGGAATCCCAATAGGCGCGGGTTCGAATCCCGCTTGCGACATCAATTTTTCAATTTTTCATTTCGTAATCGGATTTTATAAATTAAGCATATTAAATGCTAAAATTTCAGTAAATTTAAATAACAAGGTTGTGTCATCGTTTAATACAATTCTAACTGTAAAGTTTGAAGTATTAAGCCTATAACATTGTGTAAACATTGTCGGGTAGATAGCACACCGTCACCTTAAGACGTAAATACAATACGAGATGAAAATTTGCATGTCCTACAATTGGTCGCGGTAGTGTAGTGGCAGCACGATTGGGCCGGAATCCCAATAGGCGCGGGTTCGAATCCCGCTTGCGACATCAATTTTTCATTTCGTAATCGGATTTTATAAATTAAGCATATTAAATGCTAAAATTTCAGTAAATTTAAATAACAAGGTTGTGTCATCGTTTAATACAATTCTAACTGTAAAGTTTGAAGTATTAAGCCTATAACATTGTGTAAACATTGTCGGGTAGATAGCACACCGTCACCTTAAGACGTAAATACAATACGAGATGAAAATTTGCATGTCCTACAATTGGTCGCGGTAGTGTAGTGGCAGCACGATTGGGCCGGAATCCCAATAGGCGCGGGTTCGAATCCCGCTTGCGACATCAATTTTTCATTTCGTAATCGGATTTTATAAATTAAGCATATTAAATGCTAAAATTTCAGTAAATTTAAATAACAAGGTTGTGTCATCGTTTAATACAATTCTAACTGTAAAGTTTGAAGTATTAAGCCTATAACATTGTGTAAACATTGTCGGGTAGATAGCACACCGTCACCTTAAGACGTAAATACAATACGAGATGAAAATTTGCATGTCCTACAATTGGTCGCGGTAGTGTAGTGGCAGCACGATTGGGCCGGAATCCCAATAGGCGCGGGTTCGAATCCCGCTTGCGACATCAATTTTTCATTTCGTAATCGGATTTTATAAATTAAGCATATTAAATGCTAAAATTTCAGTAAATTTAAATAACAAGGTTGTGTCATCGTTTAATACAATTCTAACTGTAAAGTTTGAAGTATTAAGCCTATAACATTGTGTAAACATTGTCGGGTAGATAGCACACCGTCACCTTAAGACGTAAATACAATACGAGATGAAAATTTGCATGTCCTACAATTGGTCGCGGTAGTGTAGTGGCAGCACGATTGGGCCGGAATCCCAATAGGCGCGGGTTCGAATCCCGCTTGCGACATCAATTTTTCATTTCGTAATCGGATTTTATAAATTAAGCATATTAAATGCTAAAATTTCAGTAAATTTAAATAACAAGGTTGTGTCATCGTTTAATACAATTCTAACTGTAAAGTTTGAAGTATTAAGCCTATAACATTGTGTAAACATTGTCGGGTAGATAGCACACCGTCACCTTAAGACGTAAATACAATACGAGATGAAAATTTGCATGTCCTACAATTGGTCGCGGTAGTGTAGTGGCAGCACGATTGGGCCGGAATCCCAATAGGCGCGGGTTCGAATCCCGCTTGCGACATCAATTTTTCATTTCGTAATCGGATTTTATAAATTAAGCATATTAAATGCTAAAATTTCAGTAAATTTAAATAACAAGGTTGTGTCATCGTTTAATACAATTCTAACTGTAAAGTTTGAAGTATTAAGCCTATAACATTGTGTAAACATTGTCGGGTAGATAGCACACCGTCACCTTAAGACGTAAATACAATACGAGATGAAAATTTGCATGTCCTACAATTGGTCGCGGTAGTGTAGTGGCAGCACGATTGGGCCGGAATCCCAATAGGCGCGGGTTCGAATCCCGCTTGCGACATCAATTTTTCATTTCGTAATCGGATTTTATAAATTAAGCATATTAAATGCTAAAATTTCAGTAAATTTAAATAACAAGGTTGTGTCATCGTTTAATACAATTCTAACTGTAAAGTTTGAAGTATTAAGCCTATAACATTGTGTAAACATTGTCGGGTAGATAGCACACCGTCACCTTAAGACGTAAATACAATACGAGATGAAAATTTGCATGTCCTACAATTGGTCGCGGTAGTGTAGTGGCAGCACGATTGGGCCGGAATCCCAATAGGCGCGGGTTCGAATCCCGCTTGCGACATCAATTTTTCATTTCGTAATCGGATTTTATAAATTAAGCATATTAAATGCTAAAATTTCAGTAAATTTAAATGTTGTGTATAGTTTTATTGTTTTTTTTTATAAAAAAAAATATTTGATTTGGTTATTATATTGACTTCATTTGAAGTGAGTAAAAAAAATATTAAAAAAACAAACCCGCTGAGTTTCTTATCGGATCTTCACAGATCCGGTGGTAGATTTTCATTAATTTATTGTGAAATATTAAAATTGACGATATGTAAATGCGTTAGCGTGGGGTTTATGCATAATAAATTTTGTTTTTTAAATTTACTGTTAAAACCGCCTGATAGCTTCCTAGCGTTATGAAGAGCAGCATTTTTCCAGAGAAATTATAATACCAAGTCTAATATTTAACAATCTAAATGTAGCGATTATTCTACATTTTGAGAAGGCCTATTTTCAATCGTACCAACTATACGTACACAACATCGATAGTTTGATTGATGAATGGAATATTCTTTTACTTCAGCTGCACCTATAATGGTACACTTGGGTAACCTATGAAATAAAGAACTGATTAAGACGTAAGTGTCAGCGCACACTTAATAACTATCTTTGTTCTGGTTAAATTTCGCTATTAGTGCACATCTGTTTGGTAAGTGATATACGAATACAATTCATCACGTTTTATCTTATCCATTGGTGTCTTTAAAGACGACAAAGGCACACAACACTACATCTATGCAAAAAAAAAGAAAATTCTAATTCTCCAAACCGTATAATTTAATGACCATTGTAGTATAATAGAGGAAACTCTCTCAGAGGCTTGAGCCCATTAGTGAGACATATATGAGCTAAGATGATTATGACGATGAATATCAGATGTCCAAACATCCGATCGATATGATTACCTGACCAATATGCTTTTGCAAAAAAAAATCTACAGCCATATTTAATAACGAGTTTTATCTAACGATGAATCGAACGTTCGATGGTAAAATATGTAGTTATATATAAGGTTCTATCAAACTACGAGGATTGCGGCTCTTGTGAAGATTGAACATTGCAATTGTTTGCCTTTCTCGATTATTTTGCTCCGTCAATATTTACCAAATGCTTGTAATAGTCAGTGCAAATCGCTGTTTATTTTTGTAGGTTTCCTAATTATCAATCTAAAATGTTTAAACTAAAGAAAGACAAATCATTACTTTGTCTTTCTTTGCCTCTTACAATTTTCTATAGGTATATATAATATCTGTAACATAAATTACCAGAAATTATCTGATAATAACCGAAATAACTTGATATCCGTAAAATTCATTTACATATTTGAATTGCATGTAGATTTTAATCTTCATATCCATCACATTCCTAATTATAATCTAAATTTTATATACATACATACATACATACATATCATCACGCCATATCCCTTGCAGGGTAGACAGAGAGAACAGAGTGCCAGAGAACTCTATCTCTGCATACTTCACTCGCTTCCTCAACATTCATAATTCTCTTCATACACGCTCGCCGGTTTCGGAGACTCTTGACTCCACCTTCCTTCAGTACATGACCGATCTGGTCTAGGTAGGTTAGTCTCGGTCTCCCTCGGTACCTACATCCTTCCACTTTCGCATTGTATATCTTCTTAACCAGGCGTTCGTTCGGCATTCTTTCCACATGTCCGAACCATCGGAGCATTCCCTTTCGCATCTTTACACCAATACTCTTTTTCATACCTACTCGCTCTCTTACGTCGTCGTTACGAATGCGGTCGGAACAGGCAATGCGGTCGGAAAATTTTATATACACCATTAAAATTTTAGAATTCATTCTTAAGATTCATAATACAAATCAAATTAAATTTCATGCAAAAATTAGCATACCATGCTCTAAAATTTCTTTGTGAAGCACATCATATCTCAACGCTCATAGAAATAACTGTTTTGATACGTTTCATTTTATTTTTAAGATCTTAGATGAATACCAAGACAACGAATTACCCGGAGTTGTCTTATAAAACTATTTAATGGTGTCAAAAATGTCCTGGTCATTAATATTTGAACTTTAAACTTGAAACCACAGTATTATCTTCAATTTTCTCCTAAACGCTGTTTAAAACGAGGACAACTTATTGTATTTAATACAAATATTATAAAAGAGAAAATGATAATTAACAAAACTAGTGACACATCCAAGATGGTGCTTACTTTAACAATAAGTAGTGCTTGCTTTCAAAATTTAATAAGAGCTTTGAAAACATCGTCAGTCAGATACAGTAAAATTATAGTCAATGAGTTTTGACCTATAAACATTTAGTTGAATCTTAAAGCTATTCAGAATCTAGTTATATTTATAAAAGCAACCTATGAGCAATTTAAATATGGTTTTATTCACGAAAATTTATACGTTTATCGGCATATTGTGAAATTTTGCTTATCTTTTGCTCGCGCACGGTTTTTAGGTCAGTCCACATTGATTTTTATGAAAATTGTCGGCGTGGCGGTACATGCTAATTTAATAAATTTCGTTACAAAGTGTAAAAAAATAATTCAATATGTGTTGTTTTTTTTTACTACTATACACATATCGGTTATAGTACCCCAAAGGAGATACGGAGCACAATTTTAGTTTTTCTTACAAAAGTTACATCATTCAGTTCATTTAATAATATTTATTGCTTTTCTTATTCAACTTGCATACACGCAACTATTGGGCACGACTTTGCCTACAATGGGCCAAAAATGGTTTGATATGTTATTCAGACAACTTGCTATATGCTCTATTTATAGTTCGTTTTAAAAAGTATACATATATTCTCTTTTTAAATTTATTTATAAATATTTTTCAACGAGAAAGTAATAACGTATAATTACAGTGTAATTTTCCGTGTGGCGACGGAGTAAGAATACTATTCACTACCCCATATCTTACCCGTGGGTGATCGTATGAGACGAATAAGGGATTTAAAACGCATAAAACATGTATGCAAGAGAAGGAAAACTCGAGACAAACCCTATACCAACACGTATGACCAGAGCGGTATAGTAGGTTAATTTCCCTCCCATTACGGAGGAGACCCGAGCCCAATAGTGGGAAATTTAAAGGCTGTGATGATGATGACAGTGTAATTGCCTTTTATTCCATTCTGTTTGAAAATATGCTCATGTTAACGAAAATAACCCGCATTATCCGTCGCAGAGAAACATACATTTACAAACAAATACGAAATAACGATTACATACGCTATAGATATGTCCTGATTGCATATCCAAACCATGGCATACATTATGGAAGCTCACTTTATGTCCAGCTTGTTCGATATATCCTCTAACTATTTTAACCTCCAATTGCTCTGCTTACAGACGTTAAAAGAAACTGGATGGTATAATCCCTGTAAGCTAATAGGCTCATTAGCTGTGCCAGAGATGAGAGCAAGTACGCTGGCCGCTCGCGCTTTATGCTTAGAACCTCACTACACAAGAGTACCTTGCGTCGGAGGTACTGAGGGCGAGTCCCTAGTACCTTTATTCTCAAGAGCTCTAGATTTTTTTGAGTTTGCTCAGGTAAAATAAAAATTCTTCTTCAACATATTTCTATTACGATGGGTTAAAAGTTGCATGGTTATGCTTTTTTTAGAGACACCATCCTAGCGTAAGGAAATAATCCTAGTATTGTGAGTGACTTTACAAACATATAATGAACGCAGACAAATTGTACCCAGGCTCAGAACAATAATTTATGGACTGCACAAAGTATTGCCCTGCGTAGGAATTGAATCCACTCTACTGGTACGAAAGCTCACCACTACGCCATCTGTGCAGACTGTCTGTCTCAATACGAGTTTAGACGTTCATCTTATGGATTAAGTCTCAACTTAAAAACATACATAATAAACTTAAAACTATCCATGACGGATTAACTAATTTAATTCACCACCCTTTCCTTCCCAGTGGGTTTTGTAAAACATACATACCATCACGCCATGTCCCTTGCAGGGTAGGCAGAGAGAACAGAGTGCCAGAGAACTCTATCCTTGCATACTTCACTCGCTTCCTCAACATTCATAATTCTCTTCATACACGCTCGCCGGTTTCGGATACTCTTGACTCCACCTTCCTTCAGTACATGACCGATCTGGTCTAGGTAGGTTAGGTTTTTTGTAAAACATGTTATCCTTTAAAAGCGGATTATACATATATATTAATACAAGACAAGCGAAACTTTGAGTTTTTCTGTATTCATTTATCTGCTATAAAACCCTATACTTACGAATATACTATACTACTGCTAAATTAGTGAAAAGGCCTTTTACTAGTAAGGTGCTAGGTTGCTAGGTGCTGCCACCGAAGACAAAGATCGGGTACTGGTGGCCAGCTCACACGGCGAAGAGATGCGCTTTGCAGGGTGGGTCTATGGGGTTGCGAATCGCCTATTCCGTCGCCTTGGATCTATTTGACGGGACGTGACCACTCCATAGCCCGCCAAAATAAAAAAAGGTTGCTAGGTTCTATGGTTAAAGAGTTCAATAAATTTTCTTTCCAATGTTCTCTGTAATATGTAGAAGTACTTGTATCGAATAAGAAGAAGGCTTAGGGGAACGTATCCATACTACGCTACCCATTTTTGTAAACATTTTTTACCTATTATTCTCCACGGTGACCATCCGTTGTATACGCCAAGATCCACCACCAAAATATTAAGACTCGAATGAACTCTACCAATCGTTCTTTTTTCTATGTCGAAAAACAAAATAATGGTTTTGCAAGTTACCTGTATCTATCTATCTTTCTTTTACCTATTAAGAGATGCAGAATACAATTGTCAGCCTATACGTAGCCATGGACTTGCGGGGAAAAAATATCAAAAAGAGTCAAGGGGGAAATTTTTAACGCTTACTGAACTCGTAGTTGGAGCCGTGCAGTCTCGAATAATCTATCGCGTAGGTGTGATATCCCGTACCGAGGTTATTTTTCAAGCGGATAGAGTACTGAATTTGATTGAGCGACAAGCGCTATTAGTACTATCTATCTTTCCTGTTTAGGAACTATTAGGAAATGTAGAATACAATTATCAGCTTCTGTGTAGTCGTGGACTTGCGGGTGAAAAATGTCAAAAAGAGTCAAGGGGGAAATTTTTAACGCTGACTCAACTCGTAGTTGGAGCCGTGTAGTCTCGAATAATCTATAACGTAGGTGTGATAACCTGTACTGAGTTATTTTTCATGCGGATAGAGTATTGAAATTGGTTGAGTGACAAACGCTGCCAGTGATCACCTTAAGAGTTTTTGGATTATAAGGCCTATAACTAGGCTATAGCCTGTCTAAATCTAATTAATAAAAAATATTATAGGTTTATTTTTTTCACTAATATGCATTGTACCCTTCTCTTCAACAGAACAATGCAATGGTAATGACGGATGCAGTTCGTACTGCCCCTCAAGCAGTAGCAAGACAGGACGATGATAACTGTATTAGACAAGCTGACCTTAGTGAAGCACACGCCGTGGCTGGCTTGGTAACCAAAGTGGCTCATGCCCTCATATGCAATGATATACCAAGAGTGACCGCTTTCGTTGAAACTGATCCCCGTCAAGTCATATCGCCTGCGAGGTTATTATTTTCTTTCTTCTATATTTTGCAACCCTACACATCTAATTGACACAGCCTCCTAAAAACTGATTATATTCGCCTTAGTAGACAAATCATCCTCTTAGGAGGAATATCATGCTAGTTAAATGGGTAAGAACAGAGATCTTTCCAAGTTCCCCTTTTTAAAGTAATATTATCATCGCCGCCCGTTAACCGTCTACTAATCACAGGCAAGAAATAGGTGATGACAGATTTATTCTTGTCTATCACTCCAAATAATTAAAAAATAAAAAAAAACAAATAAATTAGGTACAAATAATTAATAAAAAAAAACTATAAAGTTAGACTACTAAATCGGTACAATGTGTAATCATTATCCGGTAGATGGCACACGTCTCCCATAAAGACGACAATATAATACGAGCCGCAAATTGTTTGTCATATGACAGCGCACACTTGTTTATGTATTAGGACGCTTGGAACGGATTTCTAATAGGTATGACTTAGAGTCCTCAGTGTGACAATAAGTTTTCGCTCGGAAACAAGCTTTTAAAAAATCTATTCAATGCTAAATCTAGTAAATTTGAGTTAATTAATATTTGAGAATATACAAATAAGCTAATTAATATATGAAATTCATTTTATTAAAGATATAAAGATAATATATTCCTCTTTTCTCTCAGTCACATAAGCTGTAGCTGTAAATTGTGAGGGCCAGGATACGAAGTACAGATTTTCTAGACAAGCTCTTTTATTCCTTTGTCACCTTCCTAATTCGCATACATAATTTTATAATTATTTAATTAAAAATAGTCCCTATTCTACTGACGCATTAAATCTCAACAAGCATTGTGAGTGAAATGAGACTTTTAATTTTATTTAGGCTGATAATCGAAATATTGTGTTCGATGGATCGCTCAATTGGCGTAGAGTAATAATACGATAGGTTGAAATACGGCTGCATTTTTGTCTCTCCAAACGATGGGGAGGGGCGTGTATGGAAAATTATAGTCAAAGAAAAATATCTTCAACTATATTGGTGCATTAAAATTTATCCCACGTAGTTGCTTTATTTTAATACTAGCTTCTGCCCGCGACTTCGTCCGCGTGTAATAGTCGCGAGTTAAAGTTAGCGTTAGCCTAAACTAACTATTCCACGCGGACGAAGTCGCAAACAGATGCTAGAAAAAAAAAACAATTGACGTGACTGTCGGTAATACAGTGCAACGGTATTACAATACTCAGGGTTGGAACTTCATTACTTGACTGTTAGATGGCGTTGAAGAAGCTAGATTTTGAGATTTTTTGACAAACAATATTTTTATTTTTCATATAAAAATTTTGATTTTTTTTAATAAAAAGTATCCTATGTTACTTTTAATACCTCCAAGAATATGTATACAATGTTTCATGATGATCGGTTGAGTAGTTTTAGCGTGAAAGCGTAACAAACAAACTTACATTCACATTTATATATTAGTAGGGATAAAAGATTGCCGTGACAAATCAGTATATGTTGAGTGTAAATTCAGTTTTGTCAGGGAATTATAGAAAAATACAAGCGCGCTCTTCTGCCTTCAGATATATCGCAAACAAAGTGGATATCCGCGGTACTGCAATCATAAATAATCTTGGACTGCCTAAAATGACTGATTGGGAAACAACCCAACTGAATCTAGCCTTGAATGAACTGTGTTATAAAAAGAATTTAACTGAAGATTGGTATTGCAAATATTGCAGTACTACTTGTAGATTAGATACTTGTCAGTTTCAATTCTTTACACCGAAGAAGCGTCAGATATTTGATGATTGCGCTTATGCAACGTTATAATTGCATGAATTTAAATGTTTAGTATATTATTTGTGATGTATATAGTGATGTTTAAAATTAGAAAAAAATACGTGTAAGTCATGTGTTTGTTGTGCTGTGGTTTATTTTATTATTTTATTAATAAATGTTTATTTCTATACTTATATTTTTCATTTAACTTTCATCACAAGAAACATATTTTTCTGAGTTAAATACATTTCTTACCTAAGTTTAAATAAGGTAGTTATTACAATCACTCTCCATTATTATAAATTATATTATCATTCTCCTACTCCCAATTACTTGGGGTCGATACAATATGTACTTTTCTTTCATAGTACATATTGTAAAAGTTATTGGCAATAGTTTTAAGACCGACCGCCTGCCAGACGTCAACCCTCCTTGGGAATGTAATTGTTGACCAAACGGCATCAGATGGAGTTGGCCCAGGTCGTTATAAGGCTCTTAGTCGTCTCTTACGACATCAAAGAGCAAAGTAAGGGTTGGTAGTATTTGTAGCCGCTACCACACAGCTCCATTATTATAAGTTATCATAATCATCATAATCTAACGATATAATTGAATTATTTATAAAAAAGTTGTCAACTAAAATTGATAAAAATTTTAAAAATGAGTCTTAATTAGAAATTCTAAAGATAATACTTAAAAACTGTAATAAATTTAAAACACAACTACGTGAAAATAGCATTGAATTTATTGTTTGTTCTGCTACCATCATCGACGTTAACGTCTCACACGTTTACTCCATAACAAGATAAAAATTAGTGTTTAACGATAACCATTATGCTGGCCAGGCGAATTGACTTAGGGTCTTTTTACGAGCTTACCATCTCTTGCCGTACCATTATGTGCTTATAATACAATATCTGAATTACCGAACTTCACTCGGTATTTTCCTTTATTTGGAGATATATTTAAATGTAATAAAAATAATTAACAATATAATAATAAAAAAATAAAAAGTTAAAAAATTTAAAAAAAAAAACAAAGTATCCGAACTGGTCTCGATTAAACTCAATTCTCTCGACTCAATTTTCCACAGAGTAAATACAAAAAATTGTATTTGCTCTGTGTGATTTTCCAATTGAGCTATGTCTATTCTCAATGACAACGTCAAAATTTGCCGTCACATTTTAATAGTTTTCAGCCAATGAAAATATATATTTTTATGGTTGCTGCAAATATTGAAAAAACAATATTTTTTTATAAATGAAACCTAATTAGATCGATTAATTACCGCCGGAATCCCCTGGCATGCTAAATTTCATGAAAATTATTGGAGCCGTTTCCGAATTTCAGGTTTCTTTTTTTAAAAAGGTTATACATATATACAAAAATTGCTCGTTTAAAGATATTAGATAGATTGTTAATGGTATCTTGTTACATCAACAAAGTCATCATTCTCCTACTCTTATCCCAACAAGAACTTGGGGTCGATACAATATATACTCTTCATACATATTGTACATATTGTAAAAGTTATTGGCAATAGTTTTATGACCGGTCGTTTGCCAGACGTCAACCCTCCTTGGGAATGTAATTGTTGACCAAACGACATCAGATGGAGTTGGCCCAGGTCGATATGAGACTCTTTGTCGTCTTTTACGACATCCACAAGCAAAGTAAGGTGTGGTATTATTCATAGCCGCTACCACACAGCTTTTACATCAACAAAATAACAAGTGATATTTAAAAATAAAATTCGTTTGAAAGTGGTCGCCATACAAAAATAATAAAAAGACCTTCAGTTTCATCTTTCAATAGACTTTAACATTTCGCTCCGCACTTCTATATTCAGTCCACACTGTTGTAGTTTCTTTTTAATAGCAGCTCGTAAAAACGCTGTATCACATTCAGGGGTGCGGCAATTTTATAATATCTTTGGTACTAACAGAACTGTTAAAAGCGTAGGTTGAAGGACACTGTGAAATTTTACAGATGTTTTTATTACTACGCAGATTATAGGATCTTATTTAAAGGAGTCGCATAAGAATCTACTTAAATCAATAAAATTTTAGTGTCAGTTTATATAGTTAACTAGCTTCTGCCCGCGGCTTCGCCCGCGTAAAAGGTTACTTCCCTAAAGTTTTTCCTCCCCTGTTTTTATTTTACCCCTTAAGGGTATTCTTTTTACAAAATGTTGATGCCATATTTATATCTAATTAATAGCCTAAAAATAAGTTTCAAACTTGCTTTAAAAACGACGAAAAACAAAAAAACTTCCTTACAACTTTTCATACAACCCTTTTTTTGCATTAAAAAGTAGCCTATGTCCTTTATCAGGCTTTAGACTATCTGTGTACCAAATTTTATATAGATCGGTTTAGTAGTCTTGGCGTGAAAGAGCGACAGACAGACAAAGTTACTTTCGCATTTATAATATTAGTAAGGATTTTTATTCCTGATAATATTCAAAACGGAGGCACTGACTTTAAACTTTTATTGTCAGATAGCTGGTGTTATAAAAAATGGCTACTTTAGTTTTAAAAAAGAATTAGAGATTTCTTCTTGATTCCTGCTAAGATCATAAATAAAAATCTTTAACTACATAAGGGAAATAGTAAGAGAAACATAATTGGATTGACTGAAGAGGCTAAAAACTATATCGATTTATTAAAGCAACATTACGTTTATTTTTATAAAAAGTTAGTGACAAAAATATTAAATTTATAATTAGATAGAGATAGCAATACAAATAACGTGACGTCAACTTTGCAATCTAATCTAGTAGAATCCATACATCTGCCCTAACAAAAATCGTATTGCGAGAAAGGGATATCAAACATTCCTTCTTTAAACTTCAAAAGTTTATATCTCGTTTCTAAGACTCCTCTGTCCGTCCGTCTGTCTATCACCGGGCTGTATCTCGTGAACCGTATTAGTTACACACTTGATATTTTCAAAAATAGTGTATTTCTGTTGCCGCTATAACAAATACTAAAAAAACAGAATAAAATAAATATTTAAAGGCCCATACAATAAACATGATATTTTGCTTATTTCCACTCGATATTCATAAGAGTTCAAAAACATCGCGTTTTTATAGAAAATGATACGGAAACCTTTGTGCGCAAGTTCGACTCGTGCTTGGCCGTTTTTTGTAATTACTATTTTTTTCTAAAATTTGTGTAATAATTTATTATTTATAGTTCGTTAAATACTCTAATGTAAATACCGTTAATTCACGAATAAGATCGATTGAACGAAGCAATCATTTCTATCCGTTTTATTTTTTGCTAAGTAACAATAAAGTTATACACTCAATTACATTTATACAATAGACAAATGTAGTCGTAAAACGTTTGCAGATTTTGAACCGACCAATGTTACAAAAGCCCGCAAACATTTGTATCAGTGTAGCTAGTCAATGATATACGAAAAAGTACAAAAGGTTTATAGCAGATCACAATAAAATGGTCAGTAATGTAGTTTAGGAAGGTCAATTCGAGGACGACTATTCATTATAAAATGGAGGAGAGAAAGGAAAACCCACCACTTTCCCACGGTTAATCAATATACCGTACACCTCAAGAAAGGAAGGAATACGGGATGGGATCAAGGTGGAATAGGATATAAGGAAATCTTACTCCTGTGATGAGCCCCGTCTCCAGAACTTCTACTTGCAATTTTCCGCAGAACTTCGAATAAAGATTCGACACGTGTTTCGCCTCTAAACGAGGCATCCTCAGGACGGTTCGGCTTCAAATGCGCTCCGATTGACTGTACGCACGCCTTTTATACCCGCTCCACTATCAAACTACCCGCGTTGAGTCATTTTATTGACACGCAAACAACTTTAAGAGTGGGGATGTATTAAAGTTTGTTTGTTCATTCAGCAATGCATGTTTGCTACATTTTAAGATCTCTAATTGTTCCAATACACACAGCCTGAAATCTTTGCTGCAAATATGTAAGGGCTCGAAAGTATTATTATTATTTATACTGTGATTACTGTCTATTAAATGTTTAGCAAAATTCGATTTATGTGGGTAGTTGTTTGTATATGCGGCCAAATGTTCTTTGTACCTAGTTTCAAAATTGCGACCCGTTTGTCCAATGTAAACATTGTGACACGTGTCGCATTTTAACCTATATACACCGGACTTTTTACTTGTGTTGAGCTTGTCTTTTCCGTTACACAGGGTCTTAAGAGTGCTATTTGGTCTATAAGCACAGTGAATGTCATGTACTCTAAGAATTTTCGCTAGTCGGTCAGTCAAGTCTCCGAAATAAGTTAAAGTACACGTGAATTTCGACTATTCATATCTTACCCTTTTGAAAACTATTAATAGATTCGTCTTCTTTTTCCTCAATTATTAGCCACATCTTAACAATAGGATAATTCCCTTACTATGGTACTTATACTTTCAGTTTTCCTTCTCTCATCATTTCATTTTCCTACTCTTACCCCAATTACTTGGGGTTGATACAATATGTACATTTCATTCATATTACATATTGTAAAAATTATTGGCAATAGTTCTATGACCGGCCGCCTGCCAGACGTCAACCTTCTTTGGGAATGTAATTGTTAACCAAATCGCATCAGATAGAGTTGGCCCAGGTCGTTATAAGGCTCTTACGCTTTTTCCTAATTGGCTGTCGCAATACGACACAACTTTTGTTTCCAACCGATCAACTAATGCGACAAAATTTAAACACATATTTTTGAATGGAGCTGTCCTAACTGGCAACTCGCACTGACGTGCGACATCGCATTTGTTGGTCGTTGAGTTTTAAATTTAAACCTGTTCTATTTTGTCGTGTCGGTCGCCCGGGAAACACGTGTTTTTCGTTTACAAAATGGGACAAAAACTACAAATTATCGTATTTTAGTTGACAAAAAATGGTTAACAAATTTAAGAAAGACTAAGTACATGCTTTATTCTTGGTTATTTCTACCGTTATGGTCACATTGCGTAGATATGTCGTTTCATTAGTTTTTTACAAAACTAAAGATAAAAAAAATAGTATTCTATAGTAATGGTTTCAAGAATATAATCAAATGTATCTGTCTTCATTCTAGTGTATTGGTAAAATAAATAGTTGTTTCATCATAGCGGAGAGTACAGGTGGTGAAATTCGCCAAATTTCAGCCTATCTAATTTTGCTTTTCCGCTAATAAATATTTTAAATAACAATTTTCACTTAAGTAAAGCACATTTAAGCAAGCACCTTTAACTTTAAGCAGCCTTGGATAGATATCGCATCTTGACGACTAACGACAATGCAATTGGAACACAATGATATTGTCGTACGACCAACTTGTTGCACGGCAATGCGAACTACCGATTTTGTCGTAGAACAACTTGTCAATTAGGACGTAACCTTAGTAGTCTTTTACGATATCCACAAGCAAAGTAAGGGTTGGTAGTATTCATAGCCGCTACTACACAGCTAAGTTTTCAGTTCAGCTCAGTTTTCAGTTTTCCTTCTCTATAGTGATAACCTTCTTACATCCTATAGTCATATTTTACAATATCCGTGGGAAAGGAAGAAATAGGCAATTGTGAATGTACTCCGTGATTTTTTTAATATACAACTGAACATGATAAATACTTATAGTGACACGTTAAGATTATAATGTGTAATCATTGCGCTTCATATTCCTCTCTATTTTAGATGCAAATACAAAAATAGCAAGTTTATGTTATATTTAATGAATAGTGGAGCATCTTAATCGTACTGGATTCTGATGTGTACGCTAGTATTACACATTTGATATAAAACTACTTTTACGAATTCACACTTTACAGTGATCATGGTCACAACACTTTACAGTGATCATGATCACAGTAAAGTGTTCGAAACGTCGGGAAATTAAAAATCAAACAAACGCGATGGTATCCGTAAAAGTGGTTTTATTTCAAATCTTAATCTTAAATTACAGTTCGTATTAATTAAGAAAGATTATCTTGCTTGATATTGATTATTTTCTTGAATATAACTGTAGACCAGATGGCTGTAGTTGGAATTCCGCCAGGTCAGCATAAAATTTCCGTAATATGCTCTCTTAATGGCAATTTTTAGATAAGTATCGGTATCAGATTCAAAACTTGATAGAGAAGTTCTTATTTATAAATATACAGACATTTGATTAGAAACAATTTATTATTTATTGCGCTTCTTTCGGTGAACGAGAGTCGGAAGTCAAAACATTTTCGATAGGCAGTGCTTATTCGTCTACTTTCAAAGGCAATTAAACAAAAATACAAGATCGCTCTTCTACCTACAGATTCATCGCGAATGAAATTGTGCTCAGCGGTAGTGGCATTATTCACAACTTTGGATTACCGAAGATGTGCGAATCGGAAACTACTCTAGTCACAATTGGATTGGAGGAGTTGTCTTATAAACTAATGATGGTTAATGAATGGTACTGTAAATATGGTGCAGATAGACCTGACGTCTGTATGGATCAGTTTTTTACACCTAAATATCATCAGAGATTTGCGGATTGTGCGGATACCAATTTCTGATTTTGTTGTGACAAAAAAAAATGTATAAAGCTAAAATTGTAAAAAGTGAAACGTCAAAAGTAACAGTAATTTTATTTTTTGGAAAATAAAGAAGTTTTTTTTTGTTATAAATGTATTTTTATTATTCTTAGTTACGATTTTTGTGTTTTTTTTTTAAATGGACATTGAAACGTTAGCGTTTAAGCTAGGTATTAAAATAATTTTAATATTTAGTAAATTTGTTTATTAGGCTGGCTTATAAAAATAAGAAACCAGTATGTTCTTTTTTTTTTTACTAAGTACAGTATGGTCGTAACACGATTCGATGGTGGAATTCCATATTCTTTTTTTTTATTCATTTAATTAAAAGTCATGTTTAATACATTTTTAATTAGCATAAATTAATACAAGAATGAATGATAATAACGTAATGTCCTCCCTTTGTGAAGAGCTTTATGTTCAAAAGTGGATATCGATAGACTGTCAGATAAAGTATTAAAAATTAATTACCAAAAACAATATCAATTTTAAACACAAATAAAAATCTCTCTGTAATAACGATAAATGCTAAAGACGTTAACTATTTTAGTTTTTTTCTGTAATTATGGACGCTGAAAATTATTCGAAACGTGATCGGGAGCGTAAAAATGTATTTAAAATATAATTAAATCTATAGAAATAGTTTCATGTTATAATTGTATCAATTAACAAATATAACTACAGTCAAACATATTTTATTTTTCACATCTTGCTTGGTAGTTGTGGAGTAACAACTGTTTATGAACCTTTGCAATACCAAGTGCACAGCCAGGTCTCACTGTAAAGTGGAACAGGCTTGTCACGCTCACTGAACGAAGCGCAGTAATTTACTACTGCGCTTGTTTGTTCGCTTGTTACTCTGACGTCCATTTTCTGTTAGAGTGTGAACTGAGATTACCCCGGATGGGCCAACGGTAATTTGGTAGCGAAACTATCAGCAGCGTAGTTCTATTTTTTTTTTTTGTTTTTTTTTTAAACGTAGTTCTGCTACTGTATATATTTTGATAGATAATAAGATGACAGTATTTGAACAACATTCTTCATTATCTTTGCTTCTTTCCCGTCATAAGATTCTTTCATTCCAGCAAATATCTGGCCAGAGAAGTGTATCTGAGTGACAAAGGAATATGTAAGCAATATGGTCTGCCTCCTAAAATGTCTGCTCTTGAATTAGATTTTGTGTTAAGTGGACTAAATGCAATAAAAGAGAAAATCCAACTAGTGGAAGAGTGGCATACTGGTTATTCCCAGCAACAAAAGCTGCGGCTACAGAAGCTTGCAAAGAAATCCTTTATGAAACCTAGATATTATGACCGTATAGAAAAATGCTCGTGAGGATGATGTAAATATTTAGCAAGCCTGGTAAAATTAAATGATAATATATTTTGTAGGAATCTGTAATGTTTAAAAAATAAAGCCCAAAACATATTTAACATACCAAAATAACAATAATAATTTCAATAACAAGTATATAAATTGCAGTTCAAAAATATATTACTTGTCATGAACATATATAATAATATAATATACAATAATAATTCAAAATCAAACTACGTATATTCAAACATAAAACTATCGCCATTTAATAACAATTATGATAGTTAAAATATAAATATATGTATGTAAAAATTTAAGGCTACAAAATGTTTCTACTTGCTGTTACGTGAACAATAAATATTTCACAAACATTTCATAATTTATGAAATAATTGTTTATTTATCCCTTTAATCCTTTTATATGATAAAACGTTTCTATGAAAATAACTATTACAGCATATCTGTATCATCATCTCAGCTCATATATGTCCCACTGTTCGGCTCGAGCCTCCTTCATAATGGGAGGGAAATTGACCTACTACCACGCTGGTCAGACGTGTTGCTATAGGGTTTTGTTTCGAGTTTTCCTTCTCTTGCATAGGTGTTATATGCATTTTATATCCCTTAGTCGTCTCTTACGATCACCCACGGGTAAGACAAGGAGTGGTGAATTGTATTCTTACTCCGTCACCACACGGAAACACAGCCTAGAAAATCTATTATGAGTTAAGAATTCGAAAAATCATCACCTGATGCAGATAGTAATGGTAATAGACGAAGTAAACTACATTGATAAATAATATCACAGCTGGAGAACGAAATATATAGATAAGAATCTTATCAATTTAATATTTTTGACATGCTGGAATTTTGTCAATAGACAGTTTAAGTTTAGGTCCAATACTAAGTACGTGCCCACGATACATATTCAAGGGTGGTGTAGATGTTCACACATCTAGTTACCACTAATTATTCCCTCTTGAAAGTCTATGTTAAATAACCGTCATCAATAGCCTAATGAATGTAGTCGCTAATTCGTTTAATAACACCTGAAGTAAATACAATGAATAGTAAAGTTATAGCAGTTATATAAATTCACGGTCCGTTCCTCGCAAACGGTGGTTTTTCATTTGTTCGAAAATACATTTTCCCCGACATCCTGTGAACAAAAACTAATATTTTTATTTGTCATAACTAAATTATACTAACAAATGTCGTTGCTACAAGGCCTTGGAAACCTAGAGCTCTGAGAAAAACAATTAAATGCAAATGCTTTGGAGCCAATCTGACATCAAAAGAATTGCGACATAGCCGACATTATACTCGGAATTTTTATGATGAATGTTTGAGTCTGAATAAGACTTATTTTAGCTGCGAGAATACAATAGAGTATAGTCCTATCGTAGCTAAATTACATACACACATATCATCACGCCATATCCCTTGCAGGGTAGGCAGAGAGAACAGTGCCAGAGAACTCTATCCTTGCATACTTCACTCGTTTCCTAGACATTCATAATTCTCTTCATACACGCTCGCCGGTTTCGGAAACTCTTTACTCCACCTTCCTTCAGTACGTGACCAATCTGGTCTAGGTAGGTTAGTCTCGGTCTCCCCCGGTACCTACATCTTAGCTAAAATAAATCGTATATTACGTATATATATTATAGTAACCCTTTGATTGTGGATTTCTTTTTGTTCCTTATAGTAGCAAACGAGCAAGAAGCACTACTGGTGATAAGTGTTACTATCGCCCATGGATCTTTGCAATTACAGAGGTAGAATTAGGCCACTACCTACCAACCAAAACCCACACAAGTTAGACTCCCGACTCCCTCACTCAACGAACGAAGGGCAACAACACATTACCAGTGTTCAGACTTCGTATTTCTCGACCCCGACCCCGGATACTATTTCGGAAATTATGAACAGTGTGGACTTACCAATGTCGTAAATGACAACTAAAAGTTTTATATCGGTCTATGGTAAATTCATCCTTATGTCGTCTAGTCAACAATTATTAACATTGACATCAAGCATGCGGCTGGTCATGAAACTATTGCCGAAACTTTTGCAATATGTATGATAGAAAATGAGCATTGTATCAAACTCCACTAATTAGGACAACAGCGGGATAATGAAGACATTTAAATGATATTGCCTATTTTAGAACAATTAGTACTTTCGCTATTCTATCAATTGTATTATTATTACATTCCATATATTAATATTTTTTGACTGTAACTTACGATGGTGCAGCACTAATTCCCATGTATCCATCAATCTGGAAACTACACTGCCTTGTAGCTGATGTCCAATCTCTACACGATGTAGCGGGAAATCCTGCTGGATTGGTCAAAGACTCAGAATAAAGTCTCCAAGCGCGTACATGACTACACCCATCTGTAAACAAAATATAATTACTAAGAAAAGATACTAATCGGGTATTTATAAAAAATAATTTATTATTACCCTCATTTTCAATGCTCATAATTATGGAAATGCTGAATACGTTGTTCTTGGGACGTATACGGGTCGGCAGTATTGGATTTTCGGTCCTCAAAACGCAGGACTCAACAATTTCCTAGCTAAAGGGACTGTTATATATTTCTCTTGTGCTGAAGATAAATAAAATCAATATTGCTTAAACTAATATTCATTGAGTAATATGGAAAAGTTGAAAGATAGTTTATCCATGAGATCCCGGAGTGGGCATACAATTCATCACCCCTAATTTTTTTTTTTGGTGGCGGGCTATGTAGTCTTAATAAATAAATCCCCGCTAAATCTGTCCGGGGCGACAGAAGAAGCTACCCCATATAACCGCCCTACATGTACCTCTCGATGCCGTGTGATTGGGGTCACCGGAACCCGGTCTTAACCTTCGGTGGTCCACCCGGCACCCCATACCCTGCTTGTGGGTGTTGTAAAAAGTCAACTGAGGGATATAATATATATATATATATATATAACATCTATGCCAGAAGAAGGAAAACTCGAATTAAAACCCTGTACCAATCCGCCTTACTTGCGTAACATATTAGGTCAAATTCTCAATCCCATGATGATGATGACGTTAATATATATATATATATATATATATATGTAATTTTATAAAGAAATATAGGTACAGATAATACATAAGTATTAGCGTATATGTTCTGCCCTACTGGCATTTAATCTCATTGTTTATTTTGCAAGGGGAGATCGTATGGTATAGCCTACAGAATACAAGTAAACTGCTATTGACATTTTGCCTTAACGATCAATCTTTGGACGTAAGCCAAGTGGTAGCAGTGCCCCACGACTCTTGTATAAAATATAAGACTATCGAAATTTATACGCTAGAGCGAACTTAATTGATAAACGGTTAGATTGTAAGAATTATTTTGAAGAAATATTTTTACTTTTTTTGTCTATATAAAAACAATTATAAAGATAAATTTTCTTATATCATTCTCATTATTATCAGTTCCTATACGTCCCACTGTTGGGCTCTAACCTCAGCTCCATAAGCCGCAGCCTTCTAGGCTAATTGACATACTATACCACGCTGCCGCTGTGTTGGTTTAGGGTTTTATTTCAAGTTTTCCCTGCCTTGCACAAATGTTATACGTATGTTAAATCCCTTAGTTATCTTTTAAGCCAACCACTTGCAAGATAGAGGGTGGTGAACTATATTCTGAATTCATCGCCACACAGTCACCGCACGAGGGTTTTCTTATGTGATGATCTTCGGTCTTAAGAATGTCAAAATGTCACCAAACATTACTTTCCTGTTCGATTTGTGAAAACTGGCTAGGAGCTCCCCAGAATCTTGCTGTCATGGGAAACTTTTAGCAACAAATGTGATCGCCAACCCACTTGCCAAAACGTGGCATTATTTAGGATTATGTAAAGCTTTTAGAGATCATTTACGATACCTGGGAGAAATGTGGTTTGAATGAATATTAATTCATAGACACCACACAGGACAATTGATATTATTTTAATTTTATACAAAAAATATAATAATTTCATAAATATTCATCATTCATTAGTTTTTTAAATAGTCTGCATCTTCATAATATTTGTAATAAATTCATACAGCATTCTTCCTGATGTAAGATAAGTTAATATTGAGGATCTAGATAGTTCCTTTTAAAATGAAAGTTGCACCTTCATGAACAAGCTAGCAATGCAATCATCGTTATTACCCCCAGAGTAAGGAATGAATGGTAAATATCACTTTGGTTATTCTCGATTAACTAATTTGATACTGAAAGAACAGACAAATAAAATTAATTAAATTCTTATTGAAATGGCAGCAAATAATATTTTTAAGCTTTTTATTGAATACTAGCTTCTGCCCGCGGCTACACCCGCGTAAAAGGTAACTTTCCTAAAGTTTTATCCTTTATTTTTATTTTATCCCTTAAGCGTAATTTTTTGACGAAATTTTAATGTCATATTTATTTATGTCTAATCAGTAGCCTAAAAATAAGTTTCAAGCTTCTGGCTTTAAAAATGACGATAATTCCTTACAACTTTTCATCCCCCTTTACAACTCTTTTTTGGATTAAAAAGTAGCCTATGTCCTTTATCAGGCTCTAGACTATCTGCGTACCAAATTTCATTTAGATCAGTTCAGTAGTTTTGGCGTGAAAGATGATAGACAGACAGAGTTACTTTTGCATTTATAATATTAGTAAGTATAGTAAGGATTTTTATTCCTGATAAATACATATGAAAGTAAAAATTTGTTCCGGCTAATATTCAAAACAGAGGCACTGGCTTTAGACTTTTATTGGCAGATAGCTGGTGTTATAAAAAATACTTATTTTAAATGTTCGTTACTTATTGTAAAAACATTGCTTACGCTTTTTTTTTTTTTTTTTTTTTTTTTTTTTTTTGGTGGACTATGGATTAGTCTCGCCCCGCCAAATCGGTCCGGGGTGACGGAGAAGGCGGCGCGTGACCCCATAGACCCACCGTAAAAACTCCTCTCTCTTCGCCGTGCGAGCGGGTCACCGGGACCCGATTTTTAACTTCGGTGACCCGCCCGGCGGTTCACCCTCGCGGGTTCCTCTCGTCGACGCCCCGACAGATTTCGCCGTCGGGGCGTCGCCCTCACGCGGTGGCCTCACGTCGGGTGACCGGACAATTCCCCGGTCCGATCACCCGAAGCCTCGGTTAGGGCGGCATCAGGCGCAGGTATTCGCGCCTGCGCCGCCCCGGCCGCTGGCGGCGGCCCGGGGCGCGGGAATCCTCCCTTGCCCGTTCCGCCGCTTCCTTCTGCGAGATGACAGCCTCGCAGAAGGCGGCGACCGCGTCCCAGTTCCTGATGCTGTCGACCATCGCCCTCGCGACGGCCGGCAGCGTCAGGTCGGCACCGATGACAGCGACGAGGTCACGGCGCTGCCGCTCCCATCCCGGACACACCTCCAGCGTGTGTTGCGCCGTGTCCTCGTCACTCCTGCAGTGGTGGCAGGCCGGAGTCCACTCCCTATACACGACCCTGTGCAGGTACAACCCGAAACACCCGTGCCCCGTCAATACCTGCACCAGCCGAAAGGTGAGGACTCCGTGCCGCCGCTCCATCCACTCTATCAATACGGGCCGGAGGGCCTCAACGGTCTCCACACCGTGCCTAGGCCTCTCCAGCCGCGTAGCCCAACGGGCGATGACGTCTCGGCGGGCATCCACGCGCCAGGTGGCTATCTCGCTCAACGATGGGGAGCCACCTTCCTCGCGCGCTGTGATAACCCGCCGGTAGAGGTCGGAGAGCATCTCCGCCTCTAGGTCCCACGGGGGTGTCCCGGCCAACAGGCACGCCGCCTCTGTCGACACCGTGCGGTACCCGCGAATGGCTCTGACCGCCATGGCTCTCTGTGGCCTCCACAGAATCGCCCTGAGCTGGGCGTTCAGAGCCCTCGCCCACACGGGTGCGCCGTACATGGCCATCGAGCGGATGACCCCCGCATACAGCCGTCGGCCCTCGAAACTGGGTCCGCCCACGTTCGGCATGAGTCGAGAAAGGGCGGACGCCGCGCCGACAAGCCGGGGAGCAATCTGTCGGAAATGCTCCCGGAACCACCATCGCCCGTCGAGCACCAGACCCAAGTACCTCATATGGGCCTGGATGCTGATGTGGATGGAGTTTACCACTATCGAGGCGCCGATGGGTAGCCTCACACGGGGCCCGTGGAAAAGTAGGGCCTCCGTCTTGTTTAGGGCCACCCTGAGCCCCAGCGCCTCGATCCGCCTGACCATCTCCTCGGTGCCGAGAGTGGCCAGGCTCGCCGCCTCTTCGAGTGTCCTGCCCCGGGCTGTGACGAGCGTGTCGTCAGCGTAGCACACCAAGCTCAGCCCGGGGGGGAGACTCCCTCTCAACGCCCAGTCGTACCCGATGTCCCACAGGGTCGGCCCCAGAACCGACCCCTGTGGAACGCCGCACGACATGGGCGTCCGCACAATGTCCCCTGCGGGACCCGCGCAGAGGATACTGCGGCCCTCCAAATAGTCTGCCACCAGCCGCCTGAGGTACAGGGGCACTCCATGGAACCGGAGCGCCTCCCTGATGCAGCCGAATGGCAGACTATTGAATGCGTTGGCGATGTCCAACGACACCGCCAACAGCACTCCCTTCCCGGCGACGGCCTCCGCGGCCGCCTGCCTCAGGCGTAGTAGGGCCCCGATGGTCGAACGCCCCCTCCGAAACCCATACTGAGCGTCCGACAGATCGGGCCCCACCTCCTCCAGATGTCGGACGATGCGGGCAGCGAGCACACGCTCCAGCAGCTTACCCACATCGTCGAGGAGCACGATGGGCCTGTAGGCCGACGGCAAATCCGGGGACCGTCCCGGCTTTGGCAGGAGAACCAACCTCCCTTCCTTCCAGCACTCAGGGAACCGTCCAGACGTCAGACAGGCGTTGAACAGCTGCCTGAGGCGAGGCTCGAAGTGCTCGAGGAGCGATGTCAGCACCCGGACTGGAATTCCGTCCGGGCCGGGGGCCGTGGTGGCGGAACGGATCTTCGCCACGGCCGCCCCCACTTCCGACTCCGTCACGGGCGGAACACTCTCGTCGTCGTCGGCCTCCCGGTCCTGATCTGGCGGAGCCATGACCGGGGGCGTGTGTTCCGACTGCCGTGGAAACAGCTCCTCGACCACCCTACGAAGGAAGTCGGGCTGGAGGGTCTCGGTGAGGGGGGGGGGCCGCGCGCGAAGCTTGTTCAGCGCCGCGCGATATGGGCGACCCCAGGGGTCACGGTCGAGACCGTCCAGCATCTCCTGCCAACTCGCGCCCTTGGCGGCACGGATAGCCAGCCGAAAGGCAGTCCGCGCACTGCGGTACGCCTCGTACAGCTGGCCCTCCCGCTCGACGTCGCGGTGACGCCGCCGGCTGCGGGTGTAGGACCTTCGGGCACTGATACACGCCGCACGAAGGTCCGCCAGTCTTGGGGACCACCAGTAGACCCCCTGCCTCGGAGGTGGACGCCGCCGCACTCTGGGCATGGCCGCATCGCAGATCTGCGTTAACGCACTGCGAATGCGGACAGCCTCAGCGTCCACTCCGTCCGCTGGGGGTGGTGAGGACAGCCACGTGCTGACAATGGCCGCCTCCGCCAGTAGATCCCTATCAAGACGACCCACAGCCCACCGCGGAAACGCGGGAGCTCCGTCCGCCCTGTGACCCCTACCGGGTTCCCGGGGGGAGACCTCCATCCGGATGTACCGGTGGTCCGACAGGGTCTCCGCCTCCTCCAGGACACTCCAGTTCCTCACCCGTGGCGCGACAGCGGGGCTAGCGAACGACAAGTCCACTATCGACCCGCCCTGCCGCCGCACGCACGTGTTCACCGAGCCTCTGTTCAGAACACAGAGGCCCAGTGAAGCCGCCCACTCGTTGACCGCCCGCCCGCGGTCGTCCGTCGTAGGGGACCCCCACGCCGTGGATTTGGCGTTAAAGTCCCCCAGAACCAGGACGAGGCCCGGTGCCAGTCGCCGTATCGAGGCCTCCAAGGTGGTGAGTGAGGCCCCGAAATCGTCCATCCTCCTAGTGGGGGAGAGGTATACGCTGTAGAGCGTGACCCCTCCCCACTCCGCCGCGACAAATTCCTCGCCCCTATCCAAAAGGGACAAGGACGGGAAGTGCCGCTGCGTTGAGACGACGATTGCCGCGGTACCGTTTCGACTGACCACCCAATTGGGGCGATCAGGCACGGCGTACGGTTCCGCGACTACGGCTGCACCAATCGACCACTCCGCCATGGATTGCAGGAGGAGATCCTGCGCTCCGGCGGAGTGGTTGGTGTTGGCCTGCAGGAGGAGGTGCATGGATGGTGTACCCATTATCGGGTTGTATCCATGACCTCCTCGCCAGCGGGCGATCGGACCGCGCTAGGAGCGGGAGCGGCCGTGGTCGTAGGGCCGCCCCGCGCCTTTGGGGCCGAAGTTGGAGGCTTGCACGCCCCAGAGCCCATGCGGTGCTTGGCGGGCTTATTGCCCGCCGCACACGCGGGGCAGTGGGGCGGGGCGGCGCAAGATGCCGCCACGTGCCCGGTCTGACCGCAGCGGAAACACAATCCGCCGCAGTCGAAGCAATTAGTGCACGTCGGTCGAGTGTGTCCGACCGCCATGCACTTGTAGCACCTCGCAGGCCGGTGCTCAAGCACGGTTACCCGCGCCGAGCTCCAGCCCACGAGGAGCCTGCCTGAGCCGGCCAGTTGCCTGACCGACTCCACCGGGCACTGCGCCCAGGCAGCACCTACGCCACCCGGACCGGGACGAATGGCACCGACCCGGACGGTGTCTATGGGACACCCGGTTTTCGAGGCAATAGCCTCCCGGATGTCTTCCACCGTCACTGAATCGTCCAAACCCGAAATGCGCATTTCGGCGCACTTGACGGGCCTGGCGATCTTGATGCCACCCTCCTCGGCGAACAAACCTCTCAACTTCTCGGCCACGCTGTCGGCCGTCTTGGCGCCCTCGGCCCCTGGGAACTCGAGAATTCGAGCCCCCGTCCGGGCCTTGCGGGTCCTGGCTTCGACGCCTCCAATATCGGAGACGTCTAGCTCCCGCCGGGCCTTCCTCAAGACGGCCTCGTAGCTGAGGCCCTTCTCGGCCGCCTCGGGCAGCACAGTGATCACCACTGCGGCCGTCTTCGGCGACTTGAGCCCCTTGCGCGGTCTCTTCTTCTTTCCGGCTCCTGCCTGTGGAGCGGGGACCTCAGCGGCGCGCTTGGCCTCCGCTCTCCTCCTTTGGCCGCGACTCCTTCTGTCGCGTTCGGCCACCTGCCAACCCTGTTCGGGTACGGCAGTCGTGCCGGACGCGGAAGGCCTCGTCGCGGCCTCGCTGGTCGTCGCCGGCGGTGTTGTTGCGGGCGACTTCAGCGGTCCGGCAGGAGCCGGAGCCGTCTTCCTCCTCAGGGCGGGTCCCTTCGGAGCTGGGCCGGGGCCTTTGGGCTTAGGCCCGGCCGCGGCCGCGGCGTAGCTCCCCACGCGGCCACCCTGACAAGGCAGCGGGGCGGGGGCTGGTGCCACATGCGGCCGCTTGTCCGCGGCGAGAGTTGGTCGGACGCGTGGTTCTGGAGGCAACCTCGCCTCCAGAACGGCGAAGCGCGCATCGACGAGCTTGCCCACTGCGCCGATGATTTTGGCGAGGGCCTCGTCCGATATGCCTCCCACCTCAAACGGGGTCGGCTGAGCCTCCTCAGGGGCCCGTTCTACGGCGCCTGGCGGCTTTGGCGCCGCAGGGGCGCTAGACGGCGGCAAGCGGTCCGCGGGGAGAGGCGTCAACCTCACCACCGGGACGGGGAGTTTCGCCGCGGCGACCGCGCCAGCGTCAGCTGGCGACGCGCGCTTCGCGGTGGCAGGCGTCTTCCTCGCCGCGGGGACGGGGGTGACGGTGACGTCACCCAACGTCGTCGGCGCCGCAGCGCGAGGCGGCTTTGGCGCCGCAGCGGCCGCCGAGTAGCCGGCCCTGGCCGATGACGCGGCTGGCGCAGGTGACACGAACAGCGCCACCTGCGCCTTGAGGTCGGCCACGTCTATCAACAGCTGGCGGTTTGCCCGACGCATTTCCGCCAGCATGTCGCCCAGGTTCCGGTTTCGGGTCCGCAGGCCTGACATCTCGCCTCTAAGGCGGACATTTTCGGCCTGCAGGTCCGTGGCCTCGCCGGCGCGGACAGCGACCGCCGCCGCCCTTTCCATAGCCGAGGTCCCTCGCCCTCTTCTGGAGGCCTGGATCTTGGGTGGAGGCATGTTGGCCACGCTCCCCTCGGTTTCGGCGCTCGAGCTGCCTCCCTTACTCAGGGGGCGCTTTCGCACCTGCGAGGGGAGGGCCTCCTCCTTCTTAGTCGCGGTCGCCGGCGGCGTCTTTGCTGCTAGACGCGCCGACGACCTAGTGGGGCCTTCACCAGCCGACCCACTGTCTTTTCTGGACGGCCCTGCGGGAATATCACCGCCCTCGTCCATTCTGACGGTAGATCCGCCGCCCTCGTCTTCGGACGGCTCTGCGACATCGCTGTCGCCCTCGTCCGTCGACGGCTCTGCTGCGAGTCTACCGTCCTTCTTCTCTTCAGCGGCGGCAGCCTCCCTGCGCGCTCGCCGCTCCTCCAGCCGCCTCTTGTGGCTCAGGCCGTTGCCCCGAGTCTTTCTGGGCGACCTCCTCTTCTTCTTCTGGGCCTCCACGATTTGTGCCGGGCCCTCGGCGGACGCCTCAAGTCCTGAGGACGAGGCGTCGTCTTGGTCAGTTTTGCGTTGGCATGACCGGGCCTTGGTGTGAGAATCACTTGGATTCCCGTCGGTTTTTAAAGTGTTTAAATTTTGTGTATCCATAGTGAATCCCACGAGAATGGGAGATACATTACGTCGACCCGGGCAGAGATCCCTTTACCCGGGCAAGCCTACATTTACCAACCAGGGGGTCAGCCGGTACCCTGGCTGGAGCGTGCTAACGACAGAACAACCCATCTGCCATGCATCTTCTCGCCGCACGCCAGAACTTAAGATTCTGGGTGATTTCCGAGTCCGAATGTTACTTCGAACTCTTTATAGAGGTTGTCTTCCTCGCGGTCCGGGCGGTTAAGCCAAGACCCTCGCTCCTGATACTACGCCTCAAGACAACGTGTCTTGAAGCAAGATACCAGGTTTACGATGTGTGGGCGGTGGCATGTGCCTGCCCAGCCCTCAAATGAATGAGTGACTGAGCCCGTCCCAATATTTCGCGTCCTATACCCTCTACTACGACTGTAGTAGAGTAAGGAGCGAAATCGCGCAGATATTCGCTACGGACGACAGTACAACAGAAGAACTGGGGACCGCCGCCCGCACCCAGGGTACACCGCGTGGAGGTTTCTGGGATAGTACCCCAACATTGCTTACGCTACAGTTTCGGTAAAATAATTTATAGATCGTAAAAAAAAACTGAATTTCTTGGTGGTATTTTTTTAATGCTTTTGGTGACAAACAAACTAGCAGCACACCTGATCGTTATTGTCACTACTGCCCATGGATCTTTGCAATACCAAGGGTATAGCTAGGCCACTGCCAACTAATATAAACTCCAAACCCACCCAGTTGGGCTTCCGGCTTTCTCACTCACCGAACGAAACACAACACCACATTGCCATTGCTCATACGTCGATATTCTGCGAGAGTGTGGTACTACCCCGGGTGCACCGGCCCGCGGCTGTAGACAGAAAACTGTCAACAGCGTGGTCCTACCACTATTTATCATGGTAACGGCCAAACATTTGGTCTCCAATTCGAATATTGTATTGGAAAAAAAGTGCTATTGGATTTATTCAAGTAGTTCTTAATGATAGTTATTACGAGGCGGAAATGCTCGCCGATTTGTATCGGCGGGTGTCGGGGGTGCGCGCGGAGGGCGGTGTGGTCTCTTTGAGGGAACTCACCGCCTGGCGCGTTGACGCCCGCCTAGATGTCATTGCCCGTTGGGCAGTCCGGCTGGAGAGGCCTCGGTTCGGTGTGCGGACCGTAGAGGCCTTCCGGCCGGTGCTGATGCAGTGGTTGGAACGGCGGCACGGGGTGCTCTCCTTCCGACTGGTGCAGGTTTTGACGGGGCATGGATGCTTCGCCAAATACCTGCACAAGATCGTCAGGAGGGAGAGTACACCGTCCTGCCACCACTGCGATTGCGACGAAGACACGGCGCAGCATACGCTCGAGGTTTGTGCCGCTTGGGCAGAGCAGCGTCGTGAACTCGTCGCAATCATCGGTGCCGACCCCGAGCTATACCCTTGGTATAGCAAAGGTCCATAGGCAGCAGTGACACTTACCATCAGGTGTGCTGCTTGCTCGTTTGCCATCATAAGCAATAAAAAAAAAATATTGCAAAAATGCTGACATTGTCTTTTACAACACCCAGCAGCAATGTTAAGGGTTGGTAGTAATAGCAGTCGCCACCATATACCCTTATCTCCAGATATATTGATCTCAAAATTACATAGTCATATGTGAATGATAGGCACCTCTGCCTATCCGTTTGGGTTTTAATGTGACTCGGATACTGAAATCTAGTGATTTTGACTTTTAGTAGTCTAAAAAGCGGAAAAGAAATAATGATTATTATGAAATTGTATAACTTTCGTAAGCAAAAGTTCCTTTTCAACCAGAATACATGCTTTTTTTTTTCAACATATAATACAATAAAAAAAAGTCGCTGAACAAGAGAGCATCAAAATATGCGATGGCATAACTAAAATTATCAAATTATAAAAATAAATAAAAATATAAAAATCCGAAAATAAATATGATGTTATCTAAAAAAAAATATAAAATATTTTCTTGCTGTTTATTCAAGTTCTTACTGCCAACAGAAAACGCTTGAAGACTTATCAAAATGCAGAATACAAAATGTGTTGACAAATCTCAGCGAATTGTATTGCGTCCTCATTGCTTATATATTTATACGTAATAGTTTCAGTTAAATATTCTTTGTAGTTCTAGAGACAATTAAAGATGGCGCACAATCAAGCAGTATTCATTTTCATATTTATGATAACCACCTTAAGATGGGTGGCAATTTTATCTCAGTCATCATCATTATTATTTTGCTCTTATCCAGGAGCGGCTCTAGCACATGTAGCGCCCGGGTGCAATCAATAACCTGGCGCCCTCTTGTATCAAAATGGGGAACAAAATGGAATAAGTTGATAGTTACAACACGTTCGACTAAACTCTGAACCTCGCTGGAATGCGTTGTCGTATGCTTAGTCTCGTTGTTTTGACACAAAATCAGGTAAACGCGATCGGATTATGAAGTTACAGTGAGCATGGCGACAAAGCAACCTACCCAAACCTGTCAAATAACGCAACCACTACGTTTATAGATGGTGAGGCACTGGCTGCGTACGGTGTGCCCGCTCCGTGTAGAGCGTTACAGTGGAGGCTCTATGTGTCTCGAGCGGCTTTCGGCGCCCCCTAACACACGGCGCCCGGGTGCACCGCACCCTCTGCACTATAGGTAAAGCCGGCCCTGCTCTTATCCCAATTAATTGAGGTTGACGCAATGTCCTCTTCCTCCATGCAGTCCTGTTAGACATCAACTCTGTAGTCACTCCTTGGTTATTATGTCATGCTTCAAGCAGTCCATCCAAGTTTTCTTTATTCTTCCTTTACCTCTAAAGCCTTCACCATAATAATTAAAATTTTCATCCCGTCTCATCATATGTCCATACTATGTCAACCGTTCACTGTTTAACTTTTGCATCACTGGCGCAACTTTCAAAATGGCTTTCAAAATTGCTAGCAGTTCGATCTCAGTATGGGCAATACATATTCTCCTTGCCATAATGGGTAAAAACTTTAATTAAAATTAGCTATAATTGTCTGAGGGTTGACTAGGTCACTAGCACCATCCCAAGACAATTATAAGACCAATGTGACCTCGAGGAAGCCTACCAAATACGGCAATTATGAGCTTATTCCCCAAATATGTCAGTAGGCTGATTGATTCGCATCTCTAAACCATACAATCAAATTTAAATTTATATTCAAAAATCATGTGGAGTGCTTACGAATTTTCCTTTTTAAAATGTTACCTTAAGTAAATACAATAAACTAACACCGGATCGAAACGCTACTGGCACTGAAAAGATCCGGTAAGACACTCAGGTATTTTTTTTTTTTTTTTCTATTATTGTTATTTTTTACTGAATTATTTTATATAGTACATGTTGCCTATGTATTAGGCTCCAGTGTGATACCCTTGGAACAATCATCCCTTGTCCGTCACATTTGCAGTTTAACATGCATATAAGCATAATCCATATAAGCAATAAGCATTACGAGCGACCCAAAAATATTATTCACCTATTATCACTTTTAATTACCTACTGAAAATACTACCTAAAGGTCAAATTGCTTCGCATGACATTCCATTGAAGAGGCTCGTTTCGATTTTAACAACATGTTCTCGTTACGGCCTATAAACATGCTACGTTGTTGTGAGCGATGTAATTGCGAACCATGAAAAGGTCTGGGAGAACCGATATTAAAAATGAACGTGATTTGTCATGTTTTAGTCTAGAAGAAAAAAAATACAATATAAAAAAAAAACATCTTAAATATAATTTGAAATATTGAATGTGGGGCGGTACAGGACCATATTCTGTGACGATCTATGATGATGATGATGATGAAGAGTGAGGCTTATGCCCAGTAGTGGATAACTAAAGGCTGAATAATAATAATGATGATAGTTAGAAAATAATATGATTTTATGGACTAAAAACTATATGTTCTTTATTGACTGTGGGCTGTCCTAATATTGAGCACACACCTCCCTCAAAATATGAGAGAACGTTGAATATTGCTATTTTATGGTGTGTATACAGTACATACTATAATATACATACATGAATAAATGGAGCGTTGGGACAACTTCTGGGTAGCGACCACCTCAGCCAGAAGGCACGTGTAGCAATACATAACGCTGTGCTTGTCCCAACATTACTATATGGAAGCGAAAGTTGGGTATGCAGAAAAGAGCATGAAAGCAAAATTAATGCGGTCGAAATGCGATCTCTACGAAAAATCTGCGGAGTTAGGCTGACCGACCGCATTTGCAACGACGACGTAAGAGAGCGAGTAGGTATGAAAGAGAGTATTAGTGTAAAGATGCGAAAGGGAATGCTCCGATGGTTCGAACATGTGGAAAGAATGCCGAACGAACGTCTGATTAAGAAGATATACAATGCGAAAGTGGAAGGATGTAGATAACGGGGGAGACCGAGACTCACCTACCTAGACCAGATTGGTCACGTGCTGAAAGAAGGTGGAGTCAAGAGTCTCCGAAACCGGCGAGGGTGTATGAAGAGAATTATGAATGTTGAAGAAGCGAGTGAAGTATGCAAGGATAGAGTTCTCTGGCACTCTGTTCTCTCTGCCTACCCTGCAAGGAATATGGCGTGATGATATGTATGTATGTATACATCTACGGCAAATAACTGCAGGAGAAGTTCAACTCAAAATATAATTCCATGCTAAATCATTATGTAGCTTTATATAAATGGTTAATTAAACTTGAATTATGGAGAATGTATGCAGAGCCAAAAGAAGAAGAGATATATGTATAAAAAAATTATCTATTAAAGATAACAAATTACTTCCGACTGTCCTAAACAACTTTAAATATGTAGTTTATTGGAACAGTCGTTGGTTTGTTTGTAAAAGTTCACATATACCAGCGCAACCTGGTAGCGAGTTACAACAATAAGGATAGCATATAAACCTTTTCCGTTCAAAAATACATATACATATCGATTTTCATAATGATCGGTCAAATAGTATCTGAGTTTAACGATGTCATATATACAAACACCCTCTTTCATAGATATAGACTTAAATGTATCTGTGATAAAATATTTTTATATTTATCTACCAAATTCTTCTCAGACTATCAACTTTCTATTTTAATTTCTTTTCCTCCTTGAGGAAGGTACGTGCCTTCTTGAAATAAATGAAATTGACCTACTATGCCACACTGGTTAGACCAATTGACATGGGAAGATTTATATGCGAAATTTTCGTCTCTTGCATCGATACTATCCGTATACCATATCAGACAGACAAAAAAAAATATACCATGACTTATATTATTACTCTATCTGTCTATATCTAGATTATTATTATAATATACACCTTTTCGACTTACTTGTCCGTAGCAAGTGCTACGAGTTGTTACGTAAGCGACTCTCTTAAATGACTGTGCGAGTAGGCCTTTATTCGTAGTTGTATGTCTGTAGCTTTAACTTGTTTCCTCTTAGGAAATGTTAATTTATTTTCTTTATTTGAACGGTCATATTTAACTGTGCAGAATGAACGAAGCAGATAGTGGTTGTGGGTCCGTACCTCATGTAAAATAATTATTTGTACTCTTGACAGTTTGTGCTCGTTAACTGCATGGTTGTGAAGTCATAAGGACTTACTACTTAATGTAAGGCGTTACATTTATAAAAAAAAAACTAAACAACATTTCATCAAAATAAATGTTTGCATCAAAAATTGTGTTCACCTCGCAAATAAGCAATTACACTTTAACCCGAAATCTGTTATAAATTTCACCAGGAATTACCGAAATAATCGGCGTGGGATATCACTATTTACATTACTGTACTATCTGAGCAATTATTCTACGTAGACTTTACGTAAATTAGCACAAACTTAATTAATAAACAACAATAAAAGAAGATTAATTATTTAGTCACGCTGCATGAAAACACACCATTTTAATTAAAGTTAAAAAAATATTAAATCTGATTATAATACAAGAAAATTAAATAATTAAAGTCTAACAATAAAAAACAACTTTCTAAAGCATTTTGCCAACAATAATTGAAATATTCTCCGGAAGAAATGAAAAAGTAATTTAAGTTAGCTACTCATCAGCTTTTCTGAAGATTAATGAAATTAAAGAAACTGCCATATTAAAATTAATTCAGATTTATATTATTAACTAGCTTCTACCCGCGGCTTCGCTCGCGTAAAAGATAACCTTCCTAAAGTTTTTCATCCCCTATTTTTATTTTATCCCTTAAGGGTAAATTTTTAACGAAATTGTAATGTCATATTTATTTATATCTAATCGATAGCCTAAAACTAAGTTACAAGCTTCTGAATTTAAAATTGACGATAATCCCTTCAACTTTTCATCCCCCTTTACAACCCTTTTTTTGCATTAAAAAGCCTATGTCCTTTATCAGGCTCTAGACTATCTGTATACCAAATTTAATTTAGATCGGTTCAGTAGTTTTGGCGTGAAAGAGTGACAGACAAACAGACAGAGTTACTTTTGCATTTATAATATTAGCAAGGATTATTTAAAGCAGATGAAACTCCATTAGAAACGTTATGTTTTATGAATTATTAGTTACTCATTTGCGAAAAGAATATGTTTAACAAAAAGAAACTGCTAACCACGCAATGTAGTTGAGAAAAATCAAATATGCATTATTTAGGATAACTCAAAAACTACTAGTCAGATCTTAATCAAATTTAAATGAGACTACATTTCGATTTATCCTTCTTTTAGCATAGATATTATATGTATATTATATCCCTTATTTTTCTTCTTCTTCTTATTATATATTGGCAATCAGCTACTTATACGAGCTATTGGTGCCAGTGTCAAGTTATAATTATTATTACGTTTATAGTCTTGTCAGGTTAGTCATTGTCTAAGTCAAATTGTCGCCATTAACAGTGCAATGGCCACACTGTTAATGGTATCTTGTGGAAATTTTGATGGAAAACGAAAACGTTGTAAAACACTTTTATATGATATTCACTATATCCCAGTACTGCCCCATCACATTACATAAAATGCCATCAAAATTATCTAATATAACACGTTAAAACACTAAGATATCGAATATAATACAAGAGCACCACATGACGTTTTCAAATTCCCGTCAAAAGTGCCCTTATTTCTCTTTGTGAGACCCACGATCGAGATGTCTGCTGTCAATTGTATTCTTTCTCCGTCATCATACGCCAAACTATTGGTACATGGTACTGGTAAGGCTAACATGAATATTTGGTATAAAGAAAGGTGAAATTACTAAAAAGGGTTTATAATAAAACCCTATAAGAATTTCTATAAGTAATATATATAAATTAGGTATATTGCACGTTCTAACCTTATATAATAATAAAACTGTGACGTATATTAGAAACGACACGACTGATGACCCTAAATCATAGAGACGTTGTGAAATTACAAGCGAAATTGATCGAAAAAAGGCTTATAATTTTGTTTTGACGTTACCAGACGCCGTTCAGTAAACAAGATCGCTAATAATAACTTTTTGAAAGGCAAATGATCGGGTTGTGTTGTAGTAACGTTGAACCAGCTACCTCTCCCCTCGTCCTTCGTCAGCCACCCCGCAGCATCCGCGTTGTGACGTCAGAGCATCGATCGCACCCTCAGCTAAAACGTACGGCTGTTAGGGTTGCACTAACACATTATTGTCAGACTAATGTATCAAATTTAACGAGAAATTGATTTACTATAGATTATTTTATATTGCGGTCGCTTTTTTGATGAAAAAAATACTTACAATTATTTATTTTTAATTTTAATACAATTAAATGAGCTGTGTGGTAGCGGCTACAAATACTACCAACCCTTACTTGCTCGTGGATATCGTAAAAGACGACTAAGAGCCTTATAATGATCTGTGCCAACTCCGTCTGATGCCGTTTGGTCAACAATTACATTCCAAAGGAGATTTGACGTCTGGCAGGCGGCCGGTCATAAAACTATTAGCCAATAACGTTTACAATATGTACTATGAAAGAAGAGTACATATTGTATCGACCCCAAGTAATTGGCATAACAGTAGGAGAATGATGATTTAAAACAATTGAATATTTACAAAAATTCTGTTGCTACCTATTTGAATCACTCACTGTTATATAATACGCAAAAATATTCATCAACCCTAGGAAGATTAATGTCAAAAAAAATATTTCTTGGATTTGGCTTTCGTAGCACTATTCAGCTTACGTCTTGGATAAAAAGTCTTTGTTCTACGAAGAGAATTCGTCGTGTATTTTTCTCATTCAATATAATTTTTACGGCGATAATTTATGCAATTTGTACACTTGGCTTTGAGTTGCAAAGGCTTCGTTAAAACGTGCCTTTCGTTTTAACAAATTGAAGGACATCAATTTGGTAATATTTAGCAAGTCGATATTGATTGTTTATAAAATTTTAACCAACTTCAAAAAGGGTCTCAGAATTCGATTAAAATTTTAATCCAGATCATGTAATATTCTCACTGCATGTAAATAAATAATGTTATATTTTTAATTTCCAACTTATTTTTATTTTTAGTTAGGTTATCTGTGTGGTGACGGAGTAAGAATACAATTCACCACCCCCTATTTTACCCGTGGGTGATCGTAAGAGACGACTAAGGGATATAAAACGCATATAAAATCTATGCAAGAGAAGAAAAACTCGAAACAAAACCCTATACCAACACGTTTGACCAGCGCGATATAGTAAGTTAATTTCCCTGCCATTATGGAGGAGGCCTGAGCCTAACAGTGGGATATATATGGCCTGTGATGATGATGATGACTTATTTTTACCCGACTGCAAAGGAGTGGTATTGTGTTTAACAGTCTATGTATGTATGTATGTATGTATGTTTGTATGTTCCTTTGAAGCACTATATATACCAAACGCCTGGGCCGATTTTTATGATTCGCACGTCAATCGATTCCTCTTAATCCGGCGAGTGTCACTAAAGACATGACGTTAATGAAAATTCAATATGGCGACTACTGGACGCCATTTTGTGAAAATTTTAAAAAATAAAGTCAACAAACTATGTCGAGTGGGGTATCGTTGAATAGGTATTTAAAAATCATTATTAGTTTTCTCTCAACATTTTTCGATTTGACTGGCCGTTTAGGATCTATATCGATTTAAAGTTTCGTAACAACCTTTCTCACATATAGGTTTTTTAGACAGTAGAAATTTACGATGAAAAGACGAAAAATTCATATAACTGGATGTGGGTAGACATATACTGAAGTACCTAGTAGGTATATTGTCCAATATACCATAGGTAGTCCTACCTAAAGTATCTAATATCTGACGCGGTCGCCCATCTCCAATTTCTAACGATTTAGTACTCAACTTCAGTCGAAAAACTATATATAGTTGGGTACTTACCTACTTATTAATAAATAAGATAACTATAGCTACCTATGTATTTATAACTAAAAAGTATAAAATAAAAAAAAATATTAAAAAATCAAAAACCCGACTGCGTAAAAAGTCACCAAAACTACGTACATAATAAAAAAAACTGAAAAGAAAAAAACAAGCACTTAGATGTCCGGTGGTCTAGAATTCTATAATATATTATTGAATAAATACTATTGCAGAAAATGAAATATATTTTAATAATAGAACATGACAACTGAACAGTCGGGATCCTTTATTCGAGAGCAAATCTAATTTTTCAATGGATCCCCACTGTTCAGTTGTCATGTTCTATTATTACCCGACTGCAAAGGAGTGGTATTGTGTTTAACAGTCTATGTATGTATGTTCCTTTGAAGCACTATATATACCAAACGCCTGGGCCGATTTTTATGATTCGCACGTCAATCGATTTCTTTTAATCCGGCGAATGTCACTAAAGATATGACGTTATTGAAAATTCAATATGGTGACTACTGGACGCCATATTGTGAAAATAAAAAAAATTAGAGTCAACAAACTATATCGAGTGGGGTACCGTTAAATAGGTATTTAAAAATCATTTTTAGTTTTCTCTCAACATTTTTCGATTTGACTGGCCGTTTAGGATCTATATCGATTTAAAGTTTCGTAACAACCTTTCTCACATATACGTTATTTAGACTGTAGAAATTTACGATGAAAAGACGAATAATTCATATAACTGGATGTGGATGGACATATACTAAAGTATCTAGTAGGTATATTGTCCAATATACCATAGGTAGTCCTACCTAAATTATCTAATGGCTGACGCGGTCGCCCATCTTCAATTTCTAACGATTTAGTACTCAACTTCAGTCGAAAAACTATATATAGTTAGGTACTTACCTACTTATTAATAAATGAGATAACTATAGCTACCTAGGTATTTATAACTAAAAAGTATAAAATAAAAAAAAATATTAAAAAAATCAAAAACCCGACTGCGTAAAAAGTCACCAAAACTACGTACATAATAAAAAAAACTGAAAAGAAAAAAACAAGCACTTAGTTGTCCGGTGGTCTAGAATTCCATAATATATTATTGAATAAATACTATTGCAGAAAATGAAATATATTTTAATAATAGAACATGACAACTGAACAGTCGGGATCCTTTATTCGACAGCAAATCTAATTTTTCAATGGATCCCCACTGTTCAGTTGTCATATTCTATTATTAAAATATATTTCATTTTCTGCAATAGTATTTATTCAATAATATATTATGGAATTCTAGACCACCGGACAACTAAGTGCTTGTTTTTTTCTTTTCAGTTTTTTTATTATGTACGTAGTTTTGGTGACTTTTTACGCAGTCGGGTTTTTGGTTTTTTTAATTTTTTTTTTTATTAGTAAGGTAACGTTATTCAATTTTGCTAAGACACATTTTAATAGTAAAATAAAAAAATATTATTAAACTTTATAATTAACTAATAATAGGTTATTAATATATATATAGAACATTCTTTTGCAGATGATTTCTATAGCGTGCTTTTTTTATATACCATTAAGATTTTTTTTTCTGTAACGGACGTAACGGAGTTAGAATTCAGTTCAGTTCACTTCCTCTTTTCTAGCCCGTTGGTGTTTTAAAAGACGACCGAGGAATATAATATTCAGATAACGACCAAAAGATATAATAGCAAGGGAAGGAAAAGTAAAACCATGCTGCTGTATTAGGTCAATTTTGGAAAGGAGGAGGCTGGAGCCCAGCAGTACGAAGTATATCAGCTAAGATGATTGTGATTAAAACAAATATTCTATTAATTTATGCACGTATATTAAGAATTATATTAAGAAAATTACATATATTTCATGAATTTTCATAGAACGCTTTTTTTTAAGTGAAACTTTTTTATCGACATATGGGAGAAATTTTATGTCGTAACGCTTTTTGGTTACGTGCCATCTTTATTTCTAAGCCACATTTTTTCGTTACGCGCCATATTTATTTTGAAGTGAAACTTCTTTGCGCGCATTAGGGTAATTTTTTTACAGATTTCATCTACAGAGACACGAGAGAGAGAAAGAGAGAGAGAATACACGCTATTGGTTGATGTATTGTAAACGAGATTTAAAAATTGGTTTGCCAAAGTTTCACTACTGATACGTATACTTTGTGCGCACGCATTTTGTTTTTTATAAATACCTGATTGCCAGTGAAATATGATTATCACGCATGGGATCACACACGGAGCAAATACATTGCTCCGTGGGATCACATGTGCGACAATCATTTTTTGCTCAATCAAGCATATTAATGCTAAAGATCAGTAATTTGCTTATTTTTAATTAAAAAAAATAACATTTTTCATTATGAAGTAAATCATTACATTATATATTTTAACCAGAATTATATACCATATTATATACATTTTAACTAGATGCAAATTTCCACCTCAAACTAAAATATGGTCTGTACAGTCCAATAAAAAATATATATTATTTAGCCTTGGGTTTCTTCTCTCATCTTTGAAGAACTAGACAGATTATTTTTAGTCAAATAATACTGATGTTTTTCTTTTAAAAGCCAACACTCTGCACTAAAGAAATAATATATATTATATTGCGGGACCTTTATAAACACATAGACAGAAATTACACCAGGACTTAAGACAACAAATCAGTGAATCACACAAAGTATTATCCTGCGTGAGTAACGAAACCGCAACACTTGGCACGGTAGGTTGGTATTCGCCACGCCATCATCTGTGCAGTCTCAAACTTTGTGCTTGTTATTGAGAATCTCTTTACAGAAAACTCTTCATTCCCACGTCATTGGATCAACGAAACTATATGTACTATAAATAACACAAATATTAAATTACTTACATATATATGGCAATTCTCTATTCCTAATGACTTGATCAATCCAACATCCTGGTTGGATAAATGAGCCAGGGTTCGCGTAAAAGTCTACGTCACCTATTGCTGTTGGAAAACCGAGGACTGGATTCGTATGCAGCACGTCTACAAATGCTGCATCTCCCTTTGAAAGGTGAC
Organism: Lymantria monacha; assembly: GCA_905163515.2. Classification (NCBI taxonomy): domain Eukaryota; kingdom Metazoa; phylum Arthropoda; class Insecta; order Lepidoptera; family Erebidae; genus Lymantria; species Lymantria monacha. The sequence goes on from LR991099.1 coordinate 21,047,490, forward strand.
CTTCGCTATTGGTCAAACCGTATCCTGGGTAAGCAGGATCTAAACCTAGAAAGAAAATGCACTTTATGTCTGCATATTCACAAAAAATATTAATAGATATTTTTTTTTGTTTTTTTGGCAGACTATGGTCTGGACACACTCCACCATATCCGGGGCCATGGAAGGGGAGCGTCCAGTGTTGGGTATAGGTGACTCACCAAAAGGATTAATGTCATAATTACTATGCTGGGCAGACGAGTTGACAATTAGAATAGTTTGAAAAGTGTTGTAAGGCTTCCAGGAAACTTCTGCTGTTCCTTTCCCTGATGATTCGTCAGCATATTTATAAAGCTCCCACAATAAATAAGCTTACTATAGCTTACTTTCTCTTTTTTCACACAAATGAGGTGACGACATATGGAATACCTCATGTCATCATCATCATCGTCTTAGTTCATAAACATCCGATTGATGGACTTAAGCCTCCTTCACAGTAAGAGGAAAATTGACCTGCTATACCACACTCATCAGACGGATTAGTACAGTTTCATTTCGAGTTTTCTTTCTCTTGAATATATGATTTCTATATGTTATTTCTTTCAATCGTCTTACACAACCAAAAGGTATACTAAATTCACGGCACAGATGGCGTAGTGGCTAAGATACCCACCCACCGTGCCAGTGCCGTGGATGTAGATCAACGGAAGACAATACTTTGCAGACCACAAATTTTTGTTCTGAGTCTGAGTATAATTTACGTCCGTCACTTACATGTTTGTAAAATACCCTAATAAGGATATTTCCTTAGTGCAGGGTGTAAAAAAATATAATATATTTTTACGCCTTCACCACAAGGAAATGCAGTATATAATACACTAACTAATATATAAATGTGAATGTAAGTTTGTTTGTTACGCTTTCACGCTAAAACTACTCAACCGATCATCATGAAACATTGTACACATATTCTTGGAGGTATTAAAAGTAACATAGAATACTTTTTATTTGAAAAAAAAATCAAAATTTTTATATGAAAAATAAAAAAATTGTTTGTCAAAAAATCTCAAAATCTAGCTTCTTCAACGCCATCTAACAGTCCAGTAATGAAGTTCCGACCCTGAGTATTGTAATACCGTTGCACTGTATTACCGACGGTCAAAAATAAAAATAGGGGATCAAAAACTTTAGGAAAGTAACCTTTTACGCGGGCGAAGCCGCGGGCAGAAGCTAGTAATACATAACTATTTTCGTGGGTAATATAGTGTTGTTTCTTACCAGTAATCCTACCAAGCATTAAGCCTTGTGAACGCAGCCTTTTGCCAGCAAATCCTGCTACCTCGGCACCTAACGAAAAACCCACTACGTAAAGTGTAGATGCAGGTATCCCGGCAGAGTCAAGAAATTGTACGAACTCGGCCACTTTAAGACCCACGTACCGAGTATTTCTTACGGCTGTAACATACCTGATAATAAAAAAAAATATATCATATTAATGTATGATCATTATCATTCCAAACTCTCCTCGGATTTTTTATTTGTACAATCACGAAGCATGGTAAACGAATTGGCAAGGTGTAAAAAGTGGTACGGCCACCGAAGATAAAGATCGGGTACCGATGGCCCGCTCGCACGGCAAAGAGAGGTGCTTTCAAGGTGGGTCCATGGGATCGCGCGCCACCTCTTCCGTCGCGCTGGACCGATTTGGCGGAGCGTGACCACTCCATAGCACACCGCAAAAAAAAATCCTGGGCCAATTTTTACGACTAATACGGGCAATTAAGACGAAGACACAACTGTATCCTTATAGCATGCGGAGAAATACATAGTATCATATGTATTATTATTAACCCTGTTGTTCGTAGATGTCTCACTAGTCCTCTTCCTTCTTTTTTTTTTTTCAACTTTTTTATGTATGTATGTCCTACTATTGAACGTAAAACGCGTTTACAATTAAAATAAAATAGATCTTTTTTTGCGGTGGACTATGGATGTGTCTCGCCCTGCCAAATCAATCCGGGGTGACGGAGGAGACGGCGCGTGGCCCCATAGACCCACCATGCAAACTCCTCTCTTCGCCGTGCGAGCGGGCCACCAGTACCCGATCTTTGTCTTCGGTGGCAAAATGAAATAGACCTGGTTATGTTAATTGCCTTCTAATAAAAAAAAACGCCCGATTTTATTTTTAAGCTGTAAAATCAAACTAAAAGCTCTACACGAACTATGCATTCATAGTTACACGGCTGGTTAACAGTCCAATTCCCAAAAAGTCAATCCCAATTAATATTAGACCCAATAGGCTATAAAAAAATAAAACAAATGTGTTGATTGTTTTTCCTTAGTCATAGAATGACTAAAGAAAATTAATCCATACAGCTAAACGGATATTTAATTTAATTGATCACTCATATAATTTAAAACCTAGATTAACACAGAATATCTAATATCTTTTAATAATTTCTTATTGCTACGAATACTATCAACCCTTACTTTGCTCGTGGATGTCGTAAAAACTACTAAGAGCTTTATATCGATCTGAGCTAACTCCACCTGATAACGTTCAATCAACAATTACATGCCCAAGGAGGGTTCCCGTCAGGTAGACGGTTATAAAACTATTGGCAATAACTTTAGCAAAATGTACAATAGAAACCACTGTTGAACATACGTGTTTTTTTATATACTTTGACATCAGCTTTTTAATGATATAATCAATTGGAATTCAGCTATCTTAACAATCTTAAGTCTATTTTATAAGGTATTCTCCGCAAATCATGATAGAGATGGCTGTATTCTTATTAAAGAGTAAAAATGTTAAAATTTCTTACCATGGAAAAGCCATCAATCTCGACCAATCAACTGCAATGAAGTTATAATTGTCAGCTGATAAGAATGCTGAAAATTTTAAGATTAGTTATGAATGTCTACATACATACATATCATCACGCCATATTCCTTGCATGGTAGGCAGAGAGAACAGAGTGCCAGAGAACTCTATACTTGCATACTTCACTCGCTTCCTTAACATTCACAATTCTCTTCATACACGCTCCTTGGTTTCGGAGACTCTTGACTCCACCTTCCTTCAGTACGAGACCAATCTGGTCTAGGTAGGTTACTCTCGGTCTCCCTCGGTACCTACATCCTTAATGTCTATAATAAATACAGATAAAGCTTTTCTAGTGTGGAATGGCTGTGAATACTACCAACCATTAGATACTTCATCATTATCACAGCCCATGAATGTCCCACTGTTGGACTTGGGCCTCCTCCGTAATGGGAGGGAAATTAATCTACTATACCGCGCTGGTCAGACGTGTTGGTATAGGGTTTGTTTCGAGTTTTCCTTCTCTTGCATGCATATGCATTTTATATCCCTTAGTCGTCTCTTAAGGAACTGACCTACTACACCACGCTGGTCAGACGTTTTGGTATAGAGTTTAGTTTCATGTTCTCCTTCTCTTGCATACATGTTATATGCGTTTTATATCCCTTAGTGGTCTCTTACGATCACCCACGGGTAAGATAGGGGGTGGTGAATCATATTCTTACTCCGTCACCATACGGATAATTCACAGATAATTCATGGATATTGTGAAAAACGACTAAGAATTTTACATCTACCTGGCCCAACTTAATCTGATACCATCTGGTCAACAATTACAATTGCCAAGAAAACGCGAAGAGGTCAAACGTCAAGCAGACAGCTGATCATAAAACTATTGTCAAAACTTTTACAATATGTACGATGAAAGAAGAATATACATAAATTACGTTGTCTTAGATTAAATTAAGGGTGCAGGATGATGATGATAGACGAAACTTATCATCTTCAAACCGTGTGCTGAAGACTTAATATGCAGTGTGTCACCATCTCTCACTTTCTCTTGAGAGACGTAAATAGCGGCATCAGTATTACTAGAAAAATGGCGAGCAAAACTGTTCTGAGAAGCTACACCAAGTTGTATTGATTATTTCACTTAAACGTATTGATTATTAGCTGTGTGGTAGCGGCTACGAATACTACCAACCCTTACTTTGCTCGTGGATATCGTAAAAGATGACTAAGAGCCTAGCCTCTAATGCCGTTTGGTCAACAATTGCATTCCCAAGGAGGGTTGACGTCTGGCAGGCAGCCAGTCATAAAACTATTGCCAGTAACTTTTACAATATGTACTATGAAAGAGGAGTACATATTGTATCGACCCCAAGTGATTGGGATAAGAGTAGGAGAATGATGAAACGTAGTGATTATTTTATTATTCCTTCTTGAAAAGGGTAATGTCCAATAATAGACGTGGATAAAGTGATGAATAAAAGATCGATTGATCTTTTCAGATTTTTGTTAATTCTTAATATAGCGCGCGCGCAGAGCATTAGATAGTCTGCAGAATGCAAGCGTAATTACATACATACATACATATCATCACACCATATCCCTTGCAGGGTAGGAAGAGAGAACAGAGTGCCAGAGAAAGAGTTCTCTGGCACTCTGTTCTCTCTGCATGAGATAGAGATCTCTGCATACTTCACTCGCTTCCTCAAAATTCATAATTCTCTTCATACACGCTCGCCGGTTTCGGAGACTCTTGACTCCACCTTCCTTCAGTACATGACCGATCTGGTCTAGGTAGGTTAGTCTCGGTCTCCCTCGGTACCTACATCCTTCCACTTTCGCATTGTATATCTTCTTAACCAGACGTTCGTTCGGCATTCTTTCCACATGTCCGAACCATCGGAGCATTCCCTTCCGCATCTTTACACCAATACTCTCTTTCATACCTACTCGCTCTCTTACGTCGTCGTTACGAATGCGGTCGGTCAGCCTAACTCTATAGATTTTCCGCAGAGATCGCATTTCGACCGTATTAATTTTACTTTCATACTCTTTTCTGCATACCCAACTCTCGCTTCCATACAGTAATGTTGGGACAAGCACTGCGTTATGTATTGCTACACGTGCCTTCTGGCTGAGGTGGTGGCTACCGAGAAGTTGCCCCAACGCCCCAAAGCGTAATTATTATGCAATAAATGATTTTATTTAAATCGAAAAGGTTTCATATCTAGCCACACGCCATTCAATAGTCAAAGGTGATGGAAGTGTGGCATGGATCATTATAACTTGTCGCATTTACCTTCTTCACTTACTGAGAGCATCGGCATTACATAACTTTAGTGAAGTATTTAAAATATCTACAATGTTTTAGAGTTGTACATCTATCGATATCTCCATAATTATACATTGTATTTAAATTTGAGGAGTTCCCTAATGTATCCATCTAGTTTTTCCAAAGAATTGGATACCTTGCATTATTGAAGTCATATTTATCATAAAGTAAAAAGATTTTTTTTAATAAAATGTCAACACCACTTTTTCTTTTGCGGTGGTCTATGGACGTGGTCGCGCCCCGCCAAATCGGTCCGGGGCCATGGAAGAGGCGGCGCGCAACCCCAGAGATCCACCCTGCAAACACCTCTCTTTGCCGTGCGAGCGGGCCACCGGTAACCGATCTTTGTCTTCGGTGGCCCGCCCGACAGTATACCCTCGTGGGTTTCTCTCATGTCGACGCCCCGACAGCTTTCGCCGTCGGGGCGTAGTCTTCTCGCGGTGGCCTCACGTCGGGTGACCAGACTATTCCCCGGTCCGATCACCCGAAACCTAGGTTAGGGCGGCATCAGGCACATATATTTGCGCCTGCGCCGCTCGAGGCGGCGGCAGCGGTCCGAGTCCGCAAGGAGGGAATCCTCCCGGACTCTCGAATGAAGCCTCACAGAAAGCGGCGATCGCGTCCCAGTTCCTGACGCTTTCGACCATCGCTTTCACGACAGCCGGCAGCGTCAGGTCGGCACCGATGACAGCGACGAGGTCACGGCGCTGCCCGTCCCAGCTCGTACCTACATACCTCGAGCGTATGTTGCGCCGTGTCCTCGTCACTACCGCACTGGTGGCAGGACGTAGTCAACTCCCTCCTCACGACCGTGTGCAGGTAATTGCCGAAGCAATCGTGCCCCGACAATACCTGCACCAATTGGAAGGAGAGGACTCCGTGCCGCCACTCTATCCATTCCATCAGCACGGGCCGGAAAAATGTCAACACCCCGCACTTAGGAATATTCATAATTAATCATAATAAATAATTAACCCATGCATTATGGAGGACTTGAGATACAAAAATAAAATTGACAATTGTCACCCAGACTCAAAACAAAAATTTATAGATCACACAAAGTGTCATCCTGCATAGGTATCGAATCCACGACATCGGCACGGTAGGCCATTATAACCACTACGCACTCTGTGCAATCCAAATGTGTAAATCGATGACTAAATAATAAAACAGACACGCTTATGCTACATGCGACAGTTGAAATGGGAGGATTACAGTCTCAAGGGTGTCAACATCTTTACATGGTTTGCTGACATAGATGAAATAGGGGGTTGCGTTGCCGTCACAAAGTGGATCTTACTTATTACATAAGGAAAAAATTTGTTCCTCAATAAACCAATTTTGACGCCAAAAAAAATTAAGAATGAATTGGTATTGATATTCGAATTTTCGTAATTATAGCTCATATTGCGAGGGATGACGGAGCAAGAATACAATTCACAAGTTATTCTTTTATAAAAAATAATCCGATATAAGGAATCAATAACACAGAGAATCAAATGAGAATAGTAATTTCTAGATCTTATAAGAAATTTCCGTGTGGTGACGGAGTAAGAATGCAATTCACCAGCCCCTATCTTACCCGTGGGTGATCGTAAGAGACGACTAAGCGATATAAAACGCATATAACATGTATGCAAGAGAAGGAGAACTCGAAACTAAACCCTATACCAATACGTCTGACCAGCGTGGTGTAGTAGGTCAGTTCCCTCCCGTTATGGAGGAGGCTCGAGCCCAACAGTGGGACATATATGAACTAAGATAATGATGATAAAGAATTATCCTGCACGGGGAAACGTATTCAAAATATGAACGTATTAAAAATATATTATTCATCATTTTTCTAAAGATATTTGAGTAAATTTTTCATCATCATCATCACATCATCTCAGCTTACATGCATCCCACTTCTGGACTATAACCTCCTCCAAAATAGGAGGGCAATTTATCTACTGCCCCACACTGGTCCGAATATTTCAAAATAAAAAAAAATATTCTTTTTCGAGTTTTCTGCATATATATCTGCATAGAATATCCCTTTGTAATTTTTTACGATACCCAAGGACAAGCTAAGGATTGGCAAATGATATTGTTGCTTTATCATCACACGGAAAAGTAAGTAAACTTTTATTAGTGCTTAAATTTTACTAATATTATAAAAGCAAAAGTTTTCAAGAATGTATTGATGTTTGTTTCCATTTCGTAGACTATGACAAAACTCTGTAGTGATTAACTTATAAGACAATAAAATATCGACTATAATTAATATATATATATATATAGAGACTATAAGTCATAAAGATATTTCGTAAAGGTCAAAATATATTTAATGATGTGGTCAAAATGTTTGCGAGGAAAATATTTGCAACAAAATTCCTCAGTAAAACGTTTTCTTGTAGTTTAACTTATCGACGCACTTTGTTGAATATAACTCTCCTCCCAGTTGTGAATAATATCGTAAACGCTACGTTTTGCCGGTTTGGCGATCACAATTGCTGTCATAAGTTTCCCAAGAGGGTACCTACAGCTTTCCATTCTCTTGGTATAAAAAATATGAATATTACAAATGCTTCGTGATAAATAAATTGAGTATTATGTGCCTTGAAGAGAAAGATGAACAGAGATATTTATAAAATATCTCTGTTTATCTTTCTTTTCATTAACACATAATAAAAAAAAATATTGAGGTCTACAGCCGCGGGCCGGTCCGTCTGGGGTAGTACCACACTTTCGCAGAAAACCGACGTCCGATCAATGGCAATATGGTGTCGTGCTTCGTTCGGTGAGCGAGAGGTTGGGTTTGGGTTTTATTGGTAGGCAGCGGCCTAGTAAAGTCCATGTGTGGCAGTAATACTTACCATCAGGTGTACTGCTTGCTCGTTTGCCACCATCAACAATAAAAAAAAAGAATATTTGTATATTTTCTGTGTGGTGATGGAAAAAGAATACAATTTACCACTTCTATAGACCGTGGATGTCGTAAAAGATGATTATGATGATGAATATGCATTTAACATCTATTCAACAGAAAGAAAACTCAAAATAAAACCCTATCCACCACTACCAACACGTCTGACCAGTGCGTAGCTCAATTTCTCTCCTACTACGGTGAAGATTCAAGTCCTGTAGTGCAACGTATATGAGATGATAATAAGAAGAAAGATGAACAGAAATATATCACCACAGCCAGTATTGCAAACGAAATAACTTTAAAGATATATAATTAAAAAACTCTTACATATTTCTTCTCTAATTTTATATACCTTAGCGACGTAGCTTAGCAAATATCTGCCTCATAACAAGACTCAAGGTCGCACAATGTGCTATCGAACTATACTCGATATTTCTCTACGTGATAAAATCCGATACGGAATGCCGTAGAAGTATGAATATAAACATAGCTATGACATGAACATGAATACATTGAAGTGACAATGAGCAGGGCACAAAATCATGAATCAACCATTCACGAATCAGACGACGCACTAAATGCCGAACAATCTACTAGATGGGATGACGAAATCTTGAAATTCACAGAAAACCGTTAGCTAAGGCATGATTTGAGAGGCATTCTTGTGGAGTGGCTAATACTCAACAACAAACTTTTAAGGGCTGATAGTGACTCTACAAAGCTTGGACAGCTAGTACTCTTTCATTCTTTTTTAAAAAGACACCACCCTGCACTAAGGAAAATAATCCTTATATTGCAGGGGACTTTACAAAAATGCAATTAACTTAGGCAAATTACACCTAGACTCAGAACAATACTTTTGTGGTTCGCACAAAGTATTGTCCCGGGTGGGAATCGAACCCACGGCACTGACACGGAAGGTCGGTATCTTAACCATTACGCCATCTGTGCACTCTAATAAATAGTCAAAAATAAGCGTCAACCCTACAAATATAACGTTATTATCACTACCGATACTATCATTTTTATTACTCCATAACTACCATATTTACACCTATAAATAATAATAGTTCAAACTTATAACGGCGTGTATTATATAATGTATTATTACGATCATTAACAGTATCATAGGTGTAATGTTTGTTCAATGTTATATTTGATAATGATACAGTATACACAATAATATAAGACGTGTTATTAAAAAGACATAATAAGTCATTTTATTGGACAGTTAGTTCTCTGTCTAGAGCCGCGGGTCGGTTCGACCGGGGTAGTACCACAATCTCGCATAAGATTGACGAGTGAGTAATGGCAATATGCTATTGCGCTTCATTCGGTGAGCGAGAGAGCCGGAAGCCCAATTGGATTGGGTTTGAGGTTTCTATTGGCAGGCAGCGGCCTAGCTATACCCTTGGTATTGCAAAGGTCTATGGGCGGCAGTGACACTTACGATCAGGTGTGCTTTTTTTTTTTTTTTTTTTTTTTTATTGCTTATGGCGGCAAACGAGCAGACAGCACACCTGATGGTAAGTGTCACTGCCGCCCATGGACCATTGCCAATGGTATAGCTAGGCCGCTGCCTACCAATACAACCCTGAGCCCACCCCAGTTAGGCTTCCGGCTCTCTCGCTCACCGAACGAAGCGCAATAGCACATTGCTATTACTCAGACGTCGATCTTCTGCGAGAGTGTGGTACTACCCCGGACGGACCGGCCCGCGGCTGTAGGCAGAGAACTATCCACAGCGTGGTCCTACCACAATAAACTGTCTGCTTATATATATATATATATCATTCTCCTACTCTTATCCCAAATACTTGGGGTCGATACAATATGTACTATTCTTTCATAGTACATATATATATATATTATATTAGACTGGACCAATAGAAACGAACAATTTTTTTTATTAACGGTACTGTGAAAATATTGTTCATGATGACAAAAGAAAATTATTCTGAAAACTTGAGCCCTTAATATTAATATTAAGAGGTGCGTCATTATGATTATCGATTTTTGAACAGCTACTGAATTTTTCACACAAAATTCGGACATCATGAATTTTATTTTTTTTTCCATTTCATATCTTTGAAGGAAATCAAATTCCCTACAAAAAAGTTCTCTCAATAAATTAACGTAGGACGAGCCGTTCCCTTGTAATCAAGCCTTAAACATTGATATATTTTTTTTAATTTTTTAGATTGGATTCTCGATTTTTTTAACCACTATAAATATCAATATTTTTATATAGCAAATAATTATTCTTAAGTAAAATTTCATGCTCTACAAAAAAGGTCTCTTAACATTTTTTATCAAATTCACTCCTTTCAAAGTTATTCGACTTTAAAATTAAATTCAAAAGTAATTAACCGTTTATTTTTAAAAAAAAAAAAAAATCACAAATATTTTTAAGTATTTTTCACATTCCATCGTAATAGGACAGTGCCATGTAACGATAACTCGATAAAAAATACGTAACTATACTCAGATGAGAAAAGACGCAATCTATTCAAAACTCACGATCATATGTTCAAGAGTTCAACGACCTCGCGTGGTGAAAAAAAATTTTTTTTTCATCCGAATCGATTTTTTTTCTAACCTATCATTACAAGTAGGACTAGTAGGGTTACCTGTCTTTGTTTTCGGGAGCGGTCCCCTTACACCCTGTATATATGGTACTATCGATATATGGGGTAGACGGCCATCTTATTCAGGTGCTGAAATCCATCTATAAGGATGCCAGAGCCTGCGTAAGGATAAACGGGTCCTTTTTTTTTTTTTTTTTTTTCGCTGTGGAAACGCATTTGCGCGCTATCCCCCGCCAGTAACGGACGAGGGGGAGTGTGGGACTCACCGGCCAGCTGGAACCCGACCGGAATACCCACTAAAACCACAGCGGCCCCTTCCGCGCTTTTACGGGGAGCCGGAGAGATCGTCTACTGACATTCGATCCCCGGCACCCCCACGCTTGGCCTTCTGGCCACGTCCTATCATCCCTCAGGGCGGTGGGAGGAGGTGCGCATAACGGCGCCTCCTCCTCCCCGGTCGCCGGCGGCGAAGCGAGTCAGCTGACGCAAGCGCCTCGCGTTCCCGCTCCGCGGCCTCCTTCCTTTTCATGATGGCCTCACAAAAGGAGGCCATCGACGACCAGCACCTGTCGCTGTCAAGCATCTTCGAGATGATGGTCGACAACGACAGGTCTCTCCCAACGACCGCCGATAAGACGTAGCGCTGGGGCCCCCAGGCAGGGCTTACCTCCAGAGTGTGACGCGCATTCATCTATTGGCGCACCACACTCGTGACATCCTGGGGCCCCTTCTCTTTCAATTCTGTGCAGGTACTTACCAAAGACCCCATGCCCGGTAAGCACCTGCACCATCCTAAAGCTTAGGCTGCCGTGCCTTCTATTAATCCAGCGGTAGAGATGTGGCGCAACCGCCTCCACAGTCCCCCGCCCTGCTACGGGGGACTCCAGATCTTCTCTCCACCGCTGAATGACTCCCCTTCGGGCTACTTCCAATACTCTGCCCAGTCTCCTTACAGAGACTTGCTCGTCGTCGGCCCACGCCACGACGCGGAGCCGGTAGACCTCAGCCAGGGCCTCGGCCACAAGTGGCCAAGGTGGGTCGCCCGCCAGCAATGTCGCTGCGGTCCATGACACCGTACGATAGCCCCTGATAGCCCTCACCGCCATGGCCCTCTGAGGGCGTCGCAGAAGGGCCCTGTTGCGGACGGTGAGGGAGTCCGCCCAAATAGGGGCACCATACAGCGCCATGGACCGCACCACTCCGGCGTATAAACGCCGACAGGACGACCCAGGACTGCCTGTGTTTGGCAGAAGCCTACCTAACGCCGCCGCTGTCTTGACGAGCCTCGGAACGAGCTGGGCAAAGTGCGGCCCGAAACTCCACCTAGAATCAAGGTGCAGACCCAGATATTTCATCTGAGCCCGCACCGGCACAGCAACCCCAGACACGCTGATGTGTGCTCCTCGGGGGGGACCTCGACCCGGGCCATGAAATAGAAGGGCCTCGGTTTTCTCCACCGAGACCCTCAGGCCCAACATGCTGATCCGGCCCACGAGGAGCGCAACCCCCTCTTCTGCCAATCGAGCAGCCCCCAGGAAAAGGATAAACGGGTCCTACACTGAATGGTTTAACATTGATAAAGGTGTTAGACAGGGATGTGTAGCGTCACCGTGGCTGTTTAACCTATTTATGGATAGCTGTTTGCAAGATTTGAAAAATAATGAATGTGGTTTAAGAATGAATGAGTTACTCGTCAAATGTCATCTTTATGCCGATGATCAGGTTTTACTTGCATCGTCGGCTGAAGATTTACAGGCGATGGTAACTACTATGCATGATGCTTTTGAAAGAAAAGGTATGAAAGTTAATGTTAGTAAGACGAAAGTAATGGTCTCTGAAAAGGATAAATGTATGACGAAATGTAATATATTTATAAATGAGGAAGGATTGGAACAGTTGAATGAATTTGTATACTTGGGTGTATTGTTTACTAGTGATGGTAAAAATGATGATGATGTTGAAAGACGATTTAATGCTAGTAAAAAAGTGAATGGGGCATTGTACGCTTTTATGAAGAGTAGGAATGTATCTAAAAAGGCACGCCTAGCTGTACATAAAGGAGTATTAGTGCCCACTCTCATGTATGGTAGTGAAAGTTGGATTTGGCAGGGAAGACATGAAAGTAGAATAAATGCTATAGAGATGAGAGCTCTTCGTAGTATGTGTAGTGTAATTCTGAAAGATTGAATTAGGAATAGTGTTATAAGACAGCGCTGTGGTGTGAATGAAGAAGTAGCGACAAAGAGAAAAAATGGAATGCTGCGATGGTTTGGCCACGTGGAAAGAATGAGTGAAGAAAGGCTGACTAAGCAAGTACACAAAGCGAGTGTGAGTGGGACGATTACAAGGGGAAAACCACGTCGTTCTTTTCGAGATCAAATTGAAGATGTGTTAGCGACAGGTTAAGAGTACACGTAACCGTATAGCTTGCATGAAGACTGTAATGAGTGTGAATGAAGGGATGGAGGTATGTCAGGATCGTAGCTTGAGGCAATTCGTAGTCTCTGCCGACCCCTCTGGGAAACAGGCGTGAAGCTATGTATGTATGTATGTATATATATATATATATATATATATATATATATATATATATATATAGGCATTAATTTTATAGTCGTCATCATTCTCCTACTCTTATCCCAAATATAATATGTATCTTCTTTCTTTTCTAGTACATATTGTAAAAGCTATTGGCAATAGTTTTATGACCGGCCGCCTGTCAGATGTCAACCCTCCTTGGAAATGTAATTGTTGATTAAACGGCTTCAGATGGAATTGGCCCAGGTCGTTATAATTTCATTATAAATTTATAGTACTAAGACATAATTTTTTTTAGTCCTGCTACACATTACACCTTTGTAACTCCTGTTACGTCCACAATGATCTCCAAAAATATACCCAGAATTGACCCTCAGGCAGTCTCAGGAGACGTTTTTAATTATTCTGGGACCCGCAACAAATTTAATAAGAAAACTTAAACATGAGTTGGCAAAGAGTGATTCCATTTCTTTCCTATGCAATACAAGGCACAGGGAACAATATTAATTGCAATTGATTTCGTGTACGGCATTCACATATTTCATTGAAATATATCGGTAATTTCTCCGAACCGTGCTGTTGGACCTAATGTTTCATTAAACAAGTAAATGACCGTCATTGGCATAGCCCATCCATAGGCAGTTATTTGGCTTAGGTAATTTAAGAAAACGGTCAGAACACAAATGCCGTAGATATAATCTAAGTACAGAATCTTGAGGTCAACTCATCGTCAGTGTTTTAAAACCATAGATTTATAGAGTTCGAAGTTTATAGAGTACAGTGCTTAGCAGTGATCTTTAAGTCACTATTTGGAGTCTGAGTATTATTTGTGTCCGTTAACTAAATATTTGTAAAGTCTTTCGTGACAGAAGAATTTGTTGTTACTGTCATTTTTAAGCTATAAAAATATTGCTAATGAGTACCTACTACCTACGCTTTCCCCACATGCATATGGTCAATTTCACTAAGCGCAAAAGAAAAAGCATATCAGACGCTTAAGTAACAATGATCGTCATCCTTACCATTCTTCACTGTCGTAGTGCCAATCCCTCTCGTTACTTCAGAAAAGCCCATCAGATAAATCACAGTAGGACTTGAAAAGTTAAAACCCGTGGCACGCAACCCAGCTACATCATTCGGTGTTATGATTTGAAATTGTGTTGGATTTGATCTACAAACAAATAAATTTGACAAATGTATTGTTAAAGCCTGTTTAAAGTTATTCCAACTTAATTATTATCGTCCTGCTCTTATCTCAATTACTTAGGGTCGGCATTTTATCGTAAATATTGCAGAAGTGGTCGGTCTTAAAATTGTTACCATAAGGTAACAATTTTAAGACCGACCGCTTACCTGACGTCAATTCTCTTTAAGAAATCGTTATGTCCGATGGAGCTGGCCCAGGTATATCGAAAGCTCTTCGTTTTTTAGCAATGTAAGGTTTGGTAGTATTCATAGGCGCTGCCTTTATACAACAGTCACATTAACTCCTCTGATGAGCTCTAGTTTCCTCTACAATAGGAGCGAAATTAACCTATTATACTAAACTGGTCAGATTAATACAAGGTTTTATTTCGAGTTATACTTCTCTGGCATGCGATATCTATGCCAGAGGAGTAAAGCTCAAAATAAAACCCAACATATTCTACGCCTTAGTTATATTTTACGTTATCCACGGACAAGACCGGAGGTGATAAATTATAGATATATTCACAACTTCCTAAAACTTTATGGCTATTTAAAGTCATTATTTAAAATATAACTATCGTAATTATAAGATTACGCATTACTTATTTATTTTTATAAAATCTATTTAATATTTAGTATAGTGAGCCATTTTGCATCTCATCAATGACTAGACCCTGTGTCCATACACGAAAAAAAGACAATTTAATATAGCCCAACTTTCTGTGTAGGTTTGGAGTTTTATTTGGTAGGAGCGACCTAGCTATATCCTGGTATAGCAAAGGTTCATGGGCTGCAGTAACACCATCAGGTGTGTTGCTTACTCGTTTGCCACCATTATTACTAAAAAAAGGCCTAAAAATGTTGTCACTTTCTTTATTTTTCAAATCAAGTTATATAACAGGGTGGAGTTTTCACAAACATATGACCGTGTACACTCCTATATTATTATTCGCCGTTATTTCCTAATGATGTCCAGACACGAAAATTACTGTACTCGCCAAAGGTTACATTAATTATATTGTTTAACAAAGGCTCTTTAATGCAGCCTTGCATTTGAACTTGCTAATGCAGATCATGGCATGCATGTCATTGAATAATTATATGTGTATTTATTTATTCTTTATTGCAGGCTCATTAATATTGCATTAACTTAAAACCTTATGAGTTATAACCAACTTCTTCAGATCAGCTCAAAATTAATACGAGCTACTTTCTTTAATGAGCTGATATTTCTCTACGTGGCGCAAATATACGTAAATTATAATTTTAAACAAAAGCAATTCACTTTGTTTAACGTTTAACAGAGATTTTAGCAGAAATGATTAATTTGAAGAAGTTTAACAAAGAAGACGAATTTGAATAGCACAATTAATACTAATTAATTTAAATAAAATCAAGAAGTAACTTGTAACCAATATAGGTAACGATTAATAATCGTTGTAAAAACTATGATGCAAGTGTACAAGAAAAGACGTAGACACAAAACTTGAATGTCCATATGTTTGAAAATAAATGAATAAAAAAATGGCGTAGCAGCTACAACAGCTAGCAACCACGAATACCATTAACCCATCATTATTTGGGTACTCTAAAGGTAACTAGGAGACCTTGTGCCATTCTTAATGACTGATTGTTAGGAATTATAATTCTATAAAAATTATGACAAATCAATCGTTATATTTAGGCCAAAATTTGTTTAGCATATTCCATTCTTCTTCCACTTATACTAAAAGAAGAAAAAGATATATTAACCTATAAAAATAGAATAAAAACAGACGGTCTTATATAAAATTGACAAAGATCCGTAATATTTTTTCAATTGAAACCTGTGATCTAACTCTTACACTGTATCCATTATTCTAATAAATTGACATATATAAATACATACATATAAATGGGTTCCTGTATGACTGACGGAATGAACATATCAGCGTATAAATCTATTTGAAACATAAAACTAAGGTCAACGTGAATCACACACAGTTAACACATTGGCCGTGGTCCATGACAAACGTTGAGATTAGAATCTTTCAAACAAAACTACATTTATGCATGTTATTCTCATATCCTTAATGAAATATTTTTTCTTTTGTATGTTACAAGGTAAAATTTATTCGTGCGCATATCTATGCATTAATTTATAAATGGCGCCCAACTAGGAATATTTGAATTGGCAAATTCAAAAAAATCTTTAAAATATTTATAAAACCGGATTACGAAATGAAAAATGATGTCACAAGCGGGATTCGAACCCGCGCCTATTGGGATTCCGGTCCAATCGTGCTATCACTACACCACCGTGACTAATTGTAGGACATGCAAATTTCACTTCGTATCATATTTACGTCTTAAGGTGACGGTATGCTATCTACCCGACAATGTTTACACATTGTTATAGGCTTAATACTTAAAACTTTGCAGTTAGAATTGTATTAAACGATGACACAACCTTGTTATTTAAATTACTGAAATTTAGCATTTAATAGGGGTCTACGCGTGAATGTGAGCAAAACCAAAATAATGGTCTTTGAAAGAGACGAAGCCAGAACAGATGTAAGAGTAACAATAGGTAATGATATACTAGAGCAAGTGGATGAATTTGTATATCTTGGATGTGGATTTAGCCGAGACGGAAGGTACACCACTGATATAGAGCGAAGAGTGAATGCAAGAAATAGAGTGAACGGAGCGTTGGGGCAACTTCTCGACAGCCACCACCTCAGCCAGAAGGCACGTGTAGCAATACATAACGCAGTGCTTGTCCTAACATTACTGTATGGAAGCGAGAGTTGGGTATGCAGAAAAGAGTATGAAAGTAAAATTAATGCGGTTGAAATGAGATCTTTGCGGAAAATCTGTGGAGTTAGGCTGACTGACCGCATTCGTAACGACGACGTAAGAGAGCGAGTAGGTATGAAAGAGAGTATTGGTGTAAAGATGCGAAAGGGAATGCTCCGATGGTTCGGACATGTGGAAAGAAGAATGCCGAACGAACGTCTGGTTAAGAAGATATACAATGCGAAAGTGGAAGGATGTAGGTACCGAGGGAGACCGAGACTAACCTACCTAGACCAGATCGGTCATGTACTGAAGGAAGGTGGAGTCAAGAGTCTCCGAAACCGGCGAGCGTGTATGAAGAGAATTATGAATGTTGAGGAAGCGAGTGAAGTATGCAGAGATAGAGTTCTCTGGCACTCTGTTCTCTCTGCCTACCATGCAAGGGATATGGCGTGATGATATGTATGTATGTATGTGTAGCATTTAATATGCTTAATTATTTATAAAACCGGATTACGAAATGAAAAATGATGTCACAAGCGGGATTCGAACCCGCAGAACGATTGGGCCGGAATCCCAATAGGCGCGGGTTTCAGTAATTTAAATCTTTAAAATACTTATTTGGTCATTACTATATTTCTTTTAATTAATCTTTGTTAGTATTCTCTATTAATTCTTCTGAATTATCAATTATCTTGACAATTATTAATATTACATTCGTCTTTCAAGTGTAACCAGATTCAAAAAATGCGACAACCATCTCTTGGTAAATCTCCTTATGATATAATCCTCTATTTAATAGATATATATCCAAAAGTAAACATCAATAGGCTGATTGGATGGATAGCTAATTTAACAAATTCTTTAGTTCAATGGCGATCAATCATCTGACAACTCCCGATCAGAAGAATCTGAATTCGGTTACTGAGACAAAAAGTGTTATTGTCTTTTCTTCTATCTGAAACTTTGTTAGGCAGGTGACTGTAGGATTTTTTTTGTAGTACAAAAGTTAATATCATAACTATGATGTTAGATATGACGCAAATGATATTAACAATAACTAATAAATTTACAATAGCCTTGTGGTTTAAGATTTGCATACCATTATTTAAAAAAAATCTCCTAGACAAAATAAAAACAAAAATTATTCATTTAAATTTAAAATAAATTATACTTAATTATGAGCATACTTTGCAATAAATTGACATATTTTGGTATATTTAAGTTACAAATTTACCGCGATTGTAGTAAGAGACTCCTAAAGGAAGCAAAATATTAGCTCGATCTAAAATCCGATAAAGACTGTTTGACTTGCGTAAGGCAACCCGTCTGAAAACCGTAAGTCAATTTTCCTTCGATGAAGGAATACCGATGTAGCACGCAAGTGGGCAAGGGTCAAATTGCTCATATGGTTATCTAGGTTTGCGACAGGTTAAGAATATTATCTTTCATCAGTACCTGACGAGGCGTTACGGAAATGTGCAGAAGCATTCTAATGGGAGAAATACGATTGCAAACCAATGAGTTCGCAAACCATCTGCCAATTGTATTTATTATGGCGCAATACCTCTTCTTTGCATAAATATCTAATGGCGAATTTATAATTAATGTCGCCCTAGGCGCCGTGAGATATATCATCTTTTTAATCTCAGTACCCTCTATGCCAGCTTCGGCCACCGATGACAATAATCTGGCACCGGTGCCCCAACATGGCGCTAGAGAGATCCGTGTACAGCAGATTATGAGGTCTATGGTTTAAGGGCCGTTATTTTTGTCAAGCGGATAGACGGGTGGGATGTGACCATACCATAGTCTGTCACCAAAAAAATAGAACTACACTCATGGGACTAAGCGTAAATCTGCCACTTACTATGTCCAACAATGGACAAATGATATACTAGTGATGATCATAATGATGATGGAGAAAGGATAACAAGTAGATAGGGATAGAAAATAATACAGTCTGCTGAATTTTAAGTAAATGAATACATACCTAGTGAATAGCTTGTACTGTATATCGATGACGTCATCTCTTGGACAGCAATAACTGCATTGACCTACAGGCGCTGACATAATGCATATTTCTGCTATACCTGAAATACAAATACAATAGATTGTAAAGTAATATATGAATTATTGTAATATTGAAGTATTATATATAGAAATATTGTAATTCTTACTAATATTATAAATGCGAAAGTAACTCTGTCTATCTGTCGCTCTTTCACGCCAAAACTACTGAACCGATCTAAATGAAATTTGGTACACAGATATTATAGAGCCTGATAAAGGATATAGGCTACTTTTTAATGCAAAAAAAAGGGTTGTAAAGGGGGATGAAAAGTTGTAAGGAAGTATCGTCATTTTTAAAGCCAGATTTAGAAGAAGCCTTATTTTTAGGCTATTGATTAGATATAAATAAATATGACATTAACATGTTGTAAAAATTTATCCTTAACGGGTAAAATAAAAATAGGGGATGAAAATTTTTAGGAAAGTAACCTTTTACGCGGGGAAGCCGCGGGTAAAAGCTAGTACTTAATAGCTGTTTTAAAATTTTATGTTTCTAAGGCTCTCTCTGATATGAAAATTTATTCTTAAATTTGAATCTTTAGGAAACCTATGAAAGTCTTACGTGATATAGAACAAGAAACGGGATATCTTATTTACTATGACCAAATAAAAACTTAACGCGACCACGTTAATAAAACCTGGGTAAAATCGTCTTCACGTTTTAACAGGGTTTTTTTTTTGCGTTTGAGTTTAAATCAGACTATTGAAGATTGATTAAGGAATGATTGAGAGATTGATGATCTTAAGAAGTATAACAAATTAAGGCCAACTTTGATATAATAATAATACACCTGTGTTTCAATCTATGTACTAGACATTCAGTCATTTATTCTAGGAGATAGAACCCAATATTTTGAGTCCATTTAATATAGGTTTTCCGTGTGGTGAAAGAGTAAGAATACCATTCACTACCCCTTATTTTACATGTGGGTGATCTTAGCATACGACTAAAAGATAAAATATGTACATAACATCTATGTAATAGAAGGAAAACTCCAAATAAAATGCTACACCAACACGTGTGACCAGCGTGGTGTAGTAGATCTATTTCCGTCCTAGCGTAGAGAAGTCTCGAACCGAGCAGTGGGACATATATGAACTGAGATGATGATAATGATGATGAATAGAGATCATTTTTATTAATCTCCACTGGAAATATTACCAGAATTAGTGATCGATATTCAGTAGGTTTCTATTTTGCAAAAACCGGAATTATTTTTATTCAACAAGACAAGAACGTGCTTAAAGAATTAATTCCTGTATTACGGGAGACTTTATAAGCATGCAATTAACAAATTACACCCAGATCCAGGATAATATTTTTTTTTAAACGACACAAAGTATTTGTGCTGTCGGAATCGAACCCGCGAAACTTTGTGATAGATCGATATATTAATCAATATGCCATCAATCAAAATTGAACATGAAACGATGTTGTTCCACAGTCGTATTTTTATAATACTAAATGTACAAAGCACAATGTTATTTGTTATTTCTATACTAGATTTTCTTCAAGGTGTGACATAGATTTCATTGAGGTTTTATACTTCTGTAGCCTTGTTCCAAATTTACAATATTCTGTATGTATAACAGTTAAAACATAACCTAAATCTTTTTATATATTATTAACATTACCTTGAATATTTTGTTGAAATATCCTTCATACATAATTTTATTGCATATCAAGGACTCGTACAAATGGTGGTTAATACATTTCATATACCTTTTCTTTGAAGTGCATTGCGTAAATTGACATTTTTTATTAACTTAGTCGTGAATAATATTTTCGGTAATTAATTTAATATAACTAGCAACAGAATAGCATAATCTTCTCGCGGTTCTAGTGATGTTTTCAATGATTATTCCAGGGCAGTAAGATGGTTCCATCGATGACAAAGATCGGGTACCGGTGGCCTGCTCGCACGGCGAAGGGAGGTGTTTGCAGGGTGGGTCTATGGGATTGCGCGCCGCCTCTTCTGTCGCCCCAGACCGATTTGGCGGGGCGCGACCACGTTCATAGTCCACCGTAAAAAAAGAAAGAAAAAAAGGGGCAGTAAGATGGTTCTGCTTCGGCAAGTCACATAAAACCCTTCTTACAGTCAAAAGTACAAGGTATACGTAAATAACACGTATAGCGATAGGATAACAATTATTATATTACTAGCTTTTGCCCGCGACTTCGTCCACGCAGAAATCATCTTTGACAGAGTTAAATAGAAAAGACAATGCAAGATGTTGAAGGTTTATCGTTAGGACGATAATTAACAGCGTCAGAAACTGGGATGCGGTCGCCGCCTTCTGCGAGTTAATTGTCTAACGGAATTAGGCAATAGCGTGGGTCCGAGAAAAAATACTATAGGTTGACACGCTCTACCGTCGGTGCTTTGGGCGGCGCAAGCGTGAGTACCTGTATTGAGGTTCACTGCATGAGGGCTTCGACACGAGATGATACCCAGTTGTGGTGGCCCGCCCGCACAACGTAGATGTACGTGTACGGCGCGCGTGTGTCTATATACCATAGCCGGTCACTAAAGAAAAGGTGGTTCAAAGTTTTATTCATTCTACAAATTATATTGCTAATAATATACTATTTACGGTATGACCATGGGATAAAAATATAATTATCGCCACCCTTTATTTGACTGTTCTGTTTCACCAGCAGAGTTGCGACCTCGTTAGATATGATTTATTATTTGAGTTATAGAGTGAACATTTTGAAGCTAAACTTAACCTGTATCTTAAACCATTAAGCAAGAACCTGTTACCGTCTACTATATGTATCGTGTGAGCTCTCACGCCGGCACTGCGCCACAACGGCACTGGTGCGGGGTTGGTGGAGAGGGAGAGAGAAACACGTGTTTATTTATTTTTACCGAAGAATATTTGCAAGTAATTTGAAAGGAATCGATAAAGAAATTTTCTCCCCATGCACACTTTGGCGCTTTGTTACACCCCCTTAGGGGCGGAATTCATAAAATCCTTTCATATTGAATCTCTTTGTCATAAATAGAAACGTGCTTCAAAATTTAATATTTCTAGCTTTAATAGTTTCGGCTTGGCGGTAATGAGTCGTTCAACCCGCTTCACAGGCCTCATTTACACAACCAGAAGGTGAAAATTGACGAATGCCCGGCTATGTCAGATACACCCGTTCTTCTACGGATTTCCGTATTCCGGATTCTATCACGTAGAGAAATACCGAGCATAGGACTTTCCATAGCACTCTGAGCGACTTTGAGCCTTTTGATGAGGCCAACATTTAGAGACCACGTTACAGTGTCGTATGTCATCGCTGGTATCATCAATCATTCAATATAAATCAATAAAAAGTTGCATACAAAATTCACCAGTCCTCCGGCTCCAAAGTCCCTGGCGAATTATACAAAAACGTATAAACCAGCTGCACCCACGATTCGATGAAGATACAAATTGTGATACAAGTATGTAAAGTTATTAAGTATGACCTAAAACACCTAAACCTCAATCCTCATTTTGTTGACGATGAGACGATAATCTAACGAGATCCTATAATCATCATCTCTCCTACTCTTATCCCAATTACTTGAGGTCGATATAATATGTCCACCGAAGTCAAAAGTCGGGTACCGGTGGCCCGCTCGCACGGCGAAGAGAGAAGTTTTACGGTGGGTCTCTGGGGTCACGCGCCGCCTTTTCCATCACCCCGGATCGATTTGGCGGGGCGAGACGCATCCATAGTCCACCAAAAAAAAAAGTCGATATAATATGTACGTACCTTACTCTTTTTTCATAGTACATATTGTTACAGTTATTGTCAATAGTTTTATGACCGGCCGCCTGCCAGACGTCAACCCTCCTTGGGAATGTAATTGTTGACCAAACGACATCAGATGGTGTTGGCCCAGGTCGTTATAAGGCTCTTTAGTCGTCTTTTACGACATCTATAAGCAAAGTAAGGGTTCGTAGTATTCGTAGCAGTTACCACACAGCTCCTATAATACAATTACCTAATAATAAAGGTCTGTATATAAGTATACTATAATTATTAGCAAGCAGTCTACTGATTTGACCAGCTTGATGAATCTTGCGTTTTGACAATAAAGAAGATCTCTTACGTTTTCACATCCCTCTAGATTTACAATTATATAGCTAATCATCCAAAGCAATTTCAGATTTGTTTACATTATAGTTTTTTAAAAGGTTCATTGTTAAATTTGGCTAGTCACGCAAAACGATGACGAAAATTGAATTTAGTATTACGTCATAAAAAGGCCATTGTATTACCGGCTCGACAGGCAATCCGTCATGGTAGTGGCCTGTATAACTTGTATTTATTTTTTAATATTATTTTTTAATCTTAACCAGCCCAGTTTTTGCCCGCCCACAGTACAGCTAAAATATTGTAACGGTTTATGCAGTCCTTCTAATTATGACATTGCGTGTCTTAAAGAATACAGGAGTTTTAAAAATATTAATTGTCCTTAAAAACAAATAATATCTTTTATGATATGCTTTCTTCAATTGAATCTATATTTATAGTACACAAAATTGTATACACTGATTGCTGATCGCGTTCCCATCAAGATAATATTATAAGAAAATTTGAAACTCTATATATCCGAAACAATCACTAGACAATAATTATTTCACCACTTCTTTGGATATTATAAATTTGCCAAATATGAAATTTATTTTAACATAAGAGATTCTAAGATTAACTATGTTTAAATTATATTATGTAGGTACTACCCATACTAGGTTTTCGTAATGGACTTGGTGCCAACTTTGACCATGAGGTAACGAGTTAAGAATACAATGCGTCCCCATGCCTTACTTTTCCATGGTAGAAAAAAACTAACTGAAACTTATACCAAAAATTGCGAGCGCTTACCCGCCTGCCAATGACTACTATAGTCTTGTCCCAACTTTAGCTTATGTCCAACTATGGACCTGGATAAGCTGTTGGATGAATGGAAGATACTTTGTGAGAACGTAGTCTGTATCTCTGTGAATATTCCACGTCTATGAGTATTCATATATACTTCCATAGAATTTGATTATTAATATTTTCTTCACAATGTTTTTCTCTTCTTTTCGTTTTTTATAAAAACACCACCCTAGACTAAGGAAATAATCCTTGTATTCACCTGCGTGGGAATCGAACTCACTGCACTGGCACGGTAGGTCGATCTTCTACTAACTACTACTACTACTATCTTAACTAATTAAAGTACTAACTACGCCATATGTGCTCTCAATACGAGGTCTAATTTGATTGCATATATATCATTAAAAAAAAAACATAGTAGACTACTATGTATATAGTAAACACAGCGACACAGCAGTGAAGAGCAGCTGACTGTATATTTCTCGCTCGGATACATTCGGCGGTCCCGAGTTCACCCAATCTAGTCTTTCACCTTAGAGCGTGACGGATCAGCCTCACTTACAACCTACGAAAAAATCTGTATGCGGTGCGCCAAAGGAAGTTTTCACTTCAAAAATAATGTGGAATAGATATTAATTTTATAATTTCAGAAACGTTAATATGCAAATAAAATTTTGATACTTTTATGGGCCGCAGAGTAATTTTTAACTCTACACAAGATAATATAATCTATCTATCTATCTAATTAGTATCTTCAAACGAAAAATTCTTATGTATATTTGCATTTTTAGATCAAAGTATAATCTCGGTAAATTTCATTCAAATCGTTATAGCCGTTAGGCTATAAAGATTTCAATTAAATTTAGTATAAAATGCCGGAGCTAATCGGGTTTCATTCATTTTATTTTTCATTCACTCATACAAAAATATCCTTTTGTTAATTTTTTCAACCAAAGAAATAATATAATTAGAATATGAAGGAATATAAGAAATGTAGCTGCTATCGTCAAGAATAGCTTAGTTGGGAAATCGAGCAATCACTTAATCGTTTGGATTAAGTTCTATCCATGGTTTCCCCTTTTTAATTTATTAATATATTTTTTTTTTATTATTTTTATAAATATTTTTTGTCTCTAAATTTATATTGACAAAAAAAAATTCCGAAGCTCAGTCCAGATGTTTTTTTTTAAAGTGGCATTGTAGTTTAAGAAGTAAATATCACAGATTAGAATCGTTTCAATATTCTATTGTAAACGTTGCTATTACAAGTAAGTCAATTGGATAATTTTAATATTACGCCGTCAAGGATTTTGCATCAATTTATTCAAGGTTTCGTCACAAGTAAATAGCATCAAATGAGCTGATTAGTCAGCAGATAATATCTCGCAATTGTTGTTAGTTTTATCGAGCTCTATTCTATTTATAGCATGTTCGTTTATTTTTCTTGCCGACTCCGTCACCGAAAGGACAATCAGAAGTCACACATACTAACATTTTCGCCATATGACTTAGATTTCTAGCAGTCACGGAGTAAGAATACAATGATTCCTTTCTTAACTGTGGATGATCGTCATCATTCTCCTACTCTTATCCCAATTACTTGGGGGCGATACAATATTTACTCTTCTTTCATAGTACATATTTTATTTTTTTATTTTATCTTTTCTCTGCCTTGCTATAACTAACGTTCTCCACGTTAGTCTCACCTTTCCTCTTCATATATACATACATACATATCATCACGCCATATCCCTTGCAGGGTAGGCAGAGAGAACAGAGTGCCAGAGAACTCTATCTCTGCATACTTCACTCGCTTCCTCAACATTCATAATTCTCTTCATACACGCTCGCCGGTTTCGGAGACTCTTGACTCCACCTTCCTTCAGTACCTGACCGATCTGGTCTAGGTAGGTTAGTCTCGGTCTCCCTCGGTACCTACATCCTTCCACTTTCGCATTGTATATCTTCTTAACCAGACGTTCGTTCGGCATTCTTTCCACATGTCCGAACCATCGGAGCATTCCCTTTCGCATCTTTACACCAATAATCTCTTTCATACCTACTCGCTCTCTTACGTCGTCGTTACGAATGCGGTCGGTCAGCCTAACTCCACAGATTTTCCGAAGAGATCGCATTTCGACCGCATTAATTTTACTTTCATACTCTTTTCTGCATACCCAACTCTCGCTTCCATACAGTAATGTTGGGACAAGCACTGCGTTATGTATTGCTACACGTGCCTTCTGGCTGAGGTGGTGGCTGCCGAGAAGTTGCCCCAACGCTCCGTTCACTCTATTTCCCGCATTCACTCTTCGCTCTATATCAGTGGTGTACCGTCCATCTCGGCTAAATCCACATCCAAGATATACAAATTCATCCACTTGCTCTAGTACATCATTACCTATTGTTACTCTTACATCTGTTCTGGCTTCATCTCTTTCAACGACCATTATTTTGGTTTTGCTCACATTCACATATATATACATAATACATATATCATATATACATAATACGAGAAAAACTCACTTATCCATCACTGTACCACATTTTAACTCCTATAACGGCTATCAATGAATTTCAAACCTATAGTTTTCTTTAAGAGCTGTTTAAATAACCTAAGCAGTGTATCTGTATAACTTAAACAAAACTGTCATAAATACGAAACTAGGACAACACTAAAAGGTATTATAATAAAATTATTTCTAAATAGTATGTTTTTATTTCATATAATAATAGCTAGCCATATTTTTTTTTACAATGATTATATCGTGCTGTAGCAGTCACGAATATTAGCAACATATAGGTACACTACTTGTACTTTCTGTAACAGCGAAGTTCTCTCCTAATCGAATCAGTTGGTAATAATGCACTTTAGTGATCAGAACTACTCGCATTAAGGGTTAAAGTTAGGTAGACAGCCAGTGGTAAAACTAATGTACTTTCCTTCTTTCAACTATGTGTAAAGGAAGATAAGGCATGGCATTCTTGGGAGAAGGATAAAAATGCAAATGAATCTTGAATAATTTATGTAATGAAAAAATTGAGAAGATTATTTTAGCTCTCGTACCTTTACTTCATCATTCCATCTATTCTGTAGGTATTGTTAAAAATTGGATTGCATAAATGGTGAAGTGGTTAAGATACCGATCTACCGTGCCGATGTAATCAGTTTGATCCCAACGTAGGACAATACTTTGTGCGCTCCACAAAGTGTTGTTTTATGTCGGGATATAGTTTGTGTACGCTAAAATGTATGTTTGTGGGGGTACCTTGTACTGCAGCGACTTACCCCGCATTACAAGGGTTATTTGCTTAATACCGGGTATTGTATTAACTAAATAAAAAAAAGATGGCTAAAGTATGTTAGCAGACAACATTACTGAATAAAAGAGAAAGAAACCTCGATACAAAAACTTATGCCAAAACATTGGGCTAACACGGCATAGTTATCAACTTCAATTTCATTGGAGAGGTTTGGAATGTAAAATAGTCTACATAGGCCTTCCAGTGACCCACCCGTACGGCGTCGAGACATAGGTATATTGTAGGGCGGGTCTACGGGGTCGTGCGCCGCTTCTCTATCGCCCCGGGCGGATTAACAGGGCGTGACGTACCGTAGCCCGCCGCCAAAAAAAAATATAGGCTAAAAAGATCTTATATAGACTTGAAAATGATTATAACTGTAATGACAGTTTAAGGTATTACTATTTTCTTATTTTTGCTTTTTTTTTTTTAAATTAGGAGACAATGGTGCCACTTTAAATGTTTTCAATTCTCAATCACATGTTATTTCTTCATATCTTGGTTAATTTAAGAAGGTACCTACACAATTGCAACGATTCATATTATTCGTAGCGGGTATAGTAGTTTAAGTGTGATAATCGGCTCAAACCATAAAGGTCAAATAAATTAATTTGAACACCATTATGAAACCAATTATAAAGACGTAGATAATTAGATATTATTATTAATTTACACAATTTATTGACCTTGTTCTATACAAAAGACACGTATCTAATCATACTATTTTGAATGGGAGCCTTAAAAGTTAAAACACTTGTAATCGTCAACGTCAGAGCCCCAGCTGTCACCGTATCAGCCGTATCAATGATACGGAGCCCCCAACCAACAAGGGCTCCGAAAGTGTGTAACCAAAAATTTCTAGAATAACTTTTTTTAAATAATTGCTGGAACAACCATGTTATTAAAAGTTATACGTGAGAAAAGTATATTTTTTATTTGAATTATGCAACTTAACTCCTTGAATCAAATATAATTATTTTAATGCAATTCGAGAATTTTTGTTACTTTTATAATAAAATTTACCCTTCTCGTGGCCCTGAACATTTTGATACAGGGCCCGTCTAAGGCAATCTACATCGCTATTCAACGTAAAGCTAGTCTTTCACGAAGCAGAAGACCATGTATAAACATTCGTTTTTGGGCTTTACAAAGATGTTCGATCATACAAATAGTAACGATAAATACCTAAATAAAAATCACAAATACACTCAACCGTGCTAATTGATGTCCTGAGGACAGTAGGAAGTACAAAGTCTACGGTATTACATTGCACAATCAGTCGATACGATGTGACTTTGTAACAGGTTTCTTTGCCGTTGTTTCCCTTACAGTTTTAACGTCATTTTTAACTGTTTACCTCCTTACCTATCCCTACTCCCTACTAATATATAAATGTGAATGTAATTTTATTTGTTACGCTTTCACGCTAAAACTACTCAACGGATCATCATGAAACATTGTACACATATTCTTGGAGGTATTAAAAGTAACAAAGGATACTTTTTATTTAAAAAAAAATCAAAATTTTTATATGAAAAATAAAAAAATTGTTTGTCAATAAATCTCAAAATCTAGCTTCTTCAACGCCATCTAGCAGTCCAGTAATGAAGTTCCAACCCTGAGTATTATAATACCGTTGCACTGTATTACCGACGGTCAAAAATAAAAATAGGGGATCAACAACTTTAGGAAAGTAACCTTTTACGCGGGCGAAGCCGCGGGCAGAAGCTAGTTTATTACATATGCTAGTGATCGTTAGGTGCTCCCAAATTATTTAAAGTTTAACCGTTCTTAGGATTCGTTTCGGTACTTTTCGTATATTTTATATGGATAAAAAAATCAGCATTTATTCATAAATGTAGAATATATATTTAGTGATTATTGTTAATAAAATTTCTTTTAATGTAAATTCTTCTATACGTTGAACAAGCTGGGTGTCGCTAGTATTTTACGTTGCTTATGGTTGTGATCGCATTGTTTAAATTTAATAAAACCTAGATAGACAGATTCATATAATCCTTACTAATATCATAAATGCGAATGTAACTGTCTGTCTGTCTGTCGCTATTTCACGCCAAAACTACTGAACCTATCTAAATGAAATTTGGTACACAGATAGTCTAGAGCCTGATAAAGGACATAGGCTACCTTTTAATGCAAGAAAAGGGTTTTAAAGGAGGATGAAAAGTTGTAAGAAAGTATCGTCATTTTTAAAGTCAGAAGCTTGAAACTTATTTTAAGATTAGATATAAATAAATATGACGTTAACATGTTGTAAAAATTTACCCTTAAGGGGTAAAATAAAAATAGGGAATGAAAAACTTTAGGAAAGTAACGCTGGCGAAGCCGTGGGTAGAAGATAGTTAAAATATAAGAATGTAAAAAGAAAATTACTAAATTAAATTGGTGAAAGAAATGTTCGCACTATAACTGCACAACTAACACTATAAACGCACAAATAGCATGATGGTTAAAAGACGGATATATTGTGCCTGTATCGTAAATTCGATTCCCACGCAGGACAGTTATTTGCACGATACACAAATTGTTATGCTGAGTCTGGATGTAAATTATGTTATATGTCTGTAAATTTTATCGCAATACAAGGATTACTTCCTTGTTCTTCGCTGTGTGGTAGCGGCTACGAATATTACCAACCCTTACTTTGCTCGTGGGTGTCGTAAAAGACGACTAAGAGCTTCATATCGACCTAGGCCAACACCACCTGATACCGTTTGGTCAACAATTCCATTCCCAAGGAGGGTTGACACCAGAGAAGCGACCGGTCATAAAATTTATGCCAATAACTTTTGCAATATGTAGGAAGAGGAGTACATATTGCATCGACCCCAAGTAATTGGGATAAGAGCAGGAGGATGATGATGACAAGGACTACTTCCTTATTGAGTATAAGCTTTGGATTTTATCGTTAAAAAAAAACTACGTTGGCCAGCTCACTGGACTACCTTTGCGTTTTATTTCGACTTTTTATTCTCTCGAAATCATTTTCTTACATTTATTGCTTAATCATTTTTAATGATCCCTACTAGAAATGGAACGGTCATTGAATTGTATTTTGCCTCAAATATACACCTATATTATTAATAAATTCTAAATAAAATCTGTTACATTACATTCTGGTCAAAGTTACTTAGATAATCTTAGATTAGTCACTCAAATAACGTCTTTATTAGAATTTTTGGACTCGTGTCTCCTCCACAAAAGGAGGGAATATTGACCTGCTACACTAGACATAGGGTTGTACTTCAAGTTTTCCTTCTCTTGCATATATATTCATATACTAGCAGTCCCTCGCCCGCTTCCCTTCTTGCCGGATAAGTAATCATCTTCTCCCAAATACGCTGCATCTTATGGGGTAGCATTATTCCGATCAGTTCAGTAATTTTTGCAGTATAACCGAAAATAAAAACGGCTCTTCATATATTAGTATAGATAGATAGACACCGATAAATAGATATCTAGATATCGTCTTTTACTACACCCACGGGCAAGAAAGAGGTGATGAATATATTGCTGCTTTATCACCACGTGGAAAATTTTATGTTATTCAAATTAAAATAACGAATAAATAATATATCATTCCAATTATATTTAGACAAAAACCTGCGTATTTAAAAAAAATATCCATGATTACTTACTTCCCATTGCTTCTCTCTTGTTATAAACACAAAAACTTACTTTTTTTATGATCATTCTATTTCAAGCATAGATTCAATACTGTCATGACGCCCGCTATTTATTTACTATAATATTTAATTCTAACTATAAACAGTAATGAATCTACAAATGTCGGCTTTGTAACTAAAACCAAGGTCGTGTAGTTTAATACGTAATTTTATCTCGTAGAAAATCTAAGAAATACAATTTGAAATACAGAAATTCTTAGAAAAACGAGCGTAACCGATATAGCACGAAAATTGACGACACTAAAATGGCAATTGATAGGTCTTATTGCACAATGAACTGATAACCATTGGAAGAATAGGCAATCAAGTAATCCACACATATTGAGCTTCGTTATATAGGATTGCCGGCCAATATTACTAACGACTTAGTCACAGTCGCTGGGATCCATTCCAGGTAGCAGGCATAGAATCGTGATATGTACTATATGTAGCATTCTGTAAAAGTCTATGGTATTCGACGACCTCACCGAAGACAAAGATCGGGTACCGGTGGCCCGCTCGTACGGCGAAGAAGAGGTGCTTGCAGGGTGGGTCAATGGGGTTGCGCGCCGCCTCTTCCGTCACCCCGGACCGATTTGGCGGGGTGCGACGTCCATAGCCGACCGCAAAAAAAAAAAAAATGGTATTCGACGACCTAAGCCTTTAAAACCTTTTTCTGTGCTCTTTATGAAAGACTCTCGAACCCAAGAACAATATTTAATATATTAAAAAAATTAATAAAACTACGCCGACTGTATATAAAGAGTTATGCTTACAATTTCTTTACAAAATAAATTTCAAAGTATCATAACCAACTTAAAACCCGAAGAAATATTGAGCAGGTAACATCAGGACTGAAACCGACTACTGATAGACATGAAATTTGAAGAACCCTTGCCTGTCACTAAGTAGACCGAGGCACAGGATCTCACAGTGTGGCTTTTGGTATAATACTACATACATGAATGGACATTGTGAGTTTACGAGCTGAGCGTAAAAATTGAGCAAATATCTAATTCGAAGCCAAAGAGTAAACTCGATAACTCAGTCTACTAACTGTCACTTATTCGTTCACGATTATAATGAGGGAAATTCACCCGTGACCATGAACACTATATTCAAAACGCCGGTAAATTAAAAATCAAGATAAAAACGTGAAAGAATCCGTAAAAATTGTTTTATTTCAAATGATACTCTCATTTGTTGTACTCTCATGTTATTTAAGCCCAAAATAAATTAATTAAAAATGTAATACGAGTATACCTTTCAATAAGTAATACGAGTATTTGACATTTTTGACGGACTATGAACCCATTAATAGGATATAAATGTGCTAAGAGGACATCATCATTCTCTTTCTCTTATCCCAATTACTTGGGGTCGATACAATATGTACTCTTCTTTCATAGTACATATTGTAGAAGTTATTGGCAATAGTTTTATGAACGGCCGCCTGCCAGACGTCAACCCTCCTTGTGAATGTAATTGTTGACCAAACGGCATCAAATGGAGTTGGCCCAGGTCGTTATTAGGCTCTTAGTCGTCTTTTACGACATCCACGAGCAAAGCAAGGGTTGGTAACATACGTAGCCGCTACCACACAGCTAAGAGTAGCTCTTCAGACAAATAAAAAATTTAAATAATCGTTTAAGTCTTTCAATATAAACACAGTAACATACGTGATTACTATAAATAAATATAAATAAATTAATGTGTAACATAAATAAACTGCACAGATGACGCAGTGGTAGAAGTATCGATCTCTCATGCTGAGTGATTGTAATTGGTTTACGTTTATATTAGGTTTCTAGAGTTTTCTCGCATAACAAGGATGTATTGCTTAGAGCAACGTGTTGTTGTTTAGGAAAAAAAAAGAAAATACTACAAAATTTAATAAAAAACGAACTGATTTTAAAACTACTTAGTACATTCAACCAAATACGTATTATAGAATATATCTCAAAAACTTCTAATTCGATCTTGATCAAACTTAAATGGCACCATTGTGAAAATACCAGCTTTCAAATATAAAAGAATCACCAAAATCAATACATCTAAAAAATTCTGAGTTAATATATGAAACATACAGACAAATTAAGAATCTCCTTTTTTAAAAAATAGAAAATTATAAAATATAAACATTTTGTGTAATGTTAGATATCATATTTAGCATAAAAAAATCTTACCAATAAAAAACGAAGTAAGTTGACAAGCCGCAGTATTAAACAACATGTTCCAGATTACACAATAATAACAATTAAGAACTCAATTTATCACTAAAAATAGCCTTCATTTCAGAACGTAAAGCATTTCCTTTTAAATCAGGACGCAATAGTAATATGTTCTTCACAATAGCCCCTTCGCAATACTTCAGAGCTCGTTATAAAACTTTTCTTCTCCCCGGAGAGTTTCAATCAAGAGCACCGAGGCTTGTTAGGTTCTATCGTCAACTATAAGTATATACGGAAACACAATAGTATATAATACGCATCTCAGATCACTTATATGGCTATATATAAATATCTTTATATACATGCACGTTAAAATAGCAAACCATTTTTCCAAAGCGTCGCGTTATCATTTCAGAACTGTCCTGATCGAAGTTTGTTCAAAAACTGCAGTGTCGCTTTGATATTTTTATCACGGCACTAATGGTTGCCATACTTATGCAATTATTTCTTTAAGATAAAAACTGTACAAATTATCTGGTCAATCGAATTGATTTCACCGAATTATATTGCCTAATTTATTTGATCATTGCAATATTCAAAACCGCAATGGAATAAATGTGTTTCTTGATGATATTTCATATTCCCCTCATTCTTATGGTGACGCTTAAGTATCCCTTATATAGCCATATAATTAACTTGACATACGTGTTCGTGACGGATTTCAAACTAATAAAGGCAAATATTGACTTGGATACTTATTCAATTTTGCCAATGTCTATGACTGACAGTTACCACTTAGCATCAGAAACAGAAAAAATGGCTATCATTACGTCACATTTCACTGGTATATTGAGCCATAACATTAATGTTTGCGAAGCAAATATTCATTCATAGGAAATGAATGATCTGAGCTCATATGTGTATCACACTTTTGGGGTCAGGGCTCCTCCAATAGGAGGTAAATTGACCTACTACACCACACTGGTCAAACCGATTGGTATAAAGATTTTTTACGTATTTTTTTTTCGTATATAGATTAATGCGAATTATACCCGTAGTTATCCCTCAATCGTATTTAACGACATCCACGCGGAGGAAATCAATAAAAAAAACTTCTTATTTAAATTCGTTGTGGTATATATTAAAATATACATTAAATAATTGTTATTTAAACGAAATCTCAAGTATAGATTAAAAATTAGTATTTGTCTTCATAATTATCAATTCTTTGATTAAAAGTATTGATGGATTTTTATAGCAATAATTTCAAAACCGATTACGAAATGAAAAATGATGTCACAAGCGGGATTCGAACCCGCGCCTATTGGGATTCCGGCCCAATCGTGCTGCCACTACACCACCGTGACTAATTGTAGGACATGCAAATTGTAGGACATGCAAACAATTAGTCACGTTGGTGTAGTGGCAGCACGATTGGGCCGGAATCCCAATAGGCGCGGGTTCGAATCCCGCTTGTGACATCATTTTTCATTTCGTAATCGGTTTTATAAATAATTAAGCATATTAAATGCTAAATTTCAGTAATTCAATAATTTCAACTTAAATTTTATAAGTTACACGCCATTGCAAGAGACACTGTGTCCCTCGTAATATTAACTCTTAATATCAGCATAATAAAAATTCTCACTACTACATTAATTAAATAAACTGACATGTAGATACGTACACTAACTTTGTAATATAAAATTTTCTCACATAACAGCTCACTTAACTAATAAATTGATCATAAAATTATAAAAAAGTAAATTTGATTATATTATAAGCATTTATTTAATAATAATAAATGTCATTCTCCTTTTGGCGGACCACCAACCCCTATCTTGTTCTTGCCTATCGTAAGAGACAACTAATTTAAGAGCAGATAATATATATGACAGAGAAATAAAATCCTATTACCAAACCGTCTGGCCAGCGGTATAGTAAGATCAATTTCCCTCTCAACTTGGAAAAGAGAGAGAAGAGACTCAAAACCAGTAGGACGATGAATAAATAGTTTTTGCCAAACACTACTTACCGAAATTCCAACTTACTAATTGAGATTGAAGGTTTTGAAAGGAAAGAATCGGATGGATAAGATAATATTTTTTATTTTGTTTTATTTAGGAAATAAACAGATAACAATTTATAAATGCAAACGTTACAGATATAAACAAGAAACTGTTTCCACATATTAAAAAAACTTAAAAAAAGAAGTAATATGTACTTGTAAAAGCCATCTGAAAGTTATTCTAAGAAAATGGCCAGCAGCATTCAGCCCCTCACTAGCTGAGGCAGCGGGTGACCGGACTGAGGATTAGTCTGGTCGCCCCGAAGCGAGGCCACCGCGTGAGGACGACGCCCCGACGGCGAAAGCTGCCAGGGCGTCGACTCGAGAGGATACCCGCGAGGGTAAACCGCCGAGCGGGCCACCGAAGACAAAGACCGGGTTCCGGTGGCCCGATCGCACGGCGTGGAGAGGTACTTGTAGGGCGGGTCTATGGGATCGTGCGCCGCTTCTTCTGTCGCCCCGGACGGATTTAGCGAGGCGTAACCACTTCATAGTCCGTCGCCAAAAAAAAGCATTCAGTCCCTCACATTTAGAAGGACTTATGTCTATTAATTAAAATCGCTAGGTTCGATATGTAAACGGTAGCTTGAAATCATTTTCTTATCCAATTCAATGAAAATTCCAACAGCTAAGTTCTTACCGGAGCCGCAAAATCAGTAACACAATAACTAGGTGAACCGTGTCATATAATTAAAGTCTCGTGTACTAAGACCTATGAGGCTCAGCCAACAGTTAATTAAACCACGCTTATATCTATTTAGAAGAGCGGCGAAGGCTGTTATTAAATTTCTTGCTACTGACTATGGCAATATTAAATAGAGCACAGTTAATAATTAACTTAACAAGTTTGATATGTTTAATTTTAATTTGTGTAATTATAAGTCAATTTTCTCCCTAATTTGGAAGATGTTTAAGCCCAGCTGTGAGATGTATTAGAGTATAGCCAGCAGAGATGATTTAGTCAGTGGATATTCGTTCCATGATCAAAATAATACTACCCTATCTGATTAGATTATAAGTGGATCCATTATGATTATGATCTTATAATCTTTATTAAAAAATTGCATCTTTACACCAATACTATCTTTCATACTTACTCGCTCTCTTACGTCGTCGTTAATTAGTTTAATTTTAGTCGTTAATTAATTTTAGTTTTGGTGTAAAGATGCGAAAGGGCATGCTCCGATGGTTCGGACATGTGGAAAGAATGCCGAACGAACGTCTGGTTAAGAAGATATGCAATGCGAAATTGGAAGGATGTAGGTACCGGGGAGACCGAGACTCACCTACCTAGACCAGATTGGTCACGTACTGAAGGAAGGTGGAGTCAAGAGTCTCCGAAACCGGCGAGCGTGTATGAAGAGAATTATGAATGAGGAAACGAGTAAAGTATGTAAGGATAGAGTTCTCTGGCACTCTGTTCTCTCTGCCTACCCTGCTGAGTAAGGGATATGGCGTGATGATATGTATGTATGTATGTATTAAAAAATTACCTTGTGGTAGCGGCTACTAATACTACCAACCCTTACTTTGCTTGTGAATGTCATAAAAGACGACCAAGAGCTTTATATAGGCCTGGGCCAACACCAGCTCATGACATTTGGTCAACAATTACATTCCCAAGGAGGGTTGACGTCGGGCAGGTGGCTTGTCATAAAACTATTACCAATAACTTTTGCAATATGTACCTACGAGTATGTATTGCATCGATCCCAAGTACCTAATTGGGATAAGAGCTAGATTGATGATGACGAATCTTTTTTAAAAATCACCTCTAGAGCAATGGCTCTATCTAGCCAT
This sequence comes from Lymantria monacha, assembly GCA_905163515.2. Lineage (NCBI taxonomy): Eukaryota > Metazoa > Arthropoda > Insecta > Lepidoptera > Erebidae > Lymantria > Lymantria monacha. The sequence goes on from LR991099.1 coordinate 21,084,605, forward strand.
AAATGTATGGCTAACGCTGCAAGATATGAGAAATGAAAATAATTTGAGAAGTAAAATTTGATTCGTTAGTTCTTTTATAATAAACTGACTATGGCCATAGGTTTGCTCATCTGTACCTCTGTTCAATACTTATTTCCTATACCTTTTTTTTCTAAATAAAGGGTAGTCTTTTTTGGCAGGCTATGGACACAGCCCGCTCATGCCATTCGAGGCAACAGAAGGGCGGGATATATGACCCCTTAACCAATCGTGTGTCCTCCCTATTACCATTGGAATAACCACTGGTACAGCTTCCTTGACATCCGTGGCCAATGAAGGGAGTCTATAAACACCTCTGCAAAACATGTATACAAAATTTAATGATTAACGGGTGATTCATTAAAGCGGGCAAGCGTAACAAACACATTCTCATTTAAATTAATAATTAAAATTTCCTATTGAATTTACTTCACTAAGACTGACAAAAATATATCTTTATCTGAAAGAGTACACATATTTATTTTACGAATACAATATCATCGACCATCATTCTTTTACTGTTATTTCAATAAATTTTAGTTTGCCACAGCCTGCTTTCATCTTCCCACAATAGTGAAAGAGAAGCAAAATACTTACGTAGAATTTTGGCCAAGAATTACGACTGACCGCTTAATTGATATCAACCCTTCTTGAGAAAGTAATTGCTGACCACAAAGCATTAACTGAAATTATTACACACCTCAAGCTGTACCTCTTAGTCATAATTTATGATATTCACGAGCATAGTGCTGTTATTCGTAGCTACTGTACGACATAATCATCCAAAGTAAGGAATACAGATAAAAATATATCATCAATACAGAAAATATAATACGTTTGGCGACGCAATAAGAATGCAATGGTCCACATTTCTTTCTTTCCAGTTGTTATAGTAATAAACAAATATTGGGATATTAAACCATTAGTGGTAGGATATTATTGACAGTTATCTGTCTAAAGCCACGGGCCGGTCCGTCCGGGGTAGTACCACACTCTCACAGAACGTCAATGTCTGAGCAGTGGCAATTTGTGGTTGCACTTTATTCAGTGAGCTTCAGAGCCAGAAACTCAACTTTCTGCGTGGTTTTGAATAGATAGACAACTATACTTTTGTAAAGGTTCTATGCCTTTGCAAAGTTTCATATGCGCAATAATGCTTACCATCAGGTATGATGATCAGTCGTTTGTCACAAAGAAATGAAAAAAAAACTACTGTAAGACAAAAAGACCTTGAAATGAAATGTAACCGTCTGAGCAGAGTAATGTAATAGGCGAGTTCCTCTCATTAGGAGAACTGTTCCAAAGACTAGGATATTTAGACTGAAAAAAGAATTTATGACCAATGTGGTCCCTCTTCCTATCAGTTCATTACACATCCTAGCATTATTAGGCATTAGCTTTATCCAAACTATGACGAAAATTTAACTATTAAACCACGCAGGTTGGCATAGAGTCTAATATCGAGTTGTCTTCTCCTAACTGGCGTTCAGGTGCACGAAAATACAAGGAAATATTAATATCATAAAATGTAGAGACACCTCCATTATTATCCAATAAATTCGGAAACTATTACTCTGTGGGTGATAGCATTTTATTACCTTTAGCAAATAGCCTTTAGATAAAAGTAGATAGCGCTCATAGCCATTTATATCTGTGATTTGTGTACCTATGTAATTCAGTAGTTATAATCATTTCATTATTCGCCTAGTATTGCGCAATTGAACCTCGAATTGGCGGGAAAGACTTATGGCGGGAACTTAGACAGCGTTTTTAGACGAGCAAATACATAATGAGAAACAACCGCTGATGGAATTCAGCAGTACTACGGACGGTGCTAAGTCGCTGCCTGCGGTAATAGATATAGGTACGATTAGAGACAAAAAATCAGAACAAGGGAGGAGAGGAGTTAGGTCACTCTTATTCTTACCCTCAAAAAACGAAATACAGTAGTATATTGCTACATTGCTGCTATTAAGACATTAATTAGGTATATGTGAGTGTGGTACTCCTGTACCAACACGTTTGACCAACGTGGTATAGTAGGTCAATTTCCCTCACATTATGGAGGAGGCTCGAGCTCAACAATGGGACATATACGAGCTGAGATGATGATGATGTGGTACTCCCTGAGAATAAGTACAATACGTGATGAGCCGTCACAAAAGAGCCATATAGCTGTATACAGAAAATTATCATCAGGCTTGTCTACATGATATTTTACTACTCAATTATTTTTATTATTATTATCCTTATGCATATAATTCTTCTGTACGTATGTGTGACTGAAATCCTCCTAAACGGTTGGACCGATTTTCATGAAATTTTTGTGTTTAGATGAATTTAAGAATAGTTAGGATAGTTAAATCCAGCAAGTGGCACTGTTTAAAAGAATTATGCTTTTATATTTTTAGGTTTGTAGAGAAAAGCATCTCAACAGATGTCAGAAAGTTTTTTTATTAACGGCATAAAGTTTATGCTTTTTTTTCGGCAGGCTATGGTCTAGGCACACTCCGCCTATTCTATCCGGGACGACAGAAGTTTATGCATGAAGTAGATATATGTTTAAAATTTTGCACAATTATGTTAAGAAACCTACCTAAAATAACTTCTAGTTATCACAATAGGTACAATTGATTTATTCCGTGAATCTTTTCTGACGCTCATACAATTTTATTTTTATGACTTAACTCGTAAATTTGAAAGACGTAGAAGTACTTGTCAGTGGCAATAGTGATAAAAATAAAATCAAATGTGGAACTTTAGGTATACAAAAATCCCGTTTTTTGTAATTTCTTCTCGTAGAAATTATAAAATCCGGGTAAGGGATCATCTGCAGAATGGTCTCACTCTCCTGAGAAACTTATGATATTCAAGGTTATGGTATTATCCACTTTTGTGAAGGTTTATGTCCAGCAGAAGACGTTGATATGCTGACAGATGTATAGACGGACCCTAGCCGAGGCGACCGGATCGGGGATTAGACTGGTCGCCCATGGAGCGAGACCAACGAGTGATAACGACATTCTGACATCGAGACTTATTCAGGTCGAGATGTCGGGGCTTCGACTCGAGGGGATACCCGCGCATCTTATAGCATCTTATATGACGTCACGGCCGACTGAATCCTTCCTGAGCGAGACCAACCCACACTTGGCTACTTCTTTTAAATAGATATAACTACTTTCATCGTTCTCCTACTCTTATCCCAATTACTTGGGGTCGATGTTATATGTACTCTTCTTCTATCATACATATTGCAAAAGTTATTGGCAATAGTTTTATGACCGCCTGCCTATCGTCAACCATCCTTGAGAATGTAATTGTTAATAAAATAAATAAACAAACGGTCGGTATCAGGTGGAGTTCGCCCAGGTCGATATAAAGCTCTTAGCCGTCTTTTACGACATCCATGAGCGAAGTAAGGGTAGTATTCGTAGCCGCTACCAAGAGCATTAGGTATAACTACTTTAAAGTTTTAAATATCGTTTATATTTGGACTTTGTATTAATTATTAACTACCTATTATTTTTATTTTATAACGTTCATTAAAAAAACAATATTTACATTAGATTATTATAAATCTAAATGATTATATCTTTATAAACATTTTAAATTAAAACGTTATATTTAATAATTTGTTTTTATTGTGGTACTTGTATATTTATCCAACTTAATAAGAGTTTGATGTTTTCATTTTATAACAACGGAAGTTATCTTTGGTATTCAAACTTACTGGCATCAGGTGGCTTACCGTTTAAGCAAGATAAAACACTGTAAATACTTTTATATCAACTTCAGAGTGAAATGTCAAGGTACCTATGAAACCTACTTTGATCCGACGATTATTATCCTATTTTTATCCTAATTACTTGGTGTTGACGTAATATATACTCCCCTTTCATTGTACATATTGCAATAATGATTGGCAATAGTTTTATGAGCGGTCGCCTACCTCATGTCAACACTTCTTCTGAATGTAATTGCTGACCAGACGGCCGCAGGTGACTTTGACAATGTCTAATATGAATTTACAAACTTTACAAATATACAAGGAACAGATAAAAAAATACAGACTCGTAATAATATTTTTTGAATCGTAAAAAGTATCGTCCTGCGTGAGAATTGAACCGTTGACACTTGGCATGGTAGGTCTAGTATCTTAATTAATACATAATTTGTGTAGTCCAAAAATCATTTTTAATCATAGCAAATATACGAAAATAATGACGGAAGAACACAATATGTAGTCACTCGTTAATTATTCATGGAATCGTAAAAATCAACTATGGTATCTAATAAAATGGCTCAAAACGAATAACCTAGAAAGGATGGCAATTATGGCATTGTCCTCCACAGTGAGAGTCTTATATACAATTGTGGACGTCAACAGCTTAATAAATAGACAAATAAGGAATTGGACTGCTGCTAGGTAGCGACTAAGAGCCTTATAACGACCTAGGTCAACTCCATGTGATGATGTTTGGTCAACAAATACATTCCAAAGAAGATTGATGTCTAGCAGACGGCCGGTCATAAAACTATTGCCAATAACTTTTACAATATGTACTATGAAAGAAGAGTAGCTACATATTGTATCGGCCCCAAGTAATTGGGATAAGAGTAGGAGAATGATGAAATAACGAATTGGACTGCATAGGTGGTGTAGTGATTAAGATATCGATCTAAAGTACTAGTATCATAGATTGAATTCCCACGCAGAACAATACATTGTGCGACTCACAAATTGTCCTAAGCCTGAGTGTAAGTTGTGTCAGTTAAATTGTATGGTGTACCTCGTAATATAAAGATTATTTCCTTAGTGCCGGGTATTGTCTTCAAAAAAACAATGAATTGAATTTCGAAGGTATTCTTCTTCTACGTCCATAATTAAATGTCAAGTCCTTCGTCTTAAGTGGTAACCAGGCGTGGCTCAAGCACATGTAGCGCCCGGGTGCAATCAATAACCTGGCGCCCTCTTGTACCAAAGTGGGTGAACAAAATGGAATAGGTTGATGGTTACAAGCAGCTCTCGGCGCTCCCTAACACCCGGCGCCCGGGTGCACCGCACCCTCTGCACTATAGGTAAAGCCGGCCCTGGTGGTAACGATACTGCTATAAATATATTAGTAACATAAATAGATACCCCACAATATATGCATTTCATTTACTATTTAGTAGTTTTATATAGTACTAGTATTAATTATAAGGTTTGACGTTGAATGCCTCAGTCTATTTGTACAGAAACAGTACCGAAAAAAACTTTGGTACAGAATCTAGAACTATTGTTGTCGCCTAAATATGCAGTTTATAAAGATATTTAAGAATCACATTTCTACACATTGCTTTGTTAGTAAAGGCACATGACTAGAAAATTTCATTCAACAATCAATCAGTCTTCGCTGTTTATTTATTTTTTTTAATTGAACTACCTTTTCATCTTTACGAAGTATGACAAAAAAATATTATGAAAAAAAGAACAAGACCATACCTTTTTTTTTTCTTTTTTTGCCGTGGGTTATGGACGTCGCACCCCGCCAAATCGGTCCGGGGTGACGGAAGAGGCGGCGCGCAACCCCATTGACCCACCCTGCAAGCACCTCTTGTTCGCCGTGCGAGCGGGCCACCGGTACCCGATCTTTGTCTTCGGTGGCCCGCTCGGCGGTATGCCCTCTCGGGCTCCTCTCTTGTCGACGCCCCGACAGCTTTCGCCGTCGAGGCGTCGTCCTCACGCGGTGGCCTCACGTCGGGTGACCGGACAATTCCCCGGTCCGATCACCCGAAGCCTCGGTTAGGGCGGTATCAGGCGCAGGTACTCGCGCCTGCGCCGCCCCGGCCGCGGGCGGCGGCCCGGGTCGCGGGAATCCTCCCGGGCCCGTTCCGTCGCCTCCTTCTGCGAGATGACAGCCTCGCAGAAGGCGGCGACCGCGTCCCAATTCCTGACGCTGTCGACCATCGCTCGCGCAACAGTTGGCAGCGTCAGGTCGGCACCGATGACAGCGACGAGGTCACAACAAGACCATACCTACTGGACTAGCACAAATTTTTGAAAGTCCCATGATGCATAATAAAAGTAGTAGTTACAATACATATTTCAATATACCTAATTAATATAGGTACTAAATAAAATCAGAAACAAAACTTAAGAGAAAATATGAAAAATAAGAGGTAACACGAGCCATGTTGAAAAATAATTAACATGTATATTTGTTAGCCGTTGGTTTCGCGACATTTATAAAGTTTTAAAAATGGTAAAAAAATAACAAAGAACAAGATAGGGTGGTTGAACATAGGACTTCTCAAGTAACACCATATTTGCCTCATTTGACGAGTGTTCCTGCCAATTCTATTAGTAATCTCTCAGCTTACATAACTCACACGGGTAAGTCAGGATTAGCACACATTGCATTTTTGACCCTTCTCCACATACGTAGGCGGACACACGGCTCTAAAATTTACTTATCATTAAAATTAGAAAAAAAGAAAGAAAAGCATTTATTATGCTCTCGTTAAAATTAATGAAAATAAACAGAACTAAAGAAAATAACTTCTGGTAAAAAATGACATTAACGAGAAATAAAAAAGGCTATTGGCTCAGCTTTGGCTATTTTATTTTATAAAATAGCGCTGATATTCTGCCAACACCTGGTACATTTTAAAGATTATAAAAAAATATAAAAAAAAATAAAAACATGACTAGTATAAAAGTATGTGTATATATATTAAGGGGTTAGGGGTAGTCAGGATTTTCAAAAATTCAATTTTTTTTTGCATTTTCGTTAAGTGTAATATCTTAAAAATATTCTCTGAAAATTTGAAGTTGATCAGATAATTACTTTTCGAGTTATTCGACAAATAACAAAGATCGCTCGGGCACTCCAAAACGCTCGGGAGTAGGTAGCTAGCGGCAGCTGCAAGCAACCAGTTTCTTGGGTTTTATTGTCATCCATGAACTAAACCTTTGATGTATGTAGTAGTACCTAAATTTATAAATGCCACTTCCACAATGGCTGAAGAACTATTATATGGCCCAGGAATAGATGACTCGGTGTAAGTGATTAAATATAATATTCGTATTTCTGTACGTAAATCTAGTGTGAAACTTTAAATGCGTTTTTCTCAAAACTATGTTTTTTGAACTGGTGACAACTGTAACTCGATAACCGCTCAGTAGATTTTAATGAAATTTATACAGACTTTAGAATACATAATAAACTCGGGCCTGATCGAAGGATTTTTTCTTTTTCAAATATTTCGATTTTTTAAGACCAATTAACTGTTGATTTTTTCCCGAAACTCTAGAAAAAAAATTCCTGAGGCCGCCATTTTATTAATTTTTGAAAAAAAAAAAAGCTTCGATCAGGCCCAGGATTATCTATTTATAAAACTATTTTTTTTATCCAATTGATTTTAGATGAATCCTTAAGGACTTATGATAATCACCGCAAAGACCTTTTTTTGAAACTGGGTCAACACAGACAGCTTTAACTTTGGAAATTATAATTTTTTTTTTCAAATTTTCGTGACTTCAAGTCAAAACATTGTATAATAATGCCATATTATTACGTTTGTAAAATAACATGATTTAATAGCAAAATAAAATACTGAAAATTCTCATTTTTTCGTGTCTCTGACTACCCCTAACCCCTTAAATTAAATATATTTATATTTTTAAAAGTATCAAAATTTCACACTAGATAAGACAGTGTAATTGCACATTAAGTAAATGTTGTTTTAAAGTTTTGTTGAAAATAAATACAGATTTTAAGTCCAATCAGCAAACACACACACAAAGCTAATGGAGTTTTCTTGATACTATACCGTAAAAGTAAATTTGCTTAAAAATTTACCATCTAACAACGATATTTAGAAAGTTCTTTATATTGTATGTAAGTCGCTAAATAAACAGGAATATTTTTTTAAAATACAAACTTCCTAGCGGGAAGTCTTTTTGCATATAGAAGAAGTTGTTGTATTAAGATAGATACATATTTTATAAGAACAGGTGTAATTTTAAAAGGCCTTCTTACTTGTTACAGGACAAACTGCTCAATAAGCTGGAGGAAAATGAACCAGAATTAGCCACCTCGCCCGATGAGGAAGTAAGTACTTACTTTATTTTATATTAACAAAGTTTTTTTTTTCTTAAAACATCCATGAACAAAGATATTTTGTGCATTATTTTAAAATATAGCCATCTATTATATACGCTACATTAGAGATGAAAGGGTAATTACGAAAAGCTTGAGCCAATTCTAAAAATTATGAAATTCTTAGCAACAGTTACTATAAATTTAGATTCCACACAAAAAATAATGTACACATATACATACATACATATCATCACGCCATATTCCTTGCAGGGTAGGCAGAGAGAACAGAATGCCAGAGAACTCTATCCTTGCAAACTTCACTCGTTTCGTCAACATTCATAATTCTCTTCATAATACACGCTCGCCGGTTTCGGAGACTCTTATAATAATAATGTACAATATTGTAATTAAAGAATCAATATAGTACTTATATGTAATCAAAGTATTATTACTATTAATGTTTCTCAAAAGACAATTAAATACAATAAGAGCAATTCAAACAATAAATAGTGTTTTTCTCTAAAACGGTACTTATACTCGTAATTAAAACATGCCATGCACTTATTCCTTTAAGAAAAATCGTATTGCATCAGTAGAATTAGAATGGTGTGACTGTGCCGATGAGAGCCTCAGGGCCGGCTTTACCTATAGTGCTGAGGGTGCGGTGCACCCGAGCGCCGGGTGTTAGGGGGCGCCGAGAGCCGCTTGTAACCATCAACCTATTCCATTTTGTTCACCCACTTTGCTACAAGAGGGCGCCAGGTTATTGATTGCACCCGGGCACTACATGTGCTTGAGCCGCGCCTGGAGAGCCCTCACCGCTCACCAGTCTGGCTAAAGTTGTCATAGCCATCTGCGGCTAACAACTGTGGTCATACAATAAAAAACAATGCTGATACCGAATATGACACGATTGGTCGAGGTTATCATGAATATGCGTGACCGTCGATAGAAAGGATAAAAATAAGAGATTCAGTGCAACAAACATACAGATAAAGTAGTTTAAACTTAAATTATTTCAAATTCCTTAGATTTTTGTGATGCCAAATTGTGATGCCACATTTCGCTTCACTGATAATTATATTCTATAAAACCTAGAACATTTATTCGAAATAGCCTAGAAATTCAACAAGAATGAAAAAATTACACTATTGTTGAACTTTGACCTAAAACAAACAATGAGAATTAATGTAACTTACCTATAGAATTCAAGTTTAATGAAGCGCAAAAATAATAATTCTTTAATCAACTTAATAATGGCAGCCAAATGAGGTTCTGTGTTAAATTTACGAGATTAAACCTTCATCAGGTAGACAAATCGACATTCATTAAACCTTTTGTTACAAAAACCTTACTCGAATTAATGTCTATGTTTGTTTTTGCTAATATTATTTGGTGGATAACAAAGCAATTGTATTAATTTCTTAAATATTATTATTACATTTCATTGTAGTGAAGGGATAAGAGAATGCAATTGTCGCCGACTCTCGCCCGTAGAAGTCGTCGAAATCGGCTTCGTGTCTTACTAGTAGAGCAGAAAATATCACTTCTGGAAAACGCACAACATCTCACTGCGATCGGCAACACGCCTGCGAAGTGAGATGATGATTATGGCAATATGGGGGAAGCCGAGGCTTATCAATGAATGGCGAAAAGCTGAATAATAGACAACTATTATAAACGCGAAGAGAAATTGTTCGTTTTTTGTAACGCTTTTACGTTTTAAATACTCAATCAAGTTTTTCGTGCATCATTTTCTAAAAAAATATTGTCCCCGATGAATAGAAAAATTACGTTAAAACGATCGTTATCCTAATAATTCCCTCTAATACATACATACCATCACGCCATGTCCCTTGCAGGGTAGGCAGAGAGAACAGAGTGCCAGAGAACTCTATCCTTGCATACTTCACTCGCTTCCTCAACATTCATAACTCTCTCTACACGCTCGCCGGTTTCGGAGACTCTTGACTCCACCTTCCTTCAGTACATGACCGATCTGGTCTAGGTAGGTTAGTCTTGGTCTCCCCCGGTACCTACATCCTTTTACTTTCGCATTGTATATCTTCTTAACCAGACGTTCGTTCGGCATTCTTTCCACGTGTCCGAACCATCGGAGCATTCCCTTTCGCATCTTTACACCAATACTCTCTTTCATACCTACTCGCTCTCTTACGTCGTCGTTACGAATGCGATCGATCAGCCTAACTCCACAGATTTGCCGTAAAGATCGCATTTCGACCGCATTAATTTTACTTTCATACTCTTTTCTGCATTCCCAACTCTCGCTTCCATACAGTAGTGTTGGAACAAGCGCTGCCTTATGTATTGCTACACGTGCCTTCTGGCCGAGGTGGTGGCTACCGAGAAGTTGCCCCAACGCTCCGTTCACTCTATTTCCCGCATTCACTCTTCGGTCTATATCAGTGGCGTACCTTCCATCTCGGCTAAATCCACATCCAAGATATACAAATGCATCCACTTGCTCCAGTACATCATTACCTATTGTTACTCTTACAATTACTTCCTCTAATAATAACATTAATCGTATCGTATTACGATGTAGCAGAGAAAAATAAAGAGGACCCATAAATCTTGCAGTCACCAGGTATATAACCATAGCCTTTACATTAAACCATATCAAACACAGGTTACCATTGCTAAAATCATATCGTTATCATTTTTGTAAACTCTACACCAAATTTGCGCCTTTTTGAAGTTTTCTTTCTCTTACATAAATTTTCTTCTTGTAGGTAATGTTATCTCACTATCTGATTATATTCTTTGATCGTCTTGAAAGACACCCACGGGAAAAGAAAGGCATCTTACTCTTATTCATTATATATTTCATTTAGTTAGACAGGTTGCAAGTCACGTCTGGAGTAGTATATTATACGGACCTCGTAACAACTCGAGAAAATTGCCGTGCGTTTCAGCGTTTTTGCCATACCTACTACTGCAATAAATCTTAAGGCTCACATATAGGCCGTTAAGTTCTTCCGTATCCGTGGTGCCGTAAGCACAGCAGTTTATAGCAGCTGTACACCCCTTTACCTATTGAGTGACTAGTCATTTTTTTCTGTCTCTCGAATTGTCTAGGAGGGAAGTGGAATAACTATTTTCCAACTCCAACTTTTTCTCTTTTCTGTATCTTTTCTAATTGAATTTGTTGCGGGTTTCAAGACAATTAAAAGCATCTCCTGGGACTGCCTGAGGGTCAAATCCCGGTGACATTTATAGAGACCATTATGGACCCTGGCCTACAGGAGTTACCTACAATGGTATGAATGTGTATTAGTCGCATTAAAAAAATATGTATTTTATTTATTTATTTGTCTGTATTCGAGATACCTTACAATCCCATTTCAACAATCCTACATTCTAAAAATTATAAAAAAAATGTTAAGTAGTTTAAGAGACTTTTTTTATTTGTTACCATATAGATGTAGAAACTAATGTCATAAAAAGGTTAAATAAATTCATTTTGCTGTCAATGTTTCAGTGTGTAATATGCGTAAACGCAAAGGCGACTATGCAGACTTCCCCATGTGGTCACCGCGTGGTGTGTCGTCGGTGCTTTGTGAAGACTATACAGATGGCGGTCAGTCAGCGTCTATTACCTCTACGGTGTGTCATCTGCAGAGCTAAGATTCTAAGACTTCGTCAAGCGCCTCGACTTGTTACTAGCAAGAGCTGGCAGGTGGGTTATAAATATAACATATACCTGCACTGTATCCTTAGTGACGTTTATCTGGGTGATAAACTTAGAATACAATGATCATCACCATTTCTTCTTCTTTTCTTCTTCTTATGTATTGGCAATCAGCTACTTATACGAGCTATTGGTGCCAGTGTCCAGTTATAATTAATTGTCTTCAGGTTAGTCGTTGTCTAAGTCAAATCGTCGCCATCAACAGCGCTATGACCATATGTTAATGGTATCTTGTGGGCATTTTGATGGAAAACGAAAACGTTGTAAAGCACTTTTATATGATATTCAATACATCCCAGTAGTTTCGCCGCATCACATTACATAAAATGCCATCAAAATTATCCAATATAACACATTAAAACACTAAGATATTGAATATAATATAAGAGTACCACATGACGTTTTCAGATTCCCGTCAAAAGACCCATCACCACTTCAATTCGCGTGGGGGTTAGTTAAAGACAACTAAATGACAATATAATTGCAAGAACAGTTGGCATAAAGCCTATACGTATGACGAGCATGACATAATAGGTCACAACGAAACGTACCTGAACATTAAACATTTTGAAAATGCACGTCAATCTCTCAATAACTGCACATACGGCGTAATGGTTAAGTTACGAACGTTAGTTTACGACGAAGTAACGCGGGTCCGATTCCCATGGATGATAATACTTGGTACGATCCACAAGTTATTCTGAGTCTGGGTGTAATTTATGTCCGTTAATATTGTTTATGAAGCCCTTACAATAGAATTATTTTCTTAGTGCAGTGGCCTTTTTAAAAAAAAAACTCGAAAAGGATAAGAAAGCCTTGCCTCAGATGATATGCACACAGTCAGGCTATCATAATAAATATATATGACATTTGAGATTTGCCTGTCTCTGTTACTCTTTGAAAAATCTGGTCCAATCTTAGAGTATCTATCTATTGTTACCTTTTACTTATGCTACCACCATCATCCTACCTATTATGCTGTCATTGTCCTGGCATGATTAGTACTGGCTAAGATTTACGGGTCCCGCGATTAGACGATTGATGTCTGTCATCAGTGCCGGCCCGAATTTGATTGTGCTACATGGAAGTTTAATATTCTTCCGAATCGAATTAGAATAGGAAGTCGTGCTCAACAAATATAAATAATAAAGAGGAATGATAATTTAATTAATGGAATATAATTGCTGTTTACAGGTATCCAGCGGCAGCGCCAAATCGTGGGGTGTACCAGGCTCCGTGTCTAGCTATTCTGTAGGAGCGCGCTCGGTACCCGCCTCAGCATCGCTCTACTCCGTTACCAGCGGGGAGTCTTCTCTATCCGGTAATATTTCATGCTGGCATTGTACTACAATTGCCAATACAACTGTGCAAAATCCTTCCACATATAAAAGAACTAGTTTTTTATACTATAGTGAATACAAAAGGCTTGAAAAATGCAATTTATTCCTCCAAGAGATTTTTGGTGCTTATTCTCCTGGTAACCCCGTAGACGGTTTTTACGTCTCCCACAGGGAGGTCAGTAGGCTAAATAATTTTATCTTTTAGCCGTCACCACATGGAGTCATAAACTAACAACCAAAATGTTATGCCTGCATTACAGGAGTATCTTCCGTATCATCAAACAGTGGCGCTAATGTCCAAGTCAGTTGTACTACAAAGTTATGTGGTGGTGCCAAGTGTGGGGGCGCTTGTCTTGGCGCAATACCACGACCACCTGCCGCACCCCCTAGAGCCAGACAGCCTGCCTCCAACTCACTTCGACGATCACAGCATCATAGTATGAAGGTGAGTAAAGTCTGACCGCTGAGAATATATGTTTAAAATAAAATAGTTGAGTTTTATTTCAAAATATACAGCCTTATACTAAAACCTAAATGACGTGTGGTAATGACTACAAATACTATCTGCTAACATTAAAATGCTCGTGGATGTCGCAAGAGCTTAAGGACTATGTACTGCACAAATTCTCTAGCCGCTGAAAGAACATTATTATTTTAAACACCATGCACTATTTACTCTCTACTTATTTGTGGTAAGACAACACTATTAACAGTTTCCTGTTTACAGCCGTGGGCCGGTCCGTCCGGGGTAATACCACACTCGCATAAAATCGACGTTCAAGCAATGGCAATGTGCTGTTGTATTTCGTTCGGTGAGCGAGAGAGCCGGCAGCCCAACTCTTTTTTCTGTGTACCACTGGTATTGCAAAGATCCATACAGCAACACTTACCATCAGGTGTGCTGCTTGCTCGTTTGCCACCAACAGCAATGAAAAAAAGCTAAGAAAATAATCATTGTATTATCGGGGACTTTATAAACATATAATTAATGCAGACAAATTACACCGAGACTCAGAACAACAGTTCGTGGATCTCACAAAGTATTACTGTGAATATTCACAAAAAGACGTTGACATCAAGCGAAAATTTACGCGCCAATTTGAACGACTGTCGACATTTTTTGCACAGGCAAGGGTAGCATCGTCTTAATGACTAATATTGACAGTCCCTCGAATAATTGGTGACGATTGCTAATACACTAAATTATAAACCCAGGGAGACGAGGCACCATTTATTAAAAAAAAACCTTTTAGAAGAACAGTTGCTCTACAATATAGCAATCAATTTAATTACCATTTTCATCATTTTCAGGCCCGTTTACAAGATTATCAAGTGCACAGTTACACGGGAGGCCCGGCAGGGGAACCATCAGGCCGCTTGCCACCTATCAGAGAATTCCAGAGAGAATTTCGCGAAGGTCGCAGAGAGAGCGCCGCAGCTGCATCGGCCTCTACCAGAATAAGGTAAATTTACAGTATGAGAGTATAGATTTGAAATAAAACTACTTTTACGGATTCTATCACGTTTGTATTTGTTTTTTAATTTCGTAACAATATAATATTATATTGTAACAATATAAAAAAAAATAACATATAGAAAACAAAATTACATATAGAATCATTTTCTTTTTGTAAATAAATAAATAAGTTGGCAATAAATTTCTATTAAAATATGGGTCAAACTTTTAATAACTGATACTGTAGCGGGTAGATATAAATTTCTTTTGACTTTTGGACATAACCTTAGTCCTCCCGTGATCATGATCACTGTAAAGTGTTTGAAACTATGGGAAATTAAAAATCAAATACAAACGCGATAGAATCCGTAAAAGTAGTTTTATTTCAAACGTGTAATACTCGCGTAAACATTAGAAATCAATTATATGAGAGTATAGGAAATATATAATGCGGCATTCGTAGTAATATAATCTTATTTTACGTACAGGTGTGCCCAAAAAATCGTCACGCAGCTAGAAACTTCGCCACAAAAGGATAAACAACACTTCTTCCGGCCCCTAAAACCTTCTAATAAAGACGACCTCCCTAAATCCAGAGATCATAGCAAAGAGACTGAACGGAAAAAAGATAACCCCAAATCAAAACCTAAGAAAGACGATAAAAAGAAAAAAGATGATGAAAATACAAAACAGGAGGAGAAGAGCAAAAAAGATGAAAGCAATGACAATAGAAGGAATGAAATAGCAGAAAGAAAGAAAGAAGAAAAACTGAGACTTAAAGCAGAAAAAGAAGCTAAGAAAGAAGCTAAACAACAAGCCAAAGAAGAAGAGAGACAGGCAAAATTATTGGCTAAAGAAGAAGAAAAACAAGCCAAATTAAAGGCAAAAGAAGAAAAGAAAAAGGCCAAAAAAGAAGCTAAACTTGCAGCGCAAGCAGAAAAGGAGAAGAACAAGTAAAAGAGCTGTAATGTTAAAATTTTACATTGTAGAAACTCGTAGCCGTCTTAAATTTTAGATTTGAGAAAAAAAAATTGTTATCATTGAGAAATCGTAAAACAATTTTAAATAGAGTATATGTAATGTTCTATTGTAGTCCATTTAATAATTACTTACAGTAAACTAGATACTGTTAGTCTAAAATTTTATTTTTTTACTTCGATCAGATATGACATTATGTTTACGCTTTGATACTGATTTATACAATTTTGTTACAATTATCTAGCTTAGTTGCAATTTCTAATCGAAATTGTTATTTATATTAGGGATGTAAATATTTTTAATGTCAAAAATGTTATTATGAAAAGCAATCTAAGTACATAGTTGTTGGGTCATAGTTGGAACTCTACAAACTGCGAAGACTGAAAGAACGGGATAATGAAATCATATCGTTTTGTAATTTAATTGTGTAACAGTATATTTAAGAGCTTCGTGCATTCCAGCACCGCCGAAGAATTTATTTATATAGATTTCGTCGTACTTAGTTGATCTGTAGATAAATCGTATATTAGAGTTGAGTATCGTAGTGAGTATTATTTTCAACACTAATCGGCAATACAATATAGTAGGATATTAAAAGATTTCCTTGAAATACTACCTATACATTCTACCATAAGCAATATAAGATTATCTGAAAAACTATAGTACCTAAATAAATTGTACAAGAAACAATAAAAATATTATAATATGTGATCCATACGACCAGAAACATGACAAAAAATATTTTAGCCTGCATTAAAATATAAGTAGCATCATATCAGCCATTTAGCGTACAGCTAGGTAAGTGTTGACATTAATTTTGTAAGGGTTCCACAAGTCGGAATTTATTATTGTCAATCGTTAGAAATTTCCTGTAAAATAAATAACAATGTTACCATACGCTTATCTTTTTATTTAAACCCCAAAATCTCTTTGTACATCATAACTAAACTAAATATAGTAAGACTGTGCATTGCACCAAAATGTAGGTAAATAAAATCAATAAATATTTTTACAAAATCTAATAGTACCCTTGGGGTTGCCAAAAAGAAAATTTTAAGCAACAATAGGTTTATTTATCTACATTGAAATATATAACAATACACTTGATTACTAACAATATTCTAGCATCGGCAAATCATTGGTGATATTTTATTCGTCGTAATCATCACCAGCACGATCAATAAGATCATCTCCAGTTTTCTTGTTGATGCGCAAGTATTTATTAACCATGGGCTTGTAGTAATATGCCTGGTAATCTTGACGTTCCGCCATCTTTTGGATAACTTCCTTCTCCAACTTTCTCATCTTCATCCTCTGTTTCTCTTCATCAATGAAATGTAGGAATTTTTCATATTCCTGTAATAAAAGCATTTTAAAAAATATTATTCATGTTGAAAAAAAAAGCCAAAAATTTTAGATATTTGTTTGGGGGTCATTTTCTACATTTTTGTTTGTGACTATCTGCATTTTGTTAGATTTGTACATACATACATATATATCATCACGCCATATCCCTTGCAGGGTAGGCAGAGAGAACAGAGTGCCAGAAAACTCTATTTTTGCATACTTCACTTGTTTCCTCAACATTCATAATTCTTTTCATACACGCTCGCCGGTTTCGGAGACTCTTGACTCCACCTTCCTTAAGTACGTGACCAATCTGGTCTAAGTAGGTTAGTCTCAGTCTCCCTTGGTACCTACATCTTTCCATTAGATTTGTAAATAACCATAATACCCATGAATGTGAATAACTTACAATGTCTATTTATGCCATATTGTTACAATACACTACATAATGATTTTACATCCAAAACAATCTGGTTACAAAATAGACTTCATAATTTCAATCATATTCAATTATTTTTTGGACAAAATATACTAACAAACTAGCCTCGAGTATAAGCCACTCTAGTAAGTATTAATTACTGCTAATAAATGCTGCAATATCAGGGGTGCAGTCATTTTGCACATTAATAAAATCTACCACCATATTCTCACGAATTATAGTCTCATATAATATTCTATTTACATGCTGTGTGGTAGCGGCTACGAATACTACCAACCCTAAATTTGCTTGAGGATGTCGTAATAAACGACTAGTAGCCTTTATATCGACCTGGGCTAACACTACCTGATGCTATTTAGTCAGCAATTGCATTCCCAAGGAGGGTTGATGTCAGGCAGGCGGCCGGCCATAAAACTATTACCCATACCTTTGGAATATATAGGAAGAGGGGTAGATATTAAGTCGACTCCAGTAATTGGGACAAGAGCAGGCGAATGACGATGATAATATTGTATTCTACAACAAATGCACTCCACCATTCCACTGTACAACAATAGTGATAATTTTAGTAAATTAAACATCGAACATTAACAACAATAGACCATTGAACGAATATGAAATTTTAATAAACTAACCATTAGAAGAAACTATTATTAGGAAATAATCTTATAATTTTATTCGACAGCAAAAAACACAGAGTTTCAAGGTGATCTTGAGTAGCCACATTTAAATAGTTTTCATACTACTCATCATCATTCTCCTACTCTTATCTCAATTATTGAGGTTGATATGACATGGACTCTGCTTTCATAGAACATATTGTAAAGTTATTGGCAATAGTTTTGATGACCGGCCTCTGCCAGACATCAACCCTCCTTGGGAATGTAGTTGTTGACCAAATGGCATGAAATGGAGTTAGCCCAGGTCGTTATAAGGCCCTTAGTGGTCTTTTACAACATCCATTAGCAAAGCAAGGGTTGTTAGTATTCGTAGCCGCTACCACACAGCTAAGTTGTCATACTAATATTAGTAGTTACAAGTATTATTACTATCATTTTTGCCCTGCCTAGAGTAAGCACTTTACATTATTCTAAGACAACACCTCACACTAAGATATAAATTCACGACACAAATTACAGCTAGACTCAAAACAATAACTTGTAGATTGTGCAAAGAATTCTTGTTATTTGTTTAGGGATCAAAGAGATTATATTCATCATGAGAGGTCACTACTTCCACCACTCTCCCATCTGTGCAATGAGGTCAAGTATAACACTCTTTAGTAAACTAACCATATCATTATTCTTTAATTATCATTATTCTTTAATTATCATTATTCTTTAATTATCATTATTCTTTATTAATCATTGGTGACATGAGTATGATTAAAAATACAGTTCAACATCTCCTTTCTCAACCATAGGTGTCATAAAAGATGACTAAGGGATATAATATACAAACAAAATCTATACAAGAGAAGGAAAGCTAGAAATAAAGACTATATTACCCCATTTCACCAGTGTGGGGCAGTAGGTTATTTTCTCTCCTATTGTGGAGGAGGCCATAGAAATCTGAGATTCTCCAAATTCTTTCCATTGATATTGACAGGATGGTGGCATATTGGACTACTGAAGTCATTGCACCAAGAAATAAAATCAACAGTTGCATGTTAACCCTAATGAAACTGAGATAAAGAAAGGATTCATGAAGATTTATGTAAGAATAAGGAAAAAAAGGCCCATACTTTACGGTCCAGAAAATTTCACATCAAAGCCTTGTAAAGCCCCTCGCTATTGCAGATCTTTACAGGATCTTTACAAGGATTATATTTTTTAAAAGGATTATTTTTTTTAGTACCCAGTGTTGCCTGCATTAAAGTAAAAAAAACTCAATACATAATAAACTGATAATGACATAATAGAAAATCTCAATACATCATAGATCACTATCTGTGCAGACTGCACAGATAGACTGTAATGGTTAAGATACTGACCTTTCAAGCCAGTGTCGTCGGTTCGATTCCCACGTGGGACAATACTTTGTGCGATCCACAAAGTGTTGTTCTGAGTCTGGGTGTAATTTGTCTGAGTTGATTGCATGTTTGTAAAGTCCCCCGCAATACAAGGATTATTTTCTAAGAGCGGGGTGGTGTCTTTTTAAAAAAATAAAGCAAGTTACTATCCCTAAATAATAATTAAAGTAAATTATAAAAATATAAATTACCTGTTGTGGAGGATTATGAATGTAACGAGCTATAAATCTAGAAATTGGATGGCGATGGTACTCCCAGTGTTTAGGTTCGTAGCCCTCTGGAATTGGAGCAAGCTGAGCTGGACCGACGAACACATTGGCATAGAAGATTATAGCGCCTACCGGAATTAAGCCCACCATAAAATAAAAATGCAACATATCCTTGAACTTGTGCCATTGCCATCTGAAATGGTTTAAAATATTTAGGTTAGAATATCATGTTGGTGCGCCTAAAGACATACTGTAGCTGCAAAAAATGGGGAATTTAAACAAAATTTTGTACAAATTTCAATTTTCCAACGAAATATTATTGGTACAATAAACAATAAATAAAAAAGTTGGTTAGGTAATCAGTGAAAAAGATCATCACCTAGAAGGCTGTAGCGCAAATGTTTTATGTCCATGAGCACCATTTAATGCTGTAGTCATTGAAAAAGTCACATTTTGATTTATTTGCGGTGCTTTGGCATAATTCTTTACTAAATTTACGCCGAAAGATCGGCCTAATGCGCTCCAAGATACCATTTTTATTTTGCACTGATTTTGATAGTTAACAAGAATTTGACAAGTACTGTCAATCTGTCAAACTGTCAATGCTACAAACATAATAAAATCACTCTAATTTTAACCAAAATTAAGATCTTACCGTTAACCATACCGAAACCCAAAAAGAAATAATTTTAATAGTTTAATTAAATACAAAGCTTAAAGTGATTATATATGACTTAAACTGCAGAAACTAATTTGTGGCATTATGTATACGAGTGTCTCACGACAGTCTGCGCTTGGCAAACGTCATGATACTAATAGCTTATTTTACTAATAATTAGTCGATGCAACCGAAGTATTGCTTTTCTCTAATTTAAGAATTCACTACATAGTGTTCATTTTTCGTTGATCTACACCAATCTTAATAACCAAATCACATCATCATTTCAGCCTATTGCCGTCCACTGATGAACGTAGGCCTACCTTATTTTACGCCACAGAGTGCGGTCCTGTGCCGCCTGTACCCAACGACGCCCAGCAACCTTCACTAGGTCGTCTGTCCACCTAGTGGGGGGGGGGGCGTCCCACACTGCGTCGTCCGGTACGTTGTCGCCACTCTAGAACCTTTCTTCACCAGCGGTTGTCGGTTCTTCGAGCGATGTGGCCTGCCCATTGAAACTTCAACGTGCTAATTCTTCGTGCTATGTCAGTTACACCCGTTCGTCTGCGGATTTCCGTATTTCGGATTCTATCTCGCAGAGAAATCCCGAGCATAGCCCGCTCCATAGCACGCTGAGCAAATCACATAGTTATTATAAATTCGTAGGTATCCTGTAAATATAGTGGACTATCTACTATCTTAAATCAAGTAGGTATAAATATCGCTTTAACATTTAATTTCCTTAGTAAGGTCGCTAATATTAATATGAAAACAACTAACATTGGTTAAAAAAGTGAAAGTTTTTAAAATATTATTTATTTCTAAATAAACTTTACCTACATTACTAATATTGTAGCACTCGATAATGTTATAAAAATTTAAAAAATATTTTACTTTAATTTACTTAGTAAGACTAGGTCCTTCCTTTTCATATTATTAATATCCAGTAAAGAATTCAATCGTACTTACAATTACCCAATCAATGTAAACTTATTTATTGAGTAAAAACTCAGAGCTTTAGCATTTATCTAAAAACTTAACATCCATCCATCAGCCCGTAGACGTACACTTTTGGACATAGGCATCCCCACTAAAATGCTACTCAAAACAGTCCTGTGTCACCAGCACCCAACGTTTTCCTGCGACCTTCATAATATCGTTACTCCGCCTAGGACTCCACCTAGTCCACCTAGGACGCAGCGTAGGACGACCCCCATGGTCGTCCTACGCTGCGTCCTTCGATTCTTGAGCGCCACTCAAGAACCTTTCTTCCCCATGTGGCTGTCGCTTCGACGAGCGATTGCGCCCGCCCATTGCTACTTCATAGATATTACTAATATGTACGAGCAGAGAGCTCGTAGTAGTTATTACTAAGTTAAAAAAAATCTTTACAAATTATTAGTTTCTCACGTCCTTAATTTCTTCATATTAGTCATTGTCTGTCAGTCATAAGATGACTCATACATATCCCATCGTTAGGCTCGAGCCTTCTCCACGATGGGAAGGAAAGTTGACCTACTTATACCACACTAGTCAAACGTTTTGGTATAGGGTTTTCTTTCGAGTTTTCGAGGGCTATAAAACGCATATAACATCTATGCAAAAGATTCTGTGTAATTCTTTTGCATAGATGTTATATGCGTTTTATAGCCCTTAGTCATCTCTTACGATCACCTACGGTAAGATAGAAGGTGGTGAATTTTATTCCGTCACCACACGGAAAATCTGTCAGTGTGTCTGTGAGTAGCTAAGACTGGAAATTTTGGTAAAAACGAAAACATTTGTAAAGTCCTTTTATATCATATTAATTACAACCCAGAAGTGCCTCCACATCACAAATACCATCAAAATTGTTTAACCATTAAAATATTGAGTATAATAATAATAATATAATCTCATAGACCACTACGGCCATACTGTTGACAGTTTTCTGTCTAAAGCCCCGGGCCAGTCCATCCGGGGTAGTATTACACTCTTGACCAGATAATCGATATCTGAGCAATGGCAATGTGCTGTTGTGCTTCGTTCGGTGAGCGAGAGAGCCGGGAGCCCAACTTTCAAAGAAAGAATTACCACTAAATAAATTCATAATACAACTTAGAACTTGGTTGCAAAATAATACTTTTTATTCTATTAAAGAATTCATGAATTGTAACCAACACTTGTAAATGTGCAAATTTATTATTATAATTATTATTTCTATTAAATGTGTGCAATCTAAATGTTTTATTCTGTGTAAATTTATTATTATTATTTCTTTTAGAATATATTAAAATTATTATTATTATTATTTTTTAGAATATGTAACTTTGTATGCTATAATTATGGCTAAATAGGCTTGGACTAATTAATGTATTTTAACACCTCTATGTATATACCCTGTTTATGACAATAAATAATTTGAATTTGAATTTCTGGGTGGGTTTGGGGTTTTCATTGGTAGACGGCGGCATAGCTGTAGGTACCATTGGTATTGCCTAGGTCCGTGGGTGACACTAATACTTCCCATGGTGATCCACAACAAAAAAATAATATAAGACCACCACATGACGCTTTCACCTTTCCGTCAAAAATCCTTCTAATTTTTAAAGTAGAATGAATGCCGAGAAAAGTCAAGGATAATTTTTATTTACTCACACGTACGTAGTATTAGTCTGGAAATAGTGAAAATTTCTGGGGTTATTAATAATATATTCATTTTCTCCCGCTGGGCGGGTCAGCCCATACAGCGATGGGGTGGCAAGGTTATGGGATTTTACGACGCCCAACTTTCGCTCCAAATGGTTCGGTGGTCGAGGGTGTCCAACTATAAAAAACATGCCTGTCAAAAAAGTATTAATTTACCATATTGGCAACAAAAGAAATCTATGTCATTATT
Organism: Lymantria monacha; assembly: GCA_905163515.2. Classification (NCBI taxonomy): domain Eukaryota; kingdom Metazoa; phylum Arthropoda; class Insecta; order Lepidoptera; family Erebidae; genus Lymantria; species Lymantria monacha. Next base: position 21,107,762 of record LR991099.1, read on the forward strand.
TCAAGAGTTTTGGCGGGAACATGAAAATGTTATGTGGCACTCTTGTATATTCATTACTGCAGTGTTTTACAGTTACCTTGAATAATTTTGCTGCTAAGATAAAAGAGAAAAATGCTGTTTGGTAGCAACTATACTACCAATCTATACTTTACACGCGGATCTCATAAAAGACGACTAGCAGCTTTATATCGACCAGTGCCTGCTTCACCTGATGCCGTTTGGTCAGCAATAACATTTCGAAGAATGATTAACGTTAGGCAGGCAGTCGGTCATAAAACTTTTGCCAAAACTTTTTTGATACAATAGAAGATCGATACATATTGTGTTGACCCCAAGTAATTGAGATATGACAGTACCTATCTGTAACATTCATTTCATCTTAGCCCATACCTATATGTCCTACTGCTGGGCTCAAGTCTCTTCTAGAATAGAAAGAAAAATTCCACATAAGGTTTTATTTCGAATTTTTCTACTCTCAAAATACATATAAACATTTATTTAATTATATCAGTACTTATACACTAAACTGCATACACTGCATGTTCATAAATCATCCACCTGTTGCGTAAGTTTTTTGCAAACATTACGTAGTTCTGTGATATTGATTTTTCGTACTGAGCATGCTCCATTCGAACGCTTACGTAGAATAACGATAAGATACAGCTAACTCCCACACAAAAGAACGTTATTCCGCAGTTATTTGTGTCATATAAACTCGTCATTGTTTTTAAAAACGTTTAATATAATGCTATAGTATAAATAATTGTGTGGACATGTTTTTACAATAAAGTGAATCATATGTTTGTTTCGGAACGCCATGGAGGAACTGCTGCAAGAGATATTCAAAGAAGCTTCAGGAGTAAAATTTACGAGCCTAAGGAAATCGTGTCAGGACGCATTAGGTAAAAAAAATAAAAAACAAAATAGTGATATAGCCACGTAAATTTGCTTTAGGATTTAATAGATACTATTTTAATATTTAAAAACCTTCATTATAGAAAAAAAGCATTGGATTCGTTTAATAAAATTCTTTATTTAAAATCATACCGATTTAAACATGCATAGATACTTTGAAATGAGATTCAATCATAATTTAGTGCAAGCAAAATGTCCTTCTACAGTATTGATTAGGGTCTATTCATCTATTGCAATAAGCTGCCATATGGTTTATACACGAAGGAATTATTTAATAAATATCTAATATTTTTACGATTATAGTATATTGATTAGAATATATTTTGGAAAATAGCATATAAATAAGAATAGCGTTTCGTCAATGCGACTTTATTATGTTAAATGATGCGCAACAATGTAAACTGTCAACATTTCCTCATATATCTTACCAAAGTCTCACAGTATAGAAAGTGAATTTATTATTGTCTACTACTCATTATTCCAGATTTCATGAATATACTAATTGAATATTTCTAATAAATCTTTGCCAAAATCAAGAATATCACCCAAGAACTCGCGCTTTCATATGCATGCTTTTTCGATTTTTAACTGAGAAGTACTAAGAAGATAATAATCATCTCTGGACGATGTACTCTGAAACAACAAATTACACCACGAACAAAATTTTGTGAATCACTCAAAGTATTGTCCTGCATGAGAGTAATACCTATAACACTGATGTACTGTGCCAGTCGGTTATCGGTATCTTAACCACTATGCCATATCTGCTGTAATATTGTATTTATATGTAAGTCTAATAACACATCTGAGAGTATTAAAGATAATGATGTACTTTGTCATAGAGATACTCTGCGTTCAAGAAAGTAATCGTCGCCCTTCTTACGAACTCCGTCGAGCATGCCTGTTGCCGTTGCAGACTTCACTTGAAACAAAACGCCCACGTCTCGTCGCATTTGCTCTACAGGGCTTTCATGTAAGTAACAAAGCTTTTTTTTTTTTTTTTTTTTTTTTTTTTTTTTTTTTTTTTTTTTTGGTAGGCTATGGCCCGGTCACACGTCGCCCGTACCGTCCGGGGCGACGGAAGGGCAGCGCGTAACCCCATAACCCACCGTATTCCCTCCCCATCGCCATTGGGCCGGCCACTGGTACCGCTTCCTTGCCTTCCGTGGCCAGCCCGGCGGGTTACCCTTTCGGGTACCATCCCCCGTCAACGCCCCAGCTAACTGCCGGGGCGTCGCCCTCACGCGGTTAGCCTCTCTGCGGGTGAAGGACTATTCCCCGGTCCAGTCACCCGCGGCCTCGGCTAGGGCGGCATTAGGCGCAGATACTCGCGCCTCCGCCGCCCCAGGCGCCGGCGACGGAGCGTCTCACCGAAGAGGATTTCCTCTCGGAGTCGCCCCGCCGCCTCCTTCCGCGAGACAACTGTCTCGCAGAAGGCGGCGACCGCGTCCCAGTTCCTGACGCTGTCGAGCATCGCCTTAGCGATGGTCGGCAGCGCCAGGTCGGCACCGATGATCGCGACGAGTTCACGGCGCTGCTCTGCCCAGGCCACACAGACCTCGAGCGTGTGCTGCGCCGTGTCCTCGTCGCAATCGCAGTGGTGGCAGGACGGTGTACTCTCCCTCCTCACGACCGTGTGCAGGTACTTGCCGAAGCAACCATGCCCCGTCAAGACCTGCACCAGTCGGAAGGAAAGGACCCCGTGCTGTCGACCCAACCACTCCATCAGCACTGGCCGGAAGGCCTCGATGGTCCGAACACCGAACCGAGGCCTTTCCAGCCGGATTGCCCAACGAGCAATAACGTCACGGCGGGCGTCGCCCCGCCAAGCGGCCATCTCACTAAGCGAGACGGTGCCGCCCCCTGCCCGCGTCGCTGACACCCGCCGGTACAGTCCGGCGAGCATCTCCGCCTCCAAGTCCCACGGAGGTGTTCCGGCCAACAGGCATGCTGCCTCCGTCGCCACCGTGCGGTATCCGCGTATGGCCCTGACCGCCATGGCCCGCTGTGGTCGCCATAGTAGAGCCCTAAGTCGGACGGTCAGGGACCCCGCCCACACGGGTGCGCCGTACAGGGCCATCGACCGGACCACCCCCGCGTACAGCAGTCGGCACGTAGCGCTGGGTCCGCCTACATTCGGCATAAGCCAGGATAGGGCGGACGCCGCGCCGACAAGCCGTGGAGCAAGCCGACGGAAATGCTCCCGGAACCACCATCGCCCGTCGAGCACCAGGCCCAAGTACCTCATATGGGCCCGGATGCTGATGGGAACCGAATTGACGGTGATCGAGGCGTCGGTGGGTGGACTGGTGCGGGGCCCATGGAATAATAAGGCCTCCGTCTTATCCAGGGCCACCCTTAGCCCCAGCGCCTCGATCCGCCTGACAATCTCCTCGGTGCCAAGAGTTGCCAGGCGTGCCGCCTCCTCCAGCGTCCCACCCCGGGCTGTGACGAGTGTATCGTCGGCGTAACAGATTACGCCCAGCCCGGGCGGGAGGCTCCCTCTCAACGCCCAGTCGTAGCCGATGCTCCACAAAGTCGGCCCCAAGACCGACCCCTGCGGAACACCGCACGACATGGGCGTTCGCACAACATCCCCTACTCGGTTCTTATAGAGGACGCTGCGCCCCTCCAAATAGTCTGCCACCAGCCGCCTCAGGTATACAGGCACCCCGTGATACCGGAGTGCCTCCCTGATGCAGCTGAATGGCAGACTATTGAATGCGTTGGCGATGTCTAGAGACACCGCCAACAGCACCCCACCGCCAGTGACAGCCTCCGCGACTACGGCCCTCAGGCGCAGCAAGGCTGCGATCGTCGAACGCCCCTTTCGGAAACCAAATTGGGCGTCCGACAGATCGGGGCCAACCTCGCTAAGGTGCTGGCCGATACGGGCAGCCAGGATCCTCTCCAACAGCTTACCCGTATCGTCCAGCAGCACGATCGGCCTATAGGCCGAGGCCGAGTCCGGAGACCGTCCCGGCTTCGGCAGGAGTACCAGCCTCCCCTCCTTCCAACACCCAGGGAACTGCCCAGACGATAAACACGCGTTGTACAGTCCCCCGAGGCGTGGACCCAGATGCTCGAGGACCAGGGCCAGCACCCGGTCGGGTACCCCGTCTGGCCCAGGAGCGGTGGTCTTGGCACGCATTCGCACCACCGCCGCCCCCATTTCCGTCTCCGTAACGGGCGGAACACTTTCGTAGTCGGCCTCCCGGTCACTATTCGGCAGTAAGTAACAAAGCTATATCTAAAATAAACCTATTTTTACAGAGACATATACTTTACAGCGTCATGGTCACGGGAGGACTCCACATCTCATCTTTGTCCGTGTCGGTCTTCCCGTGGCAATCAATGGTAGGGTGAAGGATCCAATAATCGACACTTTTAGGACAGTGTTCATAATAAAAAGCAATAAAAAAAAAGTACAAAACTCAGATCAACAGTAATTAGTGAAAATAACAATCAATATTCTCAAGAATCAGCACAATGATTTACAATTGAAGTATCTGTAATGAATTTTTAGAAATTTGAGAAAATATAGAAAAAACTAAAATCACCAGTTATGGACACTTAGGGTCCAGTAGTCCATATCCAGTAATCGACGTTACCCAGCAATGGACATCCAGTCATCGACAACAAACAACATAAACATAATTATGGCGGATATAAATAGTATTTAGGAGAGAAATAAATTAAATACAGTTTAATTTAAATTAATATTTTAATTGAAACTAAAACAGGCCCATCAAGCCACGGATTGAAGATATTTGTTACATATTCATAGAATGTACTGCTGCACTTCCACCCACTTTCTGTCTTCCCTATCGCCAAATTTTCAGGCACGCTCGCTGCGATGTGTGACTGGATACATTCATAGTTGTAGACTATCATGGGTGGGGCAAGCTGTCCAGCTGCATTTCCGGTAAATAAAACCGTTAGGTTTTTCTTTTTCGTCACCACATGCAGAGTAAAGATGTTTATTTCCCTTTTTTTGCTATAACACGGCCTGGCTTTGGCGATAAAAAAAATGCACTCTCGTCAGCATTGAACACTCGGTTTGGGTCTTCTACTATTTCTTTTAAGTGATTATCTTCTAAATAGCCATCTATTTCTTGAAACCACTTTCTTATGTCTTTTCAGATTCGTTGTCCCGAGCCTTGGATAGATTTTCTGGCAATTTTTCAACCAAAACCGGGTGCCTTTTTAGGAACGATTTGCACCACTTTTTTTCAGGTCTATTGTTTTTAAAGGGGTTCGGTATTTTTTGATCCGCTATGATTTTTTGCACACTGTCTTGTAGGCAACCTTTTGACATGGGAAAGTGTTTTTCAGGTAGAGTTAAGAGCCACCTGACCAAAATTTCTTCTTACTCTTTTGAAAGCACCGTGTTAGGCCCCATTGTGTAGTTTATTTGAGTCTTTCCTGATACTTTATTATAGGTAAAGTGTTATACGAGGCACTCCAAACGACTTAGCAGCAACGGCAACCTTCTCTCCATTGCGAACAGCTTTAATCGCTTTGTCCATCTATTCGGGCTTATAGTTTTTTCTTGGAACAATCTGAAAGAAGATATAGAAACCAATAATGGACACTCACTGGATCCAGTGATCGACACTTTGTTCTTTACTGGTACATGAACGCCAATTTGTTTAATTTAGAAATATACATAAACTGCTTGAAAAAAGGAATTAAATTGGTGTGCCATCTCAAGAAATTCCTAAGAAATTAATTATGGACATGTGTCGATTACCGGGTAAAGTCTGTATATCAGAACCAGTAAATAACACCGACTATGTATAACCTTAAAAAATGCGTAATAATAAGCGGGAAGAATTACAAATTATATCTCTCATTTCAATACAAAGCTTTAAAATTAATTAGAATTCAGTTACAATAAATAACAAATAAAGTGATGGAAGCAAAGAGTAAAGTTATTAAATTGAAAAAGAGTGGCAACTCGATGATAAAATATGCATGTATGGAAAGTGCTGCCACCCAAAGTTTAGGCGGTGAACTAAAGTTGAAGTAATATATATACATATCTACATGTGTATGTGTAATTACATAGAATTTTCTTTTACTATGAAAGCTACCTTGAAATATAAAAAAAACATATCAGCTGATGATTAAACAATAATAATATCAGCCTAACATTGAAACTTGAGATAATTTTCAGAAAAATATCAATAACCGAAAATAGATCGATGATAATAAGTACCTACGCTAGGAACAAAAAATAACAATTCTCAGTTGTCAAACGTTTGACAGGCAGGACAAAATGGCAGCAGTTAAGTTTGTACAACCAATCTGTAGGCGGCGCGACGGTCAGTAAAAATAAGTAATGTTTTAAGTGTGCCCCCCCAGGATGGAAGGCTTGTTTTCTTTGAATAAATAAAAAAGTGTCCATTACTGGGGTCTTGTCCATTACTGGATCCTCTACCCTATAAAGAGTTCGATAGGTCGGGCATTTAAAAATCAAATACAAACATGATAAAACCGTAAAAATAGTTTTATTTCAATAGTTTTATTTAATAAAATGAGAATTAAATGAAATAAATTTCATTTCGTAATCGGATTTTATAAATAATTAAGCATATTAAATGCTACATTTCAGTAATTTAAATAACAAGGTTGTGTCATCGTTTAATACAATTCTAACTGTAAAGTTTTAAGTATTAAGCCTATAACAATGTGTAAACATTGTCGGGTAGATAGCATACCGTCACCTTAAGACGTAAATATAATACGAAGTGAAATTTGCATGTCCTACAATTAGTCACGGTGGTGTAGCGGCAGCACGATTGGGCCGGAATCCCAATAGGCGCGGGTTCGAATCCCGCTTGTGACATCATTTTTCATTTCGTAATCGGATTTTATAAATAATTAAGCATATTAAATGCTAAATTTCAGTAATTTAAATAACAAGGTTGTGTCATCGTTTAATACAATTCTAACTGTAAAGTTTTAAGTATTAAGCCTATAACAATGTGTAAACATTGTCGGGTAGATAGCATACCGTCACCTTAAGACATAAATATAATACGAAGTGAAATTTGCATGTCCTACAATTAGTCACGGTGGTGTCGTGGCAGCACGATTGGGCCGGAATCCCAATAGGCGCGGGTTCGAATCCCGCTTGTGACATCATTTTTCATTTCGTAATCGGATTTTATAAATAAAATGAGAAATTATTAAGGTTAATAATATTTTTGTTAAGAATTGTCCTAAAATCTGAACCATCGAATATAGCCAGTCATTTACGTACATAAGTAGCGGTATATAAATACCACTAGGCAAATTAAAATTTAATTGCACATATTATTTGAAAAAAATAGTACCTATAAAACACTGTCTTGTATAGACACAGTGTTTTAATAGTAGGTACTTTTTTTTGAGATGCACTCGCAACTAAACGAACGAAAACGTACGAAACCCTATCCGAAATTATTCTAAACTTTTATAATGGTTTGGGATACGGTTTCGGATATTCGATAATTTCAGTTACGGTTTTATGGAGCTCCATAATAGCCCTATTTTTATGACTCTAACACGCGAGTAAGGAATGATGACACATTGTATTCTCAATAATTACACGGATAATACTTACGGTTTTACCGTAAAAATAATCAAAACCCGTAACTTCAATTATTGAAGAAAGTTTCAAAGTATGTATCATATTCCAGAAAATTCTCCGCGATGATAGATTTCACCGTGGCATTGAACCGGAAGATGACTCGCTATGGATGCCTTCTCAACTACTATGCGCTACCGCCTCCGTCATGTACCAACTGCCAGATACACAGGTATAATTAAAGTTACTCAATTTAAAAGATAGAAAATAAAAGGACGATAATTAGCACTCTTTTAATTTTTCAACGTATTCATCCATAGTTATTGTTTAAAATATTTACTAAAGCTTGCCGTGGTTTTGGTTTAAATCGATTAGAGAAGAAATTATATAAACTCTTCGCAAAATAATGAAAACTTGAAAGAGATTAATATTACTTATTGTCGACTTAGAGAGGGATAGGAAACAAAACTTCTATCGTACTTGTTTCACTCGGTTGTGAAATGTCTTTAAATGTTTCTTTCTTGAAATTTGTCAATTTTATTCTTACTTCTCTCCGAATCGTTATAATAAATCTTTATAGAAATTTGACCTTTGGTATTATTGATTCCTCTGTATCAACCTGTCTGAATAGCCTGGTATAGTAGGCCAATTTTCCTCCTATTGTAGAATAGACTTAAGCCCAGCGGTAGGACATACCTATATGAACTGTGAGGATTATTGATTCAGGAGGAAAGGTTACTCGTATGAAGAGAGTCGCTAGAACAGCTATGACCGATTGTAATAAATGCAACTATTTCTAGGTGCAAATATTCCGCATGTATCTCTCATTGGCCCTATCCCCTCGACGTACACTAAATGGCCGCTTATGTGTGTGGGCGTGCGGTCGATGCGGGGAAGCCGCAGCCTCTCCTCCGCATGTTGCTGCCGCCGCAAGAGCTGCAGCCGCTCAAGCTCTAAGAGCTTATTGCACACAATTAGGTGAGAATATAAAATCATCTAAATACTCGTAAAATATGCTTTCATATTGCTTAGATAAAAAACAATGCACACAACTTACGAAAAATACCATCTCCAAATTTTCTTAACTCTCCTTGGCATAATACCTCAGGTATTACTCTCTATAGAAATAATGAAAATTCAGTGGCTTTAGTTATATAGTGGAATGAATTCCTTTTAGAATGAACATATGTATGTCTGAAATAGAATATTTATAGTACATAGAGATCTCGTTAAATCAGAGGTATAAATAAGCACCTGATTTGAGAAAGAGTACTGACCGTGATATAAAGTTCCTAATAATCCTAATGTATTTGAATTTTGTGTGTGTGGCGTGTGGCGACGGGAACCCCCGTGTGGCGACGGGAATCCCCGTGTGGCGACGGGAATAGAATACAAAGGTCGTCACCCCTTACTTGCCCGTGGGAGTCGTAAAAATCGGCTAAGGGTCTCACCGGGAGATTGGGCAGCGGCTATCTCCCGGGAAACTTAATAACATCTACCGCGATCGCTAATCCGCTCGCCAAGCGTGGCGATTATGGCATTATTACCCCCCCAAAATAAATATGGAAAATGCACAAAAAGTCACGGCCCCCAGTCACGGCAGTTCCGCTGTTCCACGGGCTCATTTTGGTAGCGGGCCTGTTGGTGGCGGGGCAGGGGGTACTAGGAATCTCCGGCCGCGATCCGGCTACCAAAAAAATCGACCCTTGGCCCTGGTAACACACAACGTTCGGACGCTTAGGACCGACGAGAGGGTCATCGAACTGGAAGAGGAATTGAGCAAAATACGATGGGACATTGTAGGATTATCAGAAGTGCGAAGAGAGGGGGAGGGCACGATAATCCTCCGGTCTGGAAATTTGCTCTTCTACCGGGAGGGAGATCACCCATCCCAAGGCGGTGTAGGGTTTATCGTTCGTAAGTCTCTCGTAGAGAACGTGGAGAGGATCGAAAGTGTGTCAACAAGGGTAGCGTACCTTATACTCAGAATTACCAAACGGTATTCGTTGAAGGTCATACAGGTTTACGCACCGACTTCGACATACTCCGACGACGTAGTGGAGGCCTTATACGAGGATATCTCGAAAGCCATCCACACGTCCAAAACCCACTTCACGGTAGTTATGGGAGACTTCAACGCAAAACTAGGCAAAAGGACAGACGATGAGTTGATAGTGGGGCAATATGGATTTGGACAGAGAAACCAAAGGGGCCAAAAACTGGCCGACTTTTTGGAGAAGGAAGGCCTCTTCATGATGAATTCCTTCTTCAAGAAACGGCCACAAAGGAAGTGGACTTGGATTAGCCCTGATGGATCCACTAAAAATGAGATAGACTTCATCTTGACGGACAAACGACAAATATTCAATGATGTCTCTGTGATCAGCAGGATTAAAACTGGGAGTGATCACCGCATGGTTCGAGGCACATTGAATCTTCGTACGAAAGTCGAGCGGTCCCGCTTGATGAAGTCTACACTCCGACCTACACCTGTCCAATACCAGAACCCCGATAGCTTTCAACTCGAATTACATAATCGCTTCCAATGCCTGGAAGAGTGCGAATCTTCGAACGATATGAACAACAGGTTCGTGGAAACTGTCCACGCGGTCGGGTCAAAATTCTTTAAGGCCCATCGCGCTACTAGAACAAAAAAGCTTTCTGACCAGACTCTTCAACTCATGGAGAGGAGAAAGGAAATGACGGTACAGTCTTCAGCCGATTGGTCCGAACTCAGGCAGCTTAATAGACAAATCTCTAAATCTATGCGACGCGATATTCGCCGATTCAATACACTGCGTATTGAAGAGGCGATAGAGCGAAATCGAGGCTCCAAAGTGTTCGCACGAGATTTGTCTATTGGGCAGAGCCAAATGACTAAGCTGAAGATCGATGACGGTACTGTCATTTCATCCCAGAGTGAGATCTTGGGAGAGGTCGAAAGGTTCTATGGGCAGTTGTACAAATCATCCCTGAATCCTGTTGTCAGCTTGGTCCAAGACCCCAGATCCAAGCTAACTCGGCACTATACCGAAGAAATCCCGGACGTCAGCTTGTACGAGATCAGAATGGCTCTAAAACAATTAAAGAACGGAAAGGCACCGGGAGATGACGGAATTACCACAGAGCTCCTGAGGGCAGGCGGCAAGCCAGTTTTAAAAGCCCTACAGAAGCTGTTTAATTCTGTCATTCTCGGGGGCGACGTTCCAGAGTCGTGGACCAGGAGTGTGGTGGTGCTGTTTTTCAAGAAGGGCGATAAAACGCTCTTAAAGAATTACAGACCCATCTCACTCCTGAGCCACGTGTACAAATTGTTTTCAAGAGTCATTACGAACCGACTCGCGCGCAAGCTAGACGACTTCCAGCCGCCCGAACAAGCCGGTTTCCGAAAAGGTTATAGTACCATAGACCACATCCACACGCTACGCCAGATTATACAGAAGACCGAGGAGTATAATCGGCCTCTGTGTCTAGCGTTTGTGGACTATGAGAAAGCCTTTGATTCTGTCGAAACTTGGGCAGTGCTGCAGTCCCTTCAGAGGTGCCAAATTGACTATCGATATATCGAAGTGCTGAAGTGTTTGTATAAAGACGCTACTATGTCAGTCCGCATCCAGGATAAGAGTACGAAACCGATCCAGCTGCAGAAAGGCGTGAGACAGGGAGACGTTATCTCTCCGAAACTATTCACCACTGCGCTGGAAGATGTCTTCAAGCTCTTAGACTGGACCGGACTCGGCATCAACATCAATGGCGAATACATCACTCACCTTCGATTCGCAGATGATATCGTAGTCATGGCAGAATCCCTGGAGGACCTTAGCACCATGCTCAATGACCTCAGCAAGGTCTCCCAACTAGTAGGGCTGCAAATGAACATGGACAAGACGAAAATCATGTCTAATGCCCATGTCATTTCTGTACCGGTCCTGGTTGGGAATGCGATTCTCGAAGTTGTCGATCACTATGTTTACCTAGGACAAACAGTTCAATTAGGTAGATCCAATTTCGAGAAAGAGGTCAGCCGACGAATCCAACTCGGCTGGGCAGCGTTCGGGAAACTTAGGAGGATCTTCTCGTCTAATATTCCGCAGTGTCTGAAAAGAAAGGTTTATAACCAGTGTGTGTTACCAGCGATGACTTACGGCACTGAAACGTGGTCTCTAAATGTCGGCCTCATAACAAGGCTCAAAGTCGCTCAGCGTGCTATGGAGAGGGCTATGCTCGGTATTTCTCTACGTGATAAAATCCGAAATACGGAAATCCGTAGAAGAACGGGTGTAACCGACATAGCCCTAAGGATTAGCACGTTGAAGTGGCAATGGGCAGGCCACATCGCTCGACGAACCGACAACCGTTGGGGAAAAAAGGTTCTCGAGTGGCGACCACGAATCGGACGACGCAGCGTAGGACGACCCCCCACTCGGTGGACTGATGACCTCATCAAGTTTGCAGGAAACCGCTGGATGCGGGTGGCACAGGACCGTTATAGATGGCATTCTCGTGGGGAGGCCTATGTCCAACAGTGGACGTTTACAGGCTGATGGATGGATGGATTTGAATTTTGGACCGGAAAGCTGTGTCACTGTGAAATTTCTAATAATAGAAAGAAACAGTGTGAAAATATTTAAAATACACAGTGGTTAAAAAGAATGGTGAACTGTAGTTTGAAAAGATGTGTCTTTGTTTGTATTAAATGATAAAGACGTGATACATAAATATTTTAGACATCTGATCTGCTGTGTGGTAGCGGCTAAGAATACTACCAACCCTTACTTTGCTCGTGGATGTCGTAAAAGACGACTAAGAGCCTTATAACGACCTGGGCCAACCCCATCTGATGCCGTTTTGTCAACAATTACATTCCCAAGGAGGGTTGACGTCTGGCAGGCGGCTGGTCATAAAACTATTGCCAATAACTTTTATAATATATACTATGAAATAAGAGTACTGTATCAATGATGATGACTTTTCTTTTCAGATGAGGAATGCCAAGAGCTATTATCAGAAGGTTCACCACTCGGTAGAAATCACATTGTAGCTGTGGGATGTTATAGTGAAGTAATTCCTGTCATACAATATTTGTGCAGCAGATTATCTGAAACTCAATTGTAAGTTATTATATTAATGGATCGCACAGATCAAAAACAAGGTTTAAGTGCCGATTTCCTGTACCGAGCTGCCTTGTATCCGATGTCCACGCGAAACTATTATTCGTTTCGATAAACGAATACTCCGTGTAGTGGCATAAACAGCATGCCAGTATAATGGATACTTATCTGTAAAAATACTAAAAACACGATGAAGAATCAGCGTAGGACTCAATAGAGGAATGAGCCCCTGGTGATTTCTATGTATCCCTGCAACAGCACTCTCCTGGGATACTCATAAATACATACATACATACATATCATCACGCCATGTCCTTTGCAGGGTAGGCAGAAAGAACAGAGAAAGAAAAATAAAAAAATAAAATAAAAAAAGAACTCATAAATCTAATTGCTAAAGCTAACCCACCTACCAAACATGGCGATTATGGCATCTTCGGTAGGGAGAGAAGGACTGTGGCCTAATGTCCAACAGTGAATTCTAATAGAATGATGATGATGATTCACAAATATGAGAGTATCGGTCATTACATGTCTAAATTCCAGAGAAACAAGAATATATTCCTTAACACACTACGCCGCTGTCTTCTTGAATAATAAAGATACAATTATTATAGCTAATGGGTTAGGAGCTGACTGCAAAGCAGCTGGCTATCCCGGTGGCAATAGCATGGCATAAGGCCCCATAATCTCCTACTGAAAATGAAAGCTGGTTAGGACCATACACGGATACCGCACGGTGGCTACGGAGGCAGTTTGGCTGTTGGCCGGATCGCCCCCGTGGGACCTGGAGGTGGAGATGCTCACTAGACTATACCGGTGGATGTCGACTATGCAGGCAGAGGGCGGCATCGTCTTGTCCAGCAAGATGGCCACCTGGCGGAGCGACATCCATCGTGACGTCATTGCTCGTTAGGCATTCCGGCTGGAGGCCTAGATTCGGTGTTCGGACCGTTTGGGCCCTCTGGTCAGTGCTGATGGAGTGATTGGGTCGGCAGCACTAGGTCCTTCCCTTTCGACTAGTGCAAGTTTTAACCAGGCAGTACCTGGACACGTCATGGTGGTCGTGAGGAGAGAGAGGATACCGACCACTGCAGTTTGTGACGAGGATACAGCGCAGCACACGCTCGAGATCTGTGTGGGCCTAGGTATAGCAGGGCTGTGATCTCGGCGCAATAATCGGTTACTGACCTGCGGCCGACCATTGCTAGGGTGATGCTCAACAGCGTCAAGAACTGGGACGCAGATTTCTGCGGGACAGTCATCTCGTGGAAGGAAGCAGCAGGGCGGGTCCGAGAAGAAATCCTCTTCGGTGATAAACTGCGCCACCAGCGCCTGGGGCGGCGCAGGCGCGAGTACTCACCTGATACCGTTCAAGAGGCAGGCTGACTATGTGGGGGTGACGTTCCGGACTGCTGCCGGAGCGTCGACGAGGTTTGGTACCCAAAAGGGTAACCCACCGGGCTGTCCACAAATGTCAAGGAAGCGGTACCATTGGCCAGCCCAATGGCGATGAGGAGTGACTACGGTGGGTTATGGGGCCACGCGCCGCCCTTTCGTGACCCCGAATGGATTGGACGATGTGAATAAAAAAGCATACTAATTACATAGTGCAGAGCATTCATTCATGCAATATATCTACACCACGTGGATAGTATGACTAATGTATTCTTATCCCATCGCCATGTGAGACGGTCAAACTACAATGTACCAATATGTGTGTATGCTTCCGCGTGGGTCTTTTAGAAGACGACTAAGAGAAGAAAATTTTGAAACACAAAGACTATGTCAATTCGCCTGATCAGTGTGGGACACCTCTTTCTTTTTAATGTGCTGAATCTTCATGCCGAACAGTAGAACGTGCATGGGCTGACGAAGAATACATGTTTAAATAATTTTTCTTTTTCCACAGAATACCAAAACAGAATCCTCTCGCGCTGTTCTTCTTAGATTGTTTATTGACGCTGGTGTCAAGTCTCTCCGAACGCGTGAGCGGCAATTCTCACTTCACAACTTTCCTCTGGCAAAAGTTCTGCCCATCACTCATATCATTCTTGGGGACACCAAGAGTGGATAAGAACATTAAATCCAGGTATCTAATTCATTATACTCTAGATTGTGTTTCACTTCTTTAGAACTGAAACACAATCTATTTTGTCTATTGAAAACAAAATCTACATTGAGATCAGAATATTCTAACATCATTCTATAAGTGTTTATATAGTTATAAGATATACAATGCGAAAGTGGAAGGATGTAGGTACCAGGGGAGACCGAGACTAACCTACCTAGACCAGATGTACAGAAGGAAGGTGGAGTCAAGAGTCTCCGAAACTGGCGAGCGTGTATGAAGAGAATTATGAATGTTGAGGAAGCGAGTGAAGTATGCAAGGATAGAGTTCTCTGGCACTCTGTTCTCTCTGCCTACCCTGCAAGGGATATGGCGTAATAATATGTATGTATGTGTGTATATAGTTATATGATTTGTTTTCATAGTTTAATCAGTTTCAAGACAATATAATTTATCCATGGAGGGGCTATCGGGATTACCAGATGTATTTGAAAGTAATATGACCGACCGTCTGAACCATTCACCTAAGAAACATATAACACCAACTATTATACTACTATTTTCAAGGCTCCTGCTAAGCTTGGTGCTTCACGGTGTCGAGACGTATATGTAGGGCTGGTCTACGGGTTCATGCACCGCTTCTCTGTTGCCCCGAACGGATTAGCGGGGAATGACGTACCGTAGCCCGCCGCCAAAAAAAAATGCTTGGCGCTTATGACATTATTCGTATTGGGAAGAACTATATCGAGCAGCGAACGTTGATAATATAATAAATGCATGGATGAAGAATCACCTGCAAAGTTTGCGTATGTTGTAAAATGTGGCTCGAGTAAGCGAAGTGATAAAAATATATTGCACTACCAAAGCGTGTAAAATGCAAGTGGCTGTCAATATATTCACTAAAATTGACAGTGAAAAGCGCTGTCATGTCATTTAATAACTGAGCATTAAAACTTTATCATTTACTTTTGACGGGAATTTGAAAACGTCATGTGGTGCTCTTGTATTATATTCGATATCTTAGTGTTTTAACGTGTTATATTAGATAATTTTGATGGCATTTTATGTAATATGAAGCGGCGGAACGACTGGGATGTAGTGAATATCATATAAAAGTGCTTTACAACGTTTTCGTTTTCCATCAAAATTCCCACAAGATACCATTAACAGTGTGGCCATTGCACTGTTAATGACAACAATTTGACTTAGACAATGACTAACTTGAAAGACTAAAAACGTGAAAATATTTATAACTTGACACTGGCACCAATAGCTCGTATATGTAGCTGATTGCCAATATATAAGAAGACGAAGAAGAAGAAGAAGAACTTTATCATTTGGTTTACTTTAATTGAAACTGCCCCACGTCATATTGCTTCACGTTGTCGCTTATTTATAACGATGCGTAAATGCTTTTGAGACTTTCCCAACAAAAAATCTATTAGCTTTTGTCCAACATTGAATCATAGAGTAACGGATTTTCATCTAGTCAATAACGTCGGTTCGATTCCCACGTGGGGTAATACTACGTGCGATCCACAAATTGTTGCTCTGAGTGTAGGTGAAATTTGTATTCAGTAAATTATATGTTGCTAAAGTCTAAGCAATCCAAAAATATCATCTTATGGTTCATATCATATTATGGTTTTTATAAATCCAAAAATAATCCATTATTTCTTAGTGCTGGATATTCTCTTTTTTTAATGGTCATCGTACCTTCCTTTTCCGTGATTTAAAAGATTTAACCCGTCGAGCGCAAGGTTAGAACATGTAACAAAAAGCGCTAGGTGGGTGTGTCACACCCAGATAGTGATTGTGTGGATTTAATACACTATTATTTTTAATACTTTTTTCTTGAATACTAAACTGATATATACTTCTATTTTATACTAATTGAAAGGTAAAATTAAAAATATATATTTATTATAGCTGTTTATTTATGAAATTAACAAAATTAACAATTCGGACTTACATTAATTAGTTAAGACAAATATTTATCACTTTTTGTCAAAAATATGAAAATAAAAATAACAAAAGTATTTTTACTTCTAATAGACTAAACATAAAAACAAAATAACACTTATATGGATCATAAAACCAATATATAAATACTTATTCATCATGAGATCTTGTGCAGTTTTCACAGACAAAAACGGCATGTTCCATACATAGATAACGGCTGCACTGGTAACAAACGTATTTAGTCTTGCGGTCTTTTTTATAGGACATAATATGTTCACGTCTCTTTATAGATCTGGCTACTTTTTATGGTGATTCTTTTGAGGATTAACCCACATGATCTCCACACTATAGAATTTTTTACGAAGTTCTGTGGGCAAATGTGTGATATTAGTCATAATATATTTGTTTATGAGACTATTTTGACATGTCGCTTGCCTGGTACTTATTTGAAAGTTTGTGTAAATCACTATTTCTTGCAAAATAGCATTATTAATAAATAGGTTCCAACATTCTCCAGCTGTTTTGGCATTTTGTTTAATAGGTCTCACGCCTTGCCTTTCCCTTACAATATTTTCCTCCCTGGCACGTACATTAGATCTGTTTGGTACTGTGAACCATTTCGTTCTATTTTCCCCAACAAATAGCTACCAACATTACCTTCGCTATCATTCTCATCAAATACTAAAGGCTGTTTTTCGTCATCCAACTCTTACTCTGTCTCACTTTCAAAACTTCTTATACTGACATTTTCAGACTTCAGCTTCTTCGATAGGACGTAATAATCTCCTTTGGTTATCTTAGAACAACATTCTAGATTTTAATCCTGAAAATAAAACCAAGCAATGCAGAAAATAACAAAAAGAAAGCAAAATGTGTTTGTTTAAATTCGTTACAAGTAGCGTAAGGTGGGTTTCACGCACCCGCCGACCACTTCAACCTCATCCATATCATTCGCCGAGTGGCGGTCGACTAAATCAGTGGTAGTTGACGCTTCCGAATCTTCTCCCTCGCAGCTACTCAGGCGCACGAAGCGTAATAACAATTCACTATTAAAATATTTACCGATATTTATAGGTCTGGGTGTACCACACCCAACCTTACGCTCGCCGGGTTAAGTAGATAATAGCACTGCAAGAGAGGAATACTTGAAAGTAAGTCGAAGTGTAGTAAACTAATTTGCTTTATCTGGAGAAGGCCTAGGGGTAGAGCTAAATACTACTGACTTATAAGGCCTGAGAAGAAAAATACAAAATAACCTCAGAATATATGATGCCACTAGATGAACACAATAATTTTTATAATTACTTATCTTATTTACAGAGAGCATGAAGGACATCTAGTCGATGATTCCGGCAGGGGTTCTGGTGCTTTGAATTCAGCGCCCAGTTTCAACAGCAAACAAGCTAAAGCTATTTATAGGTATGGTCGGCGAAACTGTGCCTAGTAATATTATTTTCTTTTTAAATAACTTTTTCTATTTGCTTAGGTATATAAACGACAGCAATTTTGTTAGACCTCTGCAATGTAAAAGATACGTAATGCTAAAGCTATATCAGATATCACGTAGTAAAGGAGTAAAAATATTATGATCACCACCCTTTACTATAATTACAAAAATTGATTAAAAAATGTAAGCTAACTTCACTACCTGAGAAAGAAATCTCGAAATAAATCCCCATACGAACCCATCTCGTCATAATTGTATTATAGTCTAATTTCCCACGCCTGGAGGAGAATGGTAGGAGTTATATGGGGAAAACAAGCTATAGATATTTGAGGATCTATAATATATATCGACTTCCGAATTGTTTCTGACAACCAGAGTAAATGCAACGGTTCAGTGTAGCTTTGTAGTATTTCACTAGGTTTTTGCTACTCATACACTAGTTACCAGGATTGCGCTGAAATAATGAAAGCAATCAGTTGTATCAATTTATGGAGGTTTCTACTTCAATGCTGCCATCAATAACCTGGATGAAGGAAGGAACTTATCCTACTCCGCCAAATGAAATATTTGCTATGATTTGATCATTAAATTATTATTATGTAATATTGTTATTTTTTAAATATTTTAGTATCGCAAACCAGTTAGTCCGGCTAGTCGGGTCCACATCAAATTTGCGGCCGGTCCTCGAGGCTCTATACCACAGAATGTTACTATATCCTCCAGCATCACACCGTGTTGAACCGCTTCGAAGTACGAGGGAACTATTACAGAACCCAAAGAGATTGTGTCAGCTGATTCTGCTAAAGAAAGTCGATCATCACGAAAGGCACAGTGATGATATGGCGATCGTTCGTTTGTAAGTATCATACATAATGTATATCCCCGTAGTAGTGGTCCAGAGTAAGAATACATTTCACTACTCCATACCGTGCCTGTGGGTATCATAAAAGATAACTTAATATCCGTATTATATGCAAAAGAAGGAAAACTCAAAATAAAACCCTATTCCCAGGCGTCGATGGAGATGAAGATAAAGAAGTAGTACCAGTGGTCGGTCCAATGGCGGTGGGGCAGAAACACCGTGGGCTATGGGGCAGCACGTCACCGTTCTATCACCACGAGCGGATTGGGCGGGATATATCCAGACCATAACCTGTCAACAAAAAAAGGACCTCACATAATTATTGTATTTGTTTTTGTCAATGTTTCTCAATTCATTCGGCCTTTGTTACTACTTCTTTCACTTCACAGTGGTCTCTTATAACAACAGTTCTAATTTTTTAATCAAATCTACATAAAATTAGAGCTATGAAGCATAGCTCTAATCCGCAAAGCACTTCTATTTTTCATTATTCAAGTGAATTTTATAGGACGCCAGTCATAGAAAGTCTAATCAAATCAAATCATTTATTATGCATAAGCCCTATTAGGGCACTTACATGTGGATGAATTTGTATATCTTGGATGTGGATTTAGCCGAGATGGAAGGTACACCACTGATATAGAGCGAAGAGTGAATGCGGGAAATAGAGTGAACGGAGCGTTGGGGCAACTTCTCGGCAGCCACCACCTCAGCCAGAAGGCACGTGTAGCAATACATAACGCAGTGCTTGTCCCAACATTACTGTATGGAAGCGAAAGTTGGGTATGCAGAAAAGAGTATGATAGTAAAATTAATGCGGTCGAAATGCGATCTCTGCGGAAAATCTGTGGAGTTAGGCTGACCGACCGCATTCGTAACAACGACGTAAGAGAGCGAGTAGGTATGAAAGAGAGTATTGGTGTAAAGATGCGAAAGGGAATGCTCGATGGTTCGGACATGTGGAAAGAATGCCGAACGAACGCCTGGTTAAGAAGATATACAATGCGAAAGTGGAAGGATGTAGGTACCGAGGGAGACCGAGACTAACCTACCTAGACCAGATCGGTCATGTACTGAAGGAAGGTGGAGTCAAGAGTCTCCGAAACCGGCGAGCGTGTATGAAGAGAATTATGAATGTTGAGGAAGCGAGTGAAGTATGCAGAGATAGAGTTCTCTGGCACTCTGTTCTCTCTGCCTACCCTGCAAGGGATATGGCGTGATGATATGTATGTATGTACATATTGTTATTTTTACATATTTTTTAAAATTAATCTACCACCGAATCGGAAAGCCGCCACAAACTGAGAAGATCCGGCAAGAAACTCAGCGGGCTCGTGATTTTTTTTAAATTATATGTTTTCTTAAATATTGACTTATTTTCTTATAGAAAGAAGTGCTTCATAAAAAGAAATATTGAAGTTAAATAAGTTTAATTCTTGATTTTTCTAGTTTGCAAACTCTCTTTACAGAATAATGGACGGTATAGAAGAATGTGGAAGAAGCGGTAACCCAGAAGTAGTAGCCGCAGCAGTAGAATGTGTAGTATCGCTATTGGATGCCTTAGAAAAACTATGCGCTGGATCTACCGAGTACTTGAATCAAGAACTGGCTACACTCATATTAGCACACTGGCCCAAATTACATGATGCCGACTACACTGGACCACTTACTTATCAAACTCTAGCTAGGCTACCCAGTCCTTACAGGTAATTTTATTGACATTAATATACACCGTGCCCAACATTACCAATACACTAATACGATATAGAAAATATGAATATGTATATACGATAAAGAAAAAATGTAGATGCTCTGTGGTAATGGCCACGAATACCACCAACTCTTACTTTGCTCGTGTATGTCGTAAAAGATGACTAAGAGTTTTATACCTGAGTCAACTACATCTGATGCCGTTTGGTCAACAATTACATTTCCAACGAGAGTTGATGTAAGACAGGCGGCGATTTGATGCGTCGATCCCAAGTAATTTAGAAAAGAGTACGAGAATAATAATGATGATGATGGATGATGAAAAAGAAATATTTGAGTTAAGTTTATTTACTTATCAGTTTCATTTGAATATTACGTTCATCTAGGTTTGATTAGTATTCAACAGCCCGGAGTTCAAACATTGAACACTGCAATAATGGTGTTTATACAGGGTATTTTGCAGGTTAATTCCATTTGCCGGGTCTTTTTCACAAAAAAAATCACAGCTTTAAACTTGTAAATTAATGTATTCCGCTAGCGGTAATGGTATCATCCTTCACTGTACCTATAAGATTAAAAAAACGAAACCAACTAAATATTTTATCTCTAGAACTTGTAAACCTTAAATTTTTTTTTTCTTTTTTTTTTTTCTTTTTTTTTTTCTTTTTTTTTCTTTTTTTTTATTATTATTCCTATTTATTTAAAGGCATAAGTTTATTTGAATCCATCTTTTCATTACTAATTTGTACTAATACATACATACATATCATCACGCAATATCCCTTGCAGGGTAGGCAGAGAGAACAGAGTGCCAGAGAACTCTATCTCTGCATACTTCACTCGCTTCCTCAACATTCATAATTCTCTTCATACACGCTCGCCGGTTTCGGAGACTCTTGACTCCACCTTCCTTCAGTACATGACCGATCTGGTCTAGGTAGGTTAGTCTCGGTCTCCCTCGGTACCTACATCCTTCCACTTTCGCATTGTATATCTTCTTAACCAGGCGTTCGTTCGGCATTCTTTCCACATGTCCGAACCATCGGAGCATTCCCTTTCGCATCTTTACACCAATACTCTCTTTCATACCTACTCGCTCTCTTACGTCGTCGTTACGAATGCGGTCGGTCAGCCTAACTCCACAGATTTTCCGCAGAGATCGCATTTCGACCGCATTAATTTTACTATCATACTCTTTTCTGCATACCCAACTCTCGCTTCCATACAGTAATGTTGGGACAAGCACTGCGTTATGTATTGCTACACGTGCCTTCTGGCTGAGGTGGTGGCTGCCGAAAAGTTGCCCCAACGCTCCGTTCACTCTATTTCCCGCATTCACTCTTCGCTCTATATCAGTGGTGTACCTTCCATCTCGGCTAAATCCACATCCAAGATATACAAATTCATCCACTTGCTTTAGTACATCATTACCTATTGTTACTCTTACATCTGTTCTGGTTTTATCTCTTTCAAAGACCATTATTTTGGTTTTGCTCACATTCACGCGTAGACACCTTTTCTTACAATCTTCTGTCATTGTGTCGACTAGGGTCTGCAGGTCAGTCGCTGACTGTGCCAGCAGGACTGCATCATCTGCATAAAGCAGAGCAGTGACCACTGAGTCGCCCATCTGGACTCCCACATTCATATCGTTCAACCTTTGGAGACATTTATCCAGATATATGATAAACAGCCTGGCTGACAGAACGCACCCCTGCTTAACGCCGATATTGACGTCAAACCAAGGCGACATTCCATCATCCAGCCGCACACAGGCTCTACAGCCCATGTAACTGGACTGCACAGCCTGTAGCAGTTTACCGTTAATACCATACTCCGGTAAAATGTCCCAAAGTTCCTTTCGTACAACCGTGTCAAATGCTCTCTCCAGATCCACAAAACTGCAGAAAACCCTCTGACCTAGAGCCAGATGCTTCTCCACAATGTTGCGCAGAGAGAACACTTGATCCATGCATCCCCTTCCACTCCTGAAACCTCCTTGTGTCTCACTCAGTAAACCATCGGACACCATCCTCATTCTCCTTTCAATAATTTTTCCATACACTTTTGCTGCCAAACTGGTCAAGCTTATGGCTCTGTAATTTGCGCAGTCATAACGTGAACCCTTGTTTTTAAACAAAGGCACGATGACTGCGCTATTCCAGTCCCTGGGAACCATTCCCGAGCTCCAACATAAATTGAGGAGCAACAGGAACGCCTCCCAGACACAAGAGCCACCGAGCTTGATCATCTCGGCAGACACCATATCAATGCCCGCTGCCTTACCATTTTTCAAACTTCTTATCGCCCATTCAACTTCATCCATACTGATGCCATCGGAGGACGCCGTTGTCGAATGTTGATCTACTAAACCACATCCAACACAGGCGCCAACCGTAGCATCCGCATACATATCGCCAAAATATTCACTCCATCGGCTTAACACGTCTTGTGTTTGTGTAAGAATGTTTCCACCTTTAGACCTTATTTTATTCATTCTGAAGGCTGACCAACCACCCCGAGACTTCTTCACCTCCCTCCAAAAGAGTTTGGTGTTACCCTCGAAGTTTTTAGTCAGCCTATCTTCTGCACTCATACTTGCTCTATCACGTTTCTCTTTCACTAAGGCCTTGGTGTCATTCTTACATTGCCGATATATTTCTTTCTTCTGTTCAGTCATACTGTCATTCAGATTCAAAGAAGAGACATAGTCCAGCCACGCTTTCTTCTTTTGCTCTACGGAGGCTGCCACTTCCGCATCCCACCATGCATCACCATTTGTTTTTCTATGCTTCTTTGAACTTCCACATACTTCTTTCGCTGTATCTACCATACTCTCTTTCAATACTCTCCAGCATTCTTCAATGTCCGATTGCGGCTGGCTTGCCATCGTCAGCCGTTCTCGGACACCCTCTGCATACTTTTCTCTTACACACTCTTCTTGCAACCTTTCAACCTTTATTCTTTCAAGCCCTCCGAAGTGGACACGCTCTCGCCAGTGCCTCCACTTTCTGAACAGACCACTAAATCTCGCAATAACGAGATAGTGGTCCGTGTCGACTGTGGGGCCCCTGTAGGCTCTTGCGTCCAATATTTTGCTTCGGAGGCGACTGTCTACCAAAATTAAATCTATTATGCTTTTCTGTTCATTCCTTCTCCATGTATACATATGGATGTCCTTATGTTGGAAAAATGTGTTTGACACAATAAGGTTTCTCTCCATGCATACATCCGCTATGAGCCTACCTGCGTCGTTCACTCTCTTATCACCAAATGGACCAAGTACGTCCTAATAGTCGGGACGCTTGGTCCCCACCCATCCGTTCAAATCTCCGCATACAATCACGCGTTCACTGATTTCTGCCATATCCAGAACTTCCCTAACATTATCCCAAAACTTCTCTAGGTCTGATGCCACCGAGGATCCTACGGGAGCATATGCTACAACCATGAATACCTTGGTGACACCTAGTTTTATACGGACCCAGAGAAGTCTGGGATCATACATTCCGTAATCCTTCACACCTGAGGCCAAGCGAGAGGACAACAGCACTCCTACCCCCATGCTGGCTCGATCGCTCTGTGGTACACCAGACCACAGAGCCATCCCGCCACCAGGAAGATCGCAGGCGTCGCTGCCCCTTCGCTTGGTCTCTGTTACACAGAGCACGTCTAGCTGTTTGTCCGCCATGACGGATATCAGCTCGTGCAACTTACCTTCCACACAACCTCTTACATTCCACGTGCCCACCCGGCACTCCGCTCTCCTCGACTCGCCTAACTGGGCAAGGCGTGATGGGTGGCGGCCCCCATCGCCGCAACTGCCGATGTTCGTACCGACGGGGGCGGGTCGGTACGCGTCGCCTCCGGGGGACGCCCTAACCCGCATTGCGGTACGCATTTCGAGCCGGATTAGCAGTCTAATTAGACTGGCAGGGGACGCGAACGAGCACGCTCCGGACTATGCCCCCCACTAATAATATTTGATTGATTGATGTTGATTTTTTACATTTGTACTAATAATATCATTTATCCTATCACCAATATTGTGATATCTACCTAAAACATTCAAGTTTTTGAAATATTCTAAAGTTAGTATATAATTTCAGAGATGTAGTTGCTGTCTTACAAAATAACGAAACTAAGGAACATGATTCATCAGACACATCAGGTCCAGAGAACATAAGCTCTGGCAGTGATGGTGAGGCAGACTCCGATGCAGATAATGTATTTCTACCATCTCGAGCTTGTAACCCATCAGCAAATAACACTGACAGTCTCTCTGATAAAACTAAAGCTGTACCTAAAACTCTAAATTTAGGAAGGTGATTATTATAACTTAATAGTATAACTGTAATTATAGATATTATTAAAAAACTATTCATGCAAATATCAAATATACTTAATTATAGACACGAATATGTTTATTACGGTTCACGCTGTAATGCCTTAAGGAATTTGAATGAAATCCAAGTGGAGGTTGCTAATAACCAGACGCAGAGGTTAATTTCATTTGAAATTTTTCATGACTAAATTAAATTTTGTCATGGGACGATAATAAATACGTACATATCAATAATGCTACAGCTATAGCTAGTAATAATAAAAAGCTATTGAAACATATTTCGTCGAACCATTTTTTTTTTTTTTGGCGGTGGACTATGGATGCGTCTTGAAAATCGGTCCGGGGTGACGGAAGAGACGGCGCGTGACTCCATAGACCCACCATGCAAATCCTCTCTTCGCCGTGCGAGCGGGCCACCTGTACCCGATCCTTGTCTTCGGTGGCCCGCCCAGCATATTTCTTCGAACCTAAGCTTCTATAAATTTAAAGATAATAAACGTCCCGTTTGCTTACTGACAAATAAAATCTAATTGCAAAGGTAACAATTATTTCCATATAATTCACAAATCGAATGTTGCCAAAAATTAACAACCCAAAAATATTTATATTTTATATCATATATCCGTCAGCCCATCGACTCTCACTGTTGGACATGGAGCTCATGCAACTCCAGTGGGTAGATAATACCAAAATCACCATGTTTGGCAGGTGGTGTTGTAGAACTCGAGGAACGCTATTTTTCTGGTGAACCCTCAGTTTTTACAACTCCTACAAAAGGCTAAAAAATTAATGAGAGATTGATGAATATTAATTATAAAAATTTATATCACAGGACATATTACAATAAATATCATATATTTTGATTTCATACAAGGTGCACCATAACAGAATGCAACGTTGACTTAGAGAGACACAATGCAAGGCAATTCGTCAAAACACTTCAAAATTCTCTGCTCCCTAAGTTATTGAATCTCAGGACTTGTATAGAGGTAAATACTTCCAAGTATTTCAAGTATTATTTATTAATGCCATTATACTATAATCTAAGACAATTGATAAAACCTTTAAATAAAAACATCAACTTTAGAATAATGAATTTTCTCAAAATGTAATTGGTCTATCCAAGAGCCTAGACGTAGTTTTTTCGAAAAGACTCTGAAAATGCTTTGATTAGTAGGTTAGGTAGGATATTAATTAATTCTAGCATACCTACAAAGTTGATTTGATTATTTAGCCGATTTAGAGCTAACAAGTTATAAAAATAGGTAAAAATAAAACAAACTTTGTTGAATTATCATGTTTTATTGGTACATATGAACATGTAGTATTATTATTATTATTTGTGATTATTGGGTACATATGAACATGTAGTATTATTATTATAATAGTTAATATACTGACTTACTTCTATATTTTTATCCATTACAAATAGGTAGATGAAGCTATGCAAGAATTCGCATCCAAGTGTTGCCAGCATAATGCAGCTCAACCACCTGCGACAGCTTGCATTATGAATGCAGACGGAGTCTACCTAGCTACATTCGCGGCTCTTTTACTAACTCTGAAACAACGCAGAACAAACTACTATAATCAACCTAATGTAACTATATTTTTTTTTATACTTGTGTGTACTTTTGTAGATTGTATAAAAGAATATACAAAATAAAGAGAAAAATAATACCAACAACATGATAAAATCAGTTCTTGGTAACACATGTCATCATCATCGTAATCTTATTCCAGTTATTTGGGGTCGACGCAATATGTCTTCTTCCATACAACCATATCAGACGTTATCTCTGTCATCACTCCTTGACTATCCATACGCATACATACGCTTTACGCAGTCTATTCATCTTTTATTTGTTCTTCCCTTACCCTAAAGCCTTCAACATTCATATTTAGAACTTTCTTCACAGCATTACTTTCATCCCGTCTCATCACATGTCCATATTGTCCATACCATGTCAAGCGTAGCGTCTCCTTAGCTTATCCATTACTGGCGCAACTTCTAAACCTTATCTTATATGCTTATTTCTTATATTATGCATACTCGTCACACCGTACATTCAGCTCAATATTCATATCTCTGCTACATACAATCGTCTCTCATCCATCATTTTTGTAGCTCAACATGCTGATCTATACAGTAGAGCAGACCTTGCTGTACCATTTATTTACATATTAATATATTAATCTTATAAATCAACAAGCACCCCGAAAAAGCTATGGTTTAGAATCTAATACGTTGTTCTTGAATGAGAGGTCACAATACCTACGCCATATCATAAGGCATCTAATATTTTTTACAACCAATTTAACTGAGTAAATTATGTAATAAGAAGCATGGTAGCTTAGTTTTAATAAAAGCTTCTAGTTTCTAGTAGAGTTTAAGTTGAAATTCTATC
The DNA here is from genome assembly GCA_905163515.2 of Lymantria monacha. NCBI lineage: Eukaryota > Metazoa > Arthropoda > Insecta > Lepidoptera > Erebidae > Lymantria > Lymantria monacha. The sequence goes on from LR991099.1 coordinate 21,135,164, forward strand.
TAAGAAACTACTTAATTATGATGTTCAAACTAAGAATACCAACCTATGAAGTTGCGTTTCTAATCTGTCTCATCATTTACAAAAACTTGATTACAAGCGAAAAATAATTCTGCCACATTTGATCCAATGTAATCAAGTTTTATAAATGATCAAGCATGTTAAGTGCTAAATTTCAATAATTTGTTTTGTCATCCTTCAAGTTTGCCTCAATAATTATTCTCTTATACAGAAATTACAAATAGCTATAACAGAAGACGAGTTCGTAGACGAAGTACAAGGTAGCGGTGTTCTTGTATATTTATCAGCGACGTGGCTTCGAGAACTTTACCAACAAGTACTAGCCACAGATGTGCTGAAAGAAGTTCCTACTACTGATCATCCACTGATCCATTTGCTATCAGGTTAGTAACCACTAATCATCCATCCAGCAGCCCATAGATATAAGGAGAATAATTCCATAATTCCTATGCTTGGCAGGCGGGTCGCAGTTGATGTATGTGTGAGCTTCTTAAGAAATCGCTTTTGCCAACTCGTTGGTTCTTCTATGGTCGGTTTTTATCCAGAAAGTAAGGAGTGGCTATCTATTTTATTCTTAACACTTCACCACACGGGAAATGCGTTAATATAATGGCTATTCATTATCTCAACTCATATATCTCCCACTGCTGGGTTTGAGCCTCAAGTAGTTCTCGCCTACTAGTAGTCTTAGGGCTGATGAATTGTCTCCGTATATATATATATTCTATCCTATTCCGTTACCACACGGATAAAATCACTAATAAATACATATTTATAACAGATCTCGGAGGATTAGATCAAAGTCCTGTAATGTCGGACTGGCAGAAATTGAAAGAGGTGTCACAATTGTATAACACTACCGACGACTCACCGCAACATCAAGCGAATTTGCGTTGGGCTAGAAGGTAAATATCACTAAAGATTTTATGATAATAAATCAAGTACTAAAGTATTCGAAATAGCGGCAAAGTTATTTTTTCGGATTTTATCACGTTTATATTAACCCTAAATTGTATTCGAAATGGCGGCAAAGTTTTTTTTACGGATTTATCATGTTTATATTGACCCTAAAAAGTATTCGAAATATCGGCAAAATTAATATCAAGCATGATACAATCCATAAAAATAATTTTATTTCATATGTATGAAATGAAAGATATCAAATAAAACTATTTTATTATCAGCATTTGTCTGCCCTTATCCCACGCTAAGTGATGTCGCACAACACTTTCTTGCAGTCCACAAACTTCAATCAGCCGTCATATCTGCACTCACAAGTTTCATACACATATCCTCGTTTACACAATCCATCCATCTCTTTTTGGGTCTCCCACGATTTTTACGCCCATCCACAAGCATATTGATAACCTTCCTTGTCACATGCCTTTCATCTCTCCTCAGGGCGTGTCCATGCCAAGACAATCTCGCGTTCGTATTCTTCTCTATCACTGGTGCTACATTCAAACTTCCCCTAATATATTTTAAACTATTTTATTATAAATATAAATAAAATTTTCAGAATACTAACCTGCATTTGGGATTCCATGGTGACGGTTCTAAGTGTACCCTTAACTGGATATAAAAACAAAAAGCAGAAACTCCACGGTCTAATTACGAAGAAAATGAATACTTTTGGTAAAAGGAAACGTATCGCTTGGGAAGGACTAACTATCCAATGTCTCGAAGGACTGCATAAGGTCGAATAAATATATTAATGATAATATAGAAATAAATATTTAAATATGGTAACGATATTTTATATTTTTGTATAAAATTGTATTGAGTATTGAAAATTTATCGTTTAAGGTTGAACTTTAACTTTGAATAACTTTTAGAAGAGTCGACAATGAAATAAATCATAACAGATCTTTTTTATAGTTTGCTTCATTCCCTGCAACGATAATTTGTTCGGCTCTATTAAAATTCTAAATAAATTAAAATCCCATGTTATTTAAATGGCAAATCATATTTCACGTTGAACCTCTTAATATTAATATTAAGATCTCAAACTTTACCAGCTTTTTTTTATTATCCAAGGCGACATTTTCAGGGTAATTAAAGAAAAAATATTTTTTTGCTCCTTTTTATTGGGGAAGAGGCAATATTCAGAAAAGATAAAAATATTTACAAACAAAACCATTCAAATACCTTAGCAAAATGAAGTAACTCCGAAGTAGAGTGTTGTGAAAATATTTACAAAAAAACCTCTTCCAAATACTACGGTAAAGTTAAGTAACTCCCTAGAGAGTGTTGTACAGATTTTGTTTACGTTTACCTGAGCGGAAGTTAAAAATGGATTCGTCCGTAAAGTGATAAAGTAAGAAGACAATAGTAACAACTCCTTCGACTCTGGATGTTATCGTAAAAATTGATTAAGTATCATCATCATCTCAGCTCACATATGTCTCACTACTGGTCACGAGCCTCCTCCGTAATGAGAGGGAAATTGACCTACTATACCATGCTGGTCAGACATATAGGTATAGGGTTTAGTTTCAAGTTTTCCTTCTCTTGCATAGATGTTATATGCATTTATATCCCTTAGTCATCTCTTACGATCACCCATGGGTAAAAAGATGGTGATGAATTGTATTCTTACTCTGTCGCCACACAGATATTGAGGATGATTAAAAATTCAAGCAGATAATATCACTCCAAAAGAAAGCAACATCGAAATAAAACCCTAAGCTCGAATGCCAACTCTTCTGATTAGCGTAGTGTATTAATCGTATTTCCTTCTCCCTCTCTGGAGGAGCATTGTGCCCAAACACGAGACGTATATATACAAAATTAAAAAAAAAGAGAATGCTAATTAAAATTTTATTGCAAGGTTTATAAATTTTTATAATATTTCAGGCGGCTAGGATAAGCAACACATTAAGCTTGCAGAATCGTTGCAGTAGCATATTAGCACTACTAGCTAATTCAGCAATATCACAACCCCCAAATGGAAAGATACTTTCGACACATGCTCTATCTTTGGACATTTTAATCACAGGTGAAATATGTCACACCAAAATTTTATGGCACATCACCATCATCATCATCATCATTCTCCTACTTTTATCCCAATTACTTGGGGTCGATACAATATGTACTCTTCTTTCATAGTACATATTGTAAAAGTTATTGGCAATAGTTTTATGACCGGCCGCCTGCCAGACGTCAACACTCCTGGAAATGTAATTGTTGACCAAACGGCATCGGATGGAGTAGGCCTAGGTCGTTATAAAGCTCTTAGTCGTCTTTTACGACATCCACAAGCAAAGTAAGGGTTTGTAGTATTCTTAGCCGCTACTACACAGCTTCAAAATTTTATAGCATGTGTACTGTGTAGCCTCAAAATTGTTTAAAGATTTTGTCAGATATTTCTGTGTGATAATGATGAGCAATAATAGTACTTTACATTTATATATGAGAATGAGGATGGTGTCCGATGGTTTACTGTGTGAGACACAAGGAGGTTTCAGGAGTGGAAGGGGATGCATGGATCAAGTGTTCTCTCTGCGCAACATTGTGGAGAAGCATCTGGCCCTAGGTCAGAGGGTTTTCTGCAGTTTTGTGGATCTGGAGAGAGCATTTTGACACGGTTGTACGAAAGGAACTTTGGGACATTTTACCGAAGTATGGTATTAGCGGTAAACTGCTGCAGGCTGTGCAATCCAGTTACATGGGCTGTAGTGCGGCTGGATGATGGAATGTCGCCTTGGTTTGACGTCAATATCGGCGTTAAGCAGGGCTGCGTTCTATCAGCCAGGCTGTTTATCATATATCTGGATAAATGCCTCCAAAGGTTGAACGATATGAATGTGGGAGTCCAGATGGGTGACTCAGTGGTCTCTGCTCTGCTTTATGCAGATGATGCAGTCCTGCTGGCACAGTCAGCGACTGACCTGCAGACCCTAGTCGACACAATGACAGAAGATTGTAAGAAAAGGGGTCTACGCGTGAATGTGAGCAAAACCAAAATAATGGTCTTTGAAAGAGATGAAGCCAGAACAGATGTAAGAGTAACAATAGGTAATGATGTACTAGAGCAAGTGGATGAATTTGTATATCTTGGATGTGGATTTAGCCGAGATGGACGGTACACCACTGATATAGAGCGAAGAGTGAATGCGGGAAATAGAGTGAACGGAGCGTTGGGGCAACTTCTTGGCAGCCACCACCTCAGCCAGAAGGCACGTGTAGCAATACATAACGCAGTGCTTGTCCCAACATTACTGTATGGAAGCGAGAGTTGGGTATGCAGAAAAGAGTATGAAAGTAAAATTAATGCGGTCGAAATGCGATCTCTTCGGAAAATCTGTGGAGTTAGGCTGACCGACCGCATTCGCAACGACGACGTAAGAGAGCGAGTAGGTATGAAAGAGAGTATTGGGGTAAAGATGCGAAAGGGAATGCTCCGATGCTTCGGACATGTGGCAAGAATGCCGAACGAACGTCTGGTTAAGAAGATATACAATGCGAAAGTGGAAGGATGTAGGTACCGAGGGAGACCGAGACTAACCTACTTAGACCAGATCGGTCATGTACTGAAGGAAGGTGGAGTCAAGAGTCTCCGAAACCGGCGAGCGTGTATGAAGAGAATTATGAATGTTGAGGAAGCGAGTGAAGTATGCAGAGATAGAGTTCTCTGGCACTCTGTTCTCTCTGCCTACCCTGCAAGGGATATGGCGTGATGATATGTATGTATGTATGGACATTTATATACATATATCATCAGTTGTTTTCGTAACGTAACCCCAAACGCTGCCTCTGCAGCCTGCAGTTTTTGAGTTTATATACCTATTACAAACAAGGATATAAAAAACATTTCTCTTTATAGTATTAATTTAAACAAATATAATAATGCAACCCGTGAAAATGGAGCTGCAAGTATAAATGTCATTCTATCTACCCATCCATCCACTAGCCTATCGATTCGCTATTAGACGATGACCCTATGATGGTGGGGAGAGCATGCTATAATTGTTACAATCGACAGATAAATTGGCAATCGGTTTGACAATAGTTGATAGAAATTTCACTTGGACTATGAACTTATTTCACGTCTATCCGTATGCTACAAATTTCCCTCTTTTAAGAATCCGATGCAAATATTTTTTTATTTAGTATATATTTTATTTAGGATACTTCGACTGTATTTTCACTTTACAGGGGGCTTAGAACTTGGTTCCAAAGCACCAGAATGTTGGGAGCACATATTTGCTGCATGTCAATATGTGTCTAGTTTCGAGCATTCATTATTTGGACAACAAGGGAATAACGCAACGCCAATAGTCACAATGCAAACGGGGAGGAACAAAACTGTTTCCATACTGCAAGCTGATGCCAAACTAGGATTAGATGGAAGAGACGATGAAACTTGGTAAGATTAGATAGAGATATCAGTAATTTTTGAGCTAAATTCAGTAATAAAAGAAATAATAATTGATTTCGTTACGTTTGCTATGAACTTAGTTCAGGTATATTGTTGCTTCCTGTGGTGACGAGTTAAAATTACACTTAGATAACTTCATAATTCTAGAATAAGTAATTATGGTAAATCTATAATATCTGTCTAATAGCATAATTCCACTGAATCATGCTATAAATTATGTACATACATACATACATATCATCACGCCATATCCCTTGCAGGGTAGGCAGAGAGAACAGAGTGCCAAAGAACTCTATCTCTGCATACTTCACTCGCTTCCTCAACATTCATAATTCTCTTCATACACGCTCGCCGGTTTCGGAGACTCTTGACTCCACCTTCCTTCAGTACATGACCGATCTGGTCTAGGTAGGTTAGTCTCGGTCTTCCCCGGTACCTATATCCTTCCATTTTCACATTGTATATCTTCTTAACCTGACGTTCGTCCAGCATTCTTTCCACATGTCCGAACCATCGGAGCATTCTCTTTCGCATCTTTACACCAATACTCTCTTTCATAACTACTCGCTCTCTTACGTCGTAAATTATGTATATTAATAAAATAAAAATAACAATTTTCTTCTGTTCTATTTGCTTGTTAATTCACATCTTTATGAATTTGTAAATAGTACTGCTCATTTAAGATTGCTTAACGAGTTCTTTTGTCTATTCTAGTGTTGACGTCTTCAACTTCCTACAACCAGTGCTAGAAAATAATTTAAACAACGATATGTCGGTTGCTAAAATTGTAGAAACATGTCGACTAGAGGTACATAGTTATTAAAACACAACACATTTCAAATAGCATAAATATCATACATCCAGCCCAGCCATAAATATCACACATCGATCCTTGGAAAGAGACAATAGACTAATTTCGGCTTTTTACAACATACACATTTATTCATTATCTCTGTACATTATAATATATAATGTCTAACAAATTACTAACCGTCTTATATATATTAGGAGCTGTCTGTTAAGATTATGTATTATTTAAAAAAAAAACACTTGTGCAAGTTTTTATCTCAATTATTTGATTTTAACAAACTATTATATATTTTTGAACTGTACGCAACTACATTCACCCGCACTTGTATAACGACTGACGAACATCACACAGGTAGTGTGCGAAAGAGATAACGCTTCATGTAGCCGAAATTAACCGAATGTTGCTTTCCAAAATCGATGTGTGATATTTATCGGTGGGTACCATATATATTTGCTTTAGTCTTAGATAATGCTTTAACTAATTTATTTTTAAAGAACCTTTTATACTAGAACACTAATAACATTTATTATAACAATTTATAAGTATAATAATACTTTCTTGCGCAATATTTTATAATTTTTTACTACATTTTAAATTTGCACCGCTTATATTACATTTTAAAATAATAATTGTACTTCATCTGAAAATATAACAAAGACTTATTTTTATTAGGGAGGAGGCAATGTGATAAGTGGGGCTGGAGCAGCGAGGGTTTGCTGCGCCTTGTCAGCGGCGGCCGACACCATGTTCACAAGATTAGCAGCTACAACTACATTGCCAACATTGATTGCTGCTTTACAGAGATTAGTTACACACCATCATCGACTGGTATAATTAATTTGAACTTTGTTATTCTTTTCCTTAAGTTATATATTCATTATCCAATAGCGAACGTGTGACTATAAAGAAAGTGGAAATAAGTTTGCTATAGCCACGCTTTCCGTGTGGTGCCGACCCAGCACCACTCTGACTTTTATCATCATCATCATCTCAGCTCATATATGTTCCACTGTTGCGCTCGAACCTTAGGAGGGAAATTCACCTACTATACCGCGCTAGTCAGACGTGTTGGTATAGGGTTTAGTTTCGAGTTTTCCGTTTCTTGCAAAGATGTTATATGCATTTTATATCCCTTAGTCGTCTCTTACGATCACCCACGGGTAAGATAGGAGGTGAAGAATTGTATTCTTACTTCGTCACCACACGGACTCTGGCTTTACCGGAGTAAAATAAATTTCTACAACCCCGCTCTTGCCCATGGATGTCGTAAATGACGACTAACGGATATCATATGCAGATGGTATCACTGCGAGAGAGGGAAAGCTCGACATGAAACCCTAGGCAACACACCTGACCAATGTGGTAAAGAAGATCAATTTTGTGCCCAACAGTGGGATGTAGGTATATGGACTGAGAAGAATGAGAACCATGTTTGGGTTAGTATAGCGTTTTATTTCAAAATTTCCTTCTCTTGCATTGATTGTTGTATGCGTACATCCTACAGGCTACAGTGATCTCTTAGTTGTTTCCAAAAGGAAATGTAGGGGTGGTGATACATGGTATTTAGTTTTTATCACATAGATGATGGACCTGTCACAGGGTTTATTACATTTGTTAAGCATTTATTTTATCTAAAGCATATAAATTCAAAATAAAGGCGAAGGATTTTTCAATGTAAATTATTAATTTAATATTTGATTTCATCGTAAGAGACGACGAGAGACTAAGGGATATAAAACGCATATAACATCTACCCAACAAACAAAACCCTATACCAACACGCCTTACTTGCGTGGTATAGTAGGTTAATTTCGCTCCCATTATGGTGGATGCTCGAGCCCAATAGTGGGACATATAGGAGTTGAAATGATGATGATGATTCCGATTTAATAGTCTAAAATTTACAAAATTAAAAAGCCGATAAATAAATGACTTGCGTCACTCTTTACAGTCTTCAACCGAACCAAACTCTAGGTTCATATTAGTTTTTCCATTAGTACTATATTGATTTTTTATGGTGAGCAGTTGTTCTGTTCCTGGGAGCAAGATGTAGCGAATAACAATGCATGGTGGCGGCGTGGCAGTAATGGGAGTGCTGCGACTCGGGGAGGTGGAGAAGCTGCACGTGCTCTATGCCGCGCATCGGACGTTGCGCTGCGCTGTCTAAGAGCTGCTCGCCCTCTTGCTCATCGTATGGGAATATGGACTGTCGTTGGACCCCACTTCATGCAGGTACACGACCAACCTTTATATTATGTAGTACACAATAATAATTATTCATTTCATTCTCCTGCTCTTATCTCAATTGCTTGGGGTCGATACGATATGTACTCTTCTTTCATAGCACATATTGTAAAAGTTATTGGCAATAGTTTTATGACCGGCCGCCTGCCAGACTCTTAATCGTCTTTTACGACATCCACGAGCAAAGTAAGGGTTCTGTAGTATTCGTAGCCGCTACCACGCAGCAATTTTTAATTACATTACTAATTATAATTGTCGGCAAACGTATATGACTTAACAGCAAAAACCTCTTGCAACATGTTTCATTCGTCACGTTGTTAAACTATTCGAGACCAATTCTTGGCGTTATTTTGTTTCGCCAACTTTTCTACCCTTCCTCCTTTATTATATCGGGTTTACGATCACTAACAATTTTGTATAATAATATGTATCAATAACAAAAGTTTTTAATATAATGTACCTCACGTAAATTTAACTTATTTGAATAATGACGAGTTTCCTGATGATAAGACCATTTGCGTTCCGCTGCTGGAGATTAGCTTATAGCTTAGAGACACACAAGGCGCGGTCAGCATTTAGAGAGGTTATTGCCGTTATCGACACGCTTGACAAGTAGTATGGCGAAGGCAGAAAAGTATTATATGTTTCCTAGAAGAGTGCTATTGTCCATTCACCTGATAACTCTTCAATATTTTCTTTACGATTTCCACGTGCAAGTAATAGGCGGCGAATACTGTATTCTTATAAGAAAAAAGTGACTGGTATTCATATTACTATTAAGTATTGCTACTATCGTCCATGTTGGGTTTGGATTATATTTTAAACGTACCATTTAATTCGTTTCAGGCCGCCTGTCATAAAGATATACAAATCGCAAGCCTTGCAATACAATGTTTACATGATTGCGCAACTGCATTGTTGAACCAACAAGTGGAGCTACCACATTTTCATTTTAATGAAGCATTATTGAAACCCTTTGAAAATCTTCTATGTTTAGAACTTTGTGATGATGATATACAGGTAGATATTACGCCTAACTTAACTATACATGACTCAACTTTAAATCAACTTACAAATTGTAATTAAAATCATTAAGAAGACTTCTGTTTTCTAATATTTTTTTAATAATATAAATTACAACAGATAATACCAACAATAACATTCTAAACATATTTTTATTTACTGATGCTTTTTTTCAGGAACAAATAATATCTTGCATCTGTGAATTTGTTGAGACTAACAGGATGGAAATAAGATCAGGATGGCGGCCACTATTCAACACATTGCGAGCGGCTAACAATTCTAATCAATACACAGCTATACTAGAGATATTCAAAGTATTTCTGAGTACAGACAACACATTGGTATTTGCTAATGCAGCACTTGATTGTATCTTGTGTCTGTTAAGTCACATCAAAGGTCTTCACTATGATGAAATACAAGCAACTGAAATAAAACCAAAGAAAACAATAACACCAACTCAAACAAAACCAAGTTTAACTTTAAAATTTTCCAAGAACAGCAAATTTATTCCTCTTAGTGAGGAAAAATCAGAAAAAGTTATAGTAGATATGTGTAGAGAAGCCTTATATCATTTAGAAAACTGTGCAGAAATTTTAACAATGATGTATAACATGCCAAAATGCCCCATTTTCAATACTGGCAACAGAATCAAAGGTGATATGCCATTGTGTGTGGTAGATCCGATAATACCTAGTGGATCTATAGATATAACAAAGTTTATCACAAATGAACACTATGAAGAAGATCTTATTTCTTACAGGAAATTATCTACAAGCCTTCCTCCTACTAATACAACTAACAATTGCCTTCTAAAACTCGATAAACAAAGTAACATACTTAAAGTATGGTACGTTCTCATTGAAGGATTAATTTCAGCTATCGTTGTGTGTTCCAAGAAAAATCAGCCTGCAGCTATGGAGACCTTATTCAAGCTTTTGCGAAATACTGTAGATGTCCCGGGTACACATTTTGGTCTTCACTGCATAAATCATCTATTATTGCCAACAGTGCAAAACTGGCTTCGTCAAATAGCTAACGTAAATACGCATTGGGACAGTGTAATGCCAAACTTCAAACAATGTTGTGGTATGACCACAGATACTATTGTTATTTATTTGCATCATTTGCAGGCTATTAATGTAGAAAGATCAACAGTTGAAGAAAAAGATGACGAAGAAATTGAGCCAATTGAAAGCCCTGAAGCAACATTCGCTTTAAAGCAAATTATGCTGATTCTTGTTGAATGTATAGCTCAAACACAAGAACCTATTGCTAGGTTAGGAGCGTCATGTATTAGGCATATAATTTTAACATCAGGTCATCTTCTGACTGATAGTCAGTGGCAAATAATTTGCACTAGTCTTCATAGAGCTTGTAACGTAAGTTTGACGCCTCTGAAACAACTAACTTACGCTTTTAAAGAAAATTCAAATAGTTTTTATGGAGATTTAGCTATTGTTAAAGTAGCTGCCAGAAGAGATTTCTCTGTAAATGATAACGTAAGACTTCATGCAATGGCTCAACAGGTATTTCTAACTGAACAACTCAAAGGAGATGGTCACGTTAAAATTACTCCAAAAAATTCCTCGCAAAACTTAATGTTGATCGATGATAGAAGTTACATATTTTTAGTTTATCTACAAGAAGCGGCCAACTCATTAAACCCAGAACTCTATACGTGCAGAATTCCTCACAGAGGATTGGTGGTAGGGCTGTTGGCACATCAAATACTCATTCAAATTATAGCAACTGTCCTTATACAAGCTTCGTCAGATGTGTTCCAAGGCATTAACGGAATTTTATTGGAAAGTCTAAAATCAGGTTCTAATCTCTGCAATTACAAATTTTTCCTAAATTGTGTCAATACCGATTTATTACTTAGAGCTTTAGAACTATCGTTCACAAGAGCTATGCAATTCGATTCAAGACCTGGATTGAAGTTCCTAGTACAGAAAGTATCAAATTTAGATTATGCTGCTAATTTATATAAACAGACAACTTCATCTTGGTTAATAAAAACCATAACTTTAACAGAAATATTCTTCAGTGGTGTTCACAGATTCAAATTAAAGTCCACGGATATTTCTATAATATTGCATAAATATACAACAACACTGAACCTGACACTTGAATACGATCAGTTTGTGATGAAGATATTTGATCTAAAAAATACATGGGAGCTTTTGTGTCATAACTATGTAAAACATCTGATAAGCATATCAGATTTTGATGATAATGATATCAAAGAACGAATATCTTACAGTTCAGAAGAAAGTGATTCTTCTTCAAACCATTATGAACAGTTTTATACACAAGAACCAACAGAAAATACTGAAGCAGAGCAAGACAATAACAAGGAATTAACTGTTAATTTAGAAGATGAGTCAAAACCCAAACCTTTCACTTTTGCAGATTTTAAAGCAAATAGCCCTAATTCAATATGTACTGAAGTTCAGCGTGAAAATGCATCAGCTGCAATCGATACAGATAACGATAGACAGATTTCTGAAACACAAATAATAAAGGAGGAACGTATAGAATCCGTTGTTGATAAATCCTTAATAAAAACCTCTCAAGAATTAGAACTAGGTAGAGAGAGTCCAATAAAGCAAAATAAAGATAATGTTCCTGATGTCATTGATAGTCATATTGATACCCGTAAAGTAAATATAACAATATGCGATGGCCCCACGTATGACAAAAGTAAGAATATTGACCCGTTATTACCACCACAACCTGTACCGCCAGAAATTGAACAGCAGCGGGCTCTAAGTATTAACAAGGTAAAGCATACTAAATGTAGTATTCGCATAATATTTTATGAAGAGTTAACTTTACTAATCTTTCTTTACTTTTTAGGATACCGAAGTACAACGACATTGTTTCCAAAATATTTTAATGGCATATTTAGAACTGGTTTTGACATTCCCATTAGAACGGTTCCAACTTATCCACCCAGTATTGCAAAGCGGCTTCACACAACTCTCGAAGACTGTAACGGATCCGCAATTACTTGATAGAATCAATATATTTTTTGATAAAAAGGACTTATCCGATCTTAACTATAAATAATAATCAATTATGTTATATATATAAAATGCATATTGTAATATTATATTCCTGGATTGTTCCGTATAATGTGTAAAATAAAATCATATTATAATCATCAATTTTTATTTCAATAATCTCAAAGTTCAAAAAACAATAATAATCTCAAGACTACTAAACATCTAAAATTAATAACGAAATAATAATTGTAATACATTATTTGGTTTAAGGACTACGAATACTTCAAAAGAATGTCTTTTGTATAAGTTCTATAAAAATGCTTGTTACAGTCTATAATAGTCTATAATTCAAATTAAAAGGCAATATGAAACATATTACTTCAACGATGGCACAATGAACTCACGATATATGAATGTCTATTTCACAACTTGATTTTAAAGCAAACCAAAGCAAAATATCAATAATCTTATTTTTACTAAAGATGGCACTACAATTAAAATAACATCCAATATTTACAATTACATTACAAATTTACAATATACAGCTGTCGATTTTGTCTTCTATCTTAAAATGTAACCACTAAAATAGATTATTATTGATGACAATAAAGTTATTATAGAAACTCTTATACTAGTTGCACCTTGGGTTGGGTATGTATGAACAGGTAACGCGTATGACAAAGAACTTAAACCTAAATCACTAGTTATCAATACACTCTCTCTATTAATCATATCAGCTATCTTTTCAGCTTCAAGAATGCAAACATTTAGTTGTAAGTCAGTAGGATTATCCAACACAGTTTCAACAGTAACAAAAATTTCCATTTCAATTGTAAGATAGCCTCTTAATGCACATTCAGCAATTTTAACATGTCTTTCTAATGCTTTTAATATATTTTTTAAATTTACAACTGTTGATGAGATATTTGTGCCATAAAGAGCTCGGTCTATTTGTTTTTTGGAATAAAGAATTCTAAGAGCACCACCACATTTTGGGCAGCATGCTCCAGGGGCTGTGAATCCACGACAATTAGGTTTTTTCAGTTTCGAACAGATTATTCTATCAAAAGTGCACTTTTGTTCCATTAAGTCAGATATAGGTCCGACGGCGAGGCATGAGCCTGAATAATCAACACTAACATATTCAGCCCATGCAGCACATTCTGAAATATATGTAACTCCGTTAACACCGCATGCTGTGCCAGCCTAGAATGAGAAAATAATATTATATTTGAGCTGTACTATAAATAATTATATTTCTCCTTTAGAAGCCATATATAGCCAATATTAAAACAGGCTCGAGTTTTTAGATTGTTTAAAAATTTGAATATTATTAATTGGACTACACTGGCCAAACAAGTTTACGCAGGGTTTGATTCTACTTATCTTTCTGCTAGTGCGGGATTATTAGTTTGACCTCTAGCTCGTTTGTACGATACCACATATCAATGTATGAGTTGCGGCGCTGGCTAGCTTAGAATAGTTTAATGGGTTCTGATGTTTAGGCGAATACCACACATTTGAAATAAATCATGGTCACGGGAGAACCGAATCCGTAGAATAATCTATTTAAGTATTTTTTTTTTGTTGAAGTTGTATTAAATTACCAGTGAATATGACACTTTATCCGTGTGGTGACGGAATAAGAATACAATTCACCACCCCTAATCTTACCCGTGGGTGATCGTAAGAGGAACGTACGATTAAGAGATACATAATGCATATAACATATTTGCAAGAGAACAAAAATCCAAAACAAATATCTATACACGTCTGACACCAGCATGGTATAGTATGTCAATTTCCCTTCCAATATGGAGGAGGCTCAAGCTTAACAGTGAGACATTTATGAGCTGAGATGATGATGCAATATCACTTACCGAAGAACATCCTTCAAGACAGACTCCCCAATATGCAAACTTCCTACCGCTCATAACAAGATGGCATGGATTAGCGTGTGTACGTCCATCCGTGTCACATACTGCCATCGGAGGTTGTGAGTTGCAATTTACTGTACTCACTGTAACAATACCAGTTTATATTATAAATTTAAAAAAATGTTGCTAGAAAATTGTAATTACTACAGATTTTTAAAATTTTCAAGAGTTGTCTGGTGGAAGTTTTCAAATGACTAATTAGCTGCGAGATAGGCTTGTCGACTATTAAATAATACCTAGAATAATGTGGCGAAATGTATATATCATATCCGACCCCTCTAGGGATAAATATGTATGTGTCCAGAAACAGCGGTCTTCGGTTTAACTCCAAGAAAAAAATTCGTCTCGGGTATTTTTGGTTAAATGTCCAAGTTTTGAAGTTCTTAAAGAATACATACATATCATCACGCCATATCCCTTGCAGGGTTGGCAGATGGAACAGAGTGCCAGAGAACTCTATCCTTGCATACTTCACTCGCTTCCTCGACATTCATAATTCTCTTCATACGCTAACGCTAATCCTTGCATACTTCACTCGCCGGTTTCGGAGACTCTTAACTCCACCTTCCTACAGTACGTGACCAATCTGGTCAAGGTAGGTTAGTCTCGGTCTCCCCCGGTACCTACATCCTTCCACTTTCGCATTGCATATCATTTTAACCAGACGTTCGTTCGGCATTCTTTCCACATCTCCGAACCATCGGAGCATTCCCTTTCGCATCTTTACACCAATACTCTCTTTCATGCCTACTCGCTCTCTTACGTCGTCATTACGAATGCGGTCGGTCAGCCTAACCCCACAGATTTTCCGTAGAGATCGCATTTCGACCGCATTAATTTTACTTTCATGCTCTTTTCTGCATATTCTTAAAGAATATACCTTAAGAAGATTTAGAGACCTTTAGAGAAGATCTTCAAAAATACAACAAAATTGGGGGTTAGGCCTTTGTGATCACCGAGGAAGAGAGGGATATAAAAATTAATATAAAATTTAATTAATATGGAGTAGACAATTGTTAACTGCACAAAAGTATTAAAGATAAAGAAATATATAATCTTTAAACGTCGTACATTCGTTGTTCTCCAATAAATGGCGTCAACAGTATGAGACAAATCATAAAGTCTACTAACCACAATGATGTTGTGGGCATGAGGTCTGCAGCTTTGAGAGACATACAGTGTGAGCCGGCAGACATGCATGTCTTCGACCGCAAGAGACCCGAGCACATGTACTTCCTTCACCAAACTCGAGCTCACCGTCCGATGCGCCGGCACACCTGTGATTATCATAAATTATGATTTCTGTAATGCTAGTGACAATTTCCTTTTTATTCTTCAGGCTACTGTTAGTATTTCCTATACTGTGTAGGAGCCTCCTCCGGTATAGGAGGAAAGTTGGCCTACTTCTTTATGTAGAAATTTTCCTCTTTACAATTTTGCTTATGTCTATAATTAATTGACACCTTATGTCTCCTAATAGTCACTTATGATATACACGAGGAATTCTTATTTCGTTATTGTACAGATAAATAGGTCAATAGAGATGCGGGAAAACCTAAATTTGTTTCAAGAATAATCAAATACCTGAATTTTCTTCAATAATAACCAAAAAACCAGTCAGCCCGCGGCTATGAGCAGAAAATGGTCAACAGTGTGGCACCTCGAAGTCTTTGTGAACATCTCAAAATATGTAGTATCAGATTCTCTCTTAATGCGTAAAATGGTAACAACCTTAGTTCTAAAATAATATGCTACCAACCTGGCTAGACATGCGTTAGGGTAGGGACTGTGATGTGCTCGTACAGGTAGATGATGAGGAGGGCAGTAGCACGGCAGTGCTGCGCCGCGGGAACAAGCGCGACGAGCGCACACGCGCTCACCCGCTCGGCACGCGCAAGCATTACACTCCATATAATATTTCTCTCCTAGAAACAACAACCATAAAACAATTTTGCTATTGATTCACGCATTAAGCTTGTAGAATCCAAATATGTGCTATTTTTATTTAAGAAACTTTCATATAATAACTACAAAGAGGACTTAATGCCAAAGGCATTTATTTACGAAACTTTCATGTAATAACTACAAAAAGAACTTAATGCCAGAGGCATTTATTTACAAAACTTTCATGTAATAACTACAAATAGGACTTAATGCCAGAAGCATTTATTTACGAAACTTTCATGTAATAATTACAAAGAGGACTTAATGCCAGAGGCATTTATTTACGAAACTTTCATGAATAATTACAAAGAGGACTTAATGCCAGAGGCATTTATTTACGAAACTTTCATGTTATAACTACAAAGAAGACTTAACGCCAGAAGCATTTATTTGCAAAACTTTCATGTAATAACTACAAAGAGGACTTAACGCCAAAGGCATTTATTTACGAAACCTTCATGTAATAACTACAAAGAGGACTTAATGCCAGAGACATAATCTACAAGACTACCATAAATAACGCAGAGATGGTAAAGGATAAGTGCATAGTCTGACTCTGAGTCATGATTGGAGTTATTGAAACGTTGAAACGTTTTGATTAATTAACAACAAAATACTTTTTAATAACTTATTAAAAATATCTCTATTTTATTGTAATAAGACCCCGCAATAAAGATGGCAAAGGAAAATATGAAAGCAAATATTGCGGCAAAAATTTTGTAAAAAGATACTTTTTAATTTCAATATGATTCCTGATTTTTTTTCTGTCTGTTTTTTATAATAGGTACGCTGTAGGATCCAAATAAATAATTTTCGCTCTTTCTATATAAGAATGCAAGGAAATAAATTTAGGAGAAGGATGTGAAAAGAGGATCTGTAATTTTGAAACCACTTGATTAATATTTACCTAATTATTTGATCAACTAATGTTATTTTTATACTCATCCAACAGCTTAACGATGGAACTATGAAACCTAAGCTTTTCACCTAAAGGAAGGAAATTTTATAACCGCCACCTTTGGTAGTCTGGATATCTATCCATCATGCATCTGCATTCGCTAATGAAGTTGTTGTATAACATTTTCCCAGGCAAGTTCTACCATCTATTCTTCTGGTCAATCCTCAACTAGTTGTTTACTGGTATCTGTAAGAGGTACCTAACAATTTACCTAATCATGTGTAACAATATATAGTCTATCAAAAACTAAACATATTTGAAATTGTTATTCTCGAAACTTACCTTGTAAAACTTCTCGATCATGTAGCTGACAGTTTTCTAACTCAACACACGGCAATGGCTGACAATCAGTTAACCCTTTGATACTGCAGCGGCAGATCTTGAAGCACGCTTTTTGCTGGGAAGATGACATTGGCACACGTACCCACGATCCGATTGGGACCATTTGGCTAGCACTGTCTCCTATAATATCCGAATATTTCAATTAATAAAACACAAGATTCACTCAAAAGTGAACAATTTAAGCCAAAATCGTGGATATGTATATAGTTAGTATAGCCAATAAGGGTGATAATGCCATAATTGCCATAATTAGCACGTGGTTTAGCGATCGCAGTTATTGTTAGAAGTTTCCCAGATAAGCGTTACGAAGCGTTCTCATGATTGTTCTCTAAGCCAATTTTTAACACTTCCACAAAGTAAATAGTGACGTCACCTTGTATTCTCACGTGCTAGAATCAATTACGTCGATGATACTTAACACATTCAAGAAGCAAGAAGTTTTTTTAGCCGCATGTTACGCGGTCTGTACTGTACGCTAGGAACTTGTAAACACTGCTGCGCACTCGCCCTGATTATGAGCTCGGCTATTTTCAAAATCCGGGTGAACGAAAGCAATCCTAAGCTTATTGCCGTTAATATAAATTTCTAATATATGTCAAACACGCAACAATTTCAATTCTGGATTTTTTACTCCCAGTCACTATTAATATTTCCATCACACGATAACAACGTATTATCTCTATGATTTATCACCCCACAATATATCATTACATTGTATGCCACTGGATTCCTAAGATCTTAAGTCGTTAGTACATAGGTATTAACTTCAACTGGCCTCCTATCGCTACTAATATTATAAATGCGAAAGTTTGTGAAGATGTTTGGAGGTTTGAATGTTTGTATATTTTTTACTCAATGAATATGAAAATAGATACACATATAGATCATTTACACATTTAGCCCAGTAATGCTCAGTGTGTGTTGGGTAAATTAATGATAAAATTTAATATTGGGCAAATCACTTTTTACGTAGGTGAAGCCGCAGGTAGAATCTAATCAAACTATAAATGGATATGTCACAAACCAACTAAGAGCTTAAAAGCCATAAAATACTCAGAAAAGCTAGAAACCATATGAAAGTAGAATTAATATATTCACAGCGGCACTGATTTACCTATTCTTACCATTGGGGATGTACGAGGCGTTTTAGACCTGGTTATAAAACTCACTGTGACAACACAAGGGCAGTCGGGTCTTGTAACATTATAAAAGCTAAATCTTTTTGGGCAACTAAATAAAATAGTTTCGAGTATACAAGACTTTCAGTGATGTATAGGGTCAATGTGACCCTGTATTAAGATAGGTATACTACGGCACTTAAGTTTATTAGCAAATCTTAAATATATATTTATTTCTTTTCTGTATTGAACTGAAATGAAGTTAATCCCGCCGCACCGTTTACCCGTTTAGTAGTGGTAGGTAGTTAGGACCACAATGTTGACAGTTTTCTGTCTAAAACCGCAGGCCAGTCCAGGGTAGTACCACACTCTCGAAAATGGAAGAGTAGTAACCCTGTCACGTAACTCACTCTCGCAGAAAATCGATGTCTGAGCAGGGGCAATATGTAATTGTGTTTTGTTCGATGAGCAAGAGAGTCAGAAGCCATCAACATTTGCATAAAAAAGCTCATAATTGTCAATCAACTTACCAAGTGGACAACCGTCGACGCAGTAATATCTCTGACAAGCACCTCCGCGGAGGCAATTCCTATTGATGATGCATAACTGCGACGAGTTGCATGGGGATCCAGAACATGGTGACGTCACCACTTCCTTTGCTGAAAGCAGTGGTGGTTCAGTACCTATAAATAAAACAGTAAAGCGATATAGTAAGAAATCTCCTACAACATTACTCCTACATTTGCGCAGTGCAAATGGTTTAGTGATCCATGACAGGATTCGATTCTTATGTAGGGGAATATTTTGTCCGACCGCATGAGGAAAGACCGACATCCTACCCGAGGGGGGGACGTCGGTCGAGGAGAGGGTACTCCTCAGGGGTATTCCGTCGGGCTGACCACTGACGTCAAGTCACTCTGCTCCGGTGGTCAGCCCAACGACGAAGGCGACGTCACGGGTGGGTTACGGGTATGCGTGCTTACGCCCTTCTGTCGCCTCGGACGGAGTGGTGCGAGGAGGGCGCCGACCGTAACCCACCTCAAAAAAAAAAAGGGGGAATATTTTGTTTAGCCCACAAATTGTTGTACTGAATCTGCAGATATTTTGTGTCCGTTCATTGTATCTTTGTAAAGTCCCCCGCAATACATTTCCTTAGTACAAGATATTGTATTTGTATTAAAATAAAAAACAATATTGGTAATAAGACTTCTGTTTCGTACTACATATCTGCTATTATTAGACCTCATACTTTCCTTATGGTGAGCTTGAAATTGATTTCTACGTACTCGTAGTAATCAATTTAATTTTATTATCATACTGGCCAAACTAGATGAGAATTTCATTCAGATTCTCCATTTCTTACAGTGATGGTATGTGCTTAAATTTATTATGTTTTAGTAGGCTACAAGTCACACCTCACCCAAACCGACCAGCATGGCGCCACATAATCTGCCGTAATATTGAAATAAATTTGAAGCGTACACTTTTATTTTTACCATATTTATGTTTTTAATACAACAAAAGGTTGAAATTATGCATGATAATTTTCTTGAAAACTTTAAAAATATTTCATTTTTGAGACTAGATTATACCTTATAAATCATGCAATCCTTCATTGCTTTGAATAATCCTACAGAAATCCCTACATCGATACTAACTGATCAAATACCCGCTATTCTACACAAATCCATAAAAGTAAGTTTTCTTTAAATCAACGCCATCAACTGGCTCGAATTGTTAAACTAAACAATTCTTGATTCCACTTGAACACACAAATCTATTTATCAAAGTCGGTCCAGACGTTTAGAAGGAATTCAATTACATACCTCGTATATTAGAATTATATACCTATATGCAACGGAATAAGAATACAATTCACCATCGGGATACTATAGGCCACTAAAAACCGGACCAGGTACCGATGGCTCGCTCGCATGGCGTTGATGATACATGAAGTACTTTTAGGGTGGGCCTATGGGTTCACAAGCCGTTCTTTCTGTTGCCCCGGACGGATTTAGCGAGATGTGACCACACATAAGACGACTACCAACAAAAAAGGGATGTGCATATAATGAATAAGAGCTGTGTAAGAGAAAGATTACTCGGAATGCAATCTTATACCACCCCGGTGTAGTAGGTCAATTACTCTCCCATTGCGAAGGAGGCTTGAGCCCAAAAGTGGCATGTATATAAGTTAAGATGATATTAAAATGATTAAAAATTAATACATACTATGGGCCATATAATGTTGTAAAGCGACGCAGGGTGCTTCAGAATTAGCCGGAGTAAGTCTTGCGCATAGTGCACGAGCGGTGAGCGCGGCGGGCGCGCGCGTCCATTCCACACACGAAGACACCAATTGCGCACATTCCTCTGCGCAGAGTAGACTACTATGACCCTACAAAATAATTGTTAATATTCTTTAAAATACTCATTATAGTAATACGTAAAGCTGTGTGGTGGCGGCTAAGAATACTACCAACCCTTACTTTGCTCCTGGTTGTCGTAAAAGAGGACTGTGAGCCTTATAACGACCTTTTTTTTTTTTTTTTTTGTTCACGCTGTGGAAATGCATTTGCGCACTAGCCCTCGCCGGTGACAGACGAGGGGGTGTGTGGGACTCGCCGGTCAGCTGGTTCGACCGAAATACTCACTAAAACCACAGCGGTCCCTTCCGCGCTTTTACGGGATACCGGAGAGATCGTCTATTGACATTCTATCCCCGAGCCTTATAACGACCTGGGCCAACTCCATCTGATGCCGTTTGGTCAACAATTACATTCCCAAGGAGGGTTGACGTCTGGCAGGCGGCCGGTCATAAAACTATTGCCATTAACTTTTACAATCATCATCATCATCACAGCCCATAAATGTCCCACTGTTGGGCTCGGGCCTCCCCCGTAATTGGAAGGAAATTAACCTACTATACCGCGCTGGTCAGACGTGTTGGTATAGGGTTTTGTTTCGAGTTTTTCTTCTCTCGCATAGATGTTATATGCGTTTTATATCCCTTAGTCGTCTCGTATGATCACCCACGGGTATGATATGGGGTGGTGAAAAGTATTCTTACTCCGTCACCACACGGAAATGTACACTTTTACAATATGTACTATAAAATAAGAGTACATACTATTTCGACCCCAAGTAATTGGGATAAGAGTAGGAGAATGATGATGAGTAATACTTAATGTGATTATTATTTTATTTACGTTTTTTCTCTATTATTTTTTATGGTGGCAAACTACCTGATGGTAAGTGTTGTAATACCAGAGCTATAGCTACTACCAATCAAAACCCACTCAAGTTGAGCAACAAACAGCATATTGCCACTGCTCAGACGTCAATTTTCTGCGAGAGTGTGGTATTACCCCGGACGGACCGGCACGCGGCTTGAGACAAAAAACTTTGAATAGTATGCCTCTATCGCTATTAAAACGGGACGCTTTCAGAAACAAGTAAACGTAAGAACTTATATTTATAAAAAAAAAATAAGGATATGTGAAAAATGTCTTAACAATAATAATTATTATTATTATTTCGATTAAACAATTTTATGATTGATGTCTCAGATGCATTTATATTTATTTTATGTTATTTATTTGTCGGCTGAGTAGCAACAAAATATCACGTTGCATCCAATTGAGAATATAAGTACTAAACCTATATAAGTTACATATGTACAAATAGGAAATATCACAATATTTTTTGATGTTAATATTGATAATCAAATCTAAACATTTTTATTTTAGATGGAGTCTGGACTCTCCCATCAAGAACGGGACGTATGGTCATATTAGTAATACTGGATGTGCAAGCAACTGCGGTTACGTGGATCCAATACAAAGATATTTGATAGAAAGAAAAATAAATAAAAAATAAACAATTAAATAAACACATATCCATGTGGTGACGGAGTAAGAATACAATTTATAACCCCCTATCTTACCCGTGGGGATCGTAAGAGACGACTAAGGGATATAAAAGAACATAACATTTATGCAAGAGAAGGAAAACTCGAAACAAAATCAACATGTCTGACCAGCACGGTATAGTGGGTTAACTTCCCTCCCATTACGGAGGAGGCCCGAGCCCAACAGTGGTATATATTGATGATGATGATGATGATGAAATAAAGACACCAAAATAATTAATTAAAAAACACATGAACATGTTTTAAAGACTAACAGATTCTATCTATTCTATCGGAAGAAATAGCCATCTCAGCATAAGTTAAATGACAAAGCATTCAGCGTTTGAGAACTCACATCGTTCCGTAGCTTTAATAATAATATCAATATTATAAAAAAATATAATTTATATAAACTATAATATATATATAAATATATATAAACCATCTGCCAGGAGGCATATTATCTTCTTTAATTAAAACCACAGCGCCTAATGGTGGTTTTGGGTTTTGATATGCCCACTTATGCCGTTGCAGGCATTGGTGGAGATAATCTTGTGACCATCGCCGCCAAAAGTCCTGCATCATCCGCTGATGTAGTTGCCGTCGCCGTAAGCCAAGTATCTAGGTTGGGTTTCTCGTAATTTAGATCTGGCGCTACAATAAGTGGTTCACCCACTAGAAAATGACCCGGGGTTAAAACGACAAAATCCCTTTGCTCTTCTACGTAAGACAATGGCCTTGAATTGAGACTGCATTGTGGCAAGTTCCTCATATGTTAATGTATTATTACCCACAACTCTTTTAAGGTGATATTTGGTCGACTTTATTTCTGCCTCCCATAATCCGCCGAAGTTTGGAGCTTGAGGAGGAATAAAGTTCCACTGTGTGTCATTGTTTGCGAGATACCAATTCTTGATTAGCGGCTGATTTTTCTTTGTGCAATAGACAGAGTAGTTCACGAGCAGCTCCAACAAAATTTGTTGCGTTATCGCTGTATAGTTCAACACATCGTCCTCGTCTAGCTACGAATCTTTTAAACGCAGCTAAAAAGCTTGAGTAGTCAGATCAATGACTACTTCCAAATGCACTGCGCATGTTGACATACATATAAATAGTGCTGTGTAGCCCTTATATCTCTTATTACCCCTACCTTTTGCTACCCTTATATTTATGGGTCCGGCATAATCAACACCACTTATTAGAAAAGGTTTATTAGGTGTCACTCTAGGTTAAGGCAATTGCCCTATAAGCTGAGTCGTGACTTTGGTTGAGTAACGAATACACCTCACGCAATTTCGGTAATGTTTTTTAACCAAGATCTTGACACCCACAATTCAATACTTGGATCGCAAGTATGTAATCATGAGTTGAGGACCTCCATGCATGGTTTGATGTGCATCTGCAATTATGAGACTTGATAATACCGCTTCTTTTGGAACAAAAATGGGATACTTCTCAATGAAGTTTAATAATATATTTTTTTATAATAACATCCACATTGTATAAATTACTGAAATTTAGCATTTAATATGCTTAATTATTTATAAAACCCGATTATGAAATGAAAAATGATGTCACAAGCGGGATTCGAACCCGCGCCTATTGGGATTCCGGCCCAATCGTGCTGCCACTACACCACCGTGACTAATTGTAGGACATGCAAATTTCACTTCGTATCATATTTACGTCTTAAGGTGACGGTATGCTATCTACCCGACAATGTTTACACATTGTTATAGGCTTAATACTTAAAACTTTTACAGTTAGAATTGTTAGCGGGATTCGAACCCGCTTGTGACATCATTTTTCATTTCGTAATCGGGTTTTATAAATAATCCACATTATATTCATCAATCACCATTTTTTTTACTTCTTCTTATTGAATGAATGGCCTCTGTGAGTGATTAACCACAATTTCGCCAATGTCAAGTAAAATAAGTTTAAAAAAATATAATAATATTATACATATTTTAGTCGTCAGTCATGTCGGTTCATTGTCTAAAAATTCTACCTATAAATTATCCAATTTATTTTTATTTTTATTTCAGCAGTTGTCATGCAACGGTGACAGCGCAGAACGCTTGACGTGCGATGTCGCCTTACCGGATTACGAAAATATATACCTATACACTCATATTTATAGAAACGCTATGTATTGTAGCGGTCAATTTCCTATAAAGAAGGCCCAAGCCCAGCATTGGAATGTATATGAGCTGGATGATGATGATGGTGATGTTTATCTATACTATGATGAAAGTAAGGTATATAAAATTATACTCGCCTTTGCTGTACAAGGCTTTACATGTAAAGCGCAAGCAACACTTTTCCAAATATCAATAGAGCATTGCGTAGAATTTTTCAATGGCAACTCCATACCGGATATCAGCAATACTCTGCAATAAAAAAAAAAGATTGTCACGATAATGTAATGATTCAAATTTATTTTTCATATCTAAGCCCCGCAGAGACATTATCATATTATCGTTTTTAATTTAACTTAAATTAAGCCAATAAACTACTACATTGGATTGGAACGCTACGCCACCGAGAAGATTCAGCGAGGAACTCAGCGCATTATTATTATCGTTTTTTTTTACAGTATTCTTTATATAAAGTTGTATTAATCTTTAGTAAGTCTTTTAAGCTGATATCAGACGGTTCATTTTTTGTTCATTTTTGTCTTTCATTTTGCATCTTTCACTCGAAGTGACGCATCTGAACACAAAATGAAACATTAGTGCCGAATGAATTCATTAGTGAAACGATCCAACAGTGTTGGATATTGGCATTCGGCATCTTTCACTCGCACTCCGAGTGAACGAGAAATGAACAGTCTGAACACTGAGAGAACTTTCATTCGGGTCCGGTCATTTTGTTTCATGTTCTGTAGCCGAAGGACGTCCCGTGTTGATAATTTTCTGCGCTGCATTGCACTGGTCGCACGCGGCAAATGTGTGTGTATGTGTGTTTGTTGATCGATCGAGTGGATCGATCAAAATACATTACATTTTTTTGGAGAACTTTAAAAAGATTATTACAATATGAATCAGGATCTTCAACTGCTAGTTCTCTCAACAATGTATTTGATGCTGCTAATATTTTTTTCTTTCAATCCACGGTAGCACCCATCACCGTCGACGTTTTCTTTACTTCTTTTTTGTCAACTCTTTGATTTTTTTTAGTGCTCTGGTGGCAAACGAGTAAGCAGCACACCTGTTGTTAAGTGTTACTGCCGTCCATGGATCTTTACCACACTAGAGGTATAACTAGGCCGCAGCCTGCCAATAATCCCAAACCCACCCAGAAAGATGGGCTTCCGGCTCTCTCGCTCGCGGAACGAAGCGCAGCAGCATATTGCCACTACTCACGTGACGATTTTCTGCGAGAGTGTGGTAATACCCCGGATGAACTGGCCCACGGCTTTAGACATAAAACTGTCAACAGCGTGGTCCTACCACTAAAAAAAATATCAGTAAAAATTGATTAAATGATCATAAATTAAAGTAATTCCAAGACGCACGACTTCATTCGATGTTATATTGAAAGAAATAAATAGTGAATGTTCATTTTTAAATCACTCCCTCTTAAGCTGATATCAGACGGTTCACTCGAGTGATTGTTCACTCGAGTGATGGTTCATTTTTCTTTCATTTTATGTTCACACGGCTAAGAGGGAATGATTTAAAAATGAACATTCACTATTTATTTCTTTCAATATATCATCGAATGAAGTCGTGCGTCTTGGAATTACTTTAATTTATGATCATTTAATCAATTTTTACTGATATTTTTTTTAGTGGTAGGACCACGCTGTTGACAGTTTTATGTCTAAAGCCGTGGGCCGGTTCATCCGGGGTATTACCACACTCTCGCAGAAAATCGTCGCTTGAGCAGTGGCAATATGCTGCTGTGCTTCGTTCCGTGAGCGAGAGAGCCAGAAGCCCATCTTTCTGGGTGGGTTTGGGATTATTGGCAGGCAGCGGCCTAGTTATACCTCTAGTGTGGTAAAGATCCATGGACGGCAGTAACACTTAACAACAGGTGTGCTGCTTACTCGTTTGCCACCAGAGCACTAAAAAAAATCAAAGAGTTGACAAAAAAGAAGTAAACGTCGACGGTGATGGGTGCTACCATGGATTGAAAGAAAAAATATTAGCAGCATCAAATACATTGTTGAGAGAACTAGCAGTTGAAGATACTGATTCATATTGTAATAATCTTTTTAAAGTTCTCCAAAAAATGTAATGTATTTTGATCGATCCACTCGATCGATCAACACACACACATACACACACATTTGCCGCGTGCGACCAGTGCAAAGCAGCGCAGAAAATTATCAACACGGGACGTCCTTCGGCTACAGAACTTGAAACAAAATGACCGGACACGAATGAAAGTTCTCTCAGTGTTCAGACTGTTCATTTCTTGTTCACTCGGAGTGCGAGTGAAAGATGCCGAATGCCAATATCCAACACTGTTGGATCGTTTCACTAATGAATTCATTCGGCACTAATGTTTCATTTTGTGTTCAGATGCGTCACTTCGAGTGAAAGATGCAAAATGAAAGACAAAAATGAACAAAAAATGAACCGTCTGATATCAGCTTTAGCCGTGTGAACATAGAATGAAAGAAAAGTGAACATTCACTCGAGTGAACCGTCTGATATCAGCTTTAAGCTGATATCAGACGGTTCACTCGAGTGATTGTTCACTCGAGTGATGGTTCATTTTTCTTTCATTTTATGTTCACACGGCTAAGAGGGAATGATTAAAAAATGAACATTCACTATTTATTTCTTTTAATATATCATCGAATGAAGTCGTGCGTCTTGGAATTACTTTAATTTATGATCATTTAATCAATTTTTACTGATATTTTTTTTAGTGGTAGGACCACGCTGTTGACAGTTTTATGTCTAAAGCCGTGGGCCGGGTCATCCGGGGTATTACCACACTCTCGCAGAAAATCGTCGCTTGAGCAGTGGCAATATGCTGCTGTGCTTCGTTCCGTGAGCTAGAGAGCCAGAAGCCCATCTTTCTGGGTGGCTTTGGGATTATTGGCAGGCAGCGGCCTAGTTATACCTCTAGTGTGGTAAAGATCCATGGACGGCAGTAACACTTAACAACAGGTGTGCTGCTTACTCGTTTGCCACCAGAGCACTAAAAAAAATCAAAGAGTTGACAAAAAAGAAGTAAAGAAAACGTCGACGGTGATGGGTGCTACCATGGATTGAAAGAAAAAAATATTAGCAGCATCAAATACATTGTTGAGAGAACTAGCAGTTGAAGATCCTGATTCATATTGCAATAATCTTTTTAAAGTTCTCCAAAAAATGTAATGTATTTTGATCGATCCACTCGATCGATCAACACACACACATACACACACATTTGCCGCGTGCGATCAGTGCAAAGCAGCGCAGAAAATTATCAACACGGGACGTCCTTCGGCTACAGAACTTGAAACAAAATGACCGGACCCGAATGAAAGTTCTCTCAGTGTTCAGACTGTTCATTTCTTGTTCACTCGGAGTGCGAGTGAAAGATGCCGAATGCCAATATCCAACACTGTTGGATCGTTTCACTAATGAATTCATTCGGCACTAATGTTTCATTTTGTGTTCAGATGCGTCACTTCGAGTGAAAGATGCAAAATGAAAGACAAAAATGAACAAAAAATGAACCGTCTGATATCAGCTTTAGTCTTTAGTCAGCTCTAGCGTCAAATGATGCCCGCCGAACCACGATATAACACAATTCTCGTATAATTATATAGTTTGTACTTAACATTTTTGAGTTAGTTCAATTTATGACATATCTAATAATTACTACGAGTATTTCTAGTTATACGTCTCCTTATATGTCCCATTGATAGGTAAATTCCTCCTCCAAAATAACGAAATTAGTCTAGTATACCGTTAGCGCGATGTTTTGGTACAGAATTAAAATTTCAAATTTTTATTCTCTTGCAGCGAAATTATCTTTTCAGTCACATAATGTATTATGCTCGCTACTAGTGATGTTTTAGGAAAACAATGCCTCAATGCCCCTTGTTTTTCGACTAAGTAATCACTAGAAGAATGTGCAGCAGCACGATCCTAGAAAAATTATAACACTAATTGCGAATTGTCAAACCAGCTACCAAACGTGGCGATTATAGCCTTAATACCTTCTTAAATAGGCCTATGTTTTATAAATAGTGACATTGATAATCTGATTACGATAGCTTATTATAATATGATGCTTACCTCAGACAAAGAAGGGATGAGGATAATTAAATAATCTGTGCCAATAATACGGCAATAAAATTCATAGATATTATTAGGGTAGATATACTCGTATGTCCAACAGTGGTTATTGATAGGCTGTTAGATATGCTATAATCATAATTAAATCTTACCCACTTCCCTTCTGGTCAGCTACAGCCAGATGAGCCTCAAGATCAGCTTGCGCCGTACACGACCGAAATAGCGTCGTCGGTCTATTGTTCAGTTGACTACAGTATGTTAGACCCGCACAGCCCAAAGAACAAGGTGCGTCAACTGAAAAGATGAAAATATCTTTTAGTTCTTCTTCTTCTTGTTCTCCATATACGTGTCACTATTGGGCATGAACTTCCTCAATAAATTGAAGGCAATTAACCTGCTATACCACCGTTACTTATTCAAATTTTAATTCAAGCCCGGATCATTTGAAGCAAAAAATATTCTAGAAAACTATGAATATAATTTTACCGTATTCTAGTCAATGCAATATATTTAGAATGGAAAACGCAAAGCGACTATTCACAACATCTAGACTTAAAAAATATGCGTTATGTAAATACAT
Source organism: Lymantria monacha (assembly GCA_905163515.2). Classification (NCBI taxonomy): domain Eukaryota; kingdom Metazoa; phylum Arthropoda; class Insecta; order Lepidoptera; family Erebidae; genus Lymantria; species Lymantria monacha. The sequence goes on from LR991099.1 coordinate 21,164,688, forward strand.
ACAGCGTTATCCTTAAAGTCATGCGAATGTTATTGTACAACATCGGGAATGTTATGAAGTTCCATAATCGTAACGGAAACTATCGGATATCTGAATTTAAAATCTATCCGAAATTGAAACCCAAGCTAATATAAATTTCGAAAAAAATTGGATCCGAGTCTGGTTGAAACATATTATGATTTATTTCAAACGGTCGAGCTGATAATGCTTTTTTTTTACTTTCATTTATCAACCTATCGATTTTTAAAAATTTTGGGAATAAGCCTCCCAAAGAGGCATAATACCATACTCCCTTCTTAACATTAATTTTACAATTCCACTAAAAATCCTATTTATCCCAAAATCAAAATATTTGAAACTGTTGATTAATCCGAAATAATTTCATATAACCGTATCTGAAACCGAAACAGTGTTATTCTTATATTCGTATCCATATTCAAACCCGAAATTGTATTAACATCCCTTAACACCCATATAACCTACAACGTCACTTATTTCGCTAGAAAATTATATTTTTACCAAAACAAATCTGTGTCATGATAAACTAATTAGTCCCGAGAGAGTGTATAAGTGTAATATCAATTGACTCGAGGAAAAGGCTATTAACTTCGTACACGGCTATAACCTATAGCTAATATTCTATGGGAAGACTGGCCTAGGGTTTGCTATATATTCATTTAGAGACATTATATCGTAATCGTAAGTTTAACCTACACAGCTAAATAGTAGCTATACCAGCAAACCAGCTATTACACGCAATGCAATCATCGTCATCTCATCATCTCAGCTCATATATAATGATTTCTAATGTTTAAGCGAATATTACACATTTGAAACAAAACTACTTTTACGGATTCTATCGCGTTTGTATTTGATTTTTAATTACCCGACGTTTCTAACACTTTATCGTGATAACTGATAGAATCCGTAAAATAGAATCCGTAAAAGTAGTTTTATTTCAGCTCATATACATCCCACTATCGTGCCTCCTTCATAATGAGGGGGAAATTAACCTAATATACCACGCTGATCAAGCGGATTGATATAGGGCTTTATTTCTAATTTGCCTTCTCTTGCATAGATGTTATCTGTACGTTATAATCCCGTAGGCTTCGTCGTCGTTTACGACAAAAATTTTTAACTCAGTCACCACACGAAATTACAGCTGCAATGTATTTTTTTTTTGTGCGCTGTGGAAAATGAATTTACGCATCACCTTTACTTGTTACAGCAAAGGGGTATGTAGGACTCACTGACACAGTATGGTTTTACTGCATCAGAATACCTACTAAAAACCACAGCGGCCCCGCGTCCCCGGCGGTTGTGGAACGCCAAAGGTTCGCCTTTTGGGCATACGACTCTGACGTTCCGGCGGTTAACTGCAATGCATCCAGTAAATTATTAACAGAACTTTTAACGAAAAGTTTTGATAACAATAGTACAATTGAAAATGACATCATCCACAATAAAATCGAATAAAATCTGTTCTTTGAAGAAACATCTTCTCCATCGGTATAATGGATAAATCCAAACTTACGGTCAACAACATGAGTCATAACGCTCAAATGGACTGGTGGTGGGAGACTTACCGTCATCCATACACTCGGACAGTCTTAACTCTTGAGGATCTCCTAAACATTCCGAATAGAACTTCTGCCATGTTGTTTGCCAACCAGTGTTGAATGTGTCGAAACATAACCTTCGACAATTTATTGTCGCCGCCTAAAAAAGTATTAAGAGATTAATATAATTATGCTTCTTTACCGGTATTATAGACATTCATAGCGATCGTTGAATCAGCGAAATGTGATAGATATTGAATCATTCATTCTCCTACTCTTATCCTAATTATTTGGGGTCGATACAATATGTACTCTTCTTTCATAGTACATATGGTACATATAGGTTATTGGCAATAGTTTTATGACTAGCTGGCTGCCTGATGTTAACCCTCCTTGGGAATGTAATTGTTGACCAAATGGCATTAGATGGAGTTGACCCAGGTCGTTATAACGCTCTTAGTCGTCTTTTACGACATCCACGAGCAAAGTAAGGGTTGATAGTATTCGTAACCGCTACCACACAGCTCTTGATAGATAAATATATATTGAATATTAACATATTTAATAGTGTTTGAAATAAAACTACTTTTACGGATTCTATCGCGTTTGTATTTGATTTATAATTTCCCGACGTTTCGAACACTTTACAGTGATCATGGTCACGGGAGGACTCCTCCCGTGGACAGTCCTCCCGTGACCATGATCACTGTAAAGTGTTCGAAACGTCGGGAAATTATAAATCAAATACAAACGCCATAGAATCCGTAAAAGTAGTTTTATTTCAAATGTGTAATACTCGCGTAAACATTAGAAGTCATATTTAATAGTGTCTTTTACTCTACACTCATTTAGCTATTGTATTGACTAAAAAATATCATTGTCTACTCGTTCATTTTCATTGCAAGTATTCATTAAGAGCGCTAACGACTGTTAATATTATCTGGGTTTCCGAGGTTGGATAAATATCAGAGATGGTTTTCTATAATAAAGTAATTATATATTTCCTACACATTTTTTCAGACTACTTAAGTCCCACTATTTGGCCGGAGCTTCCTCTGCAACGGAAAGAAATTAGTCTTTAATATCACTTTGGGTAGACTGGACTGTTTTCAATTTAATTTTTCAATAATATATAAATTTAAGTTTTATAATTAAATCTAATTTTCTTTCTCTAGCAGTGATTCTAGATAACATGTAAGTTTAGATAACATGTATTTATAAACATAGACTCGTTTATCTTACAATAACCTGCGATTTAATAATGGTAAAATTTTTAGACATGGAAGTATATGAATAGTTATTATATTATTGTTCCAAGCAATGTTATGATATTTACCTTTTGACAACAGTGCAGCTTGGATATATCATGCGGAATCAAGTCTTTAGGTTCGGGTGGCTTGTCCTTTTTCAAAAAACATTGCCAGAATTTATTATGAATAGTTGTTGCTCCGCAATCGTCTTCTAAGGCTTCAAATATCTCCTGTAATATACCCGTACTCCGAAGAACTCTCTCACATGTAGGCTGACATTCCTGCTCAGTAGATTCACGACAACATGGTAAATCTGTTAAACAACATTTATTCTGTTACAGTTTTGTGTCATTTATTCCCAAAATTTATATGGAAATTGTTTGAGAATATTCTAGAAAATCGGAAAGCGTCTAAAACCATTTTCCGTGTTCTATCTAATATTGGGAACCAAGTGCGACAGTTACGTGCTCTTGGCAGTCGTCTAATAAAGTAGATTAAATCAAAATATTATGTATATCAAAATAATATAACAAAAATCCAATAATCTTAATATATATAAATTACGGGTCACGTTGTTTGTCCGCGATGGACTCCTAAATTACTTAACCGATTTTAATCAAATTTACACAGCATGTGTAGTTTGATCCAACTTAAAAGATAGAATAGCTTCCATCTCAATTTATAGTCGCAATATTATTTTATTGCAAATTATTTGTCTATTATTTAACAGTCACAATTATCTGTAATCTCCAAACGATTCTAACAGATGGCGGTATCTGTTGACTGGATTGAGTAGTTATTTAATAGATGGGGTTACGTTAAACGTAAAAACGTGTCATATAAGCTACAATTTATTAGCAAAACCACCACGTGTTACAGAGGCTACCTTAGCCACAGCAACGCGTGGCTGTGTCTGCTAGTGAACTATAAAAAATAACGGCTTGCATTTATTGAACTGCTTAAGTGTAGACGAAAACTTTCGGTATACCTAGAAAGATGTGGGATTCGTTAGCATTATAAGAAGTACCTTTAGAAAAAACTAACTAAAAAGTCCACTTACATTTCAATGTATCTGTAGAAACAACTGATTCAGTAAGACGTCTAAGACACCTCATTAGATCTGGTGACTCTTCACACACCTGTAAAGCTGAAGATCTCGCCTCTAAGTCCACTCGCGAGTGGCCAAGTTGCCACAGTGCTTTTTGGCATTCATCACGGCATGTCAACGATTGCGTCTGCGCTGTGGTAATTTTAAAATTGTAAGTTTGTTTTATTACTAATAAAAAATACTTGTTCGTCTGCTTCGCTGTGGTATCTGTTACGAATACTAACAACGCTTAACGACTAAGAGCTTCACATTGACCTGGGCCAACCCCACCTGATGTTTGGTCAATAATTACATTCCCAAGGATGATTGACGTGATATAGGCGACCAGTCATAAAACTATAACCAACAACTTTGCAATACGTACGATGGAAGAGGAATACATATTGTGTTGACTTCCAGTAATTGGGATAGAAGCAGGAGAATGATGATATGAGCGTATTAAATAAATTTTATTTCTTTTTATCTTGCTAGTGATTTTGTTTACGGTTCTTCGTTTCTTTTAAAATATTAATTTTTTGCCGAGATAACACAAATCCTATTTCCTTTTTCCGTTCTCAAAGCTTCATATTATTCATATCATGAAGTCAATTGGTTATGCCGGATGTTGTGTTGACGCTTAAAATTCATTTTTCGTGATCTCGACAAAATTTTTATTCTTGGATGAAAGGTACCAAAAGCACTTGAAGACTCCTGATAATGCATGTACCTAGATAATTTCGTGATGATCGATCGAGTAGTTAGGATATGAAAACGCAATATACAAGGAAAGTCACATTCATCATCATCATCACAGCCCATATATGTCCTACTGTTGGGCTCGGGCTTCCTCCGTAATGGGAGGGCAATTAACCTTCTATACCATGCTGGTTTTGTTACAAGTTTTCCTTCTCTTGCATAGATGTTATATGCGTTTTATATCCCTTAGTCGTCTGGTACGATCAACCACGGGTAAGATAGGGGGTGGTGAATTGTATTCTTACTCCGTCACCACGCGGATAAAAGTCACATTCGCATTAATAAAATTAGAATTTGTATACCAATTTTTTCATTACTTAGTACAGACTATAATATCTAAATTATAAAAAGAGAAAAAGATATGTTAACGTCATAAAAAGGAAGTTACACGTGTTAATTTATCGTTTCCTTTTCAAATTTTTAACTGAACATTGGTTCCCTAATTAGTTGCCATGTTTCTTTTTGACTGCTCTAAATTCAAATAACATTTCGAATAAATTCTGTAAATCTGGCATTCAAGAGATTTTTTTTGCAATATGTTTATCATTTCTTTCAAATATCCATACTTCCTAAAATTTACTTTTATTAACATTAAGAGGTCTATCTACTCTTAAATATGAAGGTAATTGTGTAAATTGTAATACTATATATTTTATTCAAATTCATTTATTATGCATAGACCCTGCGAGGGCACCTACATATTGTCATTTTTTTTACATTTAAATTTAATCTAATAAACTACCACCGGATCGGAATGAGACCGCTACTGAGAAGATCCGGCAAGCAACTGAGCGAGTTTGTCTAATTATACTTTATCTATGTTATTATAATTTTTTTCATTTTTTATATATAAAAAATAAGGACATGTTTATTATTTAATTAGCTTCAGTGCGATGTCCTTCGAACGCAATAGTTTAAATACAATAAAAAAGACCATAGCTGGACCCGATTCTACAAGCGGCACCCGTTCACGAGTTAACTACTAGAGCAGCCATCACTCCCCTCAACCACCTTGGAGGGAAGGGAGAGACCCGCTCCACGCAGCTACCGCAAGCGGACCTTTCAGTGAGCATGACCAATACCATGTAATACAAATGCAAAAAAGTCAAAATTGGTCAGGCGACACACGCTACGCTTTACAAGTATGTATAATTATTAAAAAGTAATAGTAGCTAAACAGTTTAAAAAAAAATAATGTAATTGCTGAAAGAGGAGCTGCTCATAGCCAGTCTGAACTATCGCTTAGACAATCCGAGATTTTATAATAACCTTTTTTACAGAGTTTGTTCTTGACAGCCCTTTTAAACTTGTTCACAGTCATATCTCGGATATCTTTTGGTAATTTATTATAGAAGCATATACATTGCCACATGAATGACCTATTAATTCTTTCAAGACGCGTACTGTATACAACTAATTTGTCCTTATTCCGAGTATTCACACAATGAATGTCACAATGTCTTTCAAAGTTACTGAAATTTCTTTTTACATACAAAACATTTTCGTATATATATTGTGATACAACAGTCAGAATATTCACCTCTTTGAATTTCTCTCGAAGTGAAACTCTTGGGCCTAGATTATAGATTGCGCGGACAACCCTTTTTTGCAGAACAAAGATACTACTCAAATCCGTGGAGCATCCCCACAGCAATATGCCGTAAGACATAAGACTATGAAAATAAGAGAAGTAAGCTATTCTAGCTGTTTCAATATCGGTCAATACTCGAATTTTTTTGACCGCATAAGCAGCTGAGCTAAGCCTGCTTGACAATTTTTCAATATGAGGGCCCCATTGGAGTCTAGCATCTATAATGATGCCTAAAAAACGGTTAATTCCGCAAGATCTAGAGCCACACCATTCATTTGAACATTGGCTCCCACATTAGGTGTGGTAAATTAATACATTTTATTTTGTTCTCATTAAGAACTAGATTATTTGTGTTGAACCAATGAACAACGTTAGACAGTGCGTTGTTCACATCATCAAAATTAAGCTTTTGTCTTTTAATTTTACAACATAATGTTTTGATTGTCTCCTATATAGTAGGGTAAGTCATTAATATATACAAGGAACAGAAATGGCCCCAGAATGGACACTTGCGGAACGCCCATTTCAATAACAGAACCAGATGAACGTGCACCATTAATATCGACCATCTGAATTCTGTTGCTTAGGTAAGAAATTAAAAGCTCAAGAGCGTTATTCCTGACCCCATAGTGATATAATTTTCTGATTAGGGTTTCGTGGTGCACACAATAAAATGCCTTAGATAAATCGCAAAATATACCCAAGGCATCATGCGCTTCCTCCCAGACTGCAAAGATATTCTTTAACAATTCGACACCCGCATCAGTAGTAGAGGAATTCTTAGTAAAACCAAATTGATTTTTATGGAAAATACTATGTTTGTTAAAATGACTCAACATCTAATTAACCAAAATTTTCTCAAATACTTTACTAAGTGTTGGTAGTATGGAAATAGGGCGAAAATTGTAAATATCTAACACACAACCAGATTTGTGCAAAGGAATTACTCTACTAAATTTCATGAGTTCAGGAAACACACCTCGAGCTACACAACCATTAAACACACAGCCAGGTGGGGAGCAATAATTTATATTATAAAATTAACAGTCTTTACAGATAAGCCCCACAGATCTGCTGTCTTTTTAATATTAAGAGTTTTAAAAGACTTTAATTATCATTCACACTGACATCTGAAAATTTAAAGGAAGTGTTACATTTCACAATGCATTGTTTAAGGAGCGATTCAGCTTAATTAGGAGATGAAATGAATATTAAATTAAACAATCCAAATAATTGCAAATTTGTAAAAAAATATGATCTAGACTTTATTCTAAAAGGTGCTTTAATTTCCAAAATCATCAAAATGACTTCTAGAGCTCACATCTCGGGCATAAACTTTGTCTACAACAGATGAGAGATTTGCCTACTACTCGTACACCACTGTCAGGTGCGCTAGCATGCCACTCAATTTCAAACTTTCCTGCTCTCGCAAATTATTATACTTTTTCTTTTCACGATCGTACCTAACAACATCTACAGAAAAGGCAGAGTCAGATGCATTGCTTCAATCGTACTGAAAATTTTTAAATTATTAGAAAATTCGATACGATTATCTTCATCCATTTTTGACATAATAATAATACGGACAAACGCCAATGCATACTCAAATGTTATAACTTCTTTCGTCCTATAAACTTGTAGTTTTAAATCTTAGTTGATATCCATTGATACTTACAGCAGCATTGCTGAGCTTCTTCTTGTGCTTGGACACAATCAAAGAACTCAATCTCATCGGACCTACGGCAAGCACCTGATTCGATGAGGGCACTTTCGTTAGCTGCCATTGCGCAAGCGTGCCGGCAAGTGGTCAATCTTCCCAAAGAACAGCACGCTCGACCCCACCAACCGGAACCTGACACCACCTCTGCTTAAAAGTTAATTAATAATAATAATAAACTTTATAATCAATGTGACGATTATTTGGTTTTTAGACATCCTGCACTAAGAAAATAATCTTTGTATTGCGGGGGACTTTACAAATATATAATTAACGCAGATAAATTACAAGGTGCAATAGTTAACGACTAGCTTTTATAAAACTCAATAATATAATCATTTCTGATGTTTACGTATTTATTTACAATAAAACTATCTTTCATTATCAACATCATCATCACAGCCCATATATGTCCCACTCTTGGGCTCGGGCCTCCTCCGTAATGTAAGGGAAATTAACCTACTATACCAAGCTGGTCAGACGTGTTGGTATAGGGCTATGTTTCGAGTTTTCCTTCTCTTGCATAGATGTTATATGCATTTTATAACCCTTAGTCGTCTCTTATGATCACCCACGGGCAAGATAGGTGGTGAATTGTATTCTTACTCCGTCACCACACGGATCAAAATCAAAACTATCTCTGCGGATTTTAACTTTCTTTTATTTCTTTGTATTAGATTTCAATTGCCCGACGTTTCGAATACTACAGCTTTAATGGTCACGCGAGAATCACGAGTCCCAAAATAGTTTTAATTCAAATTCTATAATACTTAACTTTTCTTTGATTAAAATATTTTAATGGTATATGTAATAGGCTAATTATACTGCCATTGTGGACATATGAATTTATAATTCATGCGAGAGGAGAGAAGAAATTCTAAAATTAGGGTATAATAAATAATTCTGTCATAATAAGAGGTCATATTAGGAGTACGCGTAATCGTAGAGCATGCATGAAGGCTTGGTGAGTGTGAATGAAACGATGGAGGTCGATCATGACGATCGTGGTTCGTGGCAATCCGTAGTCTCTGTCTACTCCTTTGGGCAACAGAGCTGAGGCTATGTACGTATGTATAATAAATAATTGAACAATAAATTAAAATTACCTTGAATCGTTTTGTTCATACATATCCAAAATTCAATCTGTAACAATACACGAGACAATATTACAATAGCTGAATACATAAACAAGTAATTCGTTGATGGCAGTCATTTATAAATCAGTGCTTTTATTTTTTCTCTCTCTTATTCGCCATTGTTTGAAGTAACTCTATACATCGATGAAACGCTTTGTATGATGGCAGGAAACTCTAAACCTACCCCAATTACAATACAATACTGATAGGCGGTTTATTGACGAAAATGAATGAAGATTTATCTGAAAGTGCTCGCTCAATACTTGAATATAAGTTGTCATTGTCTGAATAGGCGGTGTTACCTTACCGCCTTTTTTACATAAGCTGCTTTGACATAACTTAATAATTTTATTTAAGGGTCAGATTCTCTATCTAATAACTGTGAATGTGGCACTTAAATGATTGTATTTATTGTACAAAAGAAGTTTTGTTCCAGTATGTGATATTCACTATAACAAAAACAATATTAATGATTGATTTTTAAAGATTATTACTATTTTCATTACAATGATAAGAAATAATGTCATCATCATCATAACAGCTCATTTATGTCCCACTGTTGGGCTCGAGCCTCCTCTATAATGGGAGAGTAATTGACCTACTCTACCACGCTGGTCAGATGTGTTGGTATAGGGTTTTGTTTCGAGTTTTCCTTCTCTCGCATAGATGTCATATGCGTTTTATATCCCTTAGTCGTCTCTTACGATCACCCACAGGTAAGATAAGGGGTGGTGAATTGTATTCTTACTCCGTCACCACACGGAAGTGAATGTGACACTTAAATGATTTAATTCATTGTACAAAAGAAATTTTGTGCCAGTATGATATATTCACCATTTTTTTGGGGGTTACGGTCGACGCACTCCTCACGCCACTCCGTCCGGGGCGACAGAGGGGCGTAAGCACACACACCCGTAACCCACCCGTGACGTCGCCTTCGTCGTTGGGCCGACCACCGGAGCAGAGTGACTTGACGTCAGTGGTCGGCCCGACGGAATACCCCTTTTTTTCCGCCTCTAGGTCCCGGGGGGGTGTTCCGGTCAATGTACATGCCGCCTCGGTCGGTACCGTGTGGTATCCGCGGATGGCTCTGACCGCCATGGATCTCTGTGGGCACCACAGAAAAGCCCTGAGCTGGACGGTCAGAGACCTCGCCCACACAGGTGGCGCCGTACATGGCCATTGAGCGGATCACCCCCGCATACAGCCGTCGGCCCTCGAAACTGGATCCGCCCACGTTCGGCATGAGCCGCGATAGTTCGGACGCCGCGCCGACCAGCCGGGGAGCAATCCTGCGGAAATGCTCCCGGAACCACCAACGCCCGTCGAGCACCAGGCCCAAATAGTTCATATGGGCCTGGATACTGATGTGGATGGAGTTGACGACTAACGAGGCGCCGATAGGCAGCCTTAACGGAATACCCCTGAGGAGTACCTTCTCCTATGATATATTCACCATAACAAAAATAATATTAATGTTTGATTTTTAAAGATTATTACTATTTTCATTTCAATAACAAGAAATAATGTATGAAGTAATAAAGGTTTTGATTTAAAATTACGGTTTAAAATATATATTTTAACACGTAATTTGTTAATAATTAATTCTCTTGCTTGTATCAACTTCTTAAAGCTGTGTGGTAGCGGCTAAGAATACTACCAACCCTTACTTTGCTCGTGGATGTCGTAAAAGACGACTAAGAGCCTTATAACGATCTGGGCCAACTCCATTTGATGCCGTTTGGTCAACAATTACATCCCCAAGGAGGGTTGACGTCCGGCAGGCGGCTGGTCATAAAACTATTACCGGCAATAACTTTTACAACATGTACTATGAAAGAATAGTACATATTGTATCGACCCTAAGTACTTAGGATAAGAGTAGAAGAATGATGCTTATATCAACTTTTAAGAACATATGTTTATCACAGCCTATAACCATACCGTTGTTAGATTGCACGTAATAAATCTAACTATCCGAAAAATAGATTCATATTCAAATAATGGTTTCAAACCTAATCAAATATTTCATGATAACAAAATGGTTATGTAGTAATATGATATATTTTTTATTATAAACAACTTTGTCTAATTATTAAAAAATAACCCTTAACCTGTGTTTAAAATAATGATTAAAAATATTTCTACAAAATATTGATTTAAACCTATATTTGTTAGAGATGTTGTGGAAATGAAATTTTGATATGAAATCTGGATAGAGAAATTATTATTAGAGTATATATAAATTAAAATATTATTATACCGGTTAAGATAAGATTCCGAAATTTTCCGAAACGGTTAGCGATATTGGATTTTTAGGAGATTCTACAAGAGAAATGCTATCAGTGGTGATTATCGTATTTTCCCCTTGGATAGGCGGTTAGAATATCAGTTCGGCTGATTGAAAGAAAACCTAAAGTGTATCATACAGATACCAACCCTATCCGAAAATATTCGAAACATTTATATCATTTTGTGTTACGGTTTTGGCTATATTTTCATTACAGATTATTGTATTTTCTCCTTTGGAGAGGCTTATGCCTAGATGGTCAGTTCGACTGATTGAAAGAAAACATAATGTAAAGTGCCTCATACAGACACCAACTCTATCTGAAAATATTCGAAATCGTAAATATTTATATCGTTTTCGGTTTTGGATATATTTTCATTTCGGAAATGCGATAGCTTCAGTTTCGCTAACAATACCACTTAACTTATTTAAAATAAAAAAACTTACCAAGTGTGGGGCACAGAATTTATATATATTTGGCAACCATTGTTCAAACGTGGAGGAGTTCGAAGCTGCCTCATCCAATGACATCTGAAACAAACAAAAAATTACATTAACCTAACTAATAATTCCTTATAAGTAACATTTTTCCACATGATGAAGGATGACGCAGTAAGAATAAAATTCACCACTTTCTTACCATTCTTGTACGTAGGTATCATAAGAAAAGGATAAAGGATTTTAGTGTTGAACTTGTGGTGAGTTTGACATATATTAGACTACTGCGACTATGCAGCTGCACACGCCCTGATGATGGATATTGGCTCGAAACCCGGGTCGACATAAACGCGTAAATCATCTCAGCCCACATCTGTTGACCTCGGGCCTCCACAATGGGAGGGAAATTTACCTACTCAACGTGCAATCGTTTTGGTATAGATTTTATTAGGAGCTTTTTTTCTCCTGCACAGATTCCATTTGTATATTATATTCCCTAATCGTCTCTTTAAATACCCACGGCAATGGGAGTTGAATTGTATTCGTACTCCGTCACCACACAGAAAACGCGTGAGTGTTGCCGTAAAATATATTTGTCTAATAGGATAAAGGATACACGCAAATCATATAAATTCAAGAATAGGCAAACTTGAAATAAAGCCGTGTACCCACACATGTATAATATGGACGAAGTTCCCTTACTAATATCGAAGCCATAATCTTAATAAACTAACTTTTATCTATTTACAACCACATCCTCGTAATTACAAACGTTGAGAACTAAATACACACGGATTAAAATGCGTAATAAAAGTTGTGCAACTGTGAAACATGCATGCTGTGTTAGTTGGGAATAAACACGTGTTCATAACTACACTAGCCGCTTTAGCCGTAATGTAGAGTCTCTTAATTACAATGATAATTGATATACAAATGTTGCCACATATTATACAATGCGGAAGGAATGTCAGTCATTTAGTCCTCTTTATCTAACTACACATACATACATACATATCATCACGCCATATCCCTTGCAGGGTAGGCAGAGAGAACAGAGTGCCAGAGAACTCTATCTCTGCATACTTCACTGGCTTCCTCAACATTCATAATTCTCTTCATACACGCTCGCCGGTTTCGGAGACTCTTGACTCCACCTTCCTTCAGTACATGACCGATCTGGTCTAGGTAGGTTAGTCTCGGTCTCCCTCGGTACCTACATCCTTCCACTTTCGCATTGTATATCTTCTTAACCAGACGTTCGTTCGGCATTCTTTCCACATGTCCGAACCATCGGAGCATTCCCTTTCGCATCTTTACACCAATACTCTCTTTCATACCTACTCGCTCTCTTACATCGTCGTTACGAATGCGGTCGGTCAGCCTAACTCCACAGATACACTAACTACACCATCTATTTAAACCTTTTTTTTTTTCTTTTTTCAACAATAATTATTTCTAATGTACCTTATATATGAAGATGAAAGTAATGTGATGCCATATAATCTACAAATCGGAAGATTCTAAATTTACATTCTACCTGTCCGCTCTGGACATATAAAAATAGCTACGTTATATAAATTGAAAAGTGCGAGTGTTTTCTTTCCGTATTGTGACAGAGTAAAAATACAATACACCACCCCCATCTAAGTAAAAGATGACTAAGGGATATGATATGTCGATTACAGCTGTGTAAGAGAAGGAAATCTCAAAATGAAACTATGTAAAACCGCTTAATCAGTGTGGTAATTGGGACAATTTATCTTCTATTGCGGAGGAGGTTCGACCCCCACCAGTGGAATATATATAAACCTAATGTTTGATGACACCACTATCAATTTATTTTCGATTATCAGAGTAGTGTTACATAACAAAATTCAATCTTCAAATTCAAACGCCATGATGGATATTGTTCTTAGAGAGGAGTAATTACTACCATAATAACAGGCAATATGTTGAAGACAAGAACCCTTTGGTTACACCAAAGAGATAATAATGTCTAATACTTGATTCCAAAGAATACGCCCCAAGACCTTTAAACGTAGTAATCAATTACTTTACCCACGAAATATAGTATTACTTTTTATCCTTAAATTGTCGAAACCAGATGATAAAATTAATATTCTACACAACGTTATTAGGATGATACTTCATTTTCGCCTAATAACCACACTGCCCAAAGATAACAAACGTAAAATATAAAGCAAATTGCTAGTTACAAGTCGATATTAAACTAATAACTTATTCTAGCATTATTACAACTCTTCTTTACAACCAATAAATATCACTCTATAGAAGCCGCTATTGAATACGCTAAGGAATCTATTCTACCGGGTACCGGTGGCCCACTCGCATGACGTAGAGAGGTACATGTCTTTGGGGTCGCGAGCCGCTTCTTCTGTCGCTCCGGACGGATTTAGCGGGGTGTAATTACTCCATAGTCCGCCGCCAAAAAAAAAGTGTGTGTGTACTTATGTACACGCATTAGAAGTTATACTTCTTTGGGGTAACAAGATAAAAATCTTTTCAAAAATTTTATCTTTCACCTTATTCTACGTTTGTAGAAAAAACGACACTAACAATAGAAAAAAGGTATTTAATAAATTCAAAGTTTTATTATAACGCATTATCTAGTTAAATAAAGTTTATTTAAATATCACAAAAAAAAACTAAAATGTTGACTATATTAGCTAACTTCAGGGTGTCGAATTTCCTGACGATGTGCGCGCGCATCGTTTTATACGATTTACTTACTCGATTTATTTACTCTCATCATTTTTCCCTAACGCACCAAAAGAAATATAACTTCAAAAGTAGCCTATTCTATAATGGATATTGGCCTACTATTCCACAGAGAGAACAGAGTGCCAGAGAACTCTATCCTTGCATACTTCACTCGCTTCCTCAAAATTCATAATTCTCTTCATACACGCCCGCCGGTGTCGGTGACTCTTGACTCCACCTTCCTTCGAGTCTCGGTCTCCTCCGGTACCTACATCCTTTCACTTTCGCATTGTATATCTTAACCAGACGTTCGTTCGGCATTCTTTCCACATGTCAGAACCATCGGAGCATTCCTTTTCGGATTTTACTTATTACCCTTCTATTCAGGGAATGTTATCTACTTACAACCGTTAGTCACAGCCTCCAGCAATCCCAGAAAAGGAAACACTTTATCCCATGTTCGTAACCATAAGGTCAAGTTACCCGAATTAGAACATTAATTGATGTACAAATAACAAAACATGTTAATTAATACTAATGAACGATAGCCGTAAGTTCCTTTTAAAATATCCAATTACATTACTGTTTAGTTACAATGGTATTAGAATTTAATTAAATCTAAACTTGGGTAGTTACATTTTGTAACATGCGGTGGTTCAAATGTGCACGATATTGGGTACATTTATATTAGTAGTATTATAATTAATAATAATTACACTGCCCATTTAACTATAAAAAAAAATATCTGAAATAATATATGGGAAGATTATTGCCGTCAACTAAACATGGCTGTTTACTTCATTCCGTCGGGCCGGCCACTGACGACAAGTTCACGCTGCTCCAGTGGCCGGTCCAACGACGTAGGTGAGGTTCGTGGGTGGGTTACGGGTATGCGTGCGTACGCCCCTCTGTCGCCCCGGACGGAGTGGTGCGAGAAGAGCGCCGACCATAACCCACCCCGAAAAAAAAAAAACGCTACTAAGAAATGCCTAAGGAAAAATCTGATACCGCCTAATGTACAAAAGGATACCAAATAGTAGAAATATTAGTCTATTTTATAACAATCACAAATTATCATCATCTTCATATAATACATAACTGGTGAGGAAATTAACCTGCTATACTACGGTGATCAGACGGTTTGACACAGGGCATTTTACCATCTCTTGCAGTGATGTTATTGCTTGCGTTCTTTAGTTATCTTTTTCAATCACCCACGAGAAAAAAAAGTGGTGGTGATCATATATTCTTACTCTGTTATCGCACAGATAATGCTAATGGGTCCAAAATACTTTTAGCTATCAAACCTAGTTTCCAAATATGGTCATAAGATTATTGAAATCTAGCAATGATGATAACGCCTAAAATGACAGAGAGAACAGGCTAACTGCACCCTACGCCGATACTCCACCGAAACAGGCGATTTTTCTAAAGTGCAGGCAGACTAGAGCATCGGGTACCGATGGACCGCTCGCACAGCGAAGAGAGGAGTTGCACGGTGGGTCTATGGGGTCACGCGCTGCCTCTTCCGTCACCCCGGACCGATTTGGCGGGGCGAAACGAATCCATAAGCCACCGCAAAAAAAAAAAACATAAAAGGCATACTAGAGCCGATCAAAAACTAAAAATACATTAATAACGTAAGCAGAATGGATATTGTAGAAGTACATGTATCCGATCTCCCAACTGAAGGGCCTATATAGGCTGAGAACTAAAATGTTAGGGTCGGTTGCCCTAGATTAGAATTTAACTCAGACCATTGAACACCTTTCTATCCCTTAATTTTTTTAACATCTAATAAACATAATTATTTTATTTCATCATCATCATCATAATCACAGCCCATAAATGTCCCACTGTTGTGCTCGGGCCTCCTCCGGAATGGGAGGCAAGTTAACCTACTATACTGCGCTGGTCAGACGTGTTAGTATAGGATTTTGTTTCAAGTTTTCCTTCTCTCGCATAGATGTTATATGCGTTTTATATCCCTTAGTCGTCTCCTACGATCACCCACGGGTAAGATATGGTGGTGGTGGTGAATAATATTCTTCCTCCGTCACCACACGGAAAAGTGATCGAAATTATTTCATTTATTATTTTTATATTCTAAATAAACAACACTAGGCATTAAGAAATAAATCCATATACTATCCATTAAAAACATATCGCTGTATAAGTAATATAATGCGTTGGAGTGTAGAAAAGTCACTAACTTAGGGGTTCATTGGTAGCTAGCGAGCTAGCTATGACCCTGATATTACAAAGGGGGCGGCAGTAATACTTACCATCAGATATGCTACTTGCTCGTTTGCCACCACCAGCAATAAAAAAAGAAAAGAGACTTAAGTAATCTCGGATGAAAATTTTTATTGCCAAAAAATCATTCATCTTGATCGACTATAAAACGATTTGTTGACTGAATTATACCTTTGTTCAAATTGACTATTCCAAGGTGTTATTGCCGTTATAAATAACTTCTTATGTTCTATTAATAATAATGTGTAGCTTTAAAATATTTCTTATGCCATTCTGCCATCTATCTGCACCGACTGACACATCAAACAATGTTATAAGAATTTTCAAAGGCGAATTGTCAAAAGAATTTCTTACACAATTTATGTGAACAATCATATGATACATTTGTTAGATAAGGTGATTAAGAACTCAGACGGAAGATTATGAAATTCATATATTAATTTTTTAAAAATCACGATTCACATTCTTAATTGCCAAAAACAAAATCGGATTTATTGAAATTTTTGTGACTAGTATGTTTAGCCCAATAAGGATATCCTCTAATCAGTACTAAGTGCGATTGGCAATTGATATGATAATCGTTGCGATTATGGCATTTATTCTATAAATGCCATAATCGCCGCCATAGTCAATAGACTGTGAATGATTCAATGAATGTACCCTTAACGGGCGAAATGCAATCGCCATACAACTTTTTTATTATTTCCGTATAGTGACTGAGTAAGAATACAGTTCACCCTCTATCTTATTCGTAGGTGGCGTAAAAGACTACGCGTGAGAAAAGGAACTCTTGAAATTAAATCCTATATGAACACATCATCCTATAACAATCAGCATGGTACAATAGGTTAATTTTCCTCCCATTACGGAGGAAGCTTAAGCCCAGCAGTGGCACGATATGAGTCGAGATAATAATAATAATTTATAATTAAATTAATAAATCAAGTAATTAGCTTTCATATATAAACCAAAAGGTTAAAATGTAGACTGTAAATAATAGTATTTAGGGCTACATACACATTGAATCTCACTATTTTCAGATTTCTTTTTTTCAGATTCCATCATATTTCCTGCAAAACTAAAAAAAATATATATCCCTTTGTTTCAATTTAATAAGCTGGTACCTATTTAAAATTTCACTGGATTATAAGGAATGCGTGACGGCATGATCTTTGGATTTATAAACTGTACGATTTTTGGATGAATACGATTTTTGAATTTTGCTTTATAAGTATCATACTGGATCACGACGTATGCAATTTAGCGGTATAGCTCTCTAGTTATGTAACAAACCAGTGTACCAGCTCTCCCATCAAGTACCTACACAAATTAATGCGCATAAGGCCCATTTCCTTTAATCACCTTACAAGGTGCTGGGTACAGGCTAAAAAACTTTTTAGTCCCTTCCCAACGCCACACACTTTTACACCTCAAAGTTACAAACAAATAAATATGTATTTTATGTCATAATCTTAAGAATATGAAATATAACATTTTAACAAAAAAAGAAACCGACTACTACATAATGTAATCGAAGTCAACTACATAGATACATACATACATATACATCACGCCATATCCCTTGCAGGGTAGGCAGAGAGAACAGAGTGCCAGAGAACTCAACCTTGCATACTTCACTCGCTTCCTCAACAAGTCGAAGTCAACTAAATACGCATTATTGAGGAAAATTCAAAACGAAGATTAAAAAGAATCAATGCTTTAAGGTAGATAAGATATAGAAACGAAAAATCGATAAGAATACTTATGTAAATATTTTTATATAAGAAAACAAGTTTATACATGCGCATTTAGATGTGCATCTTGTGAATATAGTTATCTTGTCGCGGCGTAAAGGTTATCGTAAAGTCTTGTATACTAAGCACACATTTACCCACACCAAGTCTTGTTACTGATAAAAATGTCGTTACTGTAATGATTAGAGTAGCAAAACATTTAAGTGATTTAAATCAACATACAGAACAGCATAAATTAAAATGATATATGCTAAAATTAATATGCTATAATTAAATAATAAATAGGCTAAAATTGTCTTTGTAGTGATGGAGTAAGAATACGATTTACCACCCTACCCGTGGGTAATTCGTAAAAGTATAATAAAGGATATAATATACATATAAAATCTATACAAGGGAAGGATAACTTGCAATAAAACCCTATGGTATATGGTAGATTATAGGGTAATAAGATACAATAAAACTATATGAATACATCTGACCAAAAGACTAATATCGCTCCTGTTTTGAAGGAAGCCCAAGCTCAGTAGTGGGACATCTATGAGCTGAGATGATGATGATGATGATGAGGTTAAATATAATCAAATTTTAATCAAGTTGTTATTTACTATTGTAAATACGAAGAAAAAGAACTTAACGTCTATTATTAATCATAAACTAATTAATGATTATAGAATTATGTGAAAATAACAAAGATTACTTGCTAGATGAATTGGTGATCACAGATCCATACATACATACATATCATCACGCCACGGCAGAGAGAACAGAGTGCCAGAGAACTCTATCTTTGCATACTTTACTCGCTTTCTCAACATTCATAATTCTCTTCATACACGCTCGCCGGTTTCAGCGACTCTTGACTCCACCTTCCTTCAGTACATGACCGATCTGGTCTAGGTAGACTAGTCTCGGTCTCCCCCGGTACCTACATCCTTCCACTTTCCCATTGTATATCTTCTTAACCAGACGTTCGTTCGGCATTCTTTCCACATGTCCGAACCATCGGAGCATAACCTTTCGCATCTTTACACCAATACTCTCTTTCATACCTACTCGCTCTCTTACGTCGTCGTTACGAATGCGGTCGGTCAGCCTTACTCCACAGATTTGCCGCAGATATCGCATTTCGACCTCATTAATTTTACTTTCATACTCTTTTCTACATACCCAACTCTTGCTTCCATACAGTAATGTTGGGACAAGCACTGCATTATGTATTACTACACGTGCTTTCTGGCTGAGCTGGTGGCTACCGAGAAATTGCCCCAAAGCTCCGTTCACTCTATTTCCCGATGAAATTATTATTAATTTATGATCACAGATGATGTTATTATTTTCTCAGATATACCTACCTAATATTATACCTTCTCTAGTAGTAGAGCTACGTTGCTGACAGTTGTTTGTAGTCATAAATGGCTGGCTCGTTAGATCATTACTACACTCTCGTAGAAAGTGAACGTTTGAGTAATAAAAAGTACTATTGAGCTTCGTTAATTGGACAAGGCCCGAAAGCTTAGGCGGCCCTAAGACCTTCACGGTAGACTGTGATTTGACTGTGCCCCTGGGTATTATAGAGAACCATCAGCGGCAGTTATCATTTTCCATCAAATGGGCTGTACCTTCTTCTACCACCAATGGTACTAAAGAAATCCCCTATAGCTCTCTTAGCCAAATTTTTATGACTGCCATAAGTCATCATCATCATCATCATTACAGCCCATAAATGTCCCACTGTTGGGCTCGGGCCTCCTCCGTAATGGAAGGGAAATTAACCTACTATACCGCGCTAGTCAGACGTGTTGGTATAGGGTTTTGTTTCGAATTTTCCTTCTCTCGCATAGATGTTATATGCGTTTTATATCCTTAGTCGTCTCGTACGATCACCCACGGGTAAAATAGTGAATAGTATTCTTACTCCGTCACCACACGGAATTGGACGCGAAAGGGAATGCGGCATTCTTTCTACATGTCCGAACCATCAGTGGTTCGGACATGTAGAAAGAATGCCGAACGAACGTCTGGTTAAGAAGATAAACAATGCGAAAGTGGAAGGATGTAGGTACCGGGGGAGACCGAGATTCACCTACTTAGACCAGATTGGTTACGTACTGAAGGAAGGTGGAGTCAAGAATCTCCGAAACCGGCGAGCATGTATGAAGAGAATTATGAATGTTGAGGAAGCGAGTGAAGTATGCAAGGATATAGTTCTCTGGCACTCTGTTCTCTCTGCCTACCCTGCAAGGGATATGGCGTGATGATATGTACGTATGTATGTATGTATCATCGTCATAATCATTCAACTTGTCAACGTTTTGTACTGGACGTAGCTTTCCCCCATAAATGAGTGAATAATGCCATAATCGCCATGTTTAATAAACAAGATGGCGATCGTAGTAAGATGTTATACTATTTCAAGGAGATGCTGCCCACTGTCTTGATAAAGTTACTTGTTGGAACAAAACTTGATACCTTCATTAGAAGTACTTTATCACAGAAAACTGCATTACGACTTGATGGAATGTTAGCTGCATTATTTTTCTTAAATAAATATGCAATATAATCTTTTCAGTTAGTACCCTAGTAGATAAGCTTATAAAACTCATCCGCATTTTTTCTCTAAAAGTTATATAATAAATTATATAATATAATAAATTATCTTCTTTTGTATAACAAAATAAATTCATAAAACAATAATTATTATGCGACCCTAATAAAGAGAATAAACGTTATTTAGAATTTAATCGCCCATGCCGGCATCTTGGATTCTCTGAGTGGGTAATTTATGATGCTTTCTCACTGACGAAACATGCTATTAGTGAATAAAAATACAACCAAGAAAACATAACATGACAAGACAACCATAAACGTGTATATTTTGATCCAAATTTCTTTTAATCTTTGTACATATTTTAGCATATTAACTAAAATGTTTAAATACCATACATACAAACTGCACAAATGGCGTAGTGGTTAAAATACCGAACTTCCGTACTAGTGCCGTGGTTTCGATTCTTACGTAAGTCAATGCTTTATGTGACCCATAAAGTGTTGTTCTGGGTAAAGATTATTTCCTTAGTGCAGAGTGATGTTTAAAAAAAAGGAAATATCAATAAAACAACAACCTGCTTTTAAGAAATTATCCTTGTATAGCGAGGGATTTTATAGACATGCAATTAACGGATACAAATTACTGCTATGAACTCACGACACTGAGACGGTGTACACTAGCAGCAGTCAATCCGTCATCATCATTCTCCTGCTCTTATCCCAATTATTTGGAGTTGACGCAATATATACTCGTGCATATTGTAAAAGCTATTGCCAATAGTTTTATGACCGACCGCCTGCCTGACGTCAACCCTCCTTGGGAATGTAATTGTTGACCAAACGGCATCAGGTGGTATTGGCCCAGGTCAATATGGAGCTCTTAGTCGTCTTTTACGACATCCACGAACAAAGTAAGTGTTGGTAGTATTCGTAGCCGCTACCACATAGCACCAGCTATGTATTTACATAATTTTGTATTTATGAATAAGTTTCACGCCATTATTCAAAAAAAAATATTTGTCCAAAAATTATCTTCTGAGTATTATATTTTACTGTAGCCTACTTATATAACTTCTTAAGCCTTCTGAAATATTTATATAGATAATGAAAAATAAATCCATTATTTTGGCACTTGTAACTATGTGCCATCAACTTGGCAAGTACTGAGGTTTAGTGGATAACTGGCATCATACTTATTGTTTGATTCCAATAATAATGAGTAAAATTTGTACACGGATTAGTAGTCCAATTAACAATTATAGCCACTGTCAGCGAAGTATATGACCAACCGCGCAATGTGCTTGAAGCACTCAGGAAATAGGAATGTTATGGAGCTCCATAACTGCAACTATTGGATATCCGAAATGAAAATACTTTAAAAGTTTCAAATAATATTGGATAAAGGCGCTATCAGTATGAACACTACAACAGGGTTGTCTTTTAACCATCCGAAATGAGTCTAAACGTAAGCCTCTCTAATGGGGAGAATACGATAATAACTACATTTAGCATTTCCCTGTAATAATTCCCTAGAAATCCAATATTCGTAACCAAAACAGATATTCTAAAATCCGTATTCATATCCAAATCGGAACTTCATATCCGTATCATCCCTATCAGGAATCTCTAGGTCAGCAGCAGGTAGTCAGCCATCTACAGATTTGAAATGAGTGTCATAAGCATCTGCTTAACCTTTAATCATTGATTAAGTAAAGTCCATAATCAAAACATTTGAAACGCAATAAACACGCATAATATATTACATATTTTTAATAAGACATCGATAATAAATTCTAAAAATAAATATTAAGTTGTAACACATAATGTCATCGATTAATAACGCTTCAAGTGTCAGAACAATGATCATTGTATACAAATCAGTAGACAACATCTAGTGATGTGATTTGACTAATTCCTTATTCAGAAAACTTAGGTTTTACTCGAGTAAAATGTGAGTGGATTTACCATCTGATGATGGTTCCTTCTTTAGCCCCGATTGTTGGGAATAGATGCAATTTGTACTCTTCTTCCATCGTAGATATTGCAAAAAAAATTGGCAATAGTTTTATAACCGGCCGCCTGCCTGACGTCAACTCTCCTTGGGAATGTAATTGTTCACCAGGCGGCATCAGATGATGATGGCCCAAATTTACGTTCAACCTTCGATTATTTTTTACAACACCCACGAACAATGTAATTGTTGGTAATATTCGTAGCCAGTACCACACAGCAAAGATTGAGTAGATTATTTTCGAATAATAATGTTTGTCTCTTATAACGGCCGAGTCCGTGAGTAGAGGACTTGCCATCTAGTAAACTTTCTAGTATTTCTACTAAAAATCCGACTCTGGTATTTATTACGATTTAGTGTAATTCTTAAAAAAACTAGATATAAACATAGAAATTTTATCGAAAATGCATTAGCAACAATTACGACCGAACTTCCCAATTAGTACACTTACAAATTCTTTTAAAACGAAATTTCTTAACAACATTTTAATCTATATATGTTTTCATACAATTAAATTATTTTATGTGCGACTTACTCGAGTAAAAATATACTTCGTATCCCATCACTATATTACCGACCACACTTATTAAACCCACATCATCAGTAATCAGGGCCTATGCTATAACAATCAAAGTAAATTTAATATGCATATACATGTTGAATCATAATTTCATATTTCATTGTAGAAAAACAAATACCTCATCAGTAATCGTATTCATCGTTAAACATTTTAAGAACATCTTTTTTTTTTATTTTGATGGTCGATTGTTATCTCTGGTTGCGATGTCATGCCACTATGTAATTATATTTGTAAGACTCTTGCTTATAGTCGAGATCGATGCAGGATAATCTTCTTCTTGAATACATGTTTAAATAAAGAGAGAGGATTACTATAAGGTTTGTATAACCAGTTGCTACATCATCATCTGTTCTCATATTTGTCCCCATATTTGTCCCAATGCTGGACTCAAGCCACCTTCACAAAAGAATACAAATTGACCTACTATAACCACACTGATCAGGCGAGTTGGTATACGGTTTTATTTCAAGTCGTCACTAGACTAATGAGATGCTTAAGTGCTATATTTCATCACTATCCTGTGAGTTAACTTAACTGTTAACTATTCGAAAACTGTAGTGACGTAGAGCTAATTTATGTTCGTGCTGCCGAATTTTAGTTCCAAATACGCCCACGGAGCGCTGTTCTTGTTTCTTACAAAATTTTACTGAAACTAAAATGTTACGTAAACTTTACTACAGAGTAAAATGTTCGTACTAGCACCTCTGCTCTTATCCCAATAACTTTTTTTTTTTTTTTTTTTTATTGGTGGGCTATGGGTGCGTCTCGCCCCGCCGAATCGGTCCGGGGTGACGGAAAAGGCAGCGCGTGACCCCATAGACCCACCGTAAAACCTTCTCTCTTCGCCGTGCGAGCGGACCACCGGTACTCGATTTTAACTTCGGTGGCCCGTCTTATCCCAATAACTTGGGGTCGACGTAATATATACTTCTTTTCCATCATACATATTATAAAAGTTAATGCCAATTGTTTTGTGATTGGCCACTTGCCTGACTTCAACCCACCTTGGGTATATAATTGTTGACCAAACGGCATCAGGTGTAGTGAGCCAAGGTCGATGTATAACATTTTGTCGTCTTTTACGATATCCATGAGCAAAGTAAGGATAAGTAGCGTTCGTAGCCACTAATCAGACACTAGTATAACTACAGTGTTTAAGTAATAGAAATCTTTTATTGCAAATTCACGATATCACACACAAATCGCCTCAATTAAAAATAAATCATTATAATACCAGGCATTTAATTATATGTAAGTAATGCCAGCAGTTTACAATTATACTCGCTACAAGCATTTTGAATGTTATATCCTATATGGGAATTTATATTAATTGAAAGAATTAACTTCCTATATCCACTGACAGAATATTTAATTCTTAATATCCAGTAATGGTACTGTCGTTTGCTGAGGTATAGTTTTCATCAAGCGCCAGTTACATTTCAATAATAGAATTCAGGTATGCAGTTTTCCATTCTGTTTATTTCACCATTCTTTAAGCGATGATTAACAATACGCTACCGAATATAAACAAGAAAAAGTCAAGAGTGTAGCTTGAGTTTGAATTTCTGCTTGGTCATATTATCTCCTTCTAAAGCTATTACTTTCCGTGTGGTGACGCAGTAAGAATACAATTTACCACCTTATCTCTCCCGTGGGAGATCGTAAGAGACGACTAAGGGATATAAAATGCATATAACATCCATGTGAGAAAAGGAAGAACGAAAACTTGAAACAAAAACTTATACCGATACGTCTGACCAGCGTGATATAGTAGGTCAATTTCCTTCCCATTATGCAGGAGGCTCCAGCCCAATAGTGGGACATATATGATGGTGATGAAAGCTATTACTATCAGAAATTAAAATAAGAAATTACAATAAAAGAATTATAAAAAGTATGAAAGCTATGAAATACAAAACGTAAAATAATCATATTATTTTTATGGTTCTGATATCAATATAGAATCTCTTAAAACTAACTTCAAATATTGTATAATGTTGCTTCGAAAGATTTTATAAAGTCGTTACCTTTAATGACTGTTACTCATGAATAGTTATAATACTATACTGATAACGATTTATATTAAGATAATTTCTTATATGGAAGTCAGTTTCATAATTAAAGATCGTAGCACGCACGATACTTGTAACATAAACATTCTACGACTTTGCTACTGTAATATTGTCACCTTTCGGCGATTTATTGGTTACTAGCAAACCCAGCCCGTTAATTTGTTTATAGAAGTCGATATATCACAGCGCCTCTTGAAAAATTCATATACATGCCAATTTTCATAATGATTGATCAAATAGTATCTGAGTTCAGTGATGCCATATATACAAATACCCTCTTTTATATATAGATCGCAACGACGACGTAAGAGAGCGAATAGGTATGAAAGAGAGTATTGGTGTAAAGATGCGAAAGGGAATGCTCCGATGGTTCGGAGATGTGGAAAGAATGCCGAACGAACGTCTGTTTAAGAAGATATACAATGCGAAAGTGGAAGGATGTAGGTACCGGGGGAGACCGAGACTCACCTACCTAGACCAGATTGGTCACGTGCTGCAAGAAGGTGGAGTCAAGAGTCTCCGAAACCGACGAGCGTGTATGAAGAGAATTATGAATCTTGAAGAAGCGAGTGAAGTATGCAAGGATAGAGTTCTCTGGCACTCTGTTCTCTCTGCCTACCCTGCAAGGAATATGGCGTGATGATATGTATGTATTTTATATAGATTACAATGATATTAATTCCATCATACATCTATCACCTTACGGATGTCTACTGTTAATACACTGATTTCCACTTCTCCTCAGAAGATAAATGATGCCATAATCGCCACACTTAGATTAGCAACCATATCTGGAGTTAAAATTTGCCAGGGTACTTAGTGTTAGTATGGACTCCTCTGGTGTTTCCTTAGCCGGAATTTACCACTTCCACGGGCAATTAAGGTGCTGACCATGTTTAACATCCAAAAATAATATTCAAAAAGTCATTGTCTAAGTGAAATTGTCGCCATCAACAGTGCTATGGCCACGAGGTATCTTGTGGGAACTTTGATGGAAAACGAAAACGTTGTAAATCACTTTTACGATATATATGATGATATTCACTACATCCCGTATTTCCGCCGCATCACATTACATAAAATACCATCAAAATTATCTAATATACACATACATACATATCATCACGCCATATCCCTTGCAGGGTAGGCAGAGAGAACAGAGTGCCAGAGAACTCTATCTTTGCATACTTCACTCGCTTCCTCAACATTCATAATTCTCTTCATACACGCTCGCCGGTTTCGGAGACTCTTGACTCCACCCTCCTTCAGTACATAACCGATCTGGTCTAGGTAGGTTAGTCTTGGTCTCCCCCGGTACTTACATCCTTCCACTTTCGCATTGTATATCTTCTTAACCAGACGTTCGTTCGGCATTCTTTCCACATGTCTGAACCATCGGAGCATTCTCTTTCGCATCTTCACACCGATACTCTCTTTCATACCTACTCGCTCTCTTACGTCGTCGTTACGAATGCGGTCGGTCAGCCTTACTCCACAGATTTTCCGCAGAGATCGCAATTCGACCTCATTAATTTTACTTTCATACTCTTTTCTGCATACCCAACTCTCACTTCCATACAGTAATGTTGGGACAAGCACTGCGTCATGTATTGCTACACGTGCCTTCTGGCTGAGGCGGTGGCTACCGAGAAGTAGCCCCAACGCTCCATTCACTCTATTTCCCGCATTCACTCTTCGCTTTATATCAGTGGTGTACCTTCCATCTTGGCTAAATCCACATCCAAGATGTACAAATTCATCCACTTGCTCTAGTACGTCATTACCTATAGTTACTCTTACATCTGTTCTGGCTTCATCTCTTTCAAAGACCATTATTTTGGTTTTGTTAACATTCACTTTTTCGTTGTTCACATTTCACGTTCATTATCTAATATAACACGTTAAAATACTAAGATATCGAATATAATACGAAAATATATAATATCTATGTAATAAGAAAAGAATAATATATAATACGAAAAGAACGCCACGCTACTAATGAGCGTGGTGTTCTTTTCGTTTTCAAATTGCCGTCAAAAGTTATATAAAATCTCCGGTTATATTAAATACGAGGTGGTCTTGGTATTAGCATGGAGACAATCGGATGTAGTTGACATCATTGTGCTGGCATTGACGCCATCACAGTCAACACGTCCTGTCTTATACGTGGATGGAATGTTTAGCATATGCAAGTATTCAATCATAACTTAAGCTTCCTGGATATGTTAGTTTTATTGTTAGAACTTAGACGTGATTCCACTATAGATGAATATAGCTAGGCTATATAATTGTATTATAGAGATTAGTGGCATCTTTGATTTAAATGCGATTAAGGGACGTAAGTAGATAGCATTACCGTAAGAGAACTTGCAATAAAACGAGGGAGAGAGGTTCGAGCCTTGAAGTAGTACTTACATAAACCGAAGTGATAACGACGTTGATCAATTTATCAAGCCAATTAATTTGCTCTTAGGTTAAGCAACAATTATCCAGTCTATATTATTAGAAAATATTTTGTATAATTAAAAAATATTCCCATGAAACTCTGGAAGCAAAAGGGAACGATCCCTGGTAAGTAATCGTCTATGCCATACTAAAGAAAGAGTGACTATATTTTTTTTTTGTAAGATAAATCGAGTATTAAAGAATATATTATCTTTTACATACAAATTACAAACATACTTAAACAATCATTGATAAAAAGGTTGCGCAAGAATTTGATTTATGAGGGAAATGAAACCATGACTCTTGGCATGAAAGATCGCTATTTAGACCACAATGCCATCGATCAATATTATCCATGTGATGACGGAGTAGGAATATACTTCACCATCCCCTCTTATCCGCGGGTGACCGTAAAAGGCCACTATAGGATATAAAACGCATGTAACAGCTATGCAAGAGAAGGAAAACTCGAAACAAAATCCTATACCAACACGTCTGACCAGCGTGATATAGTAGGTTAATTTCCCTCCCATTGTGAAAGAGGCCCGTGCCCAACAGTGGGACATATATGAGCTGAAATGATGATGATGATTATGATGAATATCAACTATAATATCTGCGATATTTACAATATCACGGACAATATAGATCGGTTAGAAATAGCCTTTACATTTTTGTTTTCTGCCCGCTCAAAACATTTTTTGTGCATTTTCATATTTAGATATATTGATATTAGTAAGAATCAGTGTAAAGAATTGTGGTGTATCAAATCAATAAAAAAATAAGATGTAATTTGTGTCTGTTAATATTATATTTTTGAAGTCCCCTGCTAACCATTCATCCATCAGACTATCGGTATGTACTGTTGAACATAAGTCTCCCCAAGCCAGCGATTTACGAAATGTGAGTTTTTATTTATGTCTACAAATTCCACTCATTAGTCGTGAATTCCATCTCTACAATTTGCCTGTAAAGATATTCCTCTATATATGAGAATATAGAAGATATATATAATATACGAGTAAGCCTAGGTAACTGTGGTAGTTGCCACCGAGTTCTTTGACCTGTGTTTATGACGAATACTATTCAGGGTATGAGCAAAGACAATGTATCTATTAGAATTCGGTGCGCACACACGGCAACTATTTTGCATGTAATAATATAAAGTTTAATAAAATTTTACGACTTTCTAGTGCATTTGCTGTTTTAAACTATTAGTATGCTACGTCCCTTTAAATTTGTCAGCACTATAGACAGTTTTACGTCTCAATTAACTCCTCTACATACCATTTTATGCATGTTGAAGTTCAATAACTTTATTGTTTGGGGCATTTGTATGTATGGGAAGGGAACTAGCGTTGCATAGTATGTTGTAATTTTTTTCTTTATGTGTACTGAATATCACAATAAAAAATATCAGTATTTCTCTGTCTATTTGTTTATCTGTTCCTAAAAAAGACTGAACTGACTTTGACTTCAATAACAGATTTCTAATTATTATAAGAATTAATTAGGTTATTTTTTTAAAAGGAAAATTTAAAATATTAAAACGTTTGAAGTTATAAATAAATTCTTACTCAATTATGAAATTATAACTAAGTATTTTATTATTAACTTCTCGTATATTACCTGAATTGTTTATTTTCATTTTATCAAAACCCATATAGACAAAAAAAAATCTATCAATAAACATGTAATTATCAATTAAAAATAACCTGACTGCACAAATAACGTAATGGTTAAAATACCAATCTTCAATGCCAGTTCCGTGGGTAGGGATGAATCGATACTACCCAGTACTCACATGGTATCGATACTCTCCAATCAATACTACTACTTGTAGTACATAACACTAACTTACGATACTGAGTACTGGTATCATACATAACTATCATACGTATCATACATACATACATATATATCATCACGCCATATCCCTTGCAGGGTAGGCAGAGAGAACAGAGTGACAGAGAACTCTATCCTTGCATACTTCACTCGCTTCCTCAACATTCATAATTCTCTTCATACACGCTCGCCGGTTTCGGAGACTCATGACTCCACCTTCCTTCAGTACATGACCGATCTGGTCTAGGTAGGTGAGTCTCGGTCTCCCACGGTACCTACATCCTTCCACTTTCGCATTGTATATCTTCTTAACCAGACGTTCGTACGGCATTCTTTCCACATGTCCGAACCATCGCAGCATTCTCTTTCGCGTTATGTATTGCTACACCTGCCTTCTGGCTGAGGTGGTGGCTACCTTGGGGTACAATGCCAGAAACCTCCACGTGGTGTACCCTGGGTGCGAGCGACAGTCCCCCAGATCCTTCTGTCGAATTGTCGCTCGTAGCGAATCTCTGGCGCGAGGGGGGGTTCCCCAGCAATGGGTTGAGCCCCAATTCACTCCTGACCCTCTAATTGTAGAGGGTACAGGAGGCGAAATTTTGGACGGGCCCGGTCACTCATTAATTTGAGGGCTGGGCAGGCTTATGCCACCGACATATCGTAAACCTGATATCTTGCTTCAAAACATATTGTCATGAGGCGTAGTATCAGGATCGAGGGTCTTGGCTTAACTGCCCGGACCGCGAGGAAGACAACCTCTATAAGGAATTCGACCTTCAAATTCGGAAATTACCCAGAATCTTAAGTTCTGGCGTGCGGCGAAAGGATGCATGGCAGATGGGCTGTTCTGTTCCTAGCACGCTCCAGCCAGGGTACTGACTGACCCCCTTTTTTTTTTTTTTTTTGTTTACGCTGTGGAAATGCTTTTGCGCACATCCCCCGCCAGTGACAGACGGGGGGGTGTGTGGGACTCGCCGGCCATGAGATTGACGACCGGAATACCCACTAAAACCTAACAGCGGTCCCTTCCGCGCTTTTACGGGATGCCGGAGAGATCGTCTATTGAAATTCTATCCCCGACACCCCTACGCTTAGCCATCTGGCCACGACCAGTCAGCCGTCAAGGCGGTGGGAGGAGGTGCACGTAGCGGCGCCTCCCTCTCCCTGGTCGCCGCCGGCGGAGCGAGTTCGCAGACGCGAGTGCTTCGCGTTCTCGCTCCGCGGCCTCCTTTGCAGAGATGACTTCCTCGCAAAAGGAGGCCATCGACGTCCAGTGCCTGTCGCTGTCAAGCATCTTGTTGATGACGGTTGACAACGACAGGTCCGTTCCAATGACCGCCGACAGGTCGCGGCGCTGAGGCCCCCAGGCGGGACATACCTCCAGGGTGTGACGCGCGTCATCGATTTGCGCGCCACACTCATGGCATCCAGGGGCCTCTTCACGTTCAATTCGGTGCAGGTACTTACCGAAGACCCCGTGTCCGGTAAGTACCTGCGTCAGCCTGAAGGACAGGTTGCCGTGCCTTCGTGTCGTCCAGCGGTACTGACTGACCCCCTGGTTGGTAAATGTAGGCTTGCCCGGGTACAGGGATCTCTACCCGGGTCGACGATATATTTCTCCCAGACTCGTGGGAATCAATATGGCTTTTTCTCTTAAACCTACATCAACACCACCACAAGACGGGAATCCAATGGATTCCCACTCTACGGCCTTGCTAAGCCAACAGAAAACTGGCACAAATGACGCCTCGTCCTCAGGACTTGAGTCAGACTCAGTGCGCGACGAGGGTGGCTCCCCATCGCCTAACGAGATAGCCACCTGGCGCGAGGACGCCCGCCGAGACGTCATCGCTCGTTGAGTTACGCGGCTAGAGAGGCCTAGACACGGTGTTGTTACCGTTGAGGCCCACCGGCCCCTACTGATGGAATGGATGGAGCGGCGGCACGGGGTCCTCTCCTTCCGGCTGGTACAGGTATTGTCGGGGCACGGTTGCTTCGGCTTGTACCTGCACACGGTCGCTTGGAGGGAGTGGACTCCGTCCTGCCATCATTGCAGTAGTGACGAGGATACGGCGCAACATACGCTCGAGGTATGTCCGAGCTGGGACGGGCAGCGCCGTGACCTCGTCGCTGTTATCGGTGCCGACCTGACGCTGCCAGCTGTCGCAAAAGCGATGGTCGACAGCGTCAGGAACTGAGACGCGGTCGCTGCCTTCTGCGAGGCTGTCATCTCGCAGAAGGAGGCGGCGGAACGAGTCCGGGAGGATTCCCGTGACCCGGGCCGCCGTCAGCGGCCGGGGCGGCGCAGGTGTGAATATCTGCGCCTGATGCCGCCCTTTTTTTTTTTTTATTGGTGGGCCATGGGTGCGTCTCGCCCCGTCAAATCGGTCCGGGGTGACGGAGAAGGCGGCGCGTGACCCCATAGACCCACCGTAAAATCCCCTCTCTTCGCCGTGCGAGCGGACCACCGGTACCCGATCTTTGTCTTCGGTAGTCTGCTCGGCGGTTTATCCTCGCAGGTTCCTCTCGTCGACGCCCCGACAGATTTCGCCGTCGGGGCGTCGCCCTCACGCGATGGCCTCGCGTCGGGTGATTGGACAATTCCCCGGTCCGATCACCCGAGGCCTGGGTTAGGGCGGCATCAGGCGCAGGTATTCGCGCCTGCGCCGCCCCGGCCACTGGCGACGGCCCGGGTCGCGGGAGTCCTCCCTGACTCGTTCCGCCGCCTCCTTCCGCGAGATGACAGCCTCGCAGAAGGCGGCGACCGCGTCCCAATTCCTGACGCTGTCGACCATCGCCCTCGCGACAACCGGCAGCGTCAGGTCGGCACCGATAATAGCGACGAGGTCGCGGCGCTGGCCGTCCCAGCCCGAGCATTCCTCGAGCGTATGTTGCGCCGTGTCCTCGTCACTACTGCAATGATGGCAGCCCGGAGTCCACTCCCTGTACACGACCGTGTGCAGGTATTTCCCGAAGCACCCGTGCCCCGTCAACACCTGCACCAGTCGGAAGGTGAGGACCCCGTGCCGCCGCTCCATCCATTTCATCAATACGGGACGGAAGGCCTCGACGGTCACGATACCGTGTCTAGGCCTCTCCAGCCGCGTAACCCAACGGGCGATGACGTCTCGGCGGGCGTCCTCGCGCCAGGTGGCTATCTCGCTCAACGATGGGGAGCCACCCTCCTCGCGCACTGAGGTAACCCGCCGGTAGAGGTCGGAGAGCATCTCCGCCTCCAACGCTCCGTTCACTCTATTTCCCGCATTCACTTTTCGCTCTATATCAGTGGTGTACCTGCCATCTCGGCTAAATCCACCTCCAAGATATACAAATTCATCCTCTTGCTCTAGTACTTCATTACCTATTGTTACATCTGTTCTGGCTTCATTTCTTTCAAAGACCATTATTTTGGTTTTGCTCACATTCACGCGTAGACCCCTTTTCTTACAATCTTCTGTCATTGTGTCGACTAGGGTCTGCAGGTCAGTCGCTGACTGTGCCAACAGGACTGCATCATCTGCATAGAGCAGAGCAGTGACCACTGAGTCGCCCATCTCGACTCCCACATTCATATCGTTCAACCTTTGGAGAGATTTATCCAGATATATGATAAACAGCCTGGCTGACAGAACGCACTCCTGCTTAACGCCGATATTGACGTCAAACCAAGGCGACATTCCATCATCCAGCCGCACACAGGCTCTACAGCCCATGTAACTGGACTGCACAGCCCGTAGCAGTTTACCGCTAATACCATACTCCGGTAAAATGTCCCAAAGTTCCTTTCGTACAACCGTGTCAAATGCTCTCTCCAGATCCACAAAACTGCAGAAAACCCTCTGACCTAGAGCCAGATGCTTCTCCACAATATTGCGCAGAGAGAACACTTGATCCATGCATCCCCTTCCACTCCTGAAACCTCCTTGTGTCTCACACAGTAAACCATCAGGCACCATCCTCATTCTCCTTTCAATAATTTGGGGTACTGGTATCGATAGCGATAAATCGATTCTATCGAGTACTCATATGGTATCGATACTACTACTATGGTATCGTATAGGCAGTGACTCACCCGCGCTGCGTTGTAAAGCGTATGTTGACAACCGCAGACCTAAAAAAAAACCGCGTTACACGGCACGACCGTAGTGTTTGTAAATATGCCTCCATTGTCTAAAGTATGGCAATACTCTCTCGTTTACTTTGTGTATTGCAAATTTATGAGTACATACTCCAAAGTATCGATACTTTGATCCGATACTACTATCGGGTACTAGTATCGAAGAGAGAATAGTATCGTTTCATCCCTAGCTATCGATACTTTGATTCGATACTACTATCGAGTACTAGTATCGAAAAAGAATAGTATCGTTTCATCCCTATCTGTGGGTGCGATATCTATGCAGGGCAATACTTTGTGCGATACACAAACTATTGGTTCTGAGTCTGGGTATTATTTTTCTGCGTTAATAATATGTTTATAAAGTCACTCACAATACAAGCATTATTTCCTTAGCATAGAATAGTGACTATAAAAACAATGTACTCTAAGCTTATGATATCTGTTTACACTAGGTCAGGGTAGAAATCTGAAAGCTTAAAATCTATAACTTCATAAGTCCTATAGGTACATAACTTGCTTAATTAAGTTTCTTCGCCATAAATCGTTCTAAATGAGGCAAGAGCATAAATTATTAAGACACTTAATGGTTTCTTGTTTAGTATATAAATAAGATCTCTTATTTAGAGACGTAACCCAACAATTTTTGACGGTAACTGGTTCAATTCCCGAATCATACGGCATTATTCACTGTGAAATACTAGGTAATTGCAATCATCATTATCTCAGCCCATATATTATGTCCCACTGTTGGGCTTGAGCCTCCTTCAAAGTGCGAGGGAAATTGATCTACTACACGACGCTGGTCAGACGTGTTGGTACGTGGGGTTTTGTCTCGAGTTTTCCTTCTCTCGCATATATGTTATATGCCTTTTATATCCCTTAGTCGTCTCTTACGATCACTCATGGGTAAGATATGGTATGGTGAATTCTATTCTTACTCCGTCACCACACGGAAAATAGTAATAGCAATAGGTAATATAAAATTCGACTTTCGAAAGATCAAGTGGCTTAAATACCGGCCTTATATGGTGAGAGTCTTCGGATAAATTTCCAAGTAGTAGGTACAATCTCTTATGCGATCCAAAAATAGTTATTGTCTGAGAATAAATTGTGCCCATTAATTGTATAGTTACGCCACGCCCCGCCATATCAGTCTGGGGCGACGGAAGAGGCGACGCGCGACCCCATAGACCCACCCTGCAAAGCGCCTCTCTTCGCCGTGCAATCGGGCCACCGGTACCCGATCTTTGTCTTCGATGATAGTTATACAGCCCTCACGATACAAAAATGTATACCTTAATGCAAGGTGCGATTTTCAAAATAAAAATTATATTGCCATTATACTTCTATCTACTCTTTTATGTGTATTAACAATAGACAATTGTAGAAGCTATTTGGTGGCGACTTAGAATACTTAATCTATGGGCTATAGAACCTGGGAATATTGAAAAGAAACAACACCTGTCCAGTTGATATGCAAGGCATATACTTTGCTTGGAATTCTGTTAAATATTTATCAGTGCATAAACATGTAAATTTATCAGTGCATATGTACTTACATATTGTAAATATAAGTTACATTTTACTTTAAATCTTTTTCTGTTTACATCAATTTGGCACGAATTGACGATTGCGAAAGTGGAAGGATGTAGGGACCCGGAGGAGACCGAGACTACACTACCTAGACCAGATTGGTCACGTACTGAAGGAATGTGGAGTCAAGAGTCTCCGAAACCGGTGAGCGAGTATGACGAGAATTATGAATGTTGGGGAAGCGAGTGAAGTATGCAAGGATAGAGTTCTCTGGCACTCTGTTCTCTCTGCCTACCCTGCACGGGATATGGCGTGATGATATGTATGTATGTATGTTGACGAGTAAAATTTAAGTAAATAGAATTATTGAGGAAAAACAGGCTCTTCAACTAAAATAGTATTAATAGAAGATATACAGAGGCAATGCTAAACATAAACCTACATTCTGTATCTATTGGCAGATTTATACTACCGACGTAGCAACTAATTAATTGCCTGAAATGCATTTATTTGTCTTCGCAAACAAACATTTATTTATCTTTGCAATTAATACAAGTTACTAACTATAATTACTGATAATTATAATGAATAAATACGAAGATATGTGTAGTGCAATAACTACGATAAGTGGCTTAAGTATTAAATGCCTGTGATTATTTTTGTGGGTTTAATTATCACCAAAGTACACAAAATAATTGTGTTTGCGAACTACAAACGCTTAATTCTGCTGTAATTTGTGATGGTTATTGTTTGTTTATAAAGTCCATCACGTTATAAGTATTTATTTAATGAATTTGTATCTATGGTCATTTCCTAAATAACCTTTTAAAAATCATAAGTAAATATAAGAAAACATACATGCATATCATCACGCCATATCCTCTGCAGGGTAGGCAGAGAGAACAGAGTGCCAGAGAACTCTATCTCTGCATACTTCACTCGCTTCCTCAACATTCATAATTCTCTTCATACACGCTCGCCGGTTTCGGAGACTCTTGAAAACAATTTTAGATTTTTAGAATGAAAATCGATTTTTTTATTCTTACGCCTCTATCTTCAAAATGGTAATTAGAAGTGGAGCAACTTTACGTATTTCTTTATGTATTTTAGTTCCACCTTCTTAGACCCATTTTTTTCTGAGAAAATCAGAGATAATTAAAGAAATTTACAAGAAACGTCAAAAGTAATTTCTCTTGTTAGGCACAATTTTTAACTTCTTCTGAGAAAATCACAGACGATTGAAGAAATTTATAAGAAATCCCAATAGTTATTTCTCTTGTTCGACCTAATATTCATAGTTAGGCCATCCCAGAGTCAGCAATTGCATAATTAAACTACTGAATCAACGAAGTAATCATCCAAATATCTACATAATCATTCTCCTGTACTTATCTAAATTACTTGGGTAACCCCAATACAATATACTTATATACTTCTCTTCCATCGTACATATTGTAAGTTATTTTGAGTAAATTTTGACGGCCAGCTTGCCTGATATCAATCCTCGATAGTAATGTAATTGTTGAGAATTGACCCAGATACTTAATCGTCTTTTACGACATCCACAAGCAAAGTAAGGATTGGTAGTATTTGTAGCTACCACATAACAGCATCGACATATCTATACGACATCAGGTAAATGAATTGTTCACAACCAATAACATGTTAAAACACCGCAACTAATAAAGATCTTGAGTGCCATTACGGTGCTAATTAAAACACAAAGGAGTTTCAGTTAACAAAATAAAACAACACATGGAGTGTCGACTGAACGACGTGACGCCTTAAATAGTTTAGCAACTACCCGCCTGTAATTATTGGCGAGGGAAATCCGAATGCGCATAGCTACAGTGTACCGCAGTGCATAGCATTAGTTCCAACATGTTATATATTCATCACGTTATATTTTTTAACTTGATTGAGCAATTTTGATATGCTGTTTATGTTCTTTATAGCTTATATATATTTCTCAAGGCTCTCATTGGGTCAAGTCTCTCTTATAGTCTTATAGATGAAAGAAAATTTAACTGTACTACTGTAAGAGTAACAATAGGTAATGATGTACTAGAGCAAGTGGGTGAATTTGTATATCTTGGATGTGGATTTAGCCGAGATGGAAGGTACACCACTGATATAGAGCGAAGAGTGAATGCGGGAAATAGAGTGAATGGAGCGTTGGGGCAACTTCTCGGTAGCCACCACCTCAGCCAGAAGGCACGTGTAGCAATACATAACGCAGTGCTTGTCCCAACATTACTGTATGGAAGCGAGAGTTGGGTATGCAGAAAAGAGTATGAAAGTAAAATTAATGCGGTCGAAATGCGATCTCTACGGAAAAACTGTGGAGTTAGGCTGATCGATCGCATTCGTAACGACGACGTAAGAGAGCGAGTAGGTATGAAAGAGAGTATTAGTGTAAAGATGCGAAAGGGAATGCTCCGATGGTTCGGACATGAGGAAAGAATGCCGAACGAACATCTGGTTAAGAAGATATACAATACGAAAGTGGAAGGATGTAGGTACCGGGGGAGACCGAGACTAACCTACCTAGACCAGATCGGTCATGTACTGAAGGAAGGTGGAGTCAAGAGTCTCCGAAACTGGCGAGCGTGTATGAAGAGAATTATGAATGTTGAGGAAGGAGTGAAGTATGCAAGAATAGAGTTCTCTGGCACTCTGTTCTCTCTGCCTACCCTGCAAGGGATATGGCGTGATGGTATGTATGTATGTAAAATTTAACCAATCAGTTTGGTCGAATAAATTCCCACAGGGTTTTATTTCGGCTTTTGCTTTCTCTTTTTTATTATCCCTATATATCACAGTTATTGGAAAGAAAGAAAGAAGACGAAAGAAGCTTTTATCGCTTACTTTTGTAAGTCACGTCAAGAAATTTGAAGATTAATAAACTAATAAGTATTATAATTTCTTTTGCAAATAAAAATAGTTTCATTATAATCATCTCAACTCGTATGCTTCCCACTGCTGTGCTTCCAGAATGAGATGGAAAATGACCTACTATACCATGTTGATTAGACAAATTAGTATAGGGCTTTATTTCGAGGCTTTTCATCTATCTTTAGCTATCTACATATTTAGAAGTTTTTTACATCCATCGTATTTATACTCTGTGTCCACACGAAATAGGCATAGATAAAATATTAGTAAATAAATGTTCTGTTGTAAGCTATTTAGAACCATATATTAATAAATAAAACATAAAAAGTAAAAATCAAAAACTCAGAAAATGTTGACTAAGGTATTCAGTTACGCTAACTGGAACTTTTTAACTGGAATGAAAAGAAATGATGATATATCATATTTTTAATCGGTCACTAAAGAAGTTTTGAGCACTCAGTCATAGTGTTCAGCTCTTTAACAATTTATCAACCGCGTCACGCTACATCGCACAGTACTAAAATAGCAAAACAGGACAAACTCAAACCGTAATCAAAGGACGGAATCAAACGGCGGCACCGTTACAGCTTTGAAGTTTCTTTTGTAAATTTGTCTTGATGCCATTCCTATTGCATGATTTACATACCAACCTACACGCTTCTTTGAGAAATAACTGACTTTGAACTGAGCATTTCAAACGCGCCAACTATCAGCGGTTTTGCTACTAAGATTGTTTGTAAACTTAATATTAGTCAAGAAGAATTTCAACTTCTAAAGAATTTTATGTTTGTTATTAAAATTTCCAAGCAAGGCATAGCCATTATTTGTGAATTGTTATTTTAAAACGTCGGAGACATTAACGATGTTAAAACGTGTGTCGTTTTCACTAAACTCCTTGTCGGAGAAGTAATAAAGTTTGGCCAAAACGTTGAAGACGTCACGAGAGTGCCGACAGAGCAGTGATTAATGAGATGTGACAAAGCGCTCCCTCCCTCTTCCCCTTACTTCCCCTTAAATAATATCATTTAACTCTGAGACAATATTTGTTTCATTAATACAGCCCAAGGAGTCAATGTATTTTTTTAATATCACTAATTAGTTTATCAAAGTTTATTAGTAAAAAATTGAAAATCTTTGGGAACCAACTTCTCGAGCCGAGTGTCACAGGTTCAAACAGGACAATTCTTTTCCTTCTAAGTCTGAATGTTATTTGTATCCGTTAATTGTAAGTTTAAGAGACTCCTCTGACAAGAAGAATTTCTTCTTAGTACGTTTTGTTATCTTTTACAAAAAATATTATGTAAAGCTATTTTTACGGATTATATCGCGTTTGTATTTGATTTTTAAATCTCGACGTTTCGAACAGTACAGCGTGTGACCATGACCAACTTGGTCCAACATGGGAGTAATACTCGACTGTGGAAGCATCAAAAGAATAAGCAGCAGTGCGCAAAACGTATAACTCCTTGCAGTAACCCTCCAACAAACGGCCGCACTGTATAGAAGTCTATAGTAGAGAAGTGCTTCTAGTTGTTGACGGCGAATGGCTGAATGATAATTACAATTCATCTCAGCTTATTTGCGTCCCAATGTTGGACTCAAGCCACCACCAAAGTGGAAGAGAAATTGATCTATTACACGACACTGGTCAAACGGGTTGGTTTTATTTCGAGTTTTCCATCTCTCGACGTCTGTCTTTATCGACTTTTATAATAAAGAGTAATATCGATACCCACGGGCAATAAAGGGGGTGAATTATATTCTCACTCCATCACCATATGGAAAGATAATTCACATTCATTCATTTCATCATCACAATAAATGCATAAAGTCTCTCCTTTACCAATTAATTACTGCTCATTGTAATTTGCCGTGTAGTGATGGCGTAAGAATACAATTTACCACCTCCTATCTAACCCTTTTTTTTTTGGTGGACCATGGATGCGTCTCGCCCCGCCAAATCGGTCCGGGATGACGGAAAGGCGGCGCGTGACCCCATAGACCCACCGTAAAACTCCTCTCTCTTCGCCGTGCGAGCGGACCACCGGTACTCGATTTTTAACTTCGGTGGCCCGCCCGACGGCCTCCAATCTTACCCGTGGGTGATTGTAAAAGACGACTAAGTGATGTAAAATGCATGTAACATATATGCAAGAAAAGGAAATCCCGAAACAAAACCCATTACCAACACGTTTAACAAGCGTGGTGTAGTAGGTTGATTTCCCTCACATTATGGAGGAGCTCAGCAGTGGGACATATTTCAGATGAAATGATGAAAATGAGATGAATTGTATTTTTAGATTAAACACATGTTTATTTCTCTCCAAAATTCAAAATTATACACTCATCTGCCGTCTAATGAACTATAAAACATAATTGATGAAAAACAAGAGAATATATGTGTCGTGATATATTTATTATTTGCTATAGTTTTAATTAGCAATAGGAAATTGGTTTTATCCGTGGGCCAAATGTATGTAGAGGAAATTAGTTTTGTAGTCTTTGAAGTTCTAATTTCTGTGTTCATTACTAGCCAATATTTTTTTTGTCACACAAGTTTACGGCCCACAATTTTAATAAGATATTGCGTATCACTTGCCTCGACTGACGATCTCGCGGACGTGGGACGGACAGACATGAAAGGATTTCAGATGTGTCTATTTTCACCCGCTTTGAACCGACTCGTACATATTTATTTTGTTGTTTGTTTTCGCAACTTTCAAGCTAAAGGAGAATGTTCGGACGGATTATGATATCGTTTTAGAAGGTATTTATTTCGTTATTTATTAATGGTATAATAAACTCAAGTTTGGTTGTAAATCTTAAGTTTAGTACTGCAATATATACATGTTAACTTCACAAATATATTTTAATTAACTAAAATAGAACAGATACCAATAAAGATTGCTTTATCGTCGACAATTTTGATGGAATTTTCAGATATATAAATATATTTTATGTTTTAGTCATAGGTCTTAAAAATAAAACGTAAAAGCGTTTCACTCATCATCAGTCACCTACCCTTATCCCAATTACTTGGTGTCGATACAATATGTACCTATTCATATATATTGCAAAAGTTATTGGCAATAGTTTTATAAGCGGCCGCCTATCTGACGTCAAACCTTCTTGTCAATTATTTATTTTGTGTCTGAAAATGAAATAAGCAAGAGAATTATAAAGTTGGGCAACAACTTTCATCA
This sequence comes from Lymantria monacha, assembly GCA_905163515.2. NCBI lineage: Eukaryota > Metazoa > Arthropoda > Insecta > Lepidoptera > Erebidae > Lymantria > Lymantria monacha. Next base: position 21,206,500 of record LR991099.1, read on the forward strand.
TAACTTAGTGATAAAGTCGAAGCGAAACTTGAAATGTAAAACACATATACCTACTATCAGAAATCTACTCCCGTATTAGCTTTATACAGTCACCCGTTAAAGAGAATCGAGAATCCAGTCACACTGTACAGACGAAAAATATCCCAAAAATTATAATAATACAAATTTTGAATGGCCTGTAATATAATTTTGTATTCCGCATTCATCACCAAACGAACAATCTGAACATCTGTTACAAATTATTCAAACAGTCAAACCAGATTCGTGAATGTCAGGTAAACGTCACTAAAGTTGGTTGTACGTGACTGGAATCCAATATACTTCGAGCTCCGACTTCCCAATCACGCTTAACATGCCCTGTAGGATACTATATCTACCTTTACACTCTATATATTACGCTATTAGTAAAAGCCTCCTCTATTATAGAGTGTAAAATGGTCTGCTATCAAGTTATCTAAACGACAAGGCATAGGGATTTATTTTGAAATTTCCTTACGTTAATCATTGTATTATCTGCTTATATCATCCTCAATAATCTTTTGCTACGTTATTTTATTCTTTTCAGCTTATTTAGCAGCTTTTATTGGTCACAACACACACCTCCATATGAGATAAATTAATTTACATACATACATACATATCATCACGCCATATCCCTTGCAGGGTAGGCAGAGAGAACAAAATTATTTATTATTTAAATTAATTTACTAAACTAAAATTCCTATAGTATAGTGGAAGGACCACGCTGTGGACAGTTCTCTTTCTACAGCCGTAGGCCGGTCCGTCCGAGGTAGTACCACACTCTCCCAGAAGATCGACCTCTGAGTAATGGCAATGTGCTAATGTGCTTCGTTCGGTTTGCGAGAGAGCCGGGAGCTCAACTGGCGTGGGTTTGGAATTTGTATTGGTAGGCAGCGGCCTAGCTATACCATTGATATTGTAAAGCTCAATGGGCCGCAGTGACACTTCCCATCAGGTGCGCTCGTTTGCTACCATAAGCTATAAAACAAAAAAAAAGGTTGGCATAGAATTTTATTACCAAGTATCCCTCTTTTGCAGTGATATCAATCTATTTTATGGACAAGAAGAGAAGAGAGAATTGACTATTATTTTCTTATTCCACCACCACATAGATGGTTAAACGTATACAGGTAGAGCCAAATTAAATTATAGGCGCTGTGAATATTAGTCAGTAATAGAGAAGTTAGTATTTAAACTAAGGTTTTCCATGTTAGGGAGGCAGTTAGTTTTCAATTCTGTTTCCAATCTCTAGCCTTTTCGAATACTTGTTACTCTTAACTAATAGAAAAGAATAGTAATTGTTTTAATTGTTTGCCGAACGAACGTCTGATTAAGAAGATATACAATGCGAAAGTGGAAGGATGTAGGTACCGGGGGAGACCGAGACTCACCTACCTAGACCAGATCGGTCATGTATGATGTACTGAAGGAAGGTGTAGTCAAAAGTGTCCGAAACCGACGAGCGTGTATGAAGAGAATTATGAATGTTGAGGAAGCGAGTGAAGTATGCAAGGATAGAGTTCTCTGGCACTCTGTTCTCTCTGCCTACCCTGCAAGGGATATGGCGGATGATATGTATGTATAGTAATTGTTTAATATTTGTGACTATGCATACCTATACAAATGGTTTTTCATGGATATTGCTTGCTTAATTAGTATTTCATTTGAACCTTATAATTGTTTTAGTAAGTAAATGAATTTAATATTCCTAATCATTTATAGAAAAAAATCAACAATTTTATTTATTTTAAGAATAAATACCACAATATACCACGATGATATATGACAATATAATAATATACCACGATGATCAGATGATTGATTACTAGATAAAATATACTTTGCTCCAAAGTTTGATCATAAAAGTGTGCTTATCGTAAGCTTTTGCGACACCCACGATCAATACTCGAGTTGATAGTATATATGACGATGCCACATTGATTATATGAATAATCATCAGCCTATCAGCGTTCAATGTTAAATTCAGGCCTCCCTAAATAGGGCATAGTAGGCGAATTGTCGATCACAGTTGCTATTATGAGTTTTCCAGTAGATTGCTGCTCTACTTTACCCAGTTTTTTTTTGAGCAGGCTCTGGTATGGGTGAGCTCTTCTTATTTTTATTATTACTTCGGCATATATAAGATTGCTGTGTGACACACCAGTTACTTACCGGATCTTCGAAGTTTGTGGCCGCTTTCCAATCCAGTGATAGATTATTTTGAATTGATTTGAAAAAATGTATATAAAATTTGCAATATAAAAACGCTCTTAGGAGCTAATACATAATAATTTATTTGATTTGATTCAATTTGAGTATGTATTCTAAACACATCACCATATGGTTCATGAATAATAATTGATACATACATCACAACAACATTTTACGACCGTCATTCCTTTACAAAAAAAAACTACTCGCATTAAATTCAAAGAATTGATTTAAAATTTAGATTAGTTCGAGTTGCATTGCGTTCATATCTTAACAAATACTTTTCCAAAACTCATGATAAAAACATTCATAATTTACATCTTCAGTCTCTTTAAGTAATTTTGCACATTAAACAGCTGTAAATAAATTAATTTTCCGTGTGGTGACGAAGTAAGAATACAATTCACCATCTCCAAAGACGACTAAGGGATATAAAATGCATATAACATCTATGCAAGAGAAGGAAAACTCGAAGCAAAACCCTATACCAACACGTCTGACCAGCGCGGTATAGTAGGATAATTTCCCTCCCATTACCGAGGAGAGTGGGAGAGAGTGGGACATATATGGTCTGTGATAATGATGAAACAAATTAGCGCTTGTGGTACAAAATACAACATCCATCCATCGATCAGCTTTTGAACTTCATTGTAGGACCACCCTATTGACAGTTTTCTGTTTACAGTTGCAGGCTGGTGCGGGCGGGATAGTACTTCACTCTCACAGAAGATTGACATCGGAGCGATGGTATTGTGCTATTGCGCTTCGTTTGGTGAGTGAAAGAACCAGAAGCCCACATTGGGTGGGTTTGCTTGATAAGCCTATAGCAGCCTAGCTATACCCTGATATTGCTAAGGCCCGTGGGCGGTAGTAACAGTTACCAAAAGTGTGCTGCTTGCCCGCTATAGGTCAATGTGTATTTTAAGTTTTATATAAGAACGCACTGAAAATAGAGAAATATGAAAGTCAACAAACTAAACGTTAATAATTATCATTTAGTGCACTGTCGGTTTTTTTTTTATTTTTCTTATATAAAATTTGTATGTGCGGTGTGCTGACGGCTATGAATACTACCAACCCTTACATGGCTCGTGGATGTATTAAAAGATGACTAAGAGCTTTACATCAACCTGGGCCAACTCCAGACGACCGGTAATAAAACTATTGCTGATGGAGAGTACATATCGTGTTGATCCCTTTTTTTTTTTTTTTTTTTTTTTTTTTTTTTTTGCGTTGGCCTATGGACGTCGCACCCCGCATACGTACATATCGTGTTGACCTCAAGTAATAGGCAGGGATAATGAGGAGATATGTAATTCTATCCACCTAAAATTTTACTTAATTCTACCACTTATGACCCTCTACCAAAGTGAGACCATCTCAGAGTTTTGAGTTTTACTATAAAATAGTAATAACACTAAAACACAACTTACGCCATTTGACGCTATACTTTACTTGTTGACAACTTTATAATAGAAGTGATAATTTTTTTTTACCGTCAAAATATTTATGATTTACAAACATACTCGTATATATCAAAACTGATGTGACAACCTGGGTCGTACATTCGATTCAAAGGAGCCGCTATCTTTGATCTATCCGATTGAAACCGTTACACCGCTATTTACAACTGAAAATATTAATAAAAGTGTTTCAGGCTGTTATGATGTATATATAGTACCTAGAATACTATAAACAATTTTGATTTCATTTATATTCAAACAGGATGTGTATCATAGTAATAGTTCTGATAATAAAAATATAAATAATTGTTTTTATTTCCTTTTTTTTATTGCTCGTGGTGAGAAACGAGCAAGCAACACACCTGACGGTAAGTGCTACTGCCGTTAATGAACCCTTACAATACCAGGAATACAGCTAAAAAAATTCCCAAACCCACCCAGAAAGTTCGGCTGCCGGTTCTCTCGCTCACCGAACAAAGCATAGCAACACATTGCTACTGCTCAGACGTTGATTTTCTACGAGAGCGTGGTAGATAGTAACACGAAGAAGAACCCTAACTGTAAAACTGTAGAAAAAAAACTGTCAACATTGTAGTCCTTTTTTTTTTTTTTTTCTTTTTTTTTTTTTCGCAAGGTGGGACCATGGATGTAGTCGCGCCCCGGAAAATCGGCCCGGGGCGACGGAAGAGGCGGCGCGCAACCATGGACCCACCCTGCAAACACCTCTCTTCGCCGTACGAGCGGACCACCGGTACCCGATCTTTGTCTTCGGTAACATTGTAGTCCTACCACTACATAATTTGTCAATTATATAAACAAAAAAAAAAAAAAAAAAAAATAGCAACTTGGCCGCCGAGTAGATAATAATGAACTAAAAAAAAAAAATACAATAGAATGATAAGGTCTCCATGTTGGCATTTATCTGACTACAGCCACGAGTCGATCCTTCTGGGTAAATCGACGTCGAAAATCGATGTAAGCAGTGGCAATGTGCTTTTTTATTTGAGTGAAGGAGCCGTAAACCAAACTGCATTGCTGTTGTGTTTCGTTCCGTGAGCGAGACAACCAGACGTCCAACTGGGTGCGTTTAGACTTTTTAGCTGTAGCCTTTTTTTTTTTTTTTTTTGCGGTGGGCTATGGACGTCGCACCCCGCCAAATCCCACCTCTTCTTCGCCGTGCGAGCGGGCCAACGGTACCCGATCTTTGTCTTCGGTGGCCCGCTCGGCGGTATGCCCTCTCGGGCTCCTCTTCTGTCCGACGTCCCGACAGCTTTCGCCGTCGAGGCGTCGTCCTCACACGGTGGCCTCACGTCGGGTGACCGGACAATTCCCCGGTCCCATCACCCGAAGCCTAAGCCTGTACCCTGGTATTGCAAAGGTCCATGGGTGGCAGTAACACTTATGATCAGTTGTGCTGCTTGCTGGTTTGCTACTATAAGCATTAAAAAAATTAATACATCGTCACTTATTTTATATTGGAAGTCGTAAATACTAGGTGCCGGGGGAGACCGAGACTAACCTACCTAGACCAGATTGGTCATGTACTGAAGGTAGGTGGAGTCAAGAGTCTCCGAAACCGGCGAGCGTGTATGAAGAGAATTATGAATGTTGAGGAAGCGAGTGAAGTATGCAAGGATAGAGTTCTCTGGCACTCTGTTCTCTCTGCCTACCCTGCAAGGGACATGGCGTGACGGTATGTATGTATGTATGTAAATACTAGGGTCCAACTAAGGTAGCACCAGGGATGTCAGCAGCAAAATTATAACAGCACCTGCGATTACCAATCTATTTCAGAGCACTCATCCCCAGCCCGGACTAAATTATATAAATCTGTGGCTAATAACTGTATAGTAACATAAAAAGTAAATGCGCCTTGCCAGAGTCGTGATTATTACAATTGATCTTTTAGAATTATATGAACATTGAAAGTTTTATGATGTATGTATGGATACTTGTTCTTTTAGGCAGGCTATGGATCTCCGGCCTAGGCTATGGATCCGTATTTTGCTCTAGATTATTAGCAGGACAACATATTCATTCGACAAATCAATTATCTGGTCTAAACAAGTTGCCAGAAAGTCATAATTACCACTATATACACTAATAAATTTATCACGTTTTAGTACTATGGTAAACAAAACCTGCATGAAGGGTTATCTCAAGAAAATGTACTTTATCTCGCTGAACATGCTTTCCAATTTAACGCTTAACTACTTAGATCATTACTTTCAAACAAAACAATTCTGTTTTATAATATACTAACTTCACTTTCGTGGATTCTAGATTTACGATATTCCACGATATAGTCATGAATAATCTCTAATTTAATAATATCCATAACGCATAGATTACGTTTTTTATTATGTAAACAGTTGTCATGACGACGGTGACTATGTACAAAGCTAGACGGCTTATTAACTATATTTTTGACTTTGGCGGGAATCTAAAACGTCATGTTGTGCTCTTGTATTATATTCGATATCTTAGTGTTTTAACGTGTTATATTAGATAATTTTTATGGTGTTTTATGTAATATGATGTGACAGAACAGCTGGGATGTAGTGAATATCATATAAAAGTGCTTTACAACGTTTTCGTTTTCCATCAAAATTCCTACAACATACCATTAACAGTGTCACCATAGCAGTGTTGATGGCGACAATTCGACTGACTGACAGATAATGACTAACTTGAAGAGATTAAGAACGTGAAGATAATTATAACTCGACACTGGCAAAAATGGCTCGTATAAGTAGCTGATTGCCAATACATAAAAAGAAGAAGAAGAAGAAGCTGCAACTTAACTTTGACATTGGCTTAAGTATAAACAGAGCCACAACAAAAAAAAAAAAAAAAAAAACTATATTTTACCCGATTTGCTAACAGTTATAAACACTGCTCCATTTCTAATTGATATACATTTCTTGATGAAAAGACTATTTAATAGATACAATAATATTTTTGGTATGCAACTGTTGGTTCCTAAGAACGTTCAAACAAACAAACTCTTCAGCTTTAAAATTTGTAATATAGATAAATCTACAATAAATTGAATAAACAGTGTCTTTTTGTTATTCTATATCGTAGTCAACACCGGTTCGCTAGATTCATCACTGCCATGCGATAAATTCCATTACAATAAATTATGTGAATGCTACTACACGCTAACCACTTCAGTTGTCATCACAACACCTATTATAACATCTTATAAAATAAACTATAAGAATCGTTTCTTTAAATTTATTGTTAATTGTTATATCCGCAGAGAACGGATATATATTTTCATGAATTATTTCAGGATTACTGAAATAAATCGCTTCAGAGATGCTGTTAGTCAATTTAAAAATAAAAAACTTTTAACATAATTTTTCTTAGGTTTAGATAATAGTTAATATAATAAGTTTTTTTTTTAAATAATATGTCGACATGAATATAATTAAATATGGCATTTAAAATACTTAAATATTGTTTAATTATTTCTAACTAATAATTCAATTATTTTCTCCATGTCATTAATTATTATTAGAAGGATATAGGTACCGGGGGAGACCGAGACTAACCTACCTAGACCAGATTGGTCACGTACTGAAGGAAGGTGGAGTCAAAAGTCTCCGAAACCGGCGAGCGTGTATGAAAAGAATTATGAATGTTGAGGAAGCGAGTGATGTATGCGAGGATAGAGTTCTCTGACACTCTGTTCTCTCTGCCTACCCTGCAAGGGATATGACGTGATGATATGTATGTATGTAATTAATTATGAAGAATACGATTTATAAGTCCTCCCTTTCAAGGGAGTAGGTACATATGATAAAAGATGGTTAAGGAATATAATAATAATATATCATCAGCATTACAAGATATTATAGCTGTGTGGTAGCGGCTACGAATACAACCAACTCTTACTTTGCTCGTGGATGTCGTAAAAGACTAATAAGAGCCTTATAACCTAGGTCAACTCCATCTGATACCGTTTAGTCAGCAATTATTTTCTAAAGGAGGGTTGACGAATGGCAGGCGGCTGGTCATAAAACTATTGCCAATAACTTTTACAATATGTACTATGTAAGAAGAGTACATATTGTATCGACCCCAAGTAATTGGGATAAGAGTAGGAGAGTAATGATGTATGATAATAACATTATTACAAGATAAACTCGCCATAAAATCCCTAACTAATCTGTCTTATTAAAATTATATATATTTATGTCTCTTGGTACCCATTAATAAAAATAAACTAATTTCCAACATTAAAACATATGGGTTAAAAAGTGTTAAAAATAACTTTAGCTTGACCAAAATTTAATAGACAAAATAACATGAAAACGTTTTGTCCATTTAAAGGAAATAGGTTATAAAATATACTGCACATATTATAGCTGCATTTTGATGTCATTACCCTGTCCACCCTAAAGCAAAATGGCTGATACCATCATTATGCTATTACTATGAATAGGTACCCTACCCTGTCATCTAGACACCAATTATATTGATATACGTAGAAAAATAACATTGTCGTTGTATCTCAATTATAAACCATACGTACCCTAATAACTTTTCTATTCATAGAAAGCATACTTGTATATCGATTCAATTAATTCTCAAAGAGAATGTACAAAGGGTTAAGTACGTTTAATAGCCGGTTTAACGAGAGCCACTTTATTTAGATTGTCTTCGTCTCGACCCCATAACATAGTGACGTTAAAAATCACCGAATGAATTAGGGTTGTGACACTATCTATATCGATTTATCAACAACGATTAAAATTCCAGTGTCCATTGCTTAATGGAATCTTAGAAAGTCATAAATAAAAACATTTATAAATGTTATACGAATGGAAATAATGTCAGTAAAATATGTAAATTCTTAAGTACTGTAAGTATCAATTACTTTATCGCTCTGGGTATCTGAGAATACAAGTTAGAAAAATATTTATTAAAATAAAATTAGATACATAATTTGTAAGAAAGTATCGATGGTGGTTTACTTGTGGAACACTTTACTTATTCAAACAGTGTCGCTGGGGAGGAAGCGACCGTCATGCGGTGTTCCCTAACAAGACGGAATTAAATACGAACGTATTAGTCTACAGCGTTCTCGTCTTACGCGTTTTAATAATTTAACTTTTATTCACTCGACGCGCTTTCTTGGAACAGACGGCGCTGTGACGCGATTTTTGATTAGAACCGACGAGCCGCACGAATGATTTCCTTTAGAATAATATTTCAATAACGCAGGAAGACCACGCCGTCACATCATAGATGATTTTGTCCATGTCAACGTCTTTTTTATTTGTTTTAGATGAACAAATACATCAAAGAAACGTATATGGATTCTATAAAAGGAATCGAAAATTTCAAAGACGCGCTTCTTTTGTGGTTACTGTGTGTTACCATTATGTTGAACAAAATATTGAATGACCTCGACGGGCGGGGATAAAAATATCGACGGCCAAAAGTTTAAGGGAAGTAATAAATCTACTTAATTAGTCAATTCACTGAAAACTTTGATTGAAAAACTTTGTGGTTATGATTGAAATTTAGCGGTTGAGGGCTGTGTATAATGTTAAGGTTTCAACTTACGGGCTACTTAAATGAAACTTGTAAAATACATCCTTGAGTAAAAAAAATAACACTTCTCTGCTACAACGGAATAAAATTGTGATTTCAAACGAATATGAGGAGAAATAAGATTTACCGTACAATGACCCATTACTATCCCTTCCTTTAGAATCTGAGTAGGTAACGTCACTTACATTCACGAAAGAAGAAAATATTAAATGAACACCGTAAATCAACCCATCAAACTAGCATGGTATGATAGATAATATTTTTTATCTATTTATTTAAAAACAATCATATACTATCTTTTAACATTTAACTTTTAAATACGACAAAAGCCTATGTTGGCTTATACGCTTATAATTTTCCTTTCATTATGGATGAAACTTGTTCCCAACAGTGCTTATCGCACTGGTCAATATTTATTTTGTTAGGAAATTATGGTACTAAAAATTCAGCATTGTCACGATAACGTTTCTGCCTCATAAAACAATCGTTAGTTTTATGACGTAATATATGAATTCCAACTAATGCAAGTTGTCGTGATCCAAGCAGTACAGATCGCTTTTGACTAAACTCACCTTATTACAAACATTGCGACAAGTGTCCTCAGCTTTATCGCAGCATGCCGTTATATCTGTAACAAATAAATTATTTAGAACAAAAATGTTTTATAACAAAGAAGTTATATGAATGTACGCAAGGGATCCATCGGTCGGGAGGTAACAGCTGCTGCCTGCCACCACAATAAAGTAACCGTGACAGTAACAGATGATGGTGTAAAGCTTCTGATCTATTACCTCTAACGACCCCCTCTTATTCATATTTAACAATATGTTTGGATATGATAAAGGCGTAATAATAATATTGAATTAATATTTTATCTTTAGATCATAGTTTGAGTTAGCGGCAAAATCATGTGACTATGAAATTAGGAAACCACATTTTGGATTAAGTAAAATACTTTTCGTATGGTGACGGAGTAAGAACACGATTCACCATCTCACCAATCTTACTCATAGCTGATCGTAAGACGACTAAAGGATATAAAACGAAAATAATTTCTATGCAAGAGAAGGAAAACTCGAATCATATCAACAACGTATAGTAGGTTAACATCCTTCCGTTGAAGGAGGCGCGAGCCCAATAGTGGGACGAGTAAGAGCTGAGATGAAATTACTTTTTCCAAATTTATTCAAATAATATCTAAACCTACGTCCAGTAGATAGAAAGAATCTCACACCCTATTGAATATAATATAATGTTAAAAAATAAACGCAAAATATACAATATTTATTTCTCACCATTACTTCTTATTGACAGTAGCCACTTACTCTAAAATTATAAAAATTAATATGGACCGTTGAATAATGAGGTGTCCGAACTATTAGATTCGAAGGGCATCATACTGGAGCTATTTCTTTCATGTACCTACCATTCTTTTTATATATATAAAAAAAATTAAAAGAAATAACAATAACAGACAAACCCGCTGAGTTTTTTGCCGGATTTTCTCAGTAGTGGTCTAGTTCCGATCCGGTGGCAGTTTATTAGATTAAATTAAAATGTTAATACTGACAATATGTAACTGCCCTCGCAGGGTTTATACATAACCGGGCTGAGCGTTATTTGCTATGCTGACGACACGCTCGTCACAGCCCGGGGCAGGACACTCGAAGAGGCGGCGAGCCTGGCCACTCTCGGCACCGAGGAGATGGTCAGGCGAAGTGAGACGCTGGGGCTCAGGGTGGCCCTAAACAAGACGGAGGCCCTACTATTCCATGGGCCCCGTGTGAGGCTGCCCATCGGCGCCTCGTTAGTCGTCAACTCCATCCACATCAGTATCCAGGCCCATATGAGGTACTTGGGTCTGGTGCTCGACGGGCGATGGTGGTTCCGGAGCATTTTCATCAAATTACTCCCCGGCTCGTCGGCGCGGCGTCCGCCCTTTCTCGACTCATGCCGAACGTGGGCGGACCCAGTTTCGAGGGCCGACGGCTGTATGCGGGGGTGATCCGCTCAATGGCCATGTACAGCGCACCCGTGTGGGCGCGGACTCTGAACGCCCAGCTCAGGGCGGTGCTGTGGAGGCCACAGCGAGCCATGGCGGTCAGAGCCATTCGCGGGTACCGCACGGTGTCTACCGAGGCGGCATGCCTATTGGCCGGGACACCCCCGTGGGACCTAGAGGCGGAGATGCTCTCCGATTTCTACCGGCGGGTTACCTCAATGCGCGAAGAGGGTGGCTCCCCATCGTTCAACGAGATAGCCACCTGGCGCGAGGACGCCCGCCGAGAAGTCATCGCCCGTTGGGCTACGCGGCTGGAGAAGCCTAGACACGGTGTTCTTACCGTTGAGGCCCTCCGGCCCGTACTGATGGAGTGGATGGAACGGCGGCGTCCTCTCTTTCCGGTTGGTGCAGGTCTTGTCGGGGCATGGTTGCTTCGGCAGTACACGGTCGTGCGGAGGGAGTGGACTCCGTCCTGCCACCATTGCAGTAGCGACGAGGACACGGCGCAACATACGCTCGAGGTATGTTCGGGTTGGGACGGGCAGCGCCGTGACCTCGTCGCTGTCATCGGTGCCGACCTGACGCTGCCAGCTGTTGCGCGAGCGATGGTCGACAGCGTCAGGAATTGGGACGCGGTCGCCGCCTTCTGCGAGGCTGTCATCTCGCAGAAGGAGGCGGCGGAATGGGCCCGGGAGGATTCCCGTGACCCAGGCCGCCACCCGCGGCCGGGGCGGCGCAAGCGCGAGTACCTGCGCCTGATACCGCCCTAACCGACGCTTCGGGTGATCGGACCGGGGAATTGTCCGGTCACCCGACGTGAGGCCACCGCGTGAGGACGACGCCTCGGAGAGGAGCCCGAGAGGGCATACCGCCGAGCGGGCCACTGAAGACAAAGATCGGGTACCGGTGGCCCGCTCGCACGGCGAAGAAGAGGTGCTTGCTGGGTGGGTTGATGGGGTTGCGCGCCGCCTCTTCCGTCACCCCGGACCGATATGGCGGGGTGCGACGTCCATAGTCCACCGCAAAAAAAAGCGTTTATACATAATAAATGAATTAGAATTTGAGGGAAAAATACGTAGTACAATCTGAAAAATTTCGGGTACCATACTTATACAATTAAAGTTAGTTAAATGGGAACATGGTGGGTGTAGAATGAATTGTGCGTATATGAATGTGTATACTTGCGTGTATAATATATTTTATGAGGATCGCGTAATAACTTCTACTGAGATTTCAATATTACTGTAACATTGCTGAAGAAGGCATTCTTACGTAATGAATTTGTATTTATATGTGGTTAAGCAATCAATGATGAAAATTTTTGCAGAGATAAAATGCAATTTGCGCGGCATTTAAGTTTATGATGATAAAAGTTGGGAATACATTGTACAATATTTGGAAGTCCATTCATTTTAGACTACCTAGTATTACATTTATTCATTTTAGACTTACATAGCTATTACTCTAACTGCTAAGCTGCGATGTCTTCCAGACAGTGATTTTTGTAGAGACATTTAACACGTATGATCACTAGAGTCCTTAATTAATAAAATCGAATCTACATTTCTATGATTTTCAAGTATTTAAGTTTAATTCCTTAATTAAGTAATCTGTTGCCTAAAATTAAAAGCTGACATTTAAGAGAAGTATATTTCTTACAATATTGTAGAGTTCTATAATTTTATTCTTTTGAAGTGAAAGCTTCTTTTGGCGCACCGCACACAGATTTTTTTATGAGCTGTAAATGAGGCTGATCCGTCACGCTCTGAGGTGAAAGGCTCGATCAGGTGAATTCGGGACCTCCGAGTGTACCCGAGTGGGAAAGATACAGTCAGCTGCTCTTCACTGTGTTTACTATATATTCAATTTATATGTAATAATTGTTATTATTAATTATTATCAATTATTCAATAGCTTTCAGTACCTAATTATTTTTGAGGTCTGAATATGGTATGGTCACTCCCATACATGCTTTTTTGTATTTGTTTTTTTTTACAGGTTTAAGTTTTCACTTCTATCGGCGATCCTCATGACTGCTTTGTGAGTGTTTTTTTTACGAAAATATTACAATTAATTCGCTTAAAAAAATTAAAAAAAAAAGATCAAATCGAAAAATATAAATACGATAATTATAGATATATTATTTGCACAATATATCGGCAATACTATCTATCATTGCAATACTTAATTTATAGGTACTATTTAGGTAGATAATGATGCATTTCTTTATCTCAAATTTATTGATTTTTAAACACCTACTATACTTATATCAAATTTATTTATTTTTAAACGCGTACTTATTTTTGTCTATAATGTTATTACACATAAAATTTATTTGTATGGTAACGGAATACAATTCATCACTCCCTATTTAACCCATGGGTGATTGTAACAAACGGCTAAGGGATATAAAACGCATATAACATCTACACAAGAGAAGAAAAACTCGAAACAAAACCCTGTACCAATACGTTTGACTAGCGTGATATAATAGGTCAACTTCCCTCCCATTATGAAGGCTCGAGTGCAACATTAAGACAAAACGTGTATGAGCTGAGATGATGATGATGATATTAATTTCGCAATTTAAAACATAAGCTGCTAGATCAGCAGCATATTACTAGTAATATAAAGTAAATAAGCTATATTTTGCATATATTACTAAAGAAATTACATTCAATGACAGTAGAGAAAGCTGAAATATGTTTATTAAGTTGTTGGCAAACTAGTTTAATCAGCCAATCCCCTTGAGCCTGATTTTGTTAGAACCAAATTATAGGAAATATACAAGCCTGTGTATGTAATAACTGCAAGCGACACGTAATATATTCTACTAAGGATGTGTCCACAGTCTACGTTAGTGGTCTATAAACTATTTATAAAAACCCGATTACGAAGCGAAAAATGATGTCACAAGTGGGATTCGAACCCACACCTATTGGGAATCCAGCCCAATCGTGCTGCCACTTACACCACCGTGAATTATTGTAGGACATTCAAATCTCGCTTCGTATCATATTTTCGTCTTTAATAAGACGTGTGCCATCTACCCGACAATGTTTACACATTGTATGGATTTAATACTTCAAACTAAATAATTAAGCATATTAAATGCTAAATGTCAGTAATTTGAATAACAAGGTTGTGTCATCGTTTAATACAATTCTAACTGCAAAGTTTATATATAGTTTAGATAGAGTTATGTATATACTTCACGGTGGTGTAAGTAGCAGCACGATTGGGCTGGATTCCCAATAGATGTGTGTTCGAATTCCACTTGTGACATCATCTTTTGCTTCGTAATCGGGTTTTTATAAATAATTAAGCTTATTAAATGCTAAATTTAATTTGAAGGTCTGTAAACTATTTCAAATTAACTTAAATATTGGATTTTAATATGCTGGAAATGGGTTGAATATGCCGATACATTCATATTTTAAGTAACTGAGAAATAATACATTTTATACAAGATTATCTAATTCAGATTCATTTTTACTTCTTTAAGTAAATACTTTTTTTTCTTTAAAGAAATTTAAGCAAAGTTTCTATTTTTAATGTATACACATCATATCCATATGGGGAACAAGATAAAATAAGACATATTATCACGTCGTCCTTAATGTTGTTCAAAATCACTACAAAGCAGATGTCATAACTGGGGGAGAAGAAAACTGGAAACAAATCGTAATACCAATAATATTTGACCATCGTGGGACATTATACTAATAACTATCCTATCCTAAAATAGACTTGTACCCAACAATGAGTCTCATACGAGTTGAAAAATGAATAATGTGAATAAATGTATCAAAAAATATTACTTTCTATAATATATAATTCAAATTATTATAATTGAAATCTACATGTATTGCAGAATATAAACTATTATCATACCAATTTTCAAGTAATATGTAACCGTCATTTATGCGTGATTTGCGACACAGACAAGCAAGCAGAAAAAAAATTACAAAGATCAGCTGAATATATTCTTTAATAATTCTGACAACTCACATAGTATATAATTCCATATTATTTATATAAAAGAAAATTATTATTTAAAGTATTTATATAATTTTATTAGTTTTGTACATTTGTTTTGCTGCTATCTTGAAGAATATTGATTACTCTTTATATAACCCTTTTAGAAGTCGGTTAATTACTCACTTTGTTCATAAGGTATATTGGATACTTAAGTTTCAAATTCATTTTAATATAATTATTTTTTACAGCCGCATATATAAAATCAGAAAGTCAACAATATTATCATCAATGTGTTCGGAACTTAATCTTTAGTGAAGTGATATCTTATGCATATTATACTTAATAGATATTACTGTAATGTACCATGATTATATTGTCGCTATACCGGATAATCACTTCATATTATTCATGCAAAGTAGAAATATAACCTTCATATTTTATTATATATACACCAGGATAGGAAAGTTCAGATTATATACAAACTGAGTTCCTTAAAGTTTGATGATTCTTTAAATAAATTCTTAACTATTTAAAAAATATGAAAAATAAAATCCTATGGATGTATAATTGATCCAATTGTAAACAAAATCCAAAACCTGATATTTTTCTTGTCTGTAAAATGTCTCTAATATGAAACTATGTTTTGGATATTTGTCAATCGACCAGAAACCAAACGCTGTATATATTCTATTTAAAGTTTGTACACAAATAATTTAGAATCTTTAAATTATTGTAATAATTAATATCACTTAACTACAATTATTAATTTACGTCATATCATCAATTTCAGGACATTCTGTTAAAAGAATGTTTTTTTTTTAATTATTTTAAACCATGCACGTAAATAACTCGAAATACTTAAAAAAGGATATATAAGAATAGGAATAGGAATGCCCAATAAGGATAGGAAATATATATAAGAATGGGAATACCCAATAAGGAAATAGCTATATAGTACCAGTATATATTATATATTATAGTATATTTTTTTCGTGTTTTATTCATGTTTCGTTCTTCTAGTATCAACTAGAAGAACGAAACATGAATAAAACACGAAAAAAAACACACAATAATAAAAAAAACGAATGAATTAATAGTGAAGAAAACTAACTGCATTTTTTGTGTAAAATATATTGGCCTATTAATAATTTTCTCTTCATACCAGAAGCGGGATGAAGATATTTACTGATCGAATTCCAAGTAAGATGAATGCAAATAGGAGAAAAGGTGAATCATCGCTCTCAATGTACGATGTTGCCAATACCTATATAGGCAAGTATAATTTTCCGTTTTTAGAATATCTGTATGCAATATTTTAATTCATCTACTCCGTCCGACTGATGGTGGCCTAAAAAATGTGTCCATACTAGCCTTCTTCAAATGTGGTGACGGATTAAGAATACAAAGTTTCCTAACTCTTTATTCTCTTGTATGAGTCTTTAAATCCGGATGAGGGATCCCCGATACATTTGGTGACCACATACTTCTGAGACAATTATAACGCCTGGCAAGTGTAGTAATTATGTTTAAAATAAAACTATTCACGGATCACGGGAGGACTCCAGGGACAGACACCAGTGACCATGAACGCTGTAAAATGTTCGAAATGTCGGGAAATTAAAAATCAAATACACAGGGGTTGATGTCGCTTAGCTTACTTTAATTGGGTTGAGAGCCCTCAGTGCTCATCCATAGTCCGCGTAAAGCTGGTAAAGACATCTGCGGCTAACAGCTAAACACACAAAATATATCTGCCTCGGGAGATCTTCTCCACAATAAGAGGAAAATTAACTTATTATATCACGGTAATGAGACGGGTTCATAATAGAGTTTCATTTTCAATTTATCATTATTTTACACAGATATACGAGTATATGCATATTATATCTCTTAGTTATCTTTTACATCACCCACGGCTAAAGTGGGGGTGATGAATTGTATGTTTACTCCGCTACCATACAAAAATTACAGTATTGATGTTTTATTATTTTATTTACCTTGTCCATTAACACAAGCTAACGCAACTGCAGCAAATATGACACTGGATTTCCAAATATTTCCGTTTCTTTTAATACTACAGCAACTTTTAATGGCCGCCATATTTTTCTTTTAGTGTTCTTCTTCATCTGTGAATGAAAGATAAAAAAGTTTATTAGTCATATTTATTACAAGTTTCTTTATATTATAACCAATATAAAGTTAAACAATTAGTCCATTTATTTCTTTTACCTCACTAATTTCAGAAATAGTCGATCCTATTTCATATTTTTGTATGCTATCCATGCTTATTAAGAAAGAAATACATAATAGTATAAAAATACTTATAAAAACAGCTTTATAGATAACCAAACTAAAAAATAGAAAATAACTTTCATTAAATTTTATTGAAGAATATATGGTATTATAATTGGAAAATAGAGATAGCGACATCTATCAAGTCACGCCAAAATCTCAGCCAAGGATATAAAAAAGTTACCAATTCTTTAAAGATAATGGGACAAATTCTTGTATTGAATGTATTGTCATCGGTCCTTACCAACAAAATAGAAATAAAACCTCTTTCTAGTTTCTACAATCCCAAGTGTTTTACTTTCATACAAGTGAGAATTATATATGTGCTAATAAATTATATTCAGCTGTGATTTAAATTGAATATTTTGATTAATGTTATTATTTTATACTACCATATTCCTAAATATTAGTGAAAAAACTATCCTATCCTTTTCCAGTCCTTTTATTATTTTATAACTAATTACATATTTGTATTCAATAAAAAACTTTTTTTTAATGATGCCAAAGAAGTATTAACTTCACACGCGTGTACATAAGTACACGCACCTATTTCTTTTTTTTTACATCTGGTGTATATGTAAAAAAAAAAATAAGTATAAATATGTATTACTACGCAAATACGGCTATATATGAAGGCATAGGGGACAAAGAAGGTCAATTAATAATAACAAAAGTACCCCTATACTGTAAAGGACCATTACTAATGCGTACATATGCTACTAGCACAGCATTCATGAATCATCATGGCAGATATATAGTACCAAATATAAATAAAATCTCAAATAAAGTTTGTTATTTTTGAGATCTTATTTGATGAATGGCGTTAACGATCTTATAATTTTGAATGATGGTCTCAAAATAAATATAATTCTTTTAAATGAGACCGAAAATAGTGTTACCTCGATTCTAGAGAATGACGGAGAGTGAAAGACTCCACGTGCCGTTATATGTATATAGTCCGTTCAAGTCAAACCATAGACTGCTTGAAAAATGTCCCACTCATCATCATCATCATCATCTCAGCTCATGTATGACCCACTATTGGGCTCGAGCCTACTCCATAATAGGAAACTTAACCTACTAGTCCACGCTAGTCAGGTGTGTTTGTATAGAGTTTTATTTCGAGTTTTCCTTCTCTTGCATAGGTTTAATATGTGTTTTATATACCTTAGTAGTTTCTTACACCTCATTGACAATAAAAAGCAAAATATAAAAAACAGAGCGTCTCACTTTTGTTTACTGGAGCCCGAAAATCTGATTCACTTTATAAAAAGAAAAATGAGCTACCAAATAATAATGTAGCTTTTTATAAGATAACACCTTGAGTACAATACTTGTAAAAAAAAGACATTGTACCAGAGTACGATGGCACTAATACGAGTCATGCATTAGTGAGAAATAGACAAATATTTACCAAAAATTTTACTTGCCAACAAAGAGTAAACTGTAGATAATAATTCGGTGTACGTAGTGGAGTTGAAATTTGTCACATTACCGTCTTTATCGTCGTACTGGGACTAATTAAGTATGTATTTCCGTTTGTACGAACGACACGAGAAACATGTGTATTTGTTGTACTTGATTATCGTATACACATGTATTTCAGTATGATGAGAAACTTTTGTTTTTCTTTTGTTTTTTTTTGTAATCAACGCCTCGCACTAATTAATAAATCTTTGTTTCACAGGAGACTTAAAAAAAAATACTATTTACAAAAACAATTGCATCAGAACAAATTTTTAGATCGCACAAATTGCCGTGTGTGAGATTAGAACCTTAAGTTGTAATAGATCTTATACTTGACTACTGCGCCATTTGTTTGGTAATTGTTTTAAATAAATTATATATAGAAATGTTGTTAGTTCGACTGTGTTTTTGTTTGTTATAGTGACGTTATCTGCTTGAGGCTCTTAGATGCCTTTTCATGGGTTTTAGTTGTATTTTCGGCAATAAAAGGAGGTTGTGGATTATGTTTTCTTACTCCGTCTCCACACAAAATAAGATAGTCATTTACAGAACTTAGATTAAATACGTTTACCGTGGCAGTTGATAAAATCAGTTAGGTGAACAAGGTAGCAATAGTTTCTTAAAAAACCACCAACCGGCACCACCGCCAACCGGCAACACCACCAACCCGCACAACCACCAACGGGCTGTTAAACGTGTCGATTAAGGCGTTATCCTTTTTTAGGCTTTATATCCAACAGCGAAACATTAGCCTTAATTGATGAATTGGTGACTTAGGAGGATTAAAAAAAAGGTGTAAGTTTTTTTAATATAGCCGTACAATGAATTGCAAAAAGTTAACGCCTTTTTTACTATTCCTATGAGTTATTTTTAATTAATACATCGTAATAGTTTCTCTCCCAATTTGTACAAATGGACGGAATAAAGATACGTGTCTGTCATTGTAAATAAATGAACGGATTAATGAATCAATTCCGAATTAATTAAAATTAGTTGCCAAGAATTCTTTTTTAAATAAACATCGATTTTTGAAACACACTAAAATCATTGATCTTTTAAATTCGTTACAGCGAAACGTCGAAGTTTTTTCAATAGAAAAATACTTTGATGTATTTTCATTTTATGTGTTTTGATTTCATTCAACCATTTGTTTGATAATACTAGCATAAATAGATTTTGAATGAATTGATAAATAACATTGTTATTTTATTTATTTTCTATTTAGTGTGATTTGGAAGATATATTTAAATATAATAAAAATAATTAATAAAATAATAAAAAAAAAAGGTAAAAAGAGAAACTAAGGATCCGACCAAGCTCCGCTTTGTTTGGATTAGACTGCTCGATTTTCAAACTGAGCTATGTCTATTTTAACAACTAACCAACACTTTCTTACCCATCGTAAAAGACGACTAAGGGATATATGCAGGTAACATCGATGCAAGAGAAGGAAAACTCGATATAAAACTCTATTTCAGCAGGTATAATCAGGTTGGAATAGTAGGTCAAACACTCTCCTATTGTCAAGGACAGCCGAGCCCAACAGTTAGATTTATACGGGCTGGGATGGTAATATCAGAGATATGGAAAAACTTTTAAATATGAATATGAAAATTGTTGAACAAAATGATAGAGTCACGCTTTTTTTGGCAGGCTATGGCCAGACCATAGCCTGCCAAACAAACGCTGTCCGTTCTATCTGGGGTGACCATAGAGAGGCGCGCAGCCCCATAACCCACCGTATTCCCTCCCTATCGGCATTGAGCCGGCCGTTGGTACCGAATCGGTGTGCACTGATATTGCAGGCGGTCCACCAGGTGGGCTAACTGATCGTTTGCCACCAAAGATAATAAAAAAATGAAGTACATTACAACAAGTGAAACCGCAACAATAACTAGCTTATCTATAAATCAACACTATCATTGTCTCCGCTATGATCTAGATTCTATTGGTACGAATGCGACCCAAATAAGTGAAGATTGATTAACACGGCGGCATATCAAACAATTATAATGGCCTTAACAAATATATGGCGTATTACAACACATGTTGATTGTTGAACTAAACATGTGCTCTCATTAATTTAACTGTGATATTTGCAATAGTTATATTGCGGTTGCCCCACCGAAGTCAAGGAATCGTTATTAGGGATGTATGGAGCTCTGTAATCGGAACCGAAAATATCGGATATCCGAAATGAAAATACATCTGAAACCGATATAATAGTTTAGAATAATTCGTATACAGTTGATGTCTGTATGAGATAAATTGCGACAGGTTTGGGTTTTTTTTCAGCCTAACTGATAGCCTAAATATAAGCCTTTTTCCTTTCCCTATAATAATCACCACACCTTACACGTCTCTTTGAAATTCTCTGAAAATCTAATACATATATGAAATCAAAAGTATCTGAAAGTATTGGGTAATCTGCAATACTTTTATATTCGTAACTATATCTGAAATTAGTATAATGATATATTTTCTAATATTCTTATCCATATCCAGTTTAGTGACCATATCCGCAATATCCCCAATCACCAGTGGTCAGTCTAATGGCCATGGGAATGGTATTATAAGTTGGTAGGTTATTGGACTACGATGGATTTATTAGGCAGCAAAATCAAAAAGATATATTTTTAGCGGATATGAAATTTCAGATCTGGATATGGATAAGAATATTAGAATAAAATTATATCAATTCCAGATATATGAAATTATATCGGTTATGGATATGAAATTATATCGGATTATCATATAATTACGGATAGATGTAGGTAGATCCGTAAGATTACGATCGTTAGGGAGTTTTAAAAGTTAAATACAATGATTTGACTTTATTTTTGGTTAACATTTGATAGCTACAACAACATACAAATTAATGTGTCACTTTTAGATACCGCCTCTATCTGAAATTAATTGAAACTTGCGGATTCGGTTACGATTTAGAAAATATTTTTCTTTCGGATATTTTTAAGGTTACGGAGCTTCATAACATCCCTAATTTACGAGTATATGTACTATGTTCGCAACAGTTGTACAGATGTCATCATCTGTAATAAACATATTGCATTCTAAACCACTATTTTAGGTAGTGACCTTCCGTGCCGAATGAATGAATTTTATTTCCGCGTAGAAAAGGCCACGCAGAATGAACGAAACAACTGATTTTTCTTAATTATTGTACCCTTGTATGGCTGTAAAATTTATCACGACGCCAGGGTAAATTCGTATTTGAAGACAGATATAAAAAAATATCTTTTAATTAAAATATAAAAAACGTGTAGCAAAACAAACTATGGTTGGATACATTCAAAAGCACTGATTTGTTTATGATCCTAAAAAAGAATCGGTTTAGATTACGGAGGTCAAATGTTATTTTGCCAAAATTCTTTAGGTAGGGAGGCCAAAAAAGATATGTCTCACTGCTGGGCGCGGGCCACCTCTACAATGGGAGGCCAATATACTACGAAGCAGTCATCTCGCAGAAGGAGGTGGCGGGGCGTGTCAGAAAAGAAACTCTCCACACTGACACATTCCCAGGTAGGCCTGGGAATGTAATTGTTGACCAGGCGGCATCAGGTGGAGTTGGTTCAGGACGATGTAAAACTTTTAGTCGTCTTTTACGACATCCAGAAACAAATTAAGGGCTATTATTCATAGCGGCTACCACACAGCATTTTTAGCTCGTTTGCTACCATAAGAAATAGAAAAAAAAATGCAAACACAGCTACATGATAAATCAAATATATCAAATGTTCAGCTTACGGTCTTTTGGAATAAAGTACCTTACATATGCATAGTTTGTCCGTCAAACTTTTAGCACAAATCATGTTGTGCTGGCGCAGACGTTGTGAGTATACTTTAACTAAAATAAAAATGTTTTATTGCCCTATATGGCACAAACTTTCAACAAACTTAACCTCTTATGCTCTAAGAGGGTTGTCTACAAGTTTAGCTTTTCAAACACTTTATCTGATGTAAATAATTTAGAAGGTAAAAGGTAAGAATAATGACAAAATTAAATTAAATGTATATAATAAAATAAATGTTTTGTATTTTGTTTTTATAATTACGGTTATAATCAGTCTTCGCATTACTATGAATACGGGAAGTACTTATCAAAGGCATCAGAATAATAATAGAATAGGAGTAAGAATAGAATTCACCTTCCCCTATCTTACCCGTGGGTGATCGTAAGAGACGACTAAGGGATATAAAACGCATATAACATTTATGGACTATGCAAGAGAAGGAAAACTCGAAACAAAACCCTATACCAACACGTCTGACCAGGGCGGTATAGTAGGTTAATTTCCCTCCCATTACGGAGGAGGCCCGAAACCAACAGTGGGACATATATGGGCTGTGATGATTATGAAGATGATGATGAAATACAATGAATACCCAATACCCTATGATGATAAGAAATTTTCTTGGTTAATGATTTCTAATGTTTACGCGAGTGTTACACATTTGAAATAACTAGTTTTACGGATTCTATTGCGTTTGTATTTGATTTTTAATTTCCCAAAATTAAAAATCAAATACAAACGCGAGAATCCGTAAAATTAATTATTATTTTTCTTGGGTAGTTACCAACTCTTTCTTCCCCGTAGGTAGAGTAAAAAATTAATAAGGGGATAACATCAGTGCATAACAAGAAAAAATCTAAATTAAAGCTCACTGCCCTCGTCTGAAGGAAACCAGTGCAACCTATAAGCGACAACAAATTTGAAATAAAAATAAAACTACTTTTACGGATTCTATCGCGTTTACCTCAGTCGAGCGACGTCAAGTCAGCGAGGACCTCAGTCCTCCCGTGACAAACGTGATCACTGTAAAGTGTTCGCTGTAAAACCATGATCACTGTAAAGTGTTTGAAACGTCGGGAAATTAAAAATCAAATACAATCGCGATAGAATCCGTAAAAGTAGTTTTATTTCAAATGTGTAATACTCGCGTAAACATTAGAAGCCATTATGACAACAAATTTGTTTAACTGATGTGCATATGTATATAAACAGCATCTTTTAATCCATTTAGATTTATTTACAATTAATAGAACATGCATTGACGCCTTTTTTTTTTCAAAGTCATGAGTTGGACACATCTCAAACGTTCCGTTTGGTGCGGTGCGACGGCAAGACAGCGTGCGACCCATCGTATTCCCTCCCATCGTCATTAGCCTGACCACTGGTACCGATTCCTTGGCTTTCGTGGCCAATCCGACGGAACAATCAAAGCTTTAGTAGCGCTTGGGTAAATATATTAATGGCTTGTATATATGCTAAGGCATAGCTAGGATAGGCTAGCTAAGGCTAAGCCTATATAGGTTGGCCAACGAAGACAAAGATCGGGTACCGGTGGCCCGCTCGTGCGGCGAAGAGATGTGCTTGCAGGGTGGGTCTATGGGGTTGCGCGCCGCCTCTTACTTCGCCCCGAACGGATTTGGCGGGGAGTGACCACGTCCATAGTAAACCACAAAAAAAAAGGTCTGTATAGGCTTATTAGTTTCAAAGTAATATAATTTCGGTGCGATAAAATATGTTAAAATGGTTCCATTTCGTATTTATTCGTGTAAACGTTAAACTTCATTATCGTAATAAAATCTAAGTAATAATCTAGTGAATACTATTTCTACTATTAAATTATTATCATATTAAAATATGTTTACAATAAAAAAAAAAACTGCACACAAATTAAACCATGTAAATTATTAGAAACTGGAACATTATGAAAAGTTATGATATCGCCACGATTTCTTTTCGTCCATAGATAATTTTTAATATATTTTAGCGCAATAAGTTATCTAAATATTATAAACACAATTTTTAATTTAAAACCCAATCATCACACCATCAAAGTTCTCTGTTAAACATAGGCCATGGGAGAGAGCAGTGCTACATAAGCTAGCCTAATGCCCCCTTGCTTGGTTTTACAACACTCTTAAGAAAATAAGGGATGAAAAATATAGTGAGATCCTTACTATAATAAACTATTAATTACTGCACAGATGACATAGTGGTTAAGATACCGACCTTTCATGCCAGTGGCGTAGGTTGGATTCCCACGCAGAACTACGCAATACTTTGTATGATCTACAAAGTGTTGTTCTTAGTCTGGGTGTAATTTGTCAGCGTTAATTGCATGTTTGTAAAGTCCTACGCATTACAAGAATTATTTCCTTAATGCAGTGTGGTTTCCTTAAAAAAATATAAATAGTTTCGCTGTATTTAAAAAAATAAAAATTAGATTAGATTCTAGAAGTATGCATGTAAAAATAGAATATTAATAATATTTGAAATAAAATTAAGATATAGCTTATAATATTCTACAGATAGTCATTGATGTCACCGTAGCTGTGTGGTAGTGGCTACGAATACTACCAACCCTTACTTTGCTCGTGGATGTCGTAAAAGACGACTAAGTGCCTATAACGACTTGGGCCAACTCCATCTGATCCGTTTAGTTAACAATTACATTGCCAAGGAGGGTTGACGTCTGCCGGCCGGCAGTACTAAAAGTAGTTTTCAATTCGAAACAGAAGTTACTGAGATTAGCGCGTTCAACAGAACAAACTCTATAGCTTCATAAACGAATAGAAGTATATATATATATATATATATATATATATATATATATATATATATATATATATATATATATATATATATATATATATATATATATATATATATATATATATATATATATATATATATAAATATCTATTTACTCCTTAAGGGATAAACGTATAAAGATCAAATGACTATCATATCAAATAAGAATACAATAATATCTTAGGTTTAATTTAGAGTATGAAAATAGAAGAAGAAAACAAAAATAATACCATAGCTCCTGCAATCAATTAACTAAAAAAAAATTAACTATAAAAAAAAAGAATTAAATGTCATACGACAGCTCACGCTGGTGTAAGTGGTAGCATGATTGGAACGCATTTCCTTCCAATGGGTGTGGGTTCGAATCCCATGTCTGACAATCATTTTTCGCTCGTAATCAAGTTTTTATAAACAATCAAGCATGTTCAATGCTAAATTTCAGTAATTTGAATAACAGGGTCGTGTCATCGTTTAATACAATTCGAACTACAAAGTCAGAGTATTAAATCTGTATAACGTGTAAACATTATCAGGTAGATGGCACACGTCTCCCTTAAAGACGCAAATATAATACGAGGCGAGAATTGAATGTCATACGACAGCTCATACTAGTGTAAATGGCAGCATGATTGGAACGGCTTTCCAATGGGTGTGGGTTCGAATCCCATGTCTGACAATCATTTTTCGCTCGTAACCAAGCTTTTATAAATAATCAAGCATGTTAAATGCTAAATTTAAGTAATTTTAATAAAGTAACTAACCATGAATTTAGATTTAAAGCTAATATTTGCCTACACGGAAATAGATTTGCTGTATCTAAATCACAATAATTTTACATACACTCATTTGCAAAAAAAACGGGCACCTAAGCAATGAACCATTTCAAATGTTAATATTTCTTTGTTTGATAATTATAGGTAGTTTTATCCACACAATTTGGTAAATTAATAAGAAAATAATCGTTTTCATCAGTATTTCATAAAATTTAGATACAATTTATGGGAAATAATGCTAAACCTCGCTAGTAGTGTATATTCGCTAGTAGTGCATATGCTCATGAAGTAAAAATAAAAAAGTTTTTTTGTTTGTTTTTCTTTAATAAAGTAAAAGCAGATAAATGTTTAGTATCGAGTGTGACCCCCTCTAGCTAAAATCACAGCTTGAATTCGTCTGGGCATGCTAGCGAGTATATCCCGGATACTTGCTTGCGGAATACGTTCCCACTCCGCAGTAATCACATTCTTCAGCTCTCTGATGGTCTGCGGAGCCGGGTGTACTGATCTCACACGCCGTTTCAGAACGTCCCAGACATGCTCTATGGGATTGAGGTCGGGACTTCGAGCTGGCCAATCCAAACGACGAATGCCGACCTCTTGCACATACGCATTAACATCGCGGGATCGGTGGGCGCGAGCATTGTCGTCCATAAAAATCGAGTCTTCACCTAGAGCGGCCAATGCGGGTTGTGCATGAGAAATTAGAACTTCCGTTATGTATCGATGCCCAGTCAGTGAGCCGTTTTCAATGAAGACTAACTCTGTACGATCCATTGAATTTATTCCTGCCCAAAACATAACAGAGCCCCCACCATAAGGTGTGATTTCTTCGAAACATGCCTCTGCAAAGCGTTCTCCTTGTCTTCTTAGCACTCGCCGACGTCGATCTTCACCGAACAGAGATATCCTGGCTTCATCAGAGAACAAAACCCTATTCCAATCGTCTTGAGTCCATGATTCACAATTTCTAGCGAACCTAAGCCTGTGAACTCTGTGCTCACGGAGTAATTTGGGGCCGCGGGCCGGGCGGTGACTGCGTATATTGGCAGCGAGAAGCCTCCTCCTGACCGTCCATAGACTAATATGCACATTTCTTACTTCTTGGAGGTTGTTCTTAAGATCCACATACGAAGATTTGCGATTTCTCAATGCGCGACTCACAAGAAAACGATCATCCCGTGGTTGGGTACATGGTTTTCTTCCAGAACCAGGCCTTCTCTCGACGGAACCAGTCTCCTGATATCGCTGCCAGGTCCTTTGGACTGTCGAGCGACTAACATTTAGCCTCCTAGCCACGAAACATTGGCTGCAACCCTCTTCAAGCAGCGCGATAATTTTGGTAGCTTTTACCACTTTATCTACCATTTTTGATACAGCCAAACAGCATTAAATAAAGCTTTGACAGTCAAGGATATGAAATTAATCGATAAAAATTGAATAAAAGTTATGAAAGTCGATGTTAACTTCTGGAACTTCGCGCCAAAAATGTAGGATAAAAAGGGGTTTTCTGTAAAAATGAACATCAAATGAAAAATTGAATTTAGAACGTACTTTTTTAAATACCACAGCATTTTTAAAACCGGCCAGTAACGTGTACAAACGATTGAAACCTTTTTGGTATTGTATCTTTTTAAATATGAATGAAAATCAAAACCGCCCGTTTTTTTTTGCAAATGAGTTTATATTGTTATTATTTTCATAAACAATTCGGTATCATACATACATTATTAAAACAAATATATTATAATCTGTTTATTTTTAATAACTTGACTGTAGGTTATCTATGATGTCAACGTAAATCAATTAAATAAGGACCATCAATCACCACGAAACTACACAGAATTGGAGCGAACACATACAATCCTTAAATGAATGTATCCTGTTCCAAATTATTACGTCATTGTTCTTACTCTGTGCTTTTAAAAGTTCCAGTCCATTTATTGAAAACTAGCTTCTGCCCGCGGTTTCTCCCGCGTAAGAGGTTACTTTCCTAAAGTTTTTCTTCCCCTATTTTTATTTCACCTCTTAAGGGTAAATTTTTACAACATGTTAATGTCATATTTATTTATATCTAATCAATAGCCTAAAAATAAGTTTAAAGCTTCTGGCTTTAAAAATGACGATACTTCCTTACAACTTTTCATCCCCTTTTATAACCCTTTTTTGCATTAAAAAGTAGCCTATGTCCTTTATCAGGCTTTAGACTACCTGTGTACCAAATTTCATTTAGATCGGTTCAGTAGTTTTGGCATGAAAGAGCGACAGACAGACAGGCAGAGTTACTTTCTCATTTATAATATTAGTAAGGATAATATCTGGTATGTAACAAATATTAACAAATAGTAATCAAGCATAAAACGTGCTTAACATAACTATAGCATCTATTACTGTCATGACAAATAGGAAACAGTAAATATAAACAGTTATTTCTTAAAAGATCTTCACTCAGAGTATACCCAGTAGTATAGGTACCGGGAGAGACCGAGACTAATCTACATAGACCAAATTGGTCAAGTACTGAAAGAAGGTGGAGTTAAGAGTCTCTGAAACCGGCGAGCGTGTATGAAGAGAATTATGAATGTTGAGGAAGAGAGTGAAGTATGCAAGGATAGCGTTCTCTGGCACTCTGTTCTCTCTGCCTACCCTGCAAGGGATATGGCGTGATGATATGTATGTAACTTCACTCAAGATCACTTCTTCTCCAGCAGTCATCTAGTTTACCCTTTTAGTGATGTTATATTATTAGTATTATTATGATTTTTTTTTTAGTGGTAGGGCCAAAGTTTTGCCTGTCTAGAGCCGCGAACCGATCCGTCCGAGGTAGTACCTACTACACATCTCGCAGAATATCGAGGTCTGCATAGTGGCAATGTGCTTTTACGATTCGTTCGATGAGCAAGAGAGCCGGATGCCTAACAAACTGGGTGGGATTTGGTTGACAAGTAGTACAGCTACAGTACATATAGTACAGTAGTAGCACAACCTGGGTGGTACCCCTGATATTGCTAAGGTCTATGAGCGGCAATTATAGTTACCATCACGGGCGCTGCTTGTTTGTTTGATGGAAGATGATTGACTATTAAAACGTAATAGGTAATTATCTTCATCAAAAATGCTTTTTTTTAGGTGTTTATGGCTTGGTTACTTAGACTTTTAAGCCAAGTCTTCATAGTTTAGACACTTCTTGCCTTATCTTCCGTAATAATTTTCTTCATATATTGTTTACCACTTCTTCAAATTGTAATTAGTCCTTTTTTCAAATTGTATTGTAGATAGTCACTGTCCGTCAGTAGGTAAGTCAAGTCGTTACTATCAATTTGGCGCTGATAACCAAATTCATAGTTTCGTTGGGAATTTTGGGTGAACACGAAAACCACTATTATACCATATTCACTACACTGAAAAATACTTTTATATAAAAAACTAAAAACTAAACTTTTATAAAAAAACTAAACTAAATGAAACTAAACTAAGCTAAATAAAAAAAAAAACTAGACTAAAAAAAATAAAAACTAAACTAATAAACTAACTAAACTCTTCTACTACTACTTCTAAACTTTTATATTCCATAAAATACCAGCAAAATTATTCAATATAACACTACAAAACACTAAAGAAATGAATATAATACAATTTCCATATTTGCGCCAAAAAACCATCAAAAATGCTAATATTGCGAATATCTGAATATCCTTCACAATAGTAGAAACACCTATTACATCGCGCTGGACGGCTTTTATTTCTAGTTTGCCTTACAGTGATATTATCTGTAATTTCATCTGCTGCATTGTTTTCTTGCGAGTCTTCTTGACATACCTCAGTTATCTTTCATAAGTACCCATGGGAAAGAAGGACTGATGGCTATTGTATCCTTATTCCGTCACCACACGGATGAGTTGAGATATCACACTCAATTATCACTATCTCTTATCAAAGTTTGCCCATTAATTTATATAAATACTTTAGTCACTCTTATTTTGGTCTATAAATTGAAAATTTATCCACTGACCACAAATTATAATAACTCGGAATGCTAGTTGCTATGATCATATGTAAAATAAAAACTTTATTTACTAAATAAACTGCCGGAGCTAATTTGTAAGATCTAAGAGAGATTCGTCCGTTAGCATAATTTATTACGAAACTTTTGTCATTAAAAAGATCAAAAGAAAATATTGGTACATTGAAAATATAGAGCACACTAAAAACAAAATTTGGATTCTTTATGAAATACTTCAAACCATGCTTCATGGAAAAGCTGCGTATGTTTATAATTAATTAAATTAATAAAGTCAAAGTACCTACTCGTAAACAGAGCTAATAAATATTTTAAGTACCTATTTATGACGAAAAAATAATATATCCAATATTTGCAAGTTAATTTCGTCCCATCTTGCCTGTATTCAAAGTTAAAGATCCAGGCGTGCCTTATCTTTACTAAGTGTACTTAATTTCACTTCTTCGTGCAACTAAATAACACCATATCACTAAATTAAAAACCAGTTTAAACATTAAAATTATTGTGACTGTTTTTTTTTCCAAATTCACTTTACAATATTCACATTCACTAAACACGATATGAAATTCGCGCGCTTTTCGATGTGTTTCAATATAACCTCCCTCACAACCTTTCTCGCGCCAAATTGACGCGTTACTAAATAGACCGGCATAAATTCATTCAACTCCAGCTTCTACACTATCTGTCTTTGTCTTTATACAGAATTGGTCTATATTGCTAGCTCTTTCAGACGCTTCCGCCTGATGAACCCTATTGAGCTCGTTAGTCATTAATTAATTCTGCATAAGAAAATTACTTTTAATTTAAACAGTATACCAGATGTGACCAATTTTGTTCAGTTATAGAACTTGGAAAATAACATAAGTTTTTGTTGGAATATAGTCATGATAAAATTTTTTTGTTGATATTTAGCAAAAATGTAGAAAGATTTATTTATGTTGTGGGATTTTTTTTTTTAGAGGATTAATATATCTATGGGGTGGCGGGTTAAGAATGCAATGTGTCACCATCCTTTACGATTCCATGAGAATTTTAAAAACCGACTGTAAGATGACCACCAGCAACACTCTTCTATATATTCAATAAAAACAAATTAACCCCATAAAATTTCTTTAAATGTATAAACTGTGGCAATTGCGTAGCGTACGATGGGGTGCTTCGTGTAAACAAGTAATAACAATTATGAAATACGTGCAAAACATCGAACTGTTTTCATCCCGATTTAGACATCATAGTAAATATTTGCCATTTTCTAAACTTGGGCAAATAAAAATAAAAACGTTGAATATGCAGTACCTAAAGTATCCATGCATGCATGGTCGCAGGAGATCATATTTATAAAATAATTTAATCAATGATAGCATCATCATCATTTCAGCCTATCGCCGTCCACTGCTGGACGTAGGCCTCCCTCATGGTACGCCACAGAGTGCGGTCCTGTGCCGCCTGCATCCATCGACAATCAATGATATAATTATATTTAATACAAGACTAATTTACAAAATTAAATATTCTTGTTAGTATGGGACGCTACCTGCTGAAAGTCATGTGCTGAGATCGTGGGACAAAGCCAGCACCCCACTTGAATCTGTCAAGTGGCGCCACGAGATATCCTTTTCCAGTGATTAGACAAACATACATTTCTCACAAAGTTAATCTTTAGACTAAAATAAACGCAAACATTTTTTTTTCTTAAAGTTAACAATGGACGTGTCGACGGAGTTATCGGTTTGTTCAAGACCTTTGACTTGTATTGATATTTGATATCTTACTCTTTTCATAATATTCGTTATTTTTTTTTATTTCTTCTTTTTTTTTGTATTAGCTATCAGATACTTATACGAGCCATTGTTGTCAATATTGAGTTACAGTTTTCTTTACGTCTTTAATCTCTATAACTAAACTGATTGGTCTACGTGGACTGTCCCAAAAAAAACGGTGGAATTGGTCTAGGTCAAAGTTAAGCTAATTAAGCTCTTAGTCATATTTTACCACTTTCACGATGAAAGTAAAGGTAGGTAATATTCGTAGCCGCTACCACGCAGTAATATAGGTAATAAAATATAATAAATACATATCTACTTATGTTAAATACCTACTAGCGGACCGGGACACTACGTTCCGCCTAACAATTAACGAATGAGCAGATTTCGATTAATTCAAAATTATCAAACCTTTTTTATTTTATTATGATAATAAATAAATTTAAGAAATCAAGTATTTTAATGACGTGCCAGCAAAACGAAAAAGCACTCTGTGTTATACGACTTTTTCTTCTTGCGCGTTCAAAATTATCTAATTGTTGATCTCTGAAATTTGCTTAACGATTTCACATTGTCAACCGAGCTTTTTCATGAGCTGTCTCACTTTGCTCTTGTGATTGAGAAGCACGAAGTCGGACCATACTAATGCGGCGATCTTCACGTGCAATATATCGTTCTTCTTCAGTGGTTTCATTCACGATGCTTAGAATCCTAATTGCATTACGGTGTTGTAGGGAAAGATTAGATTTTTTTGGTCAAAACTTTGTTACTAATAATTTCGCATGAGATTTATTATAATAATACTCGTAAAAACTTATAGCACTCGCAACTCGTACTCAGAAACACATCGACCGGTCAACTTAACTTTCATTGTTTTGCGATATTTTCAAACCATAGATAACATTACATGAGCTGTCAGTTACGTTTTATTACATCATCAACAAATGAACGTTTAGAACTGATGTTTTTTAATGGTTTTTTTTTTGTTAATTAATATCATATTTTAATATCCTACATCCTATTCCCTACGAAGACAAACACAAAAACATAAAAATTGGTCCAGCCGTTCTCGCGTCATAAGTGTTTCTTCGTTCGCGAGTAGAAGACTAACACAACTTTCTTTTATATATAGATATATAAAAGGAAGTTGTGTTAAGAAAGATATAGATTACATGAGCTGTCAGTTTCATTTTGTTATATTGTGAATAAATCAACGTTTAAACTGATGTGCATGATGCATGAAGACTGTGATGAGCGTGAATGAAGCGATGGAGGTATGTCAGAATCGTGGTTTGTGGCAATCCGTAGTCTCTGCCTACCCCTCTGGGAAACAGGCGTGAGGCTATGTGTGTATATATGTATTAAACTGATGTTTTGACTGAGGTTTTTATTGAATTTTTTTTTTGTTGATTAATATCATATTTTAATATCCTATATCTTATTCCCGACGAAGACAAACTCAAAAACATAAAAATTGGTCCAGCCGTTCTCGAGTTATAAGTGTTGTAACTAACACAACTTTCTTTTATATATATATAGATATACATATATGAATAATAATAAAAATATATTACTATAATAAAAAAAGCACAAAGCAGTCACAAGCAGTGAAAATTTAAACCGATGAAAAAAAAACAAATATAGAAAAATAAAAACCCGTGACCCATGGAGTATGTATAGGTGTGACTATATCTTAGCCAGACGACAAAAAATATTTGAAATGGTTTGGGAATAATTTCGCACGAATTGGTTTATTTATCGGTATAAAAGTACATACATACATACCATCACGCCATGTCATTTGCAGGGTAGGCAGAGAGAACGGAGTGCCAGAGAACTCCATCCTTGCATACTTCACTCGCTTCCTCAACATTCATAATTCTCTTCATACACGCTCAGTATAACATTTTTTACCCATCCCAAAAAAAGTTCACAACGACCCTAAAGAAATTTTCACTTCAAAAATATATTACGTTCATTTTTTTGGAATCATAAAAATTAAATCGACACACATAATCTCTAGTGGTAGAGCCACACTGCTCCTGACAGTTTTCTGCCTGCAGTCATAAATGAGTCGACTCGTCCAGGGTGCCACACTCTCCCACTAAGCCACCGGGCTGCCACACTTACCCGCTAAACAACTGGGCTGTGGCCATTGCAGAGATCCATGAACGGCATTTATCATTTAACGTCATTCGGGTAACTTTCTCTTTTACAACCATCATCATCATCCTGCCTATTACCTAGTGTTGCCCAAATGCAAGACCAAGACTCGCTGCAAGAGTCTCGCAGTACTCCCTAAGAGCGGTTCCACATTACATCCGATCCGAATCCGTGAAAATATGGTCCGTCGTAGCCGTAGAACTTTTTCTATGGTAATTTACGCACTACATCCGATATCCGTCATCCGATTTCTTTCCGTCATTCTAGAATCTCCATGCCGGCGAAGATTTTTGACGGACCGATGTAGCCATAGAATTATTTATATGAACTTACGTCTACGTTCTTCATACTCACAATGGTATTGCCAGAAGTTGACGTCGATTTAAAGGACTCATGATCAACTACGTGAACACTCTGCCGTGGCTCCGCGTAAAATCACGTAATTCAGTCCGAGTTTTCTAGACCCATATTTTCACAGGTTCGCATCGGACAAGTGCGTAAGCAATATCCGAATTCGGTCCGAGTTTTCTAGATCCATATTTTCACGGGTTCGGATCGGATTCGGATCGGACGTAGTACGTAACCGCTCTAAGAAACGATTGTCAATATGTTGTATTCTTAATAGTCTTAAATAATGCGTACATGGGAAAATAATTTGATGTTATTTTAAATGGTCTCATGATAGATAGGTGTGATTATAGCCCCACTCCGGTTAAGTGGTATGTACCTAATTAATTATTGACAGTTGTACAGTTAGTTAGTACAGTTTTCCGTGTGGTGACGGAGTAAGAATACTATTCACCACCCCCTATCTTACCCATCGTACGAGACGATTAAGGGATATAAAACGCATATAACATCTATGCGAGAGAAGGAAAACTCGAAACAAAATCCCATACCAATACGTCTGACCAGCGCGGTATAGTAGATTAATTTCGCTCCCATTACGAAGGGGGCCCGAGCCCAACAGTGGGACGTTTATGGGCTGTGATGATGTACAGTTAGTAGCACTAGGTGAATGGAATTTCATTAATCTAGTAGGATTTTTCATTGCTATGTGGATTTTTCATTTCTATTAAAACAAGTGACTCTGTGTTATTCTAACAGCGAGGGTTGTGCAGACTTGCGAGACTCGCAAGAATATTGCATTGGGCAAAACTACTTTTATTCCAATTATTTAGGGACTACCCAATATTTACTCTTCTTCCATCGTACATCTAACATTTCAAACAGTTATTTTCTTTTACTATGCTACGTACTAGCAATTTTATTAGTAGTATTAGTATTCGTAGTCAGCCGCCACATAGCAATATATCAAAACTCATTTGTCACCAAAGGTAAAATGTCCTTTACTAATAGTAACAAATGATGTCCTAATACAATACAATAATATTTCTTATATACAAATATGTAGTCCTTAGATCTGTATTCTGTATCAATGCAAAGAAACACATTTCAATGAATAAAATTTACATGCGTGTCGCGTAGGCGTATCTCACGGGTTTCCGATAAAGCTCGCCTTGAATACGACAATATAAACCTTATGTAGAGAATACAATCATCTACTACGTTCGGAAACGTAAAACTAATATCTTGAAAACATATATTTATGTGATATAGATATTTTTATATAGATTCATTTTCCATTTAAAACTGAGATTTTATTTTATTTATTGCTCTCGACTGCACATTGGATTACATTTGTCTAAACACTAAACTTTCTATACTAGTTTTTCTCCAGAAATTCATCTTGCTTAAGTGTATTTTCTTTCTCTTATTATTATCATCATCATCATCTTGCTCTTATCCCAATTACTTGGGCTCGACGCAATATGTCATCCTCCTCTATACAGTCCTATCAGACGTCATCTCTGCAGTCACTCCCTGTCCATCCATGTCATGCCTCACGCAGTCCGTCCATCTTTCCTTTGGTCTTCCTTTACTCCTAAAGCCTTCAACATTCATATTTAAAACTTTCCTCACAACAATACTTTCCTCCCGTCTCATCACATGTCCATATCATGTCATATTTTTTTTCTCTTAATTGAATATTATTACAGATTTATTCATTAGTAATTTTATCTATGAATCCTAACCAAAAATAATAAAATATGCTCTACAACTCTGTTTTCCTAGTTTTCACGGCTAAATAGTTACCTCAATTTTTATTAAAGGTATTGTCTGAACAAGGATATTACTTTCTAAGCGAAGGATTTTTCTTTCTCCCATATAATAACAGGCGTTCCCATTGCCGTTAATCAGACAAAGTTACAATCTTCACTTCCAGCTTGTTAATGAGATTTACTTTGTAAAAATATAAGAAAGCCACAGAAAGCCCCACAACCTTGACCCTTTTTTTTTTTTTTTTTTGGTAGGCTATGGTCTGGTCACCCGCGGCCTCGGCTAGGGCGGCATTAGGCGCAGATACTCGCGCCTACGCCGCCCCAGGCGCTGGCGGCGGAGTGTCTCACCGAAGAGGATTTCCTCTCGGAGTCGCCCCGCCGCCTCCTTCCGCGAGACAACTGTCTCGCAGAAGGCGGCGACCGCGTCCCAGTTCCTGGCGCTGTCGAGCATCGCCTTAGCGATGGTCGGCAGCGCCAGGTCGGCACCGATGATCGCGACGAGTTCACGGCGCTGCTCTGCTCAGGCCACACAGACCTCGAGCGTGTGCTGCACCGTGTCCTCGTCGC
The DNA here is from genome assembly GCA_905163515.2 of Lymantria monacha. Taxonomy (NCBI): domain Eukaryota; kingdom Metazoa; phylum Arthropoda; class Insecta; order Lepidoptera; family Erebidae; genus Lymantria; species Lymantria monacha. Next base: position 21,243,535 of record LR991099.1, read on the forward strand.
AATCGCAGTAGTGGCAGGACGGTGTCCTCTCCCTCCTCACGACCGTGTGCAGGTACTTGCCGAAGCAACCATGCCCCGTCAAGACCTGCAACCTTTACCCTACCTTGAATTCGAAAGAGGACATCAAGTGCATTTTATTCCTTAGCTTATAAAACTACAATAAACGACATAAGTAACCTAAAAACGTTTTAGTGCCATAATCGCCAAGCTTAACAATTCGCTTAGTGATCACAACAAAAATTCATCACTTTCAGTAAAAATACTAAATATTTTGATGAGTGATTAAACCTTAGATACAATATTGAAATTGAAATCGACGCTCGAATGCGATGCATACGTAAAAAGTTCGGGACAGTTACAAAGTGGTAATACGAACTCGTGTCGGCGATGTAAGGGACGAATCGGGGCCGCATTATTTATTTGTTAACTATCTGTCCTTCTAAACATGAGATCGATGTGCTCTTTACGTTCTATATTCAGGTATAGATATATCGGGTATAAAAATTAATAAATCTTTGTCAAAAATTATCTACTTAACGTTTATTTAATATCATAAATACACTAATATTGTTTTTGTTTGCGGCCTCGCTTATGATTTTTTTTTTATTTTGAGATATGAGGCTTTCTTCTGGGAATGTATAGCTTACTTTTTATATATACCCGCACTAAACGCCGGTTACTATTCACCACCCCATATCTTACCCGTGGGTGATCGTACGAGACGACTAAGAGATATAAAACGCATATAACATCTATGCGAGAGAAGAAAAACTCGAAACAAAACCCTATACCAACACGTCTGACCAGCGCGGTATAGTAGGTTAATTTGCCTCCGATTACGGAGGAGGCTCGATCCTAACAGTGGGACGTTTGTGGGCTGTGATGATGATGATGATGATGAAACGCCAGTATTTAACTCTCTGTAAATGTACCTTTGTCGGGAGGGCATAGGAGTTTTACCAGACATCCTTCATTTTGCTATAACTCGGAAACAGTAGTTATCTATTTTATTTTTCTGGATGGAAGACATGCCATGTAATTTAGTAGCGACTATGGCATTACACTTTTATGTCCAACAGTGAACTTGGATAGCAGGGGCGGCTCTAGCACATATAGCACCCAGATGCAATCAATCACCTGGCGCCCTCTTGTATCAAAATGCATGAACAAAATGGAATAGGTTGATAGTTACAACACGTTCGACTAAACTCCGAACCTCGCTGGAATGCGTTGTCGCATGTTTAGTCTCGTTTTTTTGATATGAAACAAGAGTAAATGCAATCGGATTATGAAGTTACAGTGAGCATGGCGACAAAGCAAACTTTTTTTAGCGGTGGACTATGCTGTTGTCACGCCCCGCCAAATCGGTCCGGGGCGACGGAAGAGGCAGCGCGCGATCCCATTGACCGACGCTGCAAAGCGGCTCTCTTCACCGTGCGAGCGGGCCACCGGTAGGTACCCAATCTTTGTCTTCGGTGGCCCGCCCGGTGGTTTACCCTCGCGGGTTCCTCTCGGGTCGATACCCCGACAGCTTTCGCCGTCAGTGCATCATCCTCACGCGGTGGTCTCGCTTCGGGTGACCGGACTAGTCTCCGGCTAGAGCGGCATCAGGCGTATTCGAGCCTGCGCCGGCCACGACGCCGGCGGCGGCCCGAGTCGAGAGAATGCTCCCAGCCTCGTTCCCCCGCTTCCTTCTGCGAGATGACTGCCTCGCAGAAGGCGGCGACCGCGTTCCACTTTCTGACGCTGTTGACCATCGCTTTCACGACAGCCGGCAGCGCCAGATCGGCACCGATGACAGTGACGAGGTCACGGCGCTGCCAGTCCCAGTTCGTATAGACCTCGCGTATGCTGCGCCTTGTCCTCGTCACTGCCGCACTATTGGCAGGAAGAAATCAATTCCCTCCTTATGACCGTGTGCAGGTACTTGCTGAAGCAACCGTGCCCTGATAAGACCTGCACCAGCCGGAAAGAGAGGACTCCGTGCCGCCGCTCCATCCATTCTATCAGTACGGGCGAGAGGGCCTCAACGGTAATATCACCGTGTCTAGGCCTCCCCAGCCGCGTAACCCAACATGCAATGACGTACCTGCGGGTATCTTCGCGCCAGGTGCGCTGAGCGATAGGGAGCCACCCTCGTCGCGTACTAAAGTAACCCGCCGGTAGAGATCGAAGAGCATCTCCGCCTCCAGGTCCCACGGAGGTGTTCCGGCCAATACACATGCTGCCTCGGTCGACACCGTGCGGTATCCGCGGATGGCTCTGACCGCCATGGCTCTTTGTGGGTGCCACAGAAAAGCCCGGCGTTGGACGGTCAGAGATCTCGCCTACACGGGTGCGCCATACATGGCCATCGAGTGGATCACCTCCGCATACAGCCGTCTACGCGCGAAGCATGTTAAGCGACGCGCGATACGGACGACCCCAGGGGTCACGATCGAGAACGTCCAGCATCTCCTGCCAACTTGCGTCCTTGGCAGATCGAATGGCAAGCCAAAAGGCTGTCCGACCGCCCTGTGGTACGCCTCATACAGCTGGCCCTCCCGCTCAGCGTCGCGGTGACACCGCCGGCTGCGGGTGTAGGACCTTCGGGCACTAATGCGCGCCGCACAAAAGTCCGTCAGATTTGGGGACCACTAGTAGACCCCTGCCTCGGAGGTAGACGCCATACCCTGGGTAGGGCCGCTTCGCAGATCTGCATTAACGCACTGCGGATGCGGCAAGCCTCGGCGTCTACTTCATCCGCTGGGGGTGTTGAGGGCAGCCATGTGTGAACGATGGCCGCCGCGACAAAGCAACCTACCCAAACCTGTCAAATAACGCACCCACTACGTTTATAAACGGTTAGGCACTCGCTGCGTACGGTGCACCCGCTCCGTGCGGAGCGTTACAGTGAAGTCTCTATATGTTCCGAGTGGCTCTCACCACCCCCTAACACCCGGCGCCCGGGTGCACCGCACCCTCTGCGCTATAGGTAATGCCGCCCCTGTTGGATAGGCTGATGAATGGTTGAAAATAATAATAGTTTTTATTAAATATATCATTTTACGTTACTGTGTGGTGACGGTGTAAGAATAAAATTCAACCCTCCTTTACTACTATATAAGTACATACTTTATCTCATAAATAAAATACTCAAGTAATCAAATAAGTCTAAATAGGCTCTGAGAGCCTTCAATTGTAGTCACTTAACAATATTTTATGGCCCGCACCTGTACCTCTACGGAGAGCACAACAGTATTTTGAAGGTACAATAAATTACCCAATCTTCCTGCTTGATAAATTACTCAAGTTTCATCAGATTTAATATTATTAAAGAATATCTATTAGTTCATAATATTAGTGCATAATTAATTTACATTTCTTGTTGACAATCGATCATTATTTAACATCCTTCAATCTCCATTAATTAATTTGATTATAATTAACCACAAATACTCTTCAGGAATAATAAATAAACAAGTGTTTCGGTATAACGCGGACTAAGACGCGAATCATAGCGAGTTTTACTATAATAGAAACATGTTTACCTTCACATTTATTTTACCGTCCCTATATCAATCCGTAAACTACGTACTTTGGTAAATAAATCATACGACCAATTATTTTAAAATAAAATAATATAGTAAGCCTCTGTACATTTCGAGTAATTTGACATACATACATACATATCATCACGCCATATCCCTTGCAGGGTAGGCATCGAGAACAGAGTGCCAGAGAACTCTATCCTTGCATACTTCACTCGCTTCCTCAACATTCATAATTCTCTTCATACACGCTCGCCGGTTTCGGAGACTCTTGACTCCACCTTCCTTCAGTACATGACCGATCTGGTCTAGGTAGGTTAGTCTCGGTCTCCCCCGGTACCTACATCCTTCTACTTTCGCATTGTATATCTTCTTAACCAGACGTTCGTTCGGCATTCTTTCCACATGTCCGAACCATCGGAGCATTCCCTTTCGCATCGTTACACCAATAGTCTGTTTCATACCTATTCACTCTCTTACGTCGTCGTTACGAATGCGGTCGGTCAGCCTTACTCCACAGATTTTGCTGGTTTTACTGGTTTCTGCCATATCCAGAACTTCCCTAACATTATCCCAAAACTTCTCTAGGTCTGATGCCACCGAGGATCCTACGGGAGCATATGCTACAACCATGAATACCTTGGTGACACCTAGTTTTATACGCACCCAAAGAAGTCTGGGATCATACATTCCGTAATCCTTCACACCTGAGGCCAAGCGAGAGGACAATAGTACTCCTACCCCCATGCTGGCTCGATCGCTCTGTGGTACACCAGACCACAGAGCCATCCCGCCACCAGGAAGATCGCAGGCGTCGCTGCCCCTTCGCTTGGTCTCTGTTACACAGAGCACGTCTAGCTACGAATGCGATGCATACGTAAAAATCCTATCTATCCGTCATGGCGGACAAACATGTCCGCCATGACGGATATCAGCTCGTGTAACTTACCTTCCACACAACCTCTTACATTCCACGTGCCCACCCGGCACTCTGCTCTCCTCGACTCGCCTGACTGGGCAAGGCGTGATGGGTGGCGGCCTCCATCGCCGCAACTGCCGAAGTTCGTACCGACGGGGGCGGGTCGGTACGCGTCGCCTCCGTGGGACGCCCTAACCCGCACTGCGGTACGCATATCGAGCCGGATTAGCAGTCTAATTAGACTGGCAGGGGACGCGACGAGCACGCCCCGGACTATGTCCCCCATGTACAGTAAGTTGATAAGTAAGATTATTTTTCAGAAATATAAGCTTTGTGAATATATTTATGCACAGTTATTACTAAGTAGAAAGCTCTTAGTTTATTAATTTAAAAGACGAATATTGAAAATGCAATATATACCTACATAACAGCTATATTAATTTTAATAATATGCTTATCGTGAAACTGTATTTTTACTTTATCTGTGTTTTTTTGCAATAAAAAACAGTACATCAAGCAGTCTATCATTCCCACAGCACTATTGTTGTATCCAGTTATTTTTATGCAAAATATACTGCAAACAACGTAGCGACGCGACAGTTACGAATGATCCAGACGCACCATCTCAAATGGTGCAACAACAAATGCTCCGCTCAATTTCCTATCGCACCACATACCGCGTCGGTTATTTAATCTAATTAACGCTACACATACTTCAAATAAAACTTAATATCAAAGCTTTAAAGATGCAAATGTTTACTGACGTAACCACATAAAGGACGATAGTTTTTATTTGATGTTTATCTAAAATAAGATGCTGGTTTCGTCCTCAAATCGTGTTACCTACGCTTAATGTTTCATTATCAACATAGCATAGCCCATACGGCCCACTGTTGGGCTTTACCCTTCTCCACAATAAGAGGGAAACTGACCTACTACCACGATAGTTAGACAGGTTGGTATAAGCTTTTATTACAAGTTTTCCTTCTCTTGCAAAGGTATATGCATGCTGCATGGGAATTGATATGCATGCAGCATGCATATCAATTCCCTTAGTCGTCGTAATGTCTACGTTACGTTGTTGTTTTCTTTTTTTTTTCAAAGGACTCACTCTGCACTAAGAAAGGATAAGGATTTATATAACGGGGACTTTACAAACATGCAATTAACGCAGACAAATTACGACACTCACGGGCGGTGAATTATTATTTCGTCGCCATACGGCAACCTTATGTTTAATATTCATTATTGTACGATATTTTCATTCCAAAATATACCTAAATTGATTAAACGAGTACATTCTGTACATTAACCATTGACGACCATTGTTATACGTATTTCATAATAACTGTCACAACATAAGCAATAATATTTCTTTAATAACAAGTTTTTAATTTGATGACAGAGCTAGAGTATTGACTGCCCTTTTTTTCAATGGTATAATTGAATCGTCAATCTAAAGTCATGACTTGGGATCAGAGCCGAATTAACCCAGCGCGGAGCCTGTAGCAAAATCTGTGAAGGGGCCCCAGATTTGCTTTAGGTAAGGTAATTAAATAAAACAAACTGATACAAATAATCTTGTCTAAATTTAATATGGGCAAATTTAGAGCTAACACTTTCAATATTGACTTTTTTAAGCAAATCATGCTCTATATTTAAATTGAAGTTTTTTTACGGTTACACTCCCGCGGTTGCAGTGCGGGGCCCTCCAATTCGCGGGGCCCGTATCATTTGCTACTCTTGTTACGTGGCTAATGCGGCGCTGCTTGGGATGATATCACTGCAATAAAAAGAAAGTTACTGTGCTTATGATAAATAGACAAGTAATGCATTTTCATTGCACGGGCCAATGAGTACCTAATGCATTTTCATTCAGGTCACGAAAATATATCTACGCTAAATTCTTAACTTTATATCAAGGATTTTAACTTAGATACAGTTTAACGTAGATGTAGGTTTGCAATGAGATTAGCAACCCGCCTGTCTTAATATATTTCACAAATTTATTTCATAGAAAGCCTAATACGTCAATAATACAATAATATGAATTGTAATAATTTCAAGATAGAAGTCATATTTTACCTTACAAATGCATATACTGCAATAGCACAGCTGAGCTTAGAGCCTTCTTCATAAAATGAAAAGAATTGACCTACTATACCACGCTGGTCACACGAATTGGTATAGAACCATATTTCAAGTTTTCCTTCTCTTGCCTATGTTATACATACATACATACATATCATCACGCCATATCCCTTGCAGGGTAGGCAGAGAGAACAGAGTGCCAGAGAACTCTATCTCTGCATACTTCACTCGCTTCCTCAACATTCATAATTCTCTTCATACATGCTCGCCGGTTTCGGAGACTCTTGACTCCACCTTCCTTCAGTACATGACCGATCTGGTCTAGGTAGATTAGTCTCGGTCTCCCTCGGTACCTACATCCTTCCACTTTTGCATTGTATATCTTCTTAACCAGGCGTTCGTTCGGCATTCTTTCCACATGTCCGAACCATCGGAGCATTCCCTTTCGCATCTTTACACCAATACTCTCTTTCATACCTACTCGCTCTCTTACGTCGTCGTTACGATGTTATCTGCATATTATATTCCTTAGTCGTCTTCTTTGACACCAACGGGCAAAAAAGGATGAGTAATTATAGAAATCATATACAGATCAGTATTCATAATGTCGAATGCTTTTATTGTAGTATAAGGAAAGAATGTGTATGACAAAATAATAATGATTACACAGATGGCGTTGATATCTAAGTAGTGACTATGCATACTGTGTTGTAGGTTAATTTCACATGCAGTCCCCAGCGCTTTTTTTGGCGGGCTATGGTCTTGATACACGCCGTCCGTTCCGTCCAGGGCGACCGTAGGACGACGTGTGGCCCCATAACCCACTGTATTCCCTCCTGGCCACTGGTAGGTACTGCATTCTCAACGTCCATTGCCAGCCCTTAACGTCCGTCGCCCACACGCGGTCAGCCTCTCTGCAGATGACGAACTGTTCCCTGATCCAACCATCCTAGCCGAGGCCAAAACTTGGAAATGACTAAGAGAGTAGAAGCTTGCAAGATTTTTTATGAAACTATGTCAGTTTTGAAGTTAGAACTTTGTATTTGCCTATTTAATATTAAATAAATAAACACGTGTTTCCGCATTTTTGGAAGTTTCTTCCCTAAGGATGTAAAATAAGGAGTTCCAAGTTTGTATGAACCTTCGTCAGTTCTAAAGTTACATGCAGAGATGCATGTGAATTAGTTTTTAGCCATTAAATGTTAAATTAGAAACCTTTTTCACTACTACTCCTGCCTTCGCCGCCCCATGCGCCAGCGGTGGAATGTGTTACCGAAGAGAATTTCCTCTAGGACCCGCCCCGGCGTCTCCTTACGCGAGACGACGGTCTCGCAGAAGACGGCGACCGCATCTCAGTTCCCGACGCTGTCAAGCATTGTTTTAACGATGGTCAGCAGCGACAGGTCGGCACCAATGATTACGTCGAGTTCACGACGCTGCTCTGCGTGTGGCCTGTACACAGACGTCGTGCGTGTGCTACTAGCTTCCGCCTGCGGCTTCGCCCGAGTAAATAGTAATTTTCTGAAAGTTGAACTATTATCCCAAGGCAACATATTACTGGGATAAAGTCTCTGTGTTGCTGGGGCTGGGTTTACTAGTTATAAACAAAAATCAGAAGTCTGTTTTGTTAATAATTTCTGTTTAAAAAATTTGCTATTTTTATTTGTCATCATCATTATCCTACTCTTATCCCAATTACTTGGGGTCAACGCAATATGTACTCGTCTTCCTACATATTGCAAAAGTTATTGGCAATAATTTTATGACCGGCAGCCTGTCTGAGATCAACCTTCCCTTGAGAATTAAATGTAATTGTTGACCAAAAGGCGACAGGTGGTGTTGGCCCAGGTCGAAATAAGGCTCTTATTTACGACATCCACGAACAAAGTAAAGGTTTGTAGTATTCGTAGCTGCTATCACACACGCGTTTTATTTGAAACAGCTTAAAAACGTTCGGAAATAAAACAGCAATTCGACAATCATTATACTACATTTTATTTTATACTACAAACATTACTATATACAAAAATCTGGTCTTACATCTCAGTTTTGATGTTACCATATCTTCCTTCCATAATAATCTACTACTAAGTGATTTGTTTCATTGAAATTTTACATATTGTATAACATTGTTATGCTTATCTATTAAATAACAAAATAAATAGCTCAAAAATAATGTACAGACACTGTCAAATGCTTTTGCCATAAATATTGAGGATACTGAATTAATAAAGGTTTACATTCGACAGTGTGAAAACGCATTTCCGTAGTATTTTCTTCGTAAAAAATGATTGCAGAAAGGCAAAATATTAATTTTATAATTATATTCTAAAATCAACTTCGCGTTAATGCTTGAATTTTTTGTTTTATAATACTTATTTTTAAACATAAAATTCAAGCAATAAAAGTTGGGAATTTATACTTATTCTTTTAATATTTAACAACACACTTTTCTAGAGAACATGTTTCTCTCTGCAGTAGAATCACGTTAATCCGACAAACGTATTGCAAGACGGTTTCGTATTATCCAATTTATCAGACAAATGAATACTTTCCAGAAACTTGTAGTCTGATTTATTTTTAATAGGAATGCCTTATATTCCAACTATAAAAATTATAAGTATTTTTTTTAATAATCAATAGTATAAAAATGGAAGTTTGTATATATGACATTGCTAAACTCAAAAACTGTTTGACCGATCATTATGAAAATTAGTATGTATATATGTATTTCTGGGGGTCTACGCGTGAACGTGAGCAAAACCAAAATAATGGTCTTTGAAAGAGATAAAACCAGAACAAATGTAAGAGTAACAATAGGTAATGATGTACTAGAGCAAGTGGATAATTTGTATTTTGTATTTTTTCACGGAGAATGTTTATTTGTTATCCCCATTGCTGTAACTCGCCACCAGACGACGCTGCGATATATCGCCTTCTACAAACAAAACAACCCAGCCCAGATTAACTAGTAATCTATATGTTTTGATAATGTGGAACAAAAAGTTTACGCCCACAACCGGGATCGACCAAACTAACTTTAACAATATAAGTCAATTATTGTAAAGTCACAAACTTTAAACAGGGATTATAGAAAATTTGCATAGGATTATTTGCCTATAAAACGTGGCAAATCAAGGAACCACCGAAGTCAAGGAATCAATACCGATGACCCACTCAATTGGATTAACGCAGTTCTACTGTAGTTGCAAAATGAACTAGTTCTTGTGTGTTGTTTAACTAAAGCGTTGTTGGTTTAGTATGGTGATTCCTTTTGTTTAATTGCTGCTTGGACACACTTGGCCATGGTGGGTGAGGCGCGGCTAATTGTGTCCGTCATAAAGTAATCTTCTAGTTTCTTCATCTGCACGTCCAATTTGCCCGATACAGGTTTCTGAAGGCTCTGTAATATATATAATTCATAATAACTTTCTACATATATTATTGTGACTGTTTAAGATATTACTTATCTTAACTTTATATCTTTTAATAGTGGTCAACGGCGTGTTGACAGATATCTGTCACACTACAGCCGCGGGCCGGTCCATCCAGGGTAGTACCACACTCTCGCAGAAGATCGACGTCTGAGCAATGGCAATGTGCTGTTGGGCTTCGTTCGGTGAGCGAGAGAGCCGGAAGCACAACTGGGTGGGTTTTGTATATTGGTAGGCAGCGGCCCGGCTATACTTCTCGTATAGCAAAGGTCCATGGGCGGCAGTGACACTTACCATCAGGTGTGCTGCTTGCTCGTTTTCCACCAAAAGGAATAATGAAAAAAAAATCTAATATTATAAATTCAAATGATTTTTTTTTGTTTACAATTAAAGACACCACCCTGAACTAAGGAAATACCACCGAAACTGGTGGTCCGCCCACATGACGTTAAGAAGTACGTGTACGGTAGACTATGAAGTCGCGCCGTCCCTTCTGTCGCCCCGGATGGATCAGGTGGGTGTGACCCACGCCCATGCCCATAGCCTGCCTCAAAAAAGAAGTGTGATGCACTTCGATCCACGAAAAATTTATTTTTCTTTTTATACACAATATAAACCTCTGCTCCTAACCGGGGGCGGGGCTCCTAACCTCCTTGCGATCTCTGCGGAAAATCTGTGGAGTTAGGCTGACCGACCGCATTCGTAACGACGACGTAAGAGAGCGAGTAGGTATGAAAGAGAGTATTGGTGTAAAGATGCGAAAGGGCATGCTCCGATGGTTCGGACATGTGGAAAGAATGCCGAACGAACGTCTGGTTAAGAAGATATACAATGCGAAAGTGGAAGGATGTAGGTACCGAGGGAGACCGAGACTAACCTACCTAGACCAGATCGGTCATGTACTGAAGGAAGGTGGAGTCAAGAGTCTCCGAAACCGGCGAGCGTGTATGAAGAGAATTATGAATGTTGAGGAAGCGAGTGAAGTATGCAGAGATAGAGCTCTCTGGCACTCTGTTCTCTCTGCCTACCCTGCAAGGGATATGGCGTGATGATATGTATGTATGTATAAACCCATATGGCGTAGTGGTTAAAATACCGATCTACCACACCAAGTGCCCCGGGTTTGATTCCCGCGCAAAACAATAATTTGTGCGATCCACAAATTGTTGTTCTGGGTGTAAATTATGTCCCTTAATTATGTTTGAAAAGTCTACCGCAATTCCTTGTGATGAAGAAGTAAGGATCCGCGATCCCCTAACTTACGTGATATAAGGTGGTCATTGTTCCTCCTACTTTGGAGGAGGCTTGAGCCCATCAGTGGAACATATATAAAATGAGACGAAGATCACCCGCAATACAAGTACACCATCCTGCCCCTGCACACCCTGCACTAAGGAGATAACTCCTTAGTGCAGGGTGTGGTTTTAAAACAAAAATAATAATACAAAATAAAAGAATATGGCTGGACCTGAATAGTGAAATCTATAGTTCTTACCTGTGCAAGTGCCCGCGCTTGTGCGAAGTAGTTGTTGGCCTGCACGTCCCCGTATGCGACGAGGGCGGGGCTCACTTCGGCGAGACGTTCACGCACCTCGTCCAAGTTGTCGTAAGGGAGACGCTCACCTACCACCTCGGATAGAGCCCTGCAAATATTTCAAAACATATTGCTAAGCATTTTAAGCCATTCCGTTATTTCGATTCATTATTCTGCTTTCTCCGTGTGGTGATGGAGCAAGAATAGAATTCGACATCTCTCTCAGCAGTGGGTGTCGTAAAAGATGAATAATCTTAATATATATAAATTACGCGTCACGTTGTTTGTCCGCGATGGACTCCTAAAGTACTTAACCGATTTTAATCAAATTTGCACAGCATGAGTAGTTTGATCCAACTTAAAAGATAGGATAGCTTCCATCTCAATTTATAGTCGCAATATTATTTTATTACAAATTATTTGTCTATTATTTGATAGTCACAATTATCTGTTATCTCCAAACGATTCAAACAGATGGCGGTATCTGTTGACTGGTTAGAGTAAATATTTAATAGATGGCGCTATATTAAACGTACAAACGTTTCATATAAGCTACAATTTATTAGCATAACCACCACGTGTTACTGAGGATAGCTTAGCCACAGCAACGCGTGGCCGGGTCTGCTAATATGTATATTGGCAAGACTGACAAAATTCGAAATAAAACCCTATAACAATCCTTTCAGTGTGGTATAATAGCTCAATTGCCCTCCTATTGTGGAATAGAGTCGAGTCCAACAGCGGAACGTATATGAGTTAAGCTGAGATGATGATGTTGATAAATAAGGGCCAATTCTACCGCCAATAATTACAAAACAATCGAGCTACGTTACCTGATGATCTTCCAATCCTCCCTAGCTTTGCCTGGCGGAGTGACGGCTACTAGGGTCTGCTGAGCTCGTCCCTCTGCGTTGACGTATGTAGCGCGCTTTTCCGTATACGCAGCGCCCGGCAGCACTACGTCCGCCATTGCTGCCCCCACATCACCATGGTGACCTAGAAACAGATACCACTTTCTGATCATACTAACGCTGTGATTGAGATCATTACAGAATGACCACCGCTCACAAGAGTTGGTAGGCCTAGGTTTCAATAACTGAATATATTATATTTTGCAGAGAGGTTAAATCCACTCCCACTTCTGAATCTGTGAAGACAATTAATTTCTTATTAATATTTTTATATTTTGTTATTTTTATTTTCTTATTTTTAATAAGAAAATAAAAATAACAAAATATAAAAATTTTTCTTCTATCGCGGGCCTTGAGCGTAGAGACCGAATCCAGAAATTCCGTAACGAAAATAACCTAACACCCCCCACTCCGACCGCCACAGCGGTGATACTATTTAGTTTTGCCATCTATCGATAAATAGCAGAACTTTTAATGACTTTTTGAATTATCACGCAGCAACTCGCCTCTAGGTGGCATTGGTTATATCGGCGTTACTGCGCATGCGTAATCCCCCTCTTCGCCCCGCCATCTGGTGACTCATGCCTGCTTAGAGTTTCAGCGTTAGGGCATCTACTCTTTGTATTTACTTCATGGTATGACTCTAAGAAGCTCGCACGAATCGAGACGAGCTGCTCCGAAATCGGACGAATACGTAATCAGCTGTTTGTGAGAAAGTGTATAGGTATTTATCATCTATGTACAACAGTGAATATCTGTACTCGTAAATAAATAATTATAATTGCATAAGTTGAAAAAAAATGCTATGCAATAGCTTTACCGCTGCAGTCCCCGAGTGCCACCCGGTTTTTTATTTTTTCAACCAACACCGTGGGTTATGAACATAGGTTCATCATCTGGTATTGTAGAGAACTTCATAAAAACATACAAGTTACGGTCACAAATTACAATAAAACTCAACTCTAACTCGAACGACATGTGGATCACACGAAGTATTGTCCTGCGTGGAAATCAAACCTGTGACACTTGGCGCGGTAGGTAAGTATCTTAACCACACCAACTGTATGGAACTGTACGGAAACAAAATATAAACCTTGGTAAATAACAACAGCGTCCTTAGGCAGCTGTTCGCGGGTCACAACTCCGCTATCAGCACCCAGCAGGTACACCACCTTGGGTCCTTCTTGTAATACCTTGCCCACTCCCGGTCGGTAGCCCAAGTCTAGCGCGGCTACTTGCGACGCCGTGCGTTGAAGCACGTTCAATACCTGAAAATATGCATTAAAGATCATCATCATCAACATCTCAAATCATATACATCCCACTGCTGGGGTCGGGCCCTCTATATGTAGAGGGGAATTGACCTACTATACGATGGTCAGACGGTTTGGCAAAGAGTTTTTTATTCAAAGATTTCCTTCTCTTGTCATAATTTTGTTAATAATAAGTAAGTATAAAGTTAATTTTGTCCTTTAATCGTCTCTTAAAATCACCCACAGGCAAGAAGTGAGATGGCAAATTGTATTCTTTCTCTGTAATCACACGGATGTAAAAATAAAGATGCTAAATGCTGAATATAGCATATTATTACAGCATAATCCTTTATTAATAAAACAATATGTTGCAATCTTGAGCCATCTTTGGTGAATGAATATATATTTTAACATCTTTTCAGTTTACTCCAAGGGAGAAAAAAAAACAATATAATATGTAGATGTATCTAAGAAAGCAAGTCATCTGTGGCTCCAATCTTTACCTTCCAACTCTTATCCGGCAGGTTGTCCTGTAGTTTGCAAGCAAGTTCCTGTGTGTAAGCCAGGAGTGCTGCGCCCTCGGGTCCCTTAAGCTGGTCGGCCCCAATTATGACAACGGGACGTTTCGCTGACTGCAAACGTTTAAGTACTTCGCTATTGGAGGTTCCTGTAGCCAGGTCTTTCACTGCTGAAGCCGAATCTCCAATATGCTAAAAGAGTAAAAAAACTTTATTTATACTTGTATTATTATATTATACATCACTTGCTTGTAAAATAATTATAAATTTGTTTAATATTTATCTATTAATTAAAATAATATTTATAAATGAGGCGGACTAAATAAGCTTCACATTTCACAAATTAGTTTAGTGAAGAGCTTAATCCAAAAGAAACAGGAATTATAGTTCATCTAATCTAAGAAGTGCATTTGGACGTTTCGCATTTTTTAATACACAATAACTTTGGTCAAACGTACATACACATGATTGCAAACAATAAATCTGAAATTTTAAAGAAATATTAAGTTATTTACATATAACGTATATATAATATATAACGTTGCGAGTGAGTTACTTGTACAATAATGTAATGTTGAAACTTGTAAAACGAATTTAAAATTAAAATAACATTGTAAATAATAATTATTATGGACGATCTTACAATTTCACGTCATAACGTTCTAAACAGTAGTGCTTGACAACTTCCAATTCGCGAATATCTAAATAATCGGTAAAAATATTAGATTAATATATTTAATCGAATATAGATTTTGACAGAGATGTACGTTTCGACAATTTTATTGATAAGGATATAATTATTAATGTTCGCGACGGTGATAATTCAAGTAATACTATAGATTCTGAACAAATAGCTATTTTGAAATCCAGTTTTTGTTTTTACTTAACATAATCCTACTAAATATGATGAATAGATTTTATGATGAAATAATTAAATTTGTTTAGTGTTAATTTAGCACTTAATATTTCATCTCTTTTTTGAAAAATAAAAAAATAAACCGATTATTAATTACAAAGAATTAATATCGATTTCTCATCAAAATCGGATATTTTCGATAGCGATTATTTGGTTCACATACCTAGACACCTTACTCTGACAGCTGTCCAAATGCACTTCTTAGATTAGATAGACTATAGTTCAAAAATTTTCAAAAAGTTCTCACTATTGACAATTAATTATTTTAGAAAAATTAAAAAACTGCAATCACAATCAATCTATAAGACTATTTTCAGACCATTTCAAAATAAGATTTCTTGAAATTTTAACAGACTATAATTTTTAGAACTACACGACAAATTTTGCGATACATTCTCGAAGTAAAATTAATTTTTTGAGACATGAGAAAACAATATCTTTAACAAAGATTAAATCAATCTATGAACTGAATCATTCTCTAGTTTGTGGCAATTTCTAAATCCCTAGCGATAAAATGTGACACATTCCCTAGTGATATTATGCAAATAATTCCCAAATTTGAAATGAAATAAAAATAACATATAATCGCCCTTACCGTGTAATCGTAGGTGAGATCGACCTTAGGTCCGATAAATGCAACATCGGTGTCGCTATGTACGTAGGCCTTGCGGATACGCGCGTTGAGTAGCGGTGCTTCGTAGCGAACGTTCGTACCGATAAGCAGAACGAAATCCGCCTCCTCCACATCTGTCCAATTATTAACATTATAATAACGATTGTTGATGTTTACGCGAGTATTCATCATCATCATCACAGCGCATATATATCCCACTGTTGGGCTCGGGCCTCATCCGTAATGGGAGGAAATTAACCTACTATACCGCGCTGGTTAGACGTGTTGGTATAGGGATTGTTTTAGTTTTCCTTCTCTTATAATATCTATTTATATGCGTTTTATATCCTTTAGTCGTCTCTTACCATCACCCATGGGATCATCACCCACGCGTATCTTACGCGAGTATTACACATTTGAAATAAAACTATTTTTACGGCTGTAAAATGTTTGAAATGACGGGCAATTAAAAGTCAAATACAAATGCGATAGAATCCGCAAAAATTGTTTTAATTTAAACATTACTATATTTCAGGATTGCACAAATGACGACTACCAGTCTAACGACCTCATAGATTCAAACTCACGCAGGTTAGTTTGTTGTGTACGCTATTAACAATTGCTCACAGCTTTGGTATTATTTATGTCAATTGAGGTGGTGACCATCGTATTCATACTCCGTTACCATAACTTGTAAAAAGGCAAAATGGCTGCTATCTACGAACATTGGCATTGCCATTTCTTACTTAGATATTTCTTGCATTTTTTCAAGCATATAAAACAAAATTGAGACAAGTAAAATAGCACAATCTGTTTTTCTAATTATGCTATCCATCCATCAATTCACAGACTTCCACTGTTGAACTTAGGCCTCATCACCAGAATACCGCTCAGAACGACCCTGTTGCCTATGATTTTTACGATATCATCAGTTGTGATCGCCACTGAGCTACGTTTCTTTCCCAATGGTTATCCATCGTCGAACCATGAGGAATATGCTGTATCTTATTTTAATACTCACTGGCAATCTTAGTGTTGAGCAGATATGACGATCGCAGATCAATGCCAGCACCGTCCAACGGGAAATATTGCTCTGTACATGTGTTCTCAGATCCCAACTTATTGATCAAGTCTTTTAAAGCCACAAGAGACTCGGCATCGGCCATGTCTCCCGCTACGGCTAAGAGCTGTCAGACAAAGTACAAATTATTATATATAAGTATAAGAGAATATAACATATAAAAGCAAGTCAAGTCTACATCTTACCTTGCCAGGTGGACAGTCCCTGATAGCGGTAGCGGCCGCAATCATAGCGTCCTCCCACTCGACGGCTGTGAGGTTCCCGCGGCTGTCCACCATCATTGGTGTAACGAGGCGCTGTCGCTTCAGCCCGTCGCATGCGAACCGCGACTTGTCTGATAACCACTCCTCATTGATCTCCTAGTATAGGAGCAAATAACCAAAGGTAGTAATTTAAAAAATATATAGTTATTTTATCTATATATCCATTTTATCGTTGTCCTTCTCTTAAATATAAGTGTTGTTTAATATTACTTTGTTGAACCGCGCAGATCTAACCATAGTAGAACAGCAGCATAGAAGTACCCCTCGTGCAGAACGCCGTGGGTTCATTCCAGACCTATCATCATTATCATCATCTCTTCTCATAGGGCTTGAGCCACCACAATAGGAGGAAAATTGACCTACACCACACTGGTCAGACGAAGTGGTATAATTGTATTTCCAGACTGCCTTTTATTGCATAGATGTTATATACATATTATAACCCTTCGTCGTGTTTTACTACATCAACAGGTAAGATGGTGGTGAATGGTAATTTTACTCTCTCACCTCACGGCAAGCAAAATATACACACCTGGCAAGCCCATTTTTAAAAGGCTTCTTTAAAGCTATTGACATTCGATTTGATTGCACAGGTGGTGCTGTGGTCTAAACAGCAACCTCCCATCCCAGTTCATTGTCCGAATCACAAACTAAAAACGCAAAATTCAAACAGATTTTTTTTCATAAGCGTTAGATCACTGAAATTGTATTTACCTCATTAGTTCTTGGGAGAATACGTAGCACCTCGTTCGTTCTCGTCGCAACCACTATGTTGCTACCCAAAGGGTCTAAAACATCTACCGAGTCGATCTGAAATCAGAAATAACCGTTATCTAATGCTCAATGTCTGGACGTGATTTTTAAGACTAAGCAGGTATTTATTTCTTAGTAAGAAAAGACGTTCTCAATAAAAATATGTTGACCGAATGCCGGTTTCCACCAAGAAGCTCAGAACGTTAGGCTATACTTTTTTTTGTGGTAGGCCATGGTCTGGACATGCGCCGCCCGTTCCGTCCAGGGTAATGCAACGGGAGCGTACGGGCCCATAACCTCCCCATTGGCGTTAGACTGACCACTGGTTCCTTGACCGGTTTGGTTGCTAACTCGGGTGAACGTTAGGCAACATATAAGATAGAACATTTAAGTTTTATGTAATGTATATTATCTTGGTTGTGACCTAAAATTTAAGAATTAGGGAGAACGAATATTATACATAAAGCACATTTTATGTTGAGCACTTACCCTCCTGGTCTCCCAGGGTCGTGCAGCAAAACTGTAAGGTTTCGACGTGAGTGCACCGACGGGGCACAAATCAATTATATTGCCAGACAATTCCGAAAGAAACATCTTCTCTACATAAGTGCCAACCTGAAAAAACACAATATGGTTGAGAAAGGCACAGTGCGTAAATACGCTTTTTAATTCTTACTCACTATCTAATTATTTTTTTTACACATTTTAATAAATAAATTAAAAATCTGAAATAAACTGATAAATAACGGAGGAGTATTTTGATACCCACGCAGAAGGTTCCTTATGCGAGTGAGGTGAAAAGAACTTAATTCAGTTCAATCCCACAAAGACACAAGTTTACTTGTGCACTGCAGAAAAGGAATCGTTTACCAAGACGCCTCAGTTCCAAGGAGGAACTATACAAATTTCCAAGGTATTGGGATTTTCGGCGTCGAACTATTGATCATCGTTCTCCTACTCCTATCACAATTACTTGGGGTCGATACAATATGTAGGTACTCTTCTTTCATAGTACATATTGTAAAAGTTATTGGCAATAGTTTTATGACCGGCCGCCTGCCAGATGTCAACGCTCCTTGGTAATGTAATAGTTGACCAGATGGAGTTGACCCAGGTCGTTATAAGGCTCTTAGTCGTCTTTACGACACCCATAGACAAGACGATATAATGAACTGAGGATTTTACGACACCCATAAGCAAGAGGATATAATGAACTGTATTCTTAGTCATAAGTGTAAAAAAATAAGTGTAACGTTATTTTATAAACGATAATATAGACGTTAGTTACCTGCATTTCGGTACCTCTCCCAGTGGTTCCAAAATCGTCAATACCAGCAACTTCGGATGCGAAACGAATGCAACGCGTGCAGTGGATGCAACGCGTCATTATGGTCTTAATCAGGGGACCCACGTCTTTGTCCTCTACAGCGCTAATATATAAAAATAATACAATTATTAAAGTCCGTAAAGTATTTGTAAAGTTTGTAAAGTCATATAAGTATTATTTTCGGAGTGATGGATTAAAAGTTTTACCAGTACTTATAGTCTGTCTAATCCAAAGAGTAAAGTTATTAAACTGAAAAAGAGTGGCAACTCGATGATAAAATATGCATGTATGGAAAGTGCTGCCACCCAGAGCTTAGGCGGTGAACTAAAGTTGAAGTAATATACATATATACATATCTACATGTGCATGTGTAATTACATAGAATTTTCTTTTACTATGAAAGCTACCCTGAAATATAAAAAATAACATATCAGCTGATAACTAAACAATAATAATATCAGCCTAACAATGAAACTTGAGATATTTTTCAGAAAGAATATCAATAACCGAAAATAGATCGATGACAATAAGTACCTATGCTAGGAACAAAAATAACAATTCTCAGTTGTCAAACGTTTGACATGCAGGACAAAATGGCAGCAGTTAAGTTTGTACAACCAATCTGTAGGCGGCGCGACGGTCAGTAAAAATAAGAAATGTTTTAAGTGTGCCCCCCCAGGTCTAATCTAAGAAGTGCACTTTGACAGCTGTCTGAGTAAGTTGTCTAGGTATGTGAACAAAATAATCGCTATCGAAAATATCCGATTTTACTGAGAAATTGATATTAATTCTTTATAATTAATAATCGGTTTATTTTTTATTTTTCAAAATGGTGATGAAAATTAAGTGCTAAATTAGTACTAAACAAATTTAATTATTTCAGCATAGAATCTATTCATTATATTTAGTAGGATTAGGTTAATTAAAATAAAAACTGGATTTGAAAATGGCTATTTATAAAGAATTACTACTATTAATTGAATTATCAGTGTCGCGAACATTAATAATTATTTCCTCATCAATCAAAGTGTCGAAATGTATATCTCTGTCAAAATCTCTATTCGATTAATTGTATTATTCTAATATTTTTACCGATTATTTGAATATTCGTGAATTGGAAGTTGTCAAGCACTACTGAATAGAACGCGAGGACATGACATTGTTAGGTCGTGAATAACAATTACTATTTACCATGTTATTTTTATTTTAAATTATTTTTACGAGTTTCAACATTAGATTAATGGTCTTTGAAAGAGATGAAGCCAGAACAGATGTAAGAGTAACAATAGGTAATGATGTACTAGAGCAAATGGATGAATTTGTATATCTTGGATGTGGATTTAGCCGAGATGGAAGGTACACCGATATAGAGGTAGGGTAGGGGAGGTAAGGTACACTGATATAGAGCGAAGAGTGAATGCGGGAAATAGAGTGAACGGAGCGTTGGGACAACTTCTCGGTAGCCACCACCTCAGCCAGAAGGCACGTGTAGCAATACATAACGCAGTGCTTGTCCCAACATTACTGTATGGAAGCGAGAGTTGGGTATGCAGAAAAGAGTATGAAAGTAAAATTAATGCGGTCGAAATGCGATCTCTGCGGCAAATCTGTGAAGTAAGGCTGACCGACCGCATTCGTAACAACGACGTAAGAGAGCGAGTAGGTATGAAAGAGAGTATTGGTGTAAAGATGCGAAAGGGAATGCTCCGATGGTTCGGACATGTGGAAAGAATGCCGAACGAACGTCTGGTTAAGAAGATATACAATGCGAAAGTAGAAGGATGTAGGTACCGGGGGAGACCGAGACTAACCTACCTAGACCAGATCGGTCATGTACTGAAGGAAGGTGGAGTCAGAATTCTCCGAAACCGGCGAGCGTGTATGAAGAGAATTATGAATCTTGAGGAAGCGAGTGAAGTATGCAAAGATAGAGTTCTCTGGCACTCTGTTCTCTCTGCCTACCATGCAAGGGATATGGCGTGATGATATGTATGTATGCATGTAACTATAGACCACATACAGATGCTTCTACACTGATGTGTAGTTGACAAAAACAACTTCTTTTGTATTGATATCAGATGATACTAATAAAAATTTTCAAATACTAGTTACCCAACAGCCCTTGAGATCATAGTAGCAAATTATACAAATTCTATTCTGATATAATCCTTACTAATAGCCGACCTAAATGAAATTTGGTACACAGATAGTTTAGAGCCTGATAAAGGACATAGGCTACTTTATAATGCAAAAAAAGGTTGTTAAGGGTGATGAAAATTTGTAAGAAATTATCGTCATTTTTAAAGCCAGAAGCTTGAAACTTATTTTTAGGCTATTGATTAGGTATAAATAAATATGACATTAACATTTCGTAAAAATGTACCCTTAAGGAGTATAATAAAAATAGGGGATGAAAAACTTTAGGAAAGTAACCTTTTACGCGGGCAAAGCCGCGGGCAGCAGCTTGTAGTAAATAAATACATTACAATTTTCAGCTTGTATTATATTTTCGTCTTTAAAGAACATGTGCGCCATCACCCGACAATGTTTACACCTTCTACAGATTTAATACTCTAACTTTGCAGTTAGAATTTTATTAAACGATGACACAACCCTTTTATTCATATTACTTAAATTTAGTATTTAACATGCTTTCTTGTTTATAAAAACTCGATTATGAGCAAAAAATTATCCCATGACAATCGACTGCACAGATGGCGTAGTGGTTAAGATACCAACCTTCCATGCCAGTGAAAGTATTGTCTGTGTAATTTGTCTATGTTAATTGCATGTTTGTAAAGTCCCCAATACAAGGATTATTGCCTTAGTGCGGTAGGTGTCTTTTTAAAAAAAAAAACATTTATTCAGTAATTTGAAATCAATTGCATCAGGTTAATTTTATTAATCAGTACTTCTTTAGATTAAAAAAGCCATGATGACACAGCAGAACATGTATGAAATGAGTTGGTTATTGTTTCAGGTTCATAAATAAATAATCAAGAAATATTGTCTAAGAATACTAACCGCTTGCCAGAAAAGTGGATGTCAGTAAAACGACTCCTGTCAGAGCCAAAAGCCATGGACTGATCTTGGAGATCACATTCACCACCCTGATCGCATATAGGACAATCCAAGGGATGATTGACAAGAAGGAATTCCATAACACCTTCACGTGCCTTCTTTGTCAGGTCTGAGTTGGTTTTCACCCTCATTCCCTTCATGACTGGCATAGCACATGCAGCAACAGGCTTCGGGGACTTCTCAACTTCTACTAGACACATCCTGCAGTTACCAGCGACAGCAAGACGTTCATGATAGCAAAATCTTGGAATTTCTACACCAACTTGTGCAGCTGCCTGTAACAAAATTATGCAAATGTCATCATTTTAAAAAAACCACTTTCCTAATATTTTTTATTGTCTATGACGGCTAATGAACAAGCAGCATATGGTATTTGATACTGCTGCACATGGACCTTGCAACACCAGGAGGAAGACCAGGCCGCTGCCTATTGTGGTGGTAATACTAAATCAATCATTCCACCATATACAAATAAAAGATGATAAAACATCTGTTATAATATATAACTATTTTATATCAGTACAATTTGTATTTAAAGCATATTATATTTCTTTTTAGATAAATCCCAAAAATCATCTTCCATGTGGTGATGGAGTAAAAATACAATTCACCACCTGCTTATCTTACTCTCAATTTGCCTCCCGTTATGGAGGAGGCCTCTAACCCAGCAATCCACCATAATGATGAAACACTAAATACAAGATTATAATCAACACAATGTGTGTCTTTTACCACTAGAACAGAAAGGCAATCGGAAAAGAAATTATATTATTTCTTTAAATAATAATGCAAACAAAAATTTCAAATGTACAACCCGATTACGAAATGAAAAATGATGTCACAAGCGGGATTCGAACCCGCGCCTATTGTCGGGTAGATAGCATACCGTCACCTTAAGACGTAAATATGATACGAAGTGAAATTTGCATGTCCTACAATTAGTCACGGTGGTGTAGTGGCGGCACGATTGGGCCGGAATCCCAATAGGCGCGGGTTCGAATCCCGCTTGTGACATCATTTTTCATTTCGTAATCGGGTTTTATAAATAATTAAGCATATTAAATGCTAAATTTCAGTAATTCAAATGTACAAATAAAAAATATCTATTACAAATATTTGTATAACTTATCTACACCTTCTCAAACCTTTCTTTTAAATACAATATCCTGAAATGGAATTAAAACAAATATTCTACTTATAAAATATGTCCCTACCAAATATAGGAAAAATTTTATATTGGCTGCTTTATAATATAACAAGCTATAAGTAGAAATTCGAAAGATCCACATAACTAAATAAAATCTATGGTATTGATTTACTATTATAAATTTTTGGCTTGTGTTTGTAATTATAACTCTTGTGGACAATTTTGAAGCCATATTAATGAGGATTTACATGAAACAATAAGTATTTCATCCCAATTAATTTATATTTTATAAAAAAATACTTTAATGCATATTCTTAACACAGAAATTTTCCTTATTAACCATTAGTCAATACATCATACTTACTTGTAAAACAGTGGTACCAGGTAGGACATGTACAGGTTTGTCGTCAATGAATACCTCAACCTTTTCAGCCTGAGCTGGCGCTTGAGCAGCATAGCAACGAGATGCTGTGCGCGCTGGAGAACTCAGCGCAAGCGCCCTAGAAAGCGGCTGGCGCAGCATTTTCTGCAGCCAACAATCACATATGTAATACGTTTTACAAAACAAAAATATTGTTCAGAAAGGTTTAGATACAATATCTGTTTAATTCAATTCTATCGAAAACTACTGTTTTAGCATTTAATATTTACAAATCGCAACAAATACAAGCAAATCTACTGTTATCATTACATAAGATTCAACACATAACCTTACTCAATATTATTATATATACATTTAATACAGAGCACATAAAATAAGTAGAAAACTAAATTCCGGTAAAATGACTGGTTATTTTATTTGCGTTGTATGTTCAAAATATTCCTACCTAAAATTTTGTTACGAAAATCTGTACTTTTCGTAAAGTGACAGATACGTACAGGAATGTCTGTCAAGCTGTGTCACTAAATTGTCAAAATTGTCATATTCTCTATTGTTAAATTGTCATGGCATAGGTTAAGACGCCTACGATGCTTAGTGGACGCTGCACGAGCACCGGCTCCTATTTTCTTGATCTAAGGGATGAACCTAGTTCTCTTGATGATTTATTATCATGAATGCTGAAAAAGGTTCGAAACGTGATCATTATGATGTTTTTTATATTTGTCGGACAAAAACTTTGACAAAGCGCTATACCATAATATATATATAATCACAGACTTTATATTTATTAATATTAACTCATTGGCAGGAGCGGCTTTACCTACAGTGCAGAGGGTGTGGTGCACCCAGGCACTGGGTGTTAGGGGGCGCCGCTTAATACTGTAATTTCTAAGAATGAGAATGAGTGTAACCGAAATAGCCCGAAGAATTAACAGGTTGAAGTGGTAATCAGCGGGCCACATCCGCTGCTAACGACAATTGTTGGAAAAGAAAGTTGATGCAGGTGGCATGGCACTGCTCTGAATAACATTCTTATGGAAAATTCTAAATCTCAGAGTGGACGTCTATGGATTAATGACTCAAAGCTGTAACTATGGTAAGATGGCTCAAACAAAATCAAAATTAAAAAATGGTAAAATTTATATAAACGGTATTTTTATGTATATTTCTGTCAAAAACATCAAAAATGAAAAATCAAATACCAACGCAATAGTATCCGTAAAAGTAGTTTTATTTCAAAAAACATCAGAACAACGAATTTAATAAAGTTTCATTAGCACTTACATGTTGTACCAAAATTCTTAGAGGTACTGTTCAGTAATTTGTGAACAAATTCTATGCAACTTGGTCGTATGGGCGTTATGTCCTTTGCTTCTACTCCATGAACAATCCAATAAAAAAAATTCTATAGTCATTATTTCTCTCGTTCTATCATTCTTCGTCATCTCTTTCTTTCTTTCTCGCTATCATCGTGCATAGCCGGGCGTGTGGTTGTTGCTAGAAAAACTATTTTACACAAAAATGGCAATAGGTGATGTAAAAACTGCACAAGGTCTAAATGACCTGAACACTTATCTGGCTGAAAGGAGCTACATTTCAGGGTAAGTAAAGTAATAAGAATATCTATAGATACCACGTCAACTTGGTGTAGATTGTAAGTCAATTGTAACCTCAATCTGCTAATGGAGTAGGTATATAAGATTTTATGAATTCCAAATCGAACATATAGTTTATTATTATGACAGCTGTTATTGACATAATTCATTGACCTTGGCTTACAGTTGATATAATCTGAAAGCTATACTTATAAGAACCTTTATTTTTAGTTACACACCATCTCAAGCCGACGTCCAAATATTCAATCAGGTCGGCAAAGCACCTGCTGCTAAGTTGGCTCATGCCCTACGTTGGTATAACCAAATAGCCTCCTACACTCCTGCTGAACGGAAATCATGGATTGCTGGAGAGAGCCCACTGACAGCTGGTGCCAAACCCACAGCACCCGCGCCCGCCGCTAAGGATGACGACGACGATGATGATGTCGATCTCTTCGGCTCCGGTGACGAAGAAGAGGTGGGCATAATTTCTTACCCAAAAAGTATTTAATAATCACTAACTTCAATCCATAGACCTTTTATACTTCAGTGCTTCAATCATTCACAACTGTCATGAAGTCTTGTCATACATAATACATAGGAATTTTTCTAATTTACAGGATGCAGAAGCAGCTAGAATTCGTGAAGAACGTCTAAAGTCCTATGCTGATAAGAAGTCCAAAAAACCTGCCCTTATTGCAAAGTCATCTATAGTCCTTGAAGTTAAACCTTGGGACGATGAGACCGACATGAAGGAAATGGAGAAACAAGTTCGCACCATTGAAATGGAAGGTCTACTTTGGGGAGCCTCCAAACTTGTGCCTGTTGGTTATGGCATCAACAAACTACAGATCATGTGCGTCATTGAAGATGACAAGGTATCTGTTGACCTACTCACTGAACAAATCCAAGAATTTGAAGAGTTCGTCCAATCTGTAGATATTGCTGCATTTAACAAAATCTAAAATGTGATGCCACATTTAATTTTAAGTTTAATTTTGAATAAAATCACTTTTTTGATATTTATGTATTTTTAATACACATGTAAAAAATCTATTTACAAAGTCAATTTATCATTACTATGTCAGTCATACAGAACTTCTGCCGACAGGTTGAGAGCCCTCAGCGCTCACAATCTGAGTAAAGTTGTCTGAGGCTAACAACTAAGTCGCGCAAAATAATAAATCAGCCAATACAATATTTTCTAACAAAATTAAATAACATATTTTGTCTTTTAAGTAGTTAATAGCCTAGAGTCAATATTAGTCTGGCTGCTGAATTAATGCTTTTGAGGGAATAAGTGATAAACAATCCCAGTAAAAACATTCAATTTACCACTTTACTTTCCAGTATATGTTGTGACTTATTGTTCCATTGACATTTTTAACATTTATTCTGTCTAATACATTAAATCTGCAGTCAGTAAGACTTACTCCAAATATGAGATTGGAAACATCCTCCTACATGACAATTGTGTATTCTAATAAACAAATAAAAAAACCTCACCCTTGCTTATCATACCCACGCTGACCTAATAGCTTGCAATGGATTTCCAGTGCTAGAGAACTGGTCAATAGAAAATTATTTTACAAACTTACAATAACCCCAAGTGCATCAATCACATTTACAATGTCTGTTAATCAAATTTTATCACTCAAATCAAAATTTTCTTTATGTAACTATTTCTCCTTCCTCTCAACACGCGTCCCGTTGTTGAGCTCTAACCTTCTCCATAATAAAAAAGCAATTGACCTACTATAGGCACATAGGTCAGTCATGTTAGCATACTTTACATTTTAGGTTTTAATGATATTATCTGCTAACATCCCTTAATCGTCTATTATACAACAGGATAGAAATGTATGGTGAATAGCATTTTTAACCCATTATCTCAAACGTAAAACTATCTACATTGCTAATTTAGAATAGAATTTTTTAGGCCCTGAACTAAGTAATAGCAAAATATGAGGTTCGCTATACGTTTATTTAGCTACTGTCTACAGTACAATCCCGATTACGCAAGCATTTAATTTTCCGGATGTACCATTTCCATTTGTTGAGTTTCCATCTCATAGCTTACTTAAAATCCATAAATGGTTATTACCATTCACCTCGGGATTCTTTTCTGTAGTTTCTTGAATAAGAATGGTTATTATGCAAGAACCTGAAATGGACCCATGTTATCCTGAAGTGCACCATTCGTACAAATAAAGGTGTAATATAGTTTATGCTACAAAATTGAATGTATATAGCCCCTGTGCACTCTTAAATAATTCATCTGTTGAATCTTTATATAATTATTATGTGTACGCCTATAAAGATATCCAAGACAAAAATGCACTGTCAGAAAAGTAGTAAAAAATTAACAGCCAAATTTACAATCCAAACTAACTGTTCTGCTTTTGAGAAGAAATTTTAGCTAAGAATCTATAAAATTAAGAAATATGGGATATCAATAATAAGCATTTGAAGTAATAATGTAAATTATGTTCGTACTTAAATTATTGCATTGTCTCAATTTCTATTGCCTTTGGTGGCAGACCAACAAGCAGGTAACTACCGCTGATAGACATTCGCAATACAATGGTCGTCCGATTCTCTCAGTCACCGAACGAAGTGCAATAGTAAATTGCTAATAAGCTATGTAGTGGTCGCTGTTGACAATTTTCTGTCTGCAGCCGCGGGCTGGTCCGTCCGGGGTAGTAACACACTCTCGCAGAAGATCGACGTCTGAGTAGTGGCAATGTGACCAACTATATAAATAGAAACCCCAAAACCATCCAATTTGGAGTTTCTATTTATATAATGGTAGGCATCGGCTAGCTATACCCTTGATATTGCAAAGGTCCATGAGCGGCAGTAACACTTCTCATCAGGTGTACTGCTTGCTCGTTTGCCACCATTAGCATTAAAAAAAAGGTGCTGGAGAAATACTGCTGCAATTGCGTAATATTCCCACTTTAGAGATTATGAAAATAATATTGCTTTGCTATCCTATTTGCTTTTAACACTTATATAATGACTAGCAAATATTATGACAGAATAGTTGATATCTTTCATTCAACATGAGCTGTTTTTGGAATGGGAACACTGTCGCCAACATTGGCTTGCAAAAACATATTAGGAATATCACTGCCAAAGTAGATCTTATTGTTAAGTGCAAGAGCTTCATATTTCTTTAATTCTAAGTATTCTCGTGTTAATAGCTGTTTGTTAGCTTCAGCTTGTTTTTTCAGATGATAGAAGTCAGCCTCCGCTTTGGTTTGTTGCTTGGCCTTGTGAATGCTGTCTTCAATAAGTTCGATCTTCTGCAATGATTCCTTCTCCATAATCTTCTGTTCGTATTGGATTTTAGCGACTTGAGCTTCTTTTTCCGCTTCGATAACGGCTTTGCGTCTGGCGGTTTCCGCCTCTTTTTCCACAACCTGAAAGTTGTCAATAGTTATTAGAACCAACCAAATTACTCTCAAGACCTTAGGAACTTACCCTAATTACATGGCATGTTGAAGGTATTGTATCTTCAAAAATATCGCAATCGGTTATAGAGACGGTATAGGGGCAGGGGGGTTAGGTTTTCGTCACATATTCAAGCTAAATTCATCATTAAGCTCAATCAGTTTTTTTTAACTTATTTTGTGCTAAACATTATTTAACTATATTAATGACTGACATGGAAACTATGTCTGTTGAACATATATTACGAGTGAAGAGGGGGTAAATATGTAAAAAGAATAATCACATAGTTTGGGTGTACCATATTCATGTTTAGCTGTATATACAATACATTCCCCATCTGGGGATAGATTGACAATACTTCGTGTACCACCCCTTGCTTTCCCTGTGTCATAAAAAGGGGGATCTCTACAAAAACGGGCAGCAGCATTCTTCTGTAAAACTTATAAAACCAACTGCTATAGCCAATCTGCCTGCAAGGGTGATTAAGACCTTATTATTAAGGGGGATACCCCTTCATAGGGACATCTAACTGCGGGCGTTGTTAGGCTCACTATATATAAAAAATTAAACCTTTTGATGTTGCGCTGCGATGAGCAGCTTCGATTTCTCAGCTTCCATAAGCTCGTAATTCTTGCGAATTGTCTCTGGTATCTTTGGTTTAGTAACTCGTACAGCCTGCACCCTCAAGCCAGGTGCCATTTCGTTTAGATCTTTTTGTAAGGCCTGTCAAAATAATCACACATCTCAGCTCCCATACATCTCACTGCTGGGCTCGAATCTCCTAGGTATTTGACCTGCCTGCTCCAAGTGACAGGCTTGTTAAAGATTTCGAGGGATGGGATGCTAACAATAGAGGAGTTACGGGCATTTTGACGAGTGAACATGAACGCCTGACTCTTATCGGGGTTGATTTCTATTCTCCATTTCCTAAACCAAATGGCTAGGGCGGTAACCGCTGGTTGGAGTCTTGGCTACTGTGGTCGGGGTCCTGCACAAAATAGTGCGGTGTCGTTAGCGTAAACCACTTTATGAACTCTATTAAATTTCGGCATATCGCTAGCGTATAGCGTAAATAGAAAAGGGGAGAGAACCGAGCCTTGAGAGACGCCGGCCTTGATAAGGTGGGAGGTAGACAACGTCCTTTCCACCCTGTAGCGAAAGCTGCGATGACTTAAGTAGTCATGTATGATTAAAATGAAATAGTCAGGAATCTTAAGACTATGAGTTTGTAAATAAGGCCCTCGTGCCATACTTTATCGAATGCCTTCGCTACATCTAGGAAAATTACACCCGTGGATCTGTTCATAACGAATTGACCACTTGTATATTCTACTAATGTGTGGACTTGCTGCACGCAACTGTGCTCGACACAAAAGCCAAATTGCGCGTCTGGGATGAGGTTATTGGCCTCGGCGAATGTTCTTAGTCTACTGGGGACTATACGTTCGTAAATATTGCCTAACCCCCTCAGTAGACTTATCGGACGGTAATTCTAACAAGTATTCTATTAGGTTTAAGATTTTCGTATGATAGTAACTAAGGTCAGATGTGGCCGAAATGCGATTACGAGGACATCATAGATGCATATCGTTTGTCCGGAAGAATAGTGACACAATTCAAAAAGCTATTTTTTTCAAGAGGGTCAAAATAAGTATTTCCTTTTATTCAGCTCGATTCAGCAGCGATTCTAAATGCACGAACGTCAGCATAATATCCTTTAAAATGACGACGACAAGTTGATAGGGAGAACTTATAATATTAACACCCCTCCACCACCAAAAATGGAAATATAATGAAAATTGTAATTTTTAGAGTTGTGTCACTATTCTTCCAGACAAGCGATATATAAAATCCTATCTCGTAATGTTAGTCCACGATAACCTCCAAAACTACTCAACCGATCTTAATGCAATTTGACATACTATATAATCAGGTTCAACTTAGAAGTGCCTGCTTTTATCTCAAGTCAATAAGTAATAGATACTATTAAG
Source organism: Lymantria monacha (assembly GCA_905163515.2). NCBI lineage: Eukaryota > Metazoa > Arthropoda > Insecta > Lepidoptera > Erebidae > Lymantria > Lymantria monacha. The sequence continues at coordinate 21,274,330 of LR991099.1, forward strand.
TATGTGATATAGAGCTTTCTGTGTGGTAACAGAGAATAATATAATGCTCATTGTTGCACTATCGGATTAACGGGTGTAAACAGATCACAGGGAGAAAAAACTCCAAATTAAAACCTTATCACTATCATCTGGAAAACATAATATAGTAAGCTAATTTCTCTCATTTAGAAGAGATTTGTGTCTAGCTATAGAATGTGTATGGGCTGAAAGAAAGGAAGAGATGTTTGAGAAATATGATTCATATGTAATGTTCGTAAGATATTGATGACTAATAATTTATTTATATATACATATATATAAATTAGACTAAAATATTGCTTACAGTACGTAGATTCTCATCTATTTGGTCAAACAGGTCGATATAGACTTCATGCAAGGTATGAGCACTACAAAACTGATTAAGCTCATGATGCACCTTATTGAAAATTAAAGTTTTGTCATAGTCAGCTGTGAAGTTACGCACCATATCTAACACTGAAAAAAGAGAATTTTCCATTATTTAGCCATGTGGATTCTATTTACTAAAATAAAAAAAAATATAGAACAATGACATTTTTTCATGTGGCAGTATCGTTACCGTCACCATATGCAATATATAAAAAGAAATGGTATAATAAAAATACAATCGTGGCCATTAGCTATATATGGGCTGAGACACCACCCAGCACTAAGGAAGTGATCCTTGTATTACGAGGGATTTTATAAACATGCAATTAACACAGACAAATTACACCCAGACCCAGAACAACAATTTGTAGATTGCACAAAGTATTATCCTGCGTGGGAAACGAACCCATGGCAATGGCATGGAGGGTCGGTATCTTAACCACTACGCCGTCTGAGCAGTCAACATTCAATAGATTCAACTCTATATATTACATAAAAACTTACCACTAATAGGTTCCAGTTTGTTAACAACTTCAATCCTCTCAAAATATATCATAACACCACCACTTGTACCACATGGAACATTTTTTACCTCATCAGTCTGAAGTGTGGTCTGCAAACATATTCATGCAATTAATTAATTATTTATGGACATCATATATCTAATGATGGATGGATAGTCCTGCTTATACTAGCTTCAATCACAAAATATTTAGTAGGAATAATAACATACTCTTTTATGCCATTTAATATACTTGTCTGATGTAAAATTCAGTGTACATCAAAGCTAAAAATCATTTATGTTACCTTGTAGATAATTCTATCTATCTTCTTGTGTATTCACACAATGCAATGGAAACATCAAAAAGTATAATTAAATGAAACAATTTTATCTGTTAAAATTACACTATTATTATGGATTATATTGAAACTTCGGGCAATTAAAAATAAAATACAAATGCATTAGAATCCGGATTCTATCTATGGATGTTCTATTGCAAATGTCTAATACTTGAGTAAATATCAGAAACATTTTTTTACCTGTATTGATTTATATGATGTCAAAAGTGGGATCATCATATGAAAACCAGGTTGACTTGTCACTGGCAGTAAAGCCCCACCCTGCATATCAAAAACATAGCATTAGTTAAACTTTTACACAGATTGCAATAGATAAAAATTGTCCTATTGTATTTTTAGACTGTCACTACACATGTGAAGAATATACACCGTGACATTTATATCGTCTTACAAAAGAAGCGCCATAAAAGTATCCGACCAAAGAAACATATCTAACATATTCAATTGTTCAATAGTAGTAGTAATAAAAAAATAACAAAAAAAAAAAAAAATTAAGTTAATATTTAGCAACAACCTGGTTACAATGTTTACATTTTAAACAAAAGAAATCATACAGCATACCGCATGATAATGATTGGCTAATGTAATTATGTTAGCCAATCACAGCTACGAAGTCCATGTCGCCCACTATTTCAAAGCATACCTACGCCTAGGTAGTATCTACACAGTACGTAGGTTATGTCGGTAGGTAGCCTACAGCTTGCTACATGCTGTTCTCTTACTATTTTAATTAGTAATTATTTATAATATTTTTTAGTAAAAAATATTCCCGTAAATTTTTTTTTTAACCTTTTAATTGTACAAATGAATAGTAGATACTGGATACGTTAACTGAACTGCTTTTGTAAGATGACATAAATGTCACCGTGTATTATTGACTTTGTGTATATTCATATATTTTCATCAGATATTTAACAAAAAGCAATTATAGTGCCAATTTTTGTTTGCATATCAAAATCAAGATAAAGTTTAGTAACAATGAGTTTGCTTATAGTAAGTTGCTTTTTACGACCCATTTTTTGAAAGAAAAAAAAATATTTTCTGCATTGTAATTAAATAAGAATACAAGTCACCACTCTCAATATTGCCCGTGGGTGTCCAATAAACAACTAAAAGATATAACATTAGTACAAGAGAAGACAAACTCAAGGCAAAAACCAATGTCAAGTGGATTGACCCCTCAGTGGGATATATACAGGTTGCCGATTTAATTAGTAGAATCCTTGAAGGGGGTGTATCAGACCATGATACACTATCCGAATCAATAAAAAAAAATAGTACCTAAGTTTTGATTAAATTGCCATACTTGCTACGTTGATAAGCGGTCAATACACTTGTACTATAAAAATTCGATGTAGGCATATACTCATGCATGTGACACTGAACTAATAGGCAAATAGTCTCTCTCTCGATATGCTGACCACCGCACAGCTAGTCGAAATGTACCTACAGGTCAATGTACGCTGACAAACCTACTGTTTTGATAAAAAAACAAATCACTTTATCTCAGGATTGGGCAGAACTAGGAGTCTGAAACTAACTTTAATGTTTTTTATGATGTCATTCCTACACCTATAGTCTGTCTAATCTAAGAAGTGCACTTTGACAGCTGTCCGAGTAAGTTGTCTTAGGTATGTGAACCAAATAATCGCTATCGAAAATATCCGATTTTACTGTGAAATCGATATTGATTCTTTATAATTAATAATCGGTTTATTTTTTATTTTTCAAAAAGGTGATGAATAAATTAAGTGCTAAATTAGTACTAAACAAATTTAATTATTTCAGCATAGAATCTACTCATCATATTTAGTAGGATTAGGTTAATTAAAAACAAAAACTGGATTTGAAAATAGCTATTTATTAAGAATTACTACTATTACTTTAATTATCAGCGTCTCGAACATTAATAATTATTTCCTCATCAATCAAAGTGTCGAAATGTACATCTCTGTCAAAATCTCTATTCGATTCATTGTATTTTTCTAATATTTTTACCGATTATTTGAATATTCATGAATTGGAAGTTGTCAAGCACTATTGTATAGATCGTGATGACGTGACATTGTTAGGTCGTCACTAACAATTACTATTTACCATGTTATATCTATTTTAAATTAGTTTTACGAGTTTCAACATTAGATTATTGTACAAGAAAGTCACCCGCAATGTTAATTATGTAAATAACTTAATAGTTGTTTAAAATTTCAGATTTAGTGTTTACAATCATGTGTATACGTTTGACCGAGGTTATTGTGTAAATGCACTTCTTAGATTAGATGAACTATAGTTTAAGTTATTCTAGTAATGAAATCGGCAGCCTGTATATGATAATGTTTAGTTATAGCCACCATTCATGTTTGTTCTTGTTAACTTTGTTTGTTTTTATGATTCACCACACTGTGAGGAGTTATATTAACATACATACATACATACATATCATCACGCCATATCCCTTGCAGGGTAGGCAGAGAGAACAGAGTGCCAGAGAACTCTATCTCTGCATACTTCACTCGCTTCCTCAACATTCATAATTCTCTTCATACACGCTCGCCGGTTTCGGAGACTCTTGACTCCACCTTCCTTCAGTACCTGACCGATCTAGTCTAGGTAGGTTAGTCTCGGTCTCCCTCGGTACCTACATCCTTCCACTTTCGCATTGTATATCTTTTTAACCAGACGTTCGTTCGGCATTCTTTCCACATGTCCGAACCATCGGAGCATTCTCTTTCGCATCTTTACACCAATACTCTCTTTCATACCTACTCGCTCTCTTACGTCGTCGTTACGAATGCGGTCGGTCAGCCTAACTCCACAGGTTTTCCGAAGAGATCGCATTTCGACCGCATTAATTTTACTTTCATACTCTTTTCTGCATACCAAACTCTCGGTTCCATATAGTAATTCTTCCATATATTAACAATAATGTTGTAATAATCTATAGTCATCATTCTCTTGCTCTTTTTCCAATTTCCTGGCGTTGATGCAATATGTAAACATACTTATTTCAAAAGTTATTGCTAACAATTTTATGACTGGCTCCCAGTACCTGACAGGGTTGCAGGGGTCCTTGGGAATATAATTGTAGACCATCGGGTGGAATTGGCCAAGTAGTAATAATGTAGTAATAATAGTAGTGTAATAATTTTAAGATTATAATTCGTATGATTATTCAACAAAACTTCAGAGTGCTTATATAGTTATTTTTTTAAGACTTAACTTTTTTTAATCTAACTTAAATTATATTTACACCTCAAATAATAATTAAATATTAGGTACTCACTCGATAATAAACGCCAACATGTCCCTCTTCTACCTTATGCAATGAAAAATGTACCGTAACACCTACTGCTAGAATCACCAAAGCTAAGACCGACGACTGATCCGCCATAGCCGGACTATAAGAATAAAATACAGTCACTCATTAATTCGATAATTATAGGAACAATGCTCAACAATTGCGATCATTTTTACCTCCACAAATCCAAGTGTACGCTCACAATAAGCGGTATGATGACTAAATAATATTAGTCGAGATATTATAATTGATAGCCCGCGGAAAACTGTTTTAAAGTATGTGTAGTTGATAATTTTGGTCAATAAAAGATCTTCAGTTAATTTCACTGTATTTAAGTATAACTTTAAAATACTATCATAACATTTTAATAATTAAGTAATTAGTTTTAATTATAAATTTATAGAATCAGGGACGCCAGTATTGGCCAGAAACGTTTTTTTTTTTTTTTGGTTCTGTTCGTCCATTCGGACAGGCAAAGGGATCAAAGCCCATACAGCCAAGTCTTATTTAATTATTTTTCATATATTGTTCATCATTTCTTCATATTACGTAGCCTTAATAGTCATTGTCTGTCAGTAAGTCAAGTCGTTACCATTAATCTGGCGCTGATAACCTAATCAATGGTTTTCTTTGGGAATTTTGGGCAAATATGAAAATACACGTAAACCACTATTATACCATATTCACTACACTTCAGCACTTTAACTGTACCATATTGCATAAAATACCAGCAAAATTATTCAATATAACACCACAAAACACTAAAGAAATGAATATAATACAAGAGCGTGACATGACATTTCCACATTCGCGCCAAAACGCCTGGCCAGAAACGAAATGAGACATGACTGACAGTTCTGTCACAGTGACAGTTCGCAAAACTGTCATTGGAATGATAGTACCTAGTTTTTTTCCAGAGTTTATGGCTTGGTTACTAAAATTTATAAGCGAAATCTTGGTTTACAAATTAACTTCATATAAAATAAACGTCCGTCAGTAAGTCAAATCATTGCCTTGAATAGCACCATGGCCACAATATTAAAGATATCGTTTGAGAGTTTTGGTGGAAAACGAAAACATATGTAAGGCACTGTTATATGATGTTAGATCTCAACTTTCCTTTGCGGCATAACTTGTAATTTCATGTATTTCTTTACCTACTTCTTTACTTTATATAACATCTAATAGGCTTTTAATTACTTATCTCTTAATTAATATTAGAACCTTCATTGGTGACAGTGTTAATTATTATTTTTTTTTCTTATTGTAATTAATTATAATACTGTAAGTTTCTTTGACGCAATGAATAAATAAATGATATTCGTTACACCTCCATACTTGCTGTAGGTACATCAAATTACATAAAATGCCATCAAAATTTAATTTTACAAGTCAAAACACTAAGATATCAAATATTATACAAGAGCACCACATGAAACTTTTTCTTTCCAACTGAAACCCAAGACAGTACCTAGCTAATTACCCCACTGATAATATCAATAATTATTTTAAATAGTAAACGGGTTAAATTTTCCTTACTGCTATACTCTACTTTGTTTCAACCCTAGGTACTATAATAGAAATTGGCCGAATTGCAATAACTAGTCGCATAGCCATTACTTAAAAAGAATAAGAAGAGGAGGTAAAGGAATTTTCTTTGGGGGACTATATTTTTTGTCACCAAAATTTATATTTGTCATCAAGTTGTATCACCTAATAAATAGATGTATCGCCACGAAATATTTCCGTTCTCAGATAAAAAAAAAGTGTTCCCAGGTATGAATTATCAAATTAATGTTAATATATGTGTAAAATAAGAGATGGATTACCAATAAAATTGTAGTCCATTAGATGAATATAAACTTCGTTCTTATAATAATAGTTTTATTACTTAAATAATAGCTTTGTGCTCAGAATGGTAGATCTGTCACCAAATAAATCCAATATCGATCCTTGACTGCGACTCCTATTTATTTGTTATTTTTTCACCAATACAGTAGTTACATTTTATTTCGTTCAATTATTAAAATAATAGTATTCGTTACCAATTTAATACATCAATTTATCATTATCGCTCAGCGAGATAGCCATCTGGTGCGAGAACGCCCGCCAGGACGTCTTTGCCCGTTGGGTTACGCGACTGGAGAGGCCTAGACACGGTGTTGTTACCGTTGAGGCCCTCCGGCCCGTACTGATAGAATGGATGGAGCGGCGACACGGAGTCCTCTCTCTCCGGCTGGTGCAGGACTTTTCGGAGCACGGTTGCTTCGGCAAGTACCTGCACACGGTCGTAAGGAGGGAGTTCACTCTGTCCTGCCAACAGTGCGGCAGTGACGAGGACACGTCGCAGCTTACGCTCGAGTTCTGTCCGAGTTTAGGCCGGCAGCGCCGTGACGCAGCCATCGGGCCGACCTGACGCTGCCGGCTGTCGTGAAAGCGATGGTCGACAGCGTCAGGACCTGGGCCGCGGTCGCCGCCTTCTGCGAGGCAGTCATCTCGCAGAAGGAGGCGGCGGAACGAGTCCGGGAAGATTCCCTCGACTCGGTCTACCGCTGGCGCTCTGGGCGGCACAGCCGCTAATACCTGCGCCTGATGCCGCCCTAGCCGAGACATCGGGTGATCGAACTGGGGTCTAGTCCGGCCACCCAAAGCAAGGCCAGCGCGTTAAGACAGCTTTTCCCGTCGGGGCATTGACTCGAGAGGAACCCGCGAGGGTAAACCGCCGGGCGGGCCACCGAAGACAAAGATCGGGTACCGGTGGCCTGCTCTCACGGCGAAAAGAGGCTATGCAGGGTGAGTCTATGGAGTCGCACATCGCCTCTTCCGTCGCCCCCGATCCATTTGGCGGGGCGTGACCACCTCCATAGTCCAACGGAAAAAAAAAGGTAACTAGGCACGATCATACTGTGGAAATTAAGATCCTTGAAGGAGGCATATGTCCAGTTAAGTAGTACTCTTTTGATTGAAACGATGATGACGATAACCCTTAATTGTTTTTTAACTTTAAGAAATTTTCTAGTGACGTAATATACGATTTATTGGTGATATATTTAAATTAGTTTGCTTAAATACTTATTAGGATAAACATACATACATACACATACATTTCATCACGCCATATCCCTTGCAGGGTAGGCAGAGAGAACAGAGTGCCAGAGAACTCTATCTCTGCATACTTCACTCGCTTCCTCAACATTCATAATTCTCTTCATACACGCTCGCCGGTTTCGGAGACTCTCGACTCCACCTTCCTTCAGTACATGACCGATCTGGTCTAGGTAGGTTAGTCTCGTTTTCACATGTCCGAACCATCAGAACATTCCCTTTCGCATCGTTACACCAATACTCTCTTTCATACCTACTCGCTCTCTTACGTCGTCGTTACGAATGCGGTCGGTCAGTCTAACTCCACAGATTTTCCGCAGGAATCGCATTTCGACCGCATTAATTTTACTTTCATACTCTTTTCTGCATACCCAACTCTCGCTTCCATACAGTAATGTTGGGACAAGCACTGCGTTATGTATTGCTACACGTGCCTTCTGGCTGAAGTGGTGGCTGCCGAGAAGTTGCACCAACGCTCCGTTCACTCTATTTCCCGCATTCACTCTTCGCTCTATATCAGTGGTGTACCTTCCATCTCGGCTAAATCCACATCCAAGATATACAAATTCATCCACTTGCTCTAGTACATCATTACCTATTATTACTCTTACATCTGTTCTGGTTTCATCTCTTTCAAAGACCATTATTTTGGTTTTGCTCACATTCACGCGTAGACCCCTTTTCTTACAATCTTCTGTCATTGTGTCGACTAGGGTCTGCAGGTCAGTCGCTGACTGTGCCAGCAGGACTGCATCATCTGCATATAGCAGAGCAGTGACCACTGAGTCGCCTATCTGGACTCCCACATTCATATCGTTCAACCTTTGGAGACATTTATCCATATATATGATAAACAGCCTGGCTGACAGAACGCACCTCTGCTTAACGCCGATATTGACGTCAAACCAAGGCGACATTCCATTAACCAGCCGCACACAGGCTCTACAGCCCATGTAACTGGACTGCACAGCCTGTAGCAGTTTACCATACTCCGGTAAAATGTCCCAAAGTTCCTTTCGTACAACTGTGTCAAATGCTCTCTCCAGATCCACAAAACTGCAGAAAACCCTCTGACCTAGAGCCAGATGCTTCTCCACAATGTTGCGCAAAGAAAACACTTGATCCATGCATCCCCTTCCACTCCTGAAACCTCCTTGTGTCTCGCACAGTAAACCATCGGACACCATCCTCATTCTCCTTTCAATAATTTTACCGTACACTTTTGCTGCCAAACTGGTCAAGCTTATGGCTCTGTAATTTGCGCAGTCATAACGTGAACCCTTGTTTTTAAACAAAGGCACGATGACTGCACTATTCCAGTCCCCGAGAACCATTGCCAAGCTCCAACATAAATTGAGGCATATAGCGACAGGAATATAGATAGCAACAGGAACGCCTCCCAAACACAGGAGCCACCAAGTTTGATCATCTCGGCAGACACCATATCAATGCCCGCTGCCTTACCATTTTTCAAACTTCTTATCGCCCATTCAACTTCATCCATACTGATGCCATCGGAGGACGCCGTTGTCGAATGTTGATCTATTAAACCACATGCGACACCGGCGCCAACCGTAGCATCCGCATACATATCGCCAAAATATTCACTCCATCGGCTTAACACGTCTTGTGTTTGTGTAAGAATGTCTCCTGAACCTTTAGACCTTATTTTATTCATTCTGAAGGCTGACCAACCACCCCGAGACTTCTTCACCTCCCTCCAAAAAAGTTTGGTGTTACCCTCGAAGTTTTTAGTCAGCCTATCTTCTGTATTCATACTTGCTCTATCACGTTTCTCTTTCACTAAGGCCTTGGTGTGATTCTTACATTGCCGATATAATTCTTTCTTCTGTTCAGTCATACTGTCATTTAGATTCAAAGAAGAGACATAGTCCAGCCACGCTTTCTTCTTTTGCTCTACGGAAGCTGCCACTTCCGCATCCCACCATGCATCACCATTTGTTTTTCTATGCTTCTTTGAACTTCCACATACTTCTTTCGCTGTATCTACCATACTCTCTTTCAATACTCTCCAGCATTCTTCAATGTCCGTTTGCGGCTGGCTTGCCATCGTCAGCCGTTCTCGGACACCCTCTGCATACTTTTCTCTTACACACTCTTCTTGCAACCTTTCAACCTTTATTCTTTCAAGCCCTCCGAAGTGGACACGCTCTCGCCAGTGCCTCCACTTTCTGAACAGACCACTAAATCTCGCAATAACGAGAATTAAAATTAACCAAAATTATATTCTTTTCTGTTCATTCCTTCTCCATGTATACATATGGATGTCCTTACACACAACATTGACACAATAAGGTTTCTCTCCATGCATACATCCGCTATGAGCCTACCTGCGTCGTTCACTCTCTTATCACCAAATGGACTAAGTACATCCTCATAGTCGGGACGCTTGGTCCCCACCCATCCGTTCAAATCTCCGCATACAATCACGCGTTCACTGGTTTCTGCCATATCCAGAACTTCCCTAACATTATCCCAAAACTTCTCTAGGTCTGATGCCACCGAGGATCCTACGGGAGCATATGCTACAACCATGAATACCTTGGTGACACCTAGTTTTATACGGACCCAAAGAAGTCTGGGATCATGCACTCCATAATCCTTCACACCTGAGGCCAAGCGAGAGGACAACAGTACTCCTACCCCCATGCTGGCTCGATCGCTCTGTGGTACACCAGACCACAGAGCCATCCCGCCACCAGGAAGATCGCAGGCGTCGCTGCCCCTTCGCTTGGTCTCTGTTACACAGAGCACGTCTAGCTGTTTGTCCGCCATGACGGATATCAGCTCGTGCATCTTATCTTCCATACAACCTCTTACATTCCACGTGCCCACCCGGCACTCTGCTCTCCTCGACTCGCCTGACTGGGCAAGGCGTGATGGGTGGCGGCCCCCATCGCCGCAACTGCCGAAGTTCGTACCGACGGGGGCGGGTCGGTACGCGTCGCCTCCGGGGGACGCCCTAACCCGCATTGCGGTACGCATATCGAGCTGGATTAGCAGTCTAATTAGACTGGCAGTGGACGCAAACGAGCACGCTCCGGACTATGCAAAGGATTATAGGATAGGGATAGATATTAAGGATATTAGGATAAAGCTATTATAATACAGACAAAACCATTTATTTGGTACTAGACCCTATATCTCCATGATTTTAGGTGATTTAATGTGGAATTAATTTTATATAGTTTGGTGACCACATTCTGGTGACAAATCTACTTTGCAATCAAAGCCTATTATTTAAGAAACACTAAACTAATTAAATTGGCGATAGCTTAAATGATACCCTTTTCTTTGCACCATTGACCATATCGAACAAGATTTTAAAATATTGAAAGGAAAACATGCTAACAAAAGCTACAGAAAACTTCTTTAAAAGTTGAATAAAACTTGATTAGTTAGTCGACTACAAAAAAAAATTAAGAAAGATATTAATTAAATAAAGAAATAATGCAATCATGTGAGCTTTTAAGCAAACACTATAAAAAAATGCCGTCTTGAATACGTTGTACGTAGGGTAGTGATTCTTTTCTACCTTTGTACAATAATTTACTATATTATCCTGTAAATTGCACTAACAAAAGATTTTTCTAAATCTACATAGCTACATAGATTTATACTCTAGCCAAAATAATGATTTCTGATGTTCATGCGATTATTACACACTTGAAATAAAACTATTTTTTCAGCTTTTAAAGCGTTTGTATTTGATTTTTAATTTCACGATTTTCAAACATTTTACGTTTATGGTCACGGGAGGACTAAGGTGTCTAACGTCCAACAATTCATTGTTATTGCGTTGGAATTGTTATTATGTGGAATAAAAGCGTAGATTTGTGAATTCGACTAGATATAGGACAACAATGAGCTATCTGAAGAAGAAAAAAAGATGTAACTACTTTATATATTTAAAATACTGAAAGAATATATTATATGTACATAAGAAGATTTATTCAGATTCTATTGTTCCATTTGTTTCAACAGCGTATTGATAAGTTTTGCCTTCAGCATGTATTCCATCTAACACAGCATTCATAGTTCCCTTCAATACTTTGTATTCTTCAAGTGCTTTAGCGCACAGTTCACCCTCTGGTGAGTTACCAGGCTCGATGAATAACATTTCCAAAGCTCGCTTTAAATATTTCTCTGCCGCTACTAATTCATCCTGCAATATATAATCGCTATTAACTAACCAGGCAAATCACTGGGCATTCACCTACCCAAGAGTAACAATGCCATAGCCGCTACACCTGCAGGCAGGTTGGCTATCACCGTTTCCAGGGTATTATTTTACTATATGATCACAGTTAATATTATAAACTCATTTGCAAAAAAAACGGGCGGTTTTGATTTTCATTCATATTTAAAAAGATACAATACCAAAAAGGTTTCAATCGTTTGTACACGTTACTGGCCGGTTTTAAAAATGCTGTGGTATTTAAAAAAGTACGTTCTAAATTCAATTTTTCATTTGATGTTCATTTTTACAGAAAACCCCTTTTTATCCTACATTTTTGGCGCGAAGTTCCAGAAGTTAACATCGACTTTCATAACTTTTATTCAATTTTTATCGATTAATTTCATATCCTTGACTGTCAAAGCTTTATTTAATGCTGTTTGGCTGTATCAAAAATGGTAGATAAAGTGGTAAAAGCTACCAAAATTATCGCGCTGCTTGAAGAGGGTTGCAGACAATGTTTCGTGGCTAGGAGGCTAAATGTTAGTCGCTCGACAGTCCAAAGGACCTGGCAGCGATATCAGGAGACTGGTTCCGTCGAGAGAAGGCCTGGTTCTGGAAGAAAACCATGTACCCAACCACGGGATGATCGTTTTCTTGTGAGTCGCGCATTGAGAAATCGCAAATCTTCGTATGTGGATCTTAAGAACAACCTCCAAGAAGTAAGAAATGTGCATATTAGTCTATGGACGGTCAGGAGGAGGCTTCTCGCTGCCAATATACGCAGTCACCGCCCGGCCCGCGGCCCCAAATTACTCCGTGAGCACAGAGTTCACAGGCTTAGGTTCGCTAGAAATTGTGAATCATGGACTCAAGACGATTGGAATAGGGTTTTGTTCTCTGATGAAGCCAGGATATCTCTGTTCGGTGAAGATCGACGTCGGCGAGTGCTAAGAAGACAAGGAGAACGCTTTGCAGAGGCATGTTTCGAAGAAATCACACCTTATGGTGGGGGCTCTGTTATGTTTTGGGCAGGAATAAATTCAATGGATCGTACAGAGTTAGTCTTCATTGAAAACGGCTCACTGACTGGGCATCGATACATAACGGAAGTTCTAATTTCTCATGCACAACCCGCATTGGCCGCTCTAGGTGAAGACTCGATTTTTATGGACGACAATGCTCGCGCCCACCGATCCCGCGATGTTAATGCGTATGTGCAAGAGGTCGGCATTCGTCGTTTGGATTGGCCAGCTCGAAGTCCCGACCTCAATCCCATAGAGCATGTCTGGGACGTTCTGAAACGGCGTGTGAGATCAGTACACCCGGCTCCGCAGACCATCAGAGAGCTGAAGAATGTGATTACTGCGGAGTGGGAACGTATTCCGCAAGCAAGTATCCGGGATATACTCGCTAGCATGCCCAGACGAATTCAAGCTGTGATTTTAGCTAGAGGGGGTCACACTCGATACTAAACATTTATCTGCTTTTACTTTATTAAAGAAAAACAAACAAAAAAACTTTTTTATTTTTACTTCATGAGCATATGCACTACTAGCGAATATACACTACTAGCGAGGTTTAGCATTATTTCCCATAAATTGTATCTAAATTTTATGAAATACTGATGAAAACGATTATTTTCTTATTAATTTACCAAATTGTGTGGATAAAACTACCTATAATTATCAAACAAAGAAATATTAACATTTGAAATGGTTCATTGCTTAGGTGCCCGTTTTTTTTGCAAATGAGTGTATTTTTCTCAAGAGTGTTGCCACTTATTATCCTGTCCTGTAAGCCAGTTTTTAGGACTCAAACGGGAAATGAAAGGATGGTCACACATCATATTCATACTACATTAATCCATCACTACATGGCTAGCGGATCATTAGAATAATATTGTCTATAGCCTAATCTTTATCCCCGAACGCATAGACGGGGATAAAACATATCGATAATTCGACATGTAATTTTTAGTCTCACGTCTCAATTAAATCCGTGTAGAGGCAGAGTAAGAATACAATTCTCTACACCATATCTTCTTACTTGTGGGTGTCGTAAGAGACGACTAACGGGTACAATATGCATTTAACATCCTATGCAAGAGAGGAAAACATCAAATACAATACCGTATATGAACCCATTTGACCAGCGTCAATTTTCAATTATTATGGAGGAGGCTCGAGCCCAACAGTGGGGCATATATAAGCTGAGATGATGGTGACAATGATTGATATAGTTGGCCAATTTCCCTGAATCCAGATCGATTGGAAAAAGGGTTTTGTGATGACCTTTAGCCTGAGTTATGGAAATAAACCAAATAGCATTCAGTAACGTTAATAATAGTTAAAACTATATTTTGTTGTTTGTGTGGTGGCAGCTACGAATACCACCAACCCTTGCACGTGATAGTCATAAAAGACGATAAAGAGCTTCATATCGAGCCTTTGCTGATTGCACCTGTTACCGTTTGGTCAACAATTACAAGGCGGGTTGACTTGAGGCAGGCGGTCAGTCATAAAACTATTGGCTATATCTTCTGCAATATTTATCTATGTTTACATATTGCGTCGATCCCAAGTAATTGGGATAAGATTAGGAGAATGATGAAATATATTCTTACCAAATATGTAGATCCTGTTATATCACGTCCATCGAAAAGCTTTTTTGCTAGTTGTACCATTGCAGAGTGTAATTCATATAATGTGATCGCTACAACATAAAAAAATATTAATATATAATGCACAATAAACGCATTGTTATGTTTCAAATTTAAATCACGATAGTCAAATAACATAAAAGATATTGGTAAAAATAATGCATGCCTAATCACGCCATGATAAAAATAATTAAATATTACCAAAATTTTGCAAATAATTAATCTCATATATGAAATAAAACCGAAGAAATCCCGGACGTCAGCTTGTACGAGATCAGAATGGCTCTAAAACAATTAAAGAACGGAAAGGCACCGGGAGATGACGGAATTACCACAGAGCTCCTGAGGGCAGGCGGCAAGCCAGTTTTTAAAGCCCTACAGAAGCTGTTTAATTCTGTCATTCTCGGGGGCGACGTTCCAGAGTCGTGGACCAGGAGTGTGGTGGTGCTGTTTTTCAAGAAGGGCGATAAAACGCTCTTAAAGAATTACAGACCCATCTCACTCCTGAGCCACGTGTACAAATTGTTTTCAAGAGTCATTACGAACCGACTCGCGCGCAAGCTAGACGACTTCCAGCCGCCCGAACAAGCCGGTTTCCGAAAAGGTTATAGTACCATAGACCACATCCACACGCTACGCCAGATTATACAGAAGACCGAGGAGTATAATCGGCCTCTGTGTCTAGCGTTTGTGGACTATGAGAAAGCCTTTGATTCTGTCGAAACTTGGGCAGTGCTGCAGTCCCTTCAGAGGTGCCAAATTGACTATCGATATATCGAAGTGCTGAAGTGTTTGTATAAAGACGCTACTATGTCAGTCCGCATCCAGGATAAGAGTACGAAACCGATCCAGCTGCAGAAAGGCGTGAGACAGGGAGACGTTATCTCTCCGAAACTGTTCACCACTGCGCTGGAAGATGTCTTCAAGCTCTTAGACTGGACCGGACTCGGCATCAACATCAATGGCGAATACATCACTCACCTTCGATTCGCAGATGATATCGTAGTCATGGCAGAATCCCTGGAGGACCTTAGCACCATGCTCAATGACCTCAGCAAGGTCTCCCAACTAGTAGGGCTGCAAATGAACATGGACAAGACGAAAATCATGTCTAATGCCCATGTCATTTCTGTACCGGTCCTGGTTGGGAATGCGATTCTCGAAGTTGTCGATCACTATGTTTACCTAGGACAAACAGTTCAATTAGGTAGATCCAATTTCGAGAAAGAGGTCAACCGACGAATCTAACTCGGCTGGGCAGCGTTCGGGAAACTTAGGAGGATCTTCTCGTCTAATATTCCGCAGTGTCTGAAAACAAAGGTTTATAACCAGTGTGTGTTACCAGCGATGACTTACGGCACTGAAACGTGGTCTCTAAATGTCGGCCTCATAACAAGGCTCAAAGTCGCTCAGCGTGCTATGGAGAGGGCTATGCTCGGTATTTCTCTACGTGATAAAATCCGAAATACGGAAATCCGTAGAAGAACGGGTGTAACCGACATAGCCCTAAGGATTAGCACGTTGAAGTGGCAATGGGCAGGCCACATCGCTCGACGAACCGACAACCGTTGGGGAAAAAAGGTTCTCGAGTGGCGACCACGAATCGGACGACGCAGCGTAGGACGACCCCCCACTCGGTGGACTGATGACCTCATCAAGGTCGCAGGAAACCGCTGGATGCAGGTGGCACAGGACCGTTATAGATGGCATTCTCGTGGGGAGGCCTATGTCCAACAGTGGACGTTTACAGGCTGATGGATGGATGGATGGATGGATGAAATAAAACTATTTTTACGGGTTTTAAGCGCATTTGCTTATGTTTTGTTTTTTAAGATAACACTCGGCACTAAGGAAATAATCCTTGTAATACGGGGGACTTTACAAACATATAATTTAACGGACACAAGTTACGCCTAGGATCAGAACAGCAATTTGTAGATCACACCTGTATGGGAATCCAATACACTACACTGGAGCGATAGGACGGTATCTTAAACACTACACTATTGCGCATTTTAATGTTTCCTTTCCCGATGTTTTCAGCGTTCATGGTCACGGAACGACCGACAGTTTTCCACACAATAAAATGCGTAAAAATAGTTTTATTTCACAATGTGTAATTTTCGCGTAAACATCAGAAATCTATACATATAATAAAAATGTAACGGGTTGCTGTCTGTACATGGAAGATATATGAAAAAAAATATTACTGCGACCTTTATCAACACTAATAGAACCCAAAACAATAATTTTTAAAATTTTTGTCTGTTTATCTGTTTGTCTGTGTGTTTGTGCACGCTAGTCTCAGAAACGGCTTATCCGATTTAGACGCGGTTTTCACCAATATATTGTGGTAAGCTTCACTTAACATTTATTTTATGTCAATTTGTTTATAAAAAAAAGTTATGTCAATTTAAAAAATGTTCGGCGAAAAAAATCTTTATCGATTTTTTTCAAATTACGTACAAATTATCTTCAGTAAAAATAAATAAACACGTATTTCAGCATTTGTTGATTTTCACCCTCTGGGGGTGTAAATTAGGCCTGCAAAGCGGGTTGGACGACTCATTAACTCATTAGCGCCAAGCCGATATTATTGAAGCTGGCAACTTGGAATGTTGACAGTGGTTTCTTTCTATGACGTAGAGATTTACTAAGAAAGGATTTTATGAAATTATATCCCTAAGGGGGTAGAACAGAGTGGCAAAGTTTGTATGGGGAGAAAAAAAATCTTTATTGATCCTTTTCAAATTACGAGTCGAATCAAATATTCTAGAGTAATATCCGGCATTTGTCAATTTTCACCCTCTGGTTGTGTAAATTAGGCCTGTGAAGCGGTTTGAACGAGCCATTACCGCCAAGCCGAAATTATTAAAGCTAGAAACATTAAATTTTGAAGCACGTTTCTATTTATGACATAGAGATTTAATATGAAAAGATTTTATGAATGCCGCCCCTGAGGGGGTGTATCAAAGCGGGAAAGTGTGCATGGGGAGAAAATTTGATTATCGATTCTTTTCAAATTACGTACAAATATTCTTCGGTAAAAATAAATAAATACGTGTTTCTCTCTCCCTCTCCATCAACCCCGCACCAGTGCCGGCGTGAGAGCTCACACGATACACATAGTAGACAGCAATAGGTTCTTGCCTAATGATTTAAGATACAGGTTAAGTTTAGCTTCAAAAATTTTCACTTTATAACTCAAATAATAAATCATATCTAACGAGGTCGCAACTCTGTTGGTGAAACAAAACAGTCAAATAAAGGGTGGCGATAATTATATTTTTATCCCATGGTCATACCGTAAATAGTATATTAATGGCAATATAATTTGTAGAATGAATAGAGCTTTGAACCACCTTTTTCTTTAGTGACCGGCTATGGTATATAGACACACGCGCGCTGAACACGTAAATCTACGTTGTGCGGGCGGGCCACCGCAACCGGGTATCATCTCGAGTCGAAGCCGGACGGTAGAGCGTGTCAACCTAGAGTATTTTCTCTAAGACCCACCCTATTGCCTAATTCCGTTAGACAACAAACTCGCAGAAGGCGGCGACCGCATCCCAGTTTCTGATGCTGTTGATCATCGTCCTAGCGCCAAACCTTCAACACCTTGCATTACTTTTTCTATTTACCTAACTCTGTCAGAGATGACTTCTGCGTGGACGAAGTCGCGGGCAAAAGCTAGTCAATAATAAATCTCATTAAACCAATGTTAGCAGTACGCGTTTATATATCCAGCAGTAAGGCATGAGATTTCTCCGCAATGAAAGGGTAAAAATGCTCTCTTAACTCTCTTTGCACACTGATTAGAGAAATTCGATTAAGGTTTTATTGTATTTCAAAATTCCATAGTTCCTACTCTTAATGTTATGTGCTTACATCTCTTATTTCTCTCTTATGCCATATGCAAGGAGGGTGTGGTGGTTAGACACTATACATATTCTTAATCCGTCTGTTCATATCTACATTGATCATCACGGAATTGGGTTGATTAAATTGTGATTTCTAATGTTTACGCGAGTGTTATACATTTGCAATAAAACTACTTTTACGGATTCTATCGCGTTTGTATTTAATTTTTACATTGATCATGGTCACGGGAGGACTGTCCTCTCTCCTCCCGTGACCATGGTCACTGTAAAGTGTTCGAAACGTCGGAAAATTAAAAATCAAATACAAACGCGATAGAAGCCGTAAAAGTAGTTTTATTTGATTAGATTTTATTAAATAAATTTAGTTCTTATAATCTATATCTATAAAAGAGGGTGTTTGTATATATCACATCGCTAAACTCTGAAACCATTTTACCGATCATTATGAAAATTGATATATATATATATATATATGTATATATATATATATATATATACATATATATATATATATATATATATATATATATATATATATATATATATATATATATATATACATATATATATATATATATATGTGTGTGTGTGTGTTTTTTTTTTTCACGGAGGAGGTTTATATGCTATCAGATCTAAGAAACAACTCCTGTATTGCGGGGTAAATTATAAACGTATCATTAACAGACACAAATTACAACCAAACTCCGAACAACAGTTTGTGGATCTCACAAAGTAGGTACAAATTATCTGTGGGAATCGAACCCTTAACCCTAGTACGGTAGGTCAGTCTATTAACTACACCATTCGTTCAGTCAAATGCATATTATTCATATTAGATGCACCTTACCTTTCGTTCTAGATACTCCTGGACATAGTTTATCTAGTACAGGTAGTATGTCTTTGCAGAGTTCCATTTTCCTTTTCATCAACTTTTTTGTGGGACGAGGTTCTCTATTGATTGTATCCCTTAGAACTCCAGCTAATCGCTGTTTAGCTTCAAGCAGTAAATAGTGATTAGGAGCGAGAATCAGCGATACGTTCCTAATATACTCTTCCAATTCTTTTTCGTCTTTTTTATCTATAAAGATCGTAAAAATTAATTAAAATGACATTTTAAAAAGTTAAAAGTTTGTAAGTTTACTGTTAGAGTTTGTCATTCGTCTTCTAAATCTATATATGCTCCACTGTGCCCTCAATCCTCTTCCACAACGAGTAGGAAATACCAAGCTGATTGAACGTAAATTTTGCATACAGTTTTATCTTGAGTTTTTCTTTTCTTGTGTAGATGTTATCTACACATCATATCCATTAATTAACTTTTACGACACCTTTGAGCAAGAAAGGGGTTGGTGAATAGTATTCTTTCTCCAAAACTACACGGATATTCTTTTAAAAACGCCACCCTGTTCTAAGTAAAGAATTCTTGTATTGCAGTAAACTTTACAAACATGCGTTAACGCAGAAAAAATACATCCAGATACAGAACAAGACTTTGAGCATCTCACAAAGTATTGTCTTGCGTGTTCAAACCTGATCAAACCCACTGAACTGGTATGAAAGTACAATATCTTAACCGCTACGCCATCTGTACTGCACAGATTAGTTTATTATGCATGTAGTAGTTTTATTATGCACTAGCTTCTTCCCGTGGCTTCACCCACGTAAAAGGTTACTTTCCTAAAGGTTTTGATCCCCTATTTTTATTTTTGACCATCGGTAATACAGTGCAACGGTATTACAATACTCAGGGTTGGAACTTCATTACTGGACTGCTAGATGGCGTTGAAGCTAGATTTTGAGATTTTTTGACAAACAATTTTTTTATTTTTTTTTAATAAGAAGTATCCTATGTTACTTTTAATACCTCCAAGAATATGTGTACAATGTTTCATGATGATCGGTTGAGTAGTTTTAGCGTGAAAGCGTAACAAACAAACTTACATTCACATTTATATATTAGTAGGGATGTACGAAGAGAATAAGCCCGTACTAAAAAAAACTCTTAGGTATAGCGTAAGGAAACTTATAAACATACTCGTACAAAAAATTGTCATGGGTGAGAATTGAACTCATGATGTCGCTACAAAGATCACTACTAATAGACAAATAATAGCCAAAGTTTAAAATTCTTTTATGAATAGAGAACTACATTTTACCTACTTGAATGCTTTATGCTAACTTTAATCCCGTAAAAATATGTCATGAGAGAAACAAGGAGCAGTGGCATAACGAGAAAGCATGACGGTATAAGAGCGCGTCACACCATTTTCCGTCATGGCATATGAGTCACTTTTACTGCCAGGATGAGCCAATAAATGTTATTCACGTAAAAATAAAACTTCTATAACGTAGTGAAGCAAAGGTTTACTTCGCAACTTCAATATAAACATCCTACAGCTTCTTCACTCACAATGGGAAAGAAATTACTCCATTACATACTGCACAGAACGCATGGCAAGAGTTTTATTACGAGTCTTCGAATTTACTTCCGTGTGGTGACGGAGTAAAAATACAAGTCACCACCCCTTATTTTACCCGTGGGTGATCGTAAGAGACGACTAAGACATATAAAACGCATATAACATCTATGCAAGAGAAGGAAAACTCGAAACTAAACCCTATACCAACACGTCTGACCAGCGTGGTATAGTAGGTCAATTTCGCTCCCGTTATGGAAAACGCTCGAGCTCAACAGTGGGACATATATGAGCTGAGATGAATTACGTTCTCTAAAGCAGTTATATTTACTTACTTATTACTCCAAATTTGTCCGTGCAACGTCGAACTGTGTGCCCAATCTTTGAATCCAAAAACATATTCTTGCAACTATTACACGTCCATTGTTCCGTTGATGTTTGTGAAACAAAGCCAATTTTACATTCAGGACATTTAACGGAACTCATGTAAGTATTGAGTTCTGTGACATCGGAACATCTGATGCAAGTGCATTTAAAATATTTACCGATCCACAAATGCTCCTGACGTATAGCAGTACCCTGAATAAATTACACATTTAAAAAAATATAAAGTCAAGTCACATACATAAACATAAAAAAGTCAAGTCACATATATAAGTATAAAATTCAAATCAAAATTAGGTATAGTACTTTTGAAAAAAAAAATGTGGTTGCAGATATTATACATATTTGTTTGAAAGGGCTCATGAATTAGAATTAGATTAAAAAAATATGTTTATAAAATCGTGTTCAGTGCAGTGACGGAGTAAGAATACAATTCACCATACTCAATCTTACCAGTGTGTGGCGCAAAAGAGGACTAAGGGATACATTTATGCTTTTTATTGCTTATATTGGCAAACATGCAGCACACCTGATAGTGTAATTGCTGCTGCCTAGGCGTAGCTTTTGGAATACAAAGGGTAAACCTTTTTTTTTTTTTATTGGTGGGCTATGGGTGCGTCTCGCCCCGCCAAATCGGTCCGGGGTGACGGAGAAGGCGACGCGTGACCCCATAGACCCACCGTAAAATCCTCTCTCTTCGCCGCGCGAGCGGACCACCGGTACCCGATCTTTGTCTTCGGTGGTCAACAAAGGGTAAACCTAGGCCGCGGCTTACCAACCAAAACCCTCCCAGAAATTTAAGCTGCCCTCGCTCACCGAACGAAGCGCAACAGCATATTACCACTGATCAGACTTCAATTTTCAACAACAACAAAAATTATTTGGTACTTCCCCGGGTGAAACGGCTGCGACTACAAAAACCTGTTAACAGTATTACCATTAAGGATATGCAGATATCAGCACTGCAAGAGGAGGAAAATTTAAAATAAAACCCCATAACAAGTCGTCTAGCCAGCGTAGGATACCTAGTAGGTTAATTTCCCTCTCATGGTGGAGGAGATTGAAACTTAATACTGGAAATAATATGAGCTAGGATAATTCAATTGTCTTTTAAGTATTTTATTGTACCCATATTTTTTAAAGAAATGTAATTACATTTCTTTGAAAAAAAAAATGTAATTTATGCTATCGAAGCCTTGGGCAACCAGTATAAACCTTTAATAAGCATGAGAAAGGAAACTTACAAGAAATATCTTGTAAGCTTCCTTTCAAACGTTGCCTTGGCAATATGCCATATGTTTGCATTTTATGTTGGACGACATATGTTTGCATTTTATGTTGGACGACATATGTTTGCATTTTATGTTGGACGATTGTTGAATAGATACACCCGGACCGAACCGTCTAGAAAGAAAATGCGGCTTAGGTTTCCTTAAGTTGCCGTATTGCCTTCACACTACTCAATTGATCTGATCACCGGTACCGTTTCCTTGACTTTAGTGGCCAATTTGGCAAGGTACCCTTTTGGGTGGTATCTCCCATCGACAACCCGAAAAAATTAATGTTGTATAAAAATACTTTTTTTCCCTGCATAAAGTTACTCAATGTCCCTTTCCTCTTAAATATTACATGCAAAATTTCGCAATGAGCCAGTGATCATCGCGCAACTCCAGTGAGTTATAGTATAAAATAATAACACCACTACAAGACAATGAAAATTAAAAACAAAACTTTACATGACAACCGGTCTGTAGGCAAAAATTGAGGTACATACAATATTTTCTTCTTTTTTTTTCATCTAAACTCATCCCGCTCATTCCGTCCGGCGGCATGTGAGCCCATAACCCAGCGTGATTCCTGCCCATCACCATTGGGCCGACCATTGGTACCGATTCGTTGAGTTTCATGGTGTTTTACTTAGGTACTGTATACAACTCTAGGATGATTTTTTAGAATATAAATATATTAACTACGTGTGGTGAGGGAGTAAGAATACAATTCACCACCCCCTTATCTTACCCGTGGGTGATTGCAAGAGACGATTTAAGGATATAAAACGCATATAACAGCAAAACTCGAAACTAAACTCTATACCAACACCAGCGTGGTATAGTAGGTCGATTTCCCTCCTATTAGAGCTCAAGCCCTATAGTGGGACATATATGAGCTGAAATGATGATGATGATACATACATACATATCATCACGCCATATCCCTTGCAGGGTAGGCAGAGAGAACAGAGTGCCAGAGAACTCTGTCCTTGCATACTTCACTCACTTCCTCAACATTCATAATTCTCTTCATACACGTTCGCCGGTTTCGGAGACTCTTGACTCCACCTTCCTTCAGTACATGACCGATATAGTCTAGGTAGGTGAGTCTCGGTCTCCCCCGGTACCTACATCCTTCCACTTTCGCATTGTATATCTTCTTAACCAGACGTTCGTTCGGCATTTTTTCCACATCCATCCGTCCGAACCATCGGAGCATTGCCTTTCGCATCTTTACACCAATACTCTCTTTCATACCTACTCGCTCTCTTACGTCGTCGTTACGAATGCGGTCGGTCAGCCTAACTCCACAGATTTTCCGTAGAGATCGCAGTTCGACCGCATTAATTTTACTTTCATACTCTTTTCTGCATACCCAACTCTCGCTTCCATACAGTAATGTTGGGACAAGCACTGCGTTATGTATTGCTACACGTGCCTTCTGGCTGAGGTGGTGGCTACCGAGAAGTTGCCCCAACGCTCCGTTCACTCTATTTCCCGCATTCACTCTTCGCTCTATATCAGTGGTGTACATGTATGATGATGATGAAATATATTAACAGTGTTAATAATGAAAATAATTTCTACAAACCTTTAACGGATCCGTATAATTGTAATACAGAATGTCACCTTTTCTAATGTCGATGCTAGCATGACATGCAAGCAAATTATTGTCATTTATAGACATGTGTGTATTTGCAATACAATCATGAGCCAATAAGGCGGCCTTTAAGTAAACGCCGCGTAGTACTTCAGCACAACCTATAGCTGGAATAGGTGGACCACGAACTTCAAAACTATTCACGTCTATGGCGGCACATATCTTTTGAATCAAATTTTCATCAGGTACATCAGCGGTAACAGTTAATGACTGAATAAACTGAAATAATATCATCATCATCATTCTCCTGCTCTTATCCCAATTACCTGGGGTCGACGCAATGCGTACCCCTCTTCCATCGTACATATTCCAAAAGTTATTGGCAGTAGTTTTATAACCGGCCGCCGGCCTGACTGTAAACCCTCCTTGGGAATGTAATTGTTGACCTGAGGGCGTCAGGTGGAAGTGGCTCAGGTTCATATAAAGCTCTTAGTCGCCTTTGCCAACATCCACGAGCAAAGTAACTGTTGGCCGCTACCACATAAATTGAAATAATTTATATTTATATATATATATATATATATATATATATATATAGGGTACGTAGTTGAACAGTGAACCAACCAGATACACTGAACCAGCGCTTTATTGAGAAAATTGAGAAGTTGGCGATTTGACCGATCATCTTAAAACATGCTTCGTAGGCACCTTACCCCTCTCCCGTAGTGAACCGGCGGCCGCAGCTGGAGCGTAATGTATGACAGCCATTTGTTTGTTTTCGGCTCAAAATACATAGTATTTTCACGTAAGTGTCTCAATTTTTGTATATTTTGCTATTAATTATAACAACAAAAGCCGTATGGTGTTAAATTTTTCGTGGTTTTTGTTGTTTTATGAGCTTATTGCATCGTGCCAATTCAGTGTATAACCTATTTTTTATTATGTTATTAGTTGAATAGTATGTGTATTGAACAGTGAACCAGGTCCGCATAGTACATAGTGAACCGGTTCATTGTGTACCTTACGATATGGTTCTCTGTTCTTTGATGGTATACTGCTGCAAATCAATAATATTTATGTTTTTTAAGGATGCCAAGTCCAAAAAAATAAGAAAGAAAAATAGTGTAACATAAGAAAGACGATATGGTTTAGCTTTACAAATGACAGAAAATTGTGATTCTATTACGACGGCAGCAAAAGCCTACAAAATACCGTACCATACATTGCGCCGTTATGTTAAATATAAACACGAACATGGTGATAATATATCACTTGTACCTAGGTATGACAAAGGGTAACGACCGGGCTGGCCACGGAGGTCAACAATCATAAGTCACAGTTCTAGATTTAGCGAAAAAGTCTGGTGTTGTGGTTCTCATATTTCATCCTCACGCTACGAACAAATTGCAATTTTAGATGTGGGTCTTAATGGGCCCTTTAAAGACCTATTATTATTCTACGCTTGAGTCATGGATACTATAAAACTCAGGGAGACCAGTCACAATCTACGAGATAGCAAGATTTATTGACTATGCTCATCCCAGATCCATGAGTCCACTAAATATATCAACAGATTTTGCCAAATGTGGAATTTTCCTCTATAATAAGGATATATTCTCCGATGAAGACTTTATGACAAGTAGCGTAACAGACCGCCCCGTTCCTGCGGTTTCGCCAAAACTGCCTGATACTGAAGATTATGCAATTCTTCAGATTAATAGAAACTGTAATCAACAGCCCCAGGACTCGACTCCGATAGAAACACGTTATTCAAGCTATAATACCGTTGTTATTACTGATAGAGAAAGTCCATCTATATTATCAGAAGAACATCATTGTTACTACCAAAACGTGACAACGTCAAAGAAACCAGATGAAGCATGTGATGAAAATCATAAATCATAAACCCAAGAAGTATATCATCACTCCACTAATGTTTCGGCCCCAACTTAAGGCTGGTCCTCGTTCCAACAAACGGACTAGGCAAAAGCATCACAGCAACGGATACGCCAGAAAAGGCAAGAATACGGATACGCCAGAAAAAGAAAAGGTATAAGAGAAAAGTTCTACAGGATTGTGGAAATGGAATGCTTTCATCAACAAGTAAGAATCGAAAAACGCAAAATATGAGGAAGAATAAAAAAAGTTATACTAGACGGAGACAGTGAAACGAGTGAAATAGAAAAATGTAATGAAAATAATAATAAACTAATAGTAAAATTATGGTTCACTGTTGAAATACACGTGGTTCAGTGTAAACTACCCATAGTACACAGTGAGCCAAATTTCATTTTTTTTAACTTTTATGGCTTTGTTTGTTTCTCTGACCTTCTAAAAACCTAATTCTAATAAATCATATGAAATTATCTAAGAGATGGCACATAAATGAGATTGTTAGCTTTGTTCTTCATAACAGAATATAGTACAAAATAGGAAAACTAATTCTTTATTACCAATTAATTAATTACCTAGTATACAAAAAAGTATTCTAGGTAATTCTGTGTTTCAGATGTAACGTGCAATAATTTAAGAGCAAGAAACAGCTTTTAACTTAGAAAACAATACATTCATAGTCATCATCATCATCTCAGCCCACATCTGTCCCACTGTTGGGCGACCTCCATAATGGGAGGGAAATTGACCTACTATACTGAGCTGGTCAGATGTGTTCGTATACGGTTTTATTTCGAGATTTCCTTCTCTTGCACAGATAATATATGCATATTATATCCCTTAGTCGTCTTTTACGATAGCCACGGGTAAAGGAGGGGGTGATGAACAACAATACATTCGACGATGAAAAGCTAAATGATAATGAATGTTAAATCTGTGTGTGTCCAGCTCGTATTGAACGAAACGACTACGTAAGTAACACCACTACATAATACAAAATTTTAACAAAAAGAAAATAACATCGTGAAGGTTAGTATGTACAACCTAATATGTATTATAACATATTTTAGAATCATAGGATGTTCCCCTTTTTATAACCATTTTCATATTGTGGTAGGCCCACGCTGTGGACAGTTCTCTGTCTACAGCCGCGGGCCGGTCCGTCCGGAGTAGTACCACACTCTCGCAGAAGATCGACGTCTGAGTAATGGCAATGTCCTATTGCGCTTCGTTCGGTGAGCGAAAGAGCCGGAAGCCCAACTGAGGTGGCTTCGGGGTTTGTATTGGTAGGCAGCGTCCTGGCTATACCATTGGCAAAGGCCCATGGGCGGCAGTGACACTTACCATCAGGTGTGCTCTCTGCTCGTTTGCCACCATAAGCAATAAAAAAAAGAAACCAGTTGAACTTTGGTAAAAGTAAATATCTTTAAAAGCCTATTGATTTGTTAGGAGGCTTCCTTTACTACTCTGCTGTCGTCTCAAACGGAAGGGAGATTCCTAGATGACATGTGGTAGCAAAAAAATAAAATGTCCACAAAAACATTAAGTTTCGCTTTACCCGAGATTATTTGGTGCAGTATTTTCGTATGATTTACTCTTAGGTAAAATAAAAGTAGGTACTTAGATATATCCGATTAATCTGTTAAAAATAAATAAGATATCGTATGAATTTTATATCTTATGATCACTGGTATATTCACACATATGTACATTCATGTAGTGGCTGGCTACGAATACTGCAAATCCTTACATTGCTCGTGGGCAAAAGACGACTAAGAGCCTTAAAAAGACCTGAGACAACTCCATCTGGTCAACAATTACATGTTCAAAGGAGATTAACCTCAAACAAGCGGCTGGTTATTTAAATTACTGAAATTTAGCACTTAATATGCTTAATTATTTATAAAATCCGATTACGAAAAAAATTTCAGTAATTTAAATAACAAGGTTGTGTCATCGTTTAATACAATTCTAACTGTAAAGTTTGAAGTATTAAGCCTATAACAATGTGTAAACATTGTCGGGTAGATAGCATACCGTCACCTTAAGACGTAAATATAATACGGAGTGAAATTTGCATGTCCTACAATTAGTCGCGGTGGTGCAGTGGCAGCACGATTGGGCCGGAATCCCAATAGACGCGGGTTCGAATCCCGCTTGCGACATCATTTTTCATTTCGTAATCGGATTTTATAAATAATTAAGCATATTAAGTGCTAAATTTCAGTAATTTAAATAACAAGGTTGTGTCATCGTTTAATACAATTCTAACTGTAAAGTTTGAAGTATTAAGCCTATAACAATGTGTAAACATTGTCGGGTAGATAGCATACCATCACCTTAAGACGTAAATATAATACGGAGTGAAATTTGCATGTCCTACAATTAGTCGCGGTGGTGCAGTGTCAGCACGATTGGGCCGGAATCCCAATAGACGCGGGTTCGAATCCCGCTTGCGACATCATTTTTCATTTCGTAATCGGATTTTATAAGCGGCTGGTTATAAATATATTGCCAAAACTTTTGCAATATGTACCATGAAAGAAAAGTACATATTGCGTCTAAACTTCCAAAGTAATTGAGATAAGAGGAGAATAATGATGATATTTATAATCACCTTAACAGTATTGTTACAGTATTCCCAAACATTGGTACCCTTCCTTTTTTCCAAGTGAGTTTCCAGTTGCATAAACTCTTCCCAGGTCTGCGGTTCTGTTGCTTTCTTCATGAATGCTCGAAGAGCCAACAAGGAACCGGCGTTTTGAACCATTGTCATTGGATGTAAGCCGTTAATCAATTTCAGACTCCGGAAAAAATCGCATTCTCTCTTCGTGTGCCATTCTGAAAACAATTGGCATATTTTTAGTTTCACTGAGAAATAAGCTATTACCTAAACATAGAAAATTACTGACATATAATTTATTTATATCAAGTTATCAACACTAACTCGACTCAAGATTTGTTTGCAAATCAGTAGACCAATTGAAGCCTAATGGCTTTAATTGATCATTCCTTATGTTTTCAATATTAATAGTCTTATCACTAAGTATAACAAGTCATGATCAAAAGCGCTGCAACATTACTATCTGCGTAAATATTTTTATACAATGGGCCATTTTCATAGCCATGCTTTCGTTCCCGTGGGCAATGGTACTTACCTATATATAAATGGATATGTAATAAAGATAAACTGTTTAGGAATCAAATCTTTTGTACTCTATATGGAAGGTCGTTACTAAACCGTTACTGTACAATCGAATTATATTTTTTGAATACTTTTATTATACTTTTTATAGCCTTTTTATTCCGTTATCTCGGCAAGATTAAGATGGTGAAAGATTACACCCCTACGCTTCACCAGATAATTTACAATTTTTCATTACATTAGATGTAGATATTTAAGTCAAGTCTCTCAGCCAAATTTGACTTTGTACGGAGATACCACACCGTGCCACGTCAAGTGTTTAACTTCTCACAACCAAAACGACCGCAGCGGATTAAATCAAATTTTGCACGGTGCCCTTTCTTGAATCTTATAGAACATTATAATTATAAAGCATTAACGACAATTAGGCGGCTGTCTGGTAAGCGTGACTAAACAGTATATTCTGATCTTCGATCAAGCAATTAGTAATTGCTCCACCGATAGTATTAAATAGATTGTTTTACGATCTAAGTTATAGATATGTACTTACTTTTGTGAAGCAAATGTTCCGGACATCCGTCTCCTGGACACATAGGTGCAACAGCACAGTTCTTACACGCGATAAATTTGCTCATCAATGGCAGGTAACAATTAAAACAAAGAAGAGACGTGTCACTGTTAGGTCCCAAAACAAAGGGTTCATCTGTAAAAATTTTCTCGCCGGTTTTCAAATCTTTTGCAGCTACTAAATACCTATGAAACAATTTTAAATACCACATAAAATTAGTTATGTTTCATACATGTAACTATTATAACTACTTGTAACTTACATAAACCAAAGCACCGATCATCAATATTTTTTACCCAATAAGTCTAACCATTATTATACTATTAATTAGCCTAAAATTATTTTCTGCTAATTATTCTTGCTTCTCCATATGATTCTTACCTGTCCATATAATAAATTAAGAATACACTGTGTGAGAAATGCTTGATGCATTTCTCGCCCACGGTTGTCGTAAAACTTATGGGCGGAAAATAACATTCCTTAGAAAGAAAGAAATAAACCGTCTGGTCAAATCAATATAAAAGTTACTATTATAGTCACGATCACCAAACTCATGGTCTTATACAAGTAATATTGGATCCCATTATCAAGAACCACCTTGCGTATTAATTAAACTAATTAACTGCAATATTCGTTTATATAACTTGGGGAACTTTAATATCATTGTAATATACTATAAACACACCTGCCGAGTTTTTCAGAGCTTTGAATTTCGTATCGTGTAGTCATTGTGAAAAATATGGAAATATTTAACAACAAATTTGATGTACAGTACAGGTAATACTAGCCGGTAATAGCACACGTGCGCTTGCGCGGGAACCAGAGTACTACCATAATTATAACATCTATTATTAGAAATTGGAATGAGAAGATTCATACGCCACTGGACTTGAGACAATAGCACAACAACAACAAGTTTCTTTGTTTCATATTTAGTAAAGTTCTACGTGTTGTATGATCACCACGTATCTACGATTGATATTGACGAGCTTGGAATTAAACTTTTCAAATAATTGTAACGATCTGTACACATAATTAATATTTTTTATGTTGTGCATTTAACTATTAGAACGATTTTCCATATTAATTTTCAATTATATTACATAATTTAAATAATCTCCCAAAGATATTTTTTTTATTAAAAGGTAAAATACATACAAAAACATACGGTCAAAAACTACATCTTTTTTTGGCACTCCCTCCACGCGATCGTGTACAGGTACTTGGCCGTTATTATAATCATTTTGAAATGGAATCGAACCCAAACCAATTGCCGCATTAGAGATCGATCCATATCCAATAGTTTTGACATCATTCTTCATTTAATATACGTTAAAGCTTACAATTTATTGCTTGTTATAACAGACAATAGATTTGCAATGACATATTGTATTTAAGAGTAAGTCTTCAATACCAAGAAATGTCTGATTTCGGCGTAATTTTATTTACAGTAGCCAACAATAAATATTGCACATCGACCATTGGAAAGAGATAATCGACCTTTGGAAAGAGATAATCGACTAATATCACCTTCGCAGAGCGTTGTCCCGGTCGCACACTACCTATGTGAAGTTGCACGAAGCACTGACAATCAGTTTTTAAGAGCTGTTAAACAATTATGATTTACATATATTTAATTGCACACAACTACACTTTCGGGTTCATTTGTACGACTGAAAAACGTCAGTGTGCAACAGAGACAACGCTCTAGTAAACCGGAATTAACCGATTGCTTCTTTCCAAGAATCGATGTAAATGAGCATTACGTTATAGCTCAGCCCGCTAAACATAAGCTCCACCCGGTTACAACTACTAACAAATGTGTTAAAATAGAAAATGCAGTGTAAAAACCTGTATACGTAAATAAAACATCCTGGTTAAAGAAAATTGTTTTTATTATAGCTATGTACAATAAAGTCTACCTTAAGCAATAGGTATTCTTATGACTAGTAAATTTTTTTATTTACAATAACATTATGTACAACTTATGTATATTTGAAAACAAAACATTTTATAAAAATCTGTCTCTGCAGTAATTTCCTCCATTTAGAGATCGCTTCAGCGTAAATCATTATACTATAATAAAATATATACATATTTTGTTAAAATAACCAAAACGTCATGGCGCTCGTGGAAATCCGTTTTCCTATAAATATATTTAAATTCATTCTTAATAACAAAGATTATATAATTCAGTATCACTTTCTAGCCAGTAAGGCTTAGGAGTATAAGCATATAATGCAACAGAAACTCATAATAAAATCTTTTAGGATTATGGACCGATCTCCATCCGATAACCATCGAAGTCATGTTGGACATAGTCCTCGGGAGAAACATCAGGAGAGCGGTCAGCTGGGCTCATCTCGATAAACTCATAACACCAATTGCGATCGCCACCTGTCTGCCAAGCCGTGATTGTGACATTATCCCCCCTTATAAGTTGATTAATCGGTGGTTGAAATTGGTTAATTGAAATTGGCTATGCCCATTTTCATCAACGATTCCTAAACCTCGTAACACTTAAGCTATATAGATTTTCCGTGCGGTGATGGAGTAAGGAAACATCACCCCCTGTCTTGCCAGTGGGTGTCCATCAAACAGTTATGCAAAAGAAAGTAAATTCAAAATAAAACTCGATGTCTCGCTCTTCTGACCAGTGTGGTATAATAGGATCAATTTGGATTCTATTGTGGAGCTATATAGACCTGTATGAGCTGAGATGATAATGAAAGCAATAAAAATGACTCATAACATCGAGATTAAATACGGGTTGAGAGCCCTCAGCGCTCACCCACAGTCCGGGTAAAGTTGTCGTAGCCATCTGAGGCTAACAACTAAGACACACAAAAAAAAAAAAAAAAAAAAAAACGATATTAATTAAATGTTTTGATATTAATTGATGTTAAAAACATCAATTGCCTTAGGCGTTACCTACACATAGGGATGGTTGGTGAAAACGAACCGGAGCCGTTTTAGAGACTTAAATTTTTAACCTAATAATCTACACACAGACATCAAACACACTGAAGGAGCCACCAAATAAAAATATATAAAAGGCACAGTTTAAGATGGAGTTAATCTCTACAAACGGATTTCATTCTATACTAGAAAAGAAAGCTCGTGCCTAATTTCATACAATATTGCTATTAAAATTTCAGCAGTCTTATTGCAATTTTAATATTACATT
Source organism: Lymantria monacha (assembly GCA_905163515.2). Lineage (NCBI taxonomy): Eukaryota > Metazoa > Arthropoda > Insecta > Lepidoptera > Erebidae > Lymantria > Lymantria monacha. Next base: position 21,307,187 of record LR991099.1, read on the forward strand.
ATAATATTTTTACACTTGATGCGTAATTACGAACACATTATTACATAATGATATATTACATTTTTTTATAAACAATACACATTGCACTCTTTATTATACATGTTATTATGTGACCTGTTTTAATACATAGTTTTTCATCAAATATACTATAGCTACAAGTTTAAATAATATATAAATAATAAATACTTGTATCGGCGAGATATCACATGGTGTCATTTATATAAACCATCGTAGATCCCGTGTTACAGTAGTTGCAGTAGTGAGAATGTGATGGGAGTAGTTTCAAAACACTATACCGAAATGTATTGTAATGTGAAAATAAATATGGAGTAACATTTTTTCCGAATAGTTCATTGTTTAAAAAATATTTTTTAAGTTTTCTCTTTCGCTTGCATTGTTCTGAAGCGAGATCTTGATTATAACAAGAACCAGTGATGTAAGTATATACAGGATGGAAGCGGACCGCTCCCGAAAACAAAGACAGGTAACCCTACTAGTCCTACTTGTAGTGATAGGCTAGAAAAAAAAATCGATTCAGATGAAAAATATATTTTTTTTTTTTACATATATTTTGGATGTTTTCCACACACCATCGTATTAGGACAGTGCCTTGTAACGATAATTAAAAAAAAAACGTAACTTTACTCAGATGAGAAAATACGCAATGTATTCAAAACTCAAATCAGCTGTTCCAGAGGTGATGCCTACATGCCCGCGGTATCGGCCGAACAGATGTTTTGATTATTGAATACATAGCGTTTTTATTCATCTGAGTAAAGTTACGTATTTTTTATGAAATTATCACTACACGGAACTGTCCTTATATGATAAAATGTAGAAAAACGCAAAAAATGCTGTAAAAAGTTTTTTTTTCATCCGAATCTATATTTTTTCTAGCCTATCATTACAAGTAGGTCTAGTAGAGTCACCTGTCTTTGTTTTCGGGAGCGGTCCACTTCCACCCTGTATATCAACGTGAGTAAGAAGTTTATTCTATTTAAGATAATGAATCAATAGTATAATTTAACAAAGCTTCGACAGACAAGTTAGTATTTCTACGCGTGTGATCGTCGTAATATACTAAATAACTCGCGACAAACCTGATAAAACCGGTCACGTACAACAGTCTTCTATGGATACATGACAGAAGCAAATCCTAATATATCAACTAGAATGTCGACAGACAAGTTAGTACTTTTACGCGTATGGCCCGCGTAATATACTAAATGACTCGCGACAAAGCCGATAAAACGAGTAACCTAAAACTTTAAGCACCACCCCCACCCAGTCTTCTATGGATACATGACAGAGTCAAACCCTAATATAACAACTAGCAAACAATCACGATTTTGAACGGTTTTAATACCTTTATAAGATGCAAAATTAAGGATGTAATTAGAAATACGTCTTATTGCTCTCTCTCTTGAAGAGTATTTTCTTCTCCAACAAATTAGTGGTGTGAGAAATACGAGGACTTCTGTTTGAATTCAATGTTTACGGTGAATAATTTTAATTGATTTTTTGTATTTCTTGTGAATATATACCGGTGCTTCAAATCTGATCCAAACATGAAGTGCAAGTATAAAAAATGCAAATTGCACCCAAATGACTAATAATTTTCTTTCAGACAGCAACGACGTACGGCGTGACCGTTTGTAATATCATGATTGTCCCTGTAACAATAAACAATAAATCAGCATCTGTCTATCCACAGTGTATCCATATCCACAGAAGTTTGCAGATAATCGCTAAGGTTACCAGGCGGGTTTTAGCTCATAGTAGTCATACTACCCATTCTCCTCAGCCAAAATTTACAACTCCCATAGGAAAACGGTAGATAGCGCCTCATTCCTACGCACTTAACTACACGGGAGCAATAAATACACTTAGTTATTGGTGTATCTTTTTTTATAGCTTGTGGTGGCATACAAGCACGCTGCACACCTGATAGTAAGTGTCACTGCCGCCTATGTACCTTTGCCATACCAAGGGTATAGCTAGGCTGCTGCCTACCAATACAAAACCCAAACCCAGCCAGTTGGGCTTCCGGCACCCTCAACTATAATAATATACTTCAAGCCTTTACCATTCATCAGCATGTTCTTCCATTCGACTGATATTATAGGGGAAATATATTGCTGTGATAATCTCACATAAAAGGAGATAAGGGCGAGGGGATGACGATATGTGGATATTTAAGTACATACTAAAATGCTGGTATGTTGTGGAGTAAGAGTTACTATTAAACAATAATGTATTATAATGACTTCTAATGTTTACGCGAGTATTGCACATTTCAAATAAAACTACTTTTACGGATTCTATCGCGTTTGTATTTGATTTTTAATTTCCCGACGTTTCGAACACTTTACAGTGATCATGGTCACGGGAGGACTGAGGTGTCTTACGTTACAATAACATATTGGACGTAAGACATCTTAGTCCTCCCGTGACCATGATCACTGTAAAGTGTTCGAAACGTCGGAAAATTAAAAATCAAATAAAAACGCGATAGAATCCGTAAAAGTAGTTTTACAATAATGTATTTCTAGTAGTAGGACCTTTCTGCTGTATTTTCTGTCTGTAGTAGTATCACACTCTCGCAAAAAAATTGCATCTGGATAGTAGCAAATTGCCACTGAGCTTCGTTTAGTGAATGAGAGAGCCGGATGCACTAATTCCACTGTACAGTAGACATTGCCCTGATTGTGCTCCCTGGTATAGCAGAGGTGCATGGGTGGAGTTACCACTTACCATCAATAGGGCTGATTAAATATCTGCCACTGCAATATAAAAAATCACTACCTCATCTAACACAGAGAGCGCTGTAGATTGGTGTGAGGCGCCAATGATATCTTGCAAGCACCGCGCAAATTCCTCAACGACATCACGCATCGGGTCCGTGTCTTGTCTACGCAGACTGCCGTCCTCACCGTCCGGGTCGTCCTTACCCTCCCTATCCGTGCTCTCCACGGCGGCGGCTATGAGGCACTGGCACACAGCTTCTATGACTTCTGACGTCATAAAGCTACAAGGTTGTCTGTAACCAAATTATTGTTTAATAAACTAATAAAAGAACGAAATCTCGTATTAAAACTATAAACCAATCACGCAATAAATACATAACAGATAATTCTATTCATATGGTACACATTTAGGTCAAAAAATGATGATAATTTCAGCAGTTTTAATGACTTAACTACTTAAATACATTTTTCTACGCGAGAAGTAAAGTTCTGTCCTGCAAAGATTTTTTCACTAATAAAAATATTATGTAGCCCGGACTATCATGATACCTATCATGTTTCATGCAGTAAAATTCTCTCATTATACATTGTTTATATGATTTGAACGAGTTTCAATGGAATTTAGTTTCAAAGTTTAAATAGGACCATCCTTAAAGTTTTAATAAAAGAAATGCTCACCAAAATTCGGTTAATAAACAAAATTGATGGTCGAACGTTCAAAACTGTCGAATTGAGACCTTTCATTTCTTAAGTCAGTAACAATTAACTTACTTAATTTGTGCAGCTGGCGGCGGTCGGAACATGGGGTCGCTTAGTTTCTCCCTCAGGCGCATTGAGTCTCTTCTTCGTTCTAGCGTCTCTTCCACGTTACGGCATCCCACACATTTGCACATCGATGTGCACGCTATCTTTGCCTATACACCAACAAAAAGTAATGTTGGGTGAGTAAGAAATGTCGAAATGAAATAATATTGAATTTCCTTGGTAAGTGCTAAGTGTTGCAACACTTTTGAGCTGGAATGGTTAATTTATTATTAATATATTTTCATCATTATCACTGCTATTTGAGTTCATGTACATCCTACTGCTGGGGTGCCTTTGTAATAGGAGGTAAGTTGATCTGCTATATCAATCTGGTCAAATGGTTTTTCTATGTCATGTTCTCCATTTCTTGCGTTTCAGCCCATATACATGGGGGCTCAGGCTTTAATAGAAAAGAAATTGACCTATATATAATTTTGCTCAGACAGATTTATATAGTTTTGTGGTGAGTTTTCCTTCTCTAGTATAAACATTAGCTACACATCATGTTGCTTAGTCATTTATATGACAGGCAGGTATATACCGGGTGTAACAGAGAATGGAGAAGCTGGTCAGAAAGGTGGTAGGTAATGATAAAATTTGAAGAGAAAATGTCAAGGCGTCATTGAGTCTTCATACATACATACATACATACCATCACGCCATCAACATCTCTCTCTCTCAACATTCATAATTCTCTTCATACACGCTCGCCGGTTTCGGAGACTCTTGACTCCACCTTCCTTCAGTACATGACCGATCTGGTCTAGGTAGGTTAGTCTCGGTCTCCCTGGGTACCTACATCCTTTCACTTTCGCATTGTATATCTTCTTAACCAGACGTTCGTTCGGCAATCTTTCCACATGTGCGAACCATCGGAACATTCCCTTTCGCATCTTTACACCGATATTCTCTTTCATACCTACTCGCTCTCTTACGTCGTCGTTACGAATGCGTACGTCGTCGTTACGAATGCGATCGGTCAGCCTAACTCCACAGATTTTCCGTAGAGATCGCATTTCGACCGCATTAATTTTACTTTCATACTCTTTTCTGCATACCCAACTCTCGCTTCCATACAGTGATGTTGGGACAAGCACTGCGATATGTATTGCTACACATGCCTTCTGGCTGAGGTGGTGGAGTTGGGTTTTGAGTTGAGTTTATGTTTTTTGAGTCTTCAGCTGTCTGTAAAGGCGACGTTTTCATACTGTAGCAAACGTAATCATCGATTTATTTATGTTCTAATAAATATTTAAGAAAGTATGAGTGTGTAGCAGATTATTTATATACTTGGTACATTTCATTCATTTTCAAAGAAAAGGCATTGACAAAATTGAAAACTTTAAATGCTATTTCATTAACGAATCGACATTTTCCCTTAAAATTTTTGTTATGGATTCTTACCATCACTTCACCAGCCAGCTGCTCCATTCTCTGTTACACCCGGTATATAATTAATTGTATTCTGTGTCACCACAGGGTATAACAATCATTCCAGTTATAATGGTATAAAAATATATCTGGGTCAGTAAATTCTATATTACGCCATCAGACCTACATACAAAAAGCACAACAAATGAAGTAATGATTTTTAAGAATTACCTCATAGCATTCACAGTAATTCTTGAGACATCCACTTCTCTTACAATTGCACCCTTTATTGTGACGTCTTATTATATCTGGACCACCGCTTTTCGCTTTACCGATCTTCGGCCTGTAGAAGAAATAATTTTTTTTTTTTTCGTATTGTGTCATAAAACATGCGTCTTAGAAGTGAAACTTTAGTTTAACAGGAAACCAATTTAATTGTTCATCAATCATTAGAATAGCATAGATTTTTTTTAAACTGTGCTTAGAAAATAATCTTACAAGTAAGGGGAACTCAACAAGCACAAGTAACACTGACAAATTACACCCAGACTTAAAACAACAGCTTGTGGATAGTACAAGTTATTGTATTTCGTGAGAATCGAACCCATTAATTACACTGACACGATAGGTCGGTATCTTAACCACTACGCCACCTGTACATATTACATGCAGAACACAATCTGCATTCATTTATTTATATAAAATTATGCCAACTAATAGAACATATTTCTTACTCTTCTCAAGTTTGCCAGGAAATGAGCTTAAACCCCTGCTAAAAAGGTTGCAAATTGGAACTTTAAAACCCTCTTATGAACTGAAGCTCATAACAGGGCGTAAAGCTTGAAAGCTTAGCTAAGTATAAACACCCGATTACATTTATAAATAATTAAGCATATTAAATGCTAAAAAATTCAGTAATTTGAATAACAAGGTTGTCATCGTTTAATACAATTGTAACTGTAAAGTTTGAAGTATTAAGCCTATACAATGTGTAAACATTGTCCGATAGATGCCATACGTCACCTTGAAGACGTAAGATATAATATGAAGCGAAATTTGCATGTCCTAAAATAGTTCACGATGGTGTAAGTGGCAGCACGATTGGGCAGGATTCCCAATAGGTGCGGGTTCGAACCCCGCTTGTGACATCATTTTTCGTTTCGTAATCGGGTATTTATAAATAATTAAGCATATTAAATGCTAAATATTTCAGTAATTTGCTTAGCTATGTAAATAAAATTCACCTGAACGCATTCGGGTTTCTATCCAAGCACGCCCTTATAGCCGTCTGTCGTAACTCTTCATTCTCCAAATTGTTATGACAATTATTGCAATTGCATCGGTTGCAGAACTCCCCATTGGCAAAACAGTCGCAGTACAATTTGAGACATTGAGACTTTGTACAGTTGCATGCTTTCCGCGGCCTCAGACCTAAGTCACTAGACACCATATCTGTAAATATACAATAAAATAATATTAGACCATCAAACAGCAATATTATCCTGTTAAAACAATTGATGGACTGTTATAAATTTAAAAAAAATGGGTCAGGCAGAAATTAGGCCTAGACAAGTCAAAAAACTTATGTCGTCAACATATTATTTATATGAATGGTATCATAGTAAATATTGGTTTGGACCACGGAGCAAATACAAAGAGGAGACGGCCTAAGTAACTGTGCACTGTGATTCTCAAGTAGGCCCTGACGTCATCACGTTAACATCAATAGTAGGCGTGGCCTATTAGTCTTCTGTCGTCGCTGACGGTGTTCGTACGGTGCATAAAATTATATTTTTGGTGTATTTTTATGTTATTACGAAGAAAACCATGAAGTGTTGTGTTTTATCATGTAAAAACTACTCCAATAAACGTACAGATGCTATGGAAAGAATCACATTCCATTTGTAAGTATATTTATTCATAATTTATCAAAATAATTTCTAGAAAGTTCTTTTGACGGTATCATGTTCAGAAATAATTTTACTCAACGTTAGATGGCACCACTTTGCGTAATGGGACCTAGAACAACAAAAGCACATACAGTTCAAACATTTAAGATTATTGTAATAACTAATAACCATGAGTATTAAAATTTATACCCAAAGCCTTTTACCTCAACAAAAATATGAGTTTTATATGTAGTTAATAATTATTTTGTAAGCAATACGCCAGCTGTCGTTAACTATGAAGAACTATAAAAGTGTCAAAAATCCAGGGTCGTAATTAGAATATAATTATAACATTCGGATTTTTCATCAAAGAAAAATATTTTTTACACTACTTTAAATGAACCTATTATAATTAAACTGTAAATTTTGTATGTTTTAGAATACCGTCCAATGACGATGATAGAAGCAATGGATTTCAAAAATTAATAGAAAAACTGGACTCCTACGAAATATACAAAGATTTGTTCTTCTCATTTTAACAAAGAAGATTTAAAGGACTGTATTGCAGCCAATAGAAACCACTTCGAACAAGCTTTTTATATTTTAAATTGTTTTATATTTATGTATTAAACTAACACTGTAAAAGTCATAAATATTTTTTGCAATAGAAAAAGGTTTTTCTTTGTTACAGTATTTAGGGCAAGACTAGGTATAGCTCAAGAAATATATGATGCAAAAGAGTATTTCATTTTTATTATTGGAACCAATGTCACCCTTTCTCCTTTATTTATTAATAATGTAATTGCACTCGATGCAATTTCTTGATAAGATTAACGAGGTTGAGCACGTCACAAAAATACTCAAAATGGTGGTGGCGTCGAAGGTCTTCAAGTTACCTTTGGCATGGCTAAGTTTTAGATGGCCCGTGCGTCAATCAAACGGTTGCTACCAGCGGGGGCTGGTCTGCTCGCTTGAAATACTCTTTTACGTGTCTTGTTCATGACACCATTGTTGCATTATCAATTGTATAAAGCCTTATTTTAATAGAGTGGTTTGATTCTTTTTTTATATGGAAAAGACAAAAAGGAAGGAAATAATACCGTGTAACTAACATATTTACTAAAAGTCCAACTACTTTCATTCGATAATTTGTTAGAAACCCAAACAAATAATTGTATTATTTGGTCGTATGGAAAGGACACAAATATGAAGAAAAAAAAGGTTTCTAAACTTCTGAGTTTATCAGAATGACAGTAAAGAAAAGATGGATTTTTCATAAAATATTAACATTATGAACAATGCTGACAAGCCTTATAAAGAAATTTTCGGTTAAAAACAGTAGTCATACAGCTATTCGCTATGCAGAATTATTTGATTATAAACATTTGTATTTGAATAGAGCAAACAGCTAATTAGATTTGTTTGTATCTTTGAAATAAAAAAAAATTAGCACTGCTTGATATAGGTAAATTCTGAGTACGTCCCTGTTACACCATACACTTACTGACATCTAATGCAAGATAGCTCAACTGCATACAATATACGAAATTAGTAGTTGTGCTAATAGCCAGTAGATGGACATAAAGGAGGGAGTGAGACAAGTACTATTACTTGTCTCACTTTCTCCATTAGCAGCGTCCCCCTCACCCCCTGTAAATGACACGCATTGTTTCATAGAAAATATTCATTACAACAGCTCCTCTTTGTATTTGCTCCGTGGTTTGGACATAGTAAATATGGAGCTATATTGACTTTCCATATCCAAGTAGATCAATTTTTTGTGATTCACTTTGTTCTTAAATAGAAAATTCGCTGCAATAATGGATACATACTTGTGAATGACTTTACAAACATACAATTAACGGATACAAATTGCAGCCAGACTCAGAGCAATAATTTGTTGATCATTCAGTCGGCATGAGAATCGAACCTTGTACACTCTGTGCAGAAAGTGATTATTTAGGTTACTTCACTGTCTGTACAGACAAATTTCCAGTCTAACGAGTGTGGTATATTAATGGTTTCATGGGTCATGTATATGTGTTGCAAAGAAAAGATATATATTTACCAGCGTCAGAGACATGTTGCGATTGCTTTGGTGATAGATAAGGCAAGGTTAACGTTTCGCCTTCTACATTAACTTGTATGTTGGGATAATCCTTTGATTCATTCTGAAACATAATAATATTTTTTTAAGGTCTGCGTGTTTAGAGAGCATTTTTAAATTTGGCCACGTAGTCTGTTAGCGAGGCTTGCCACAATATCTAAGAACAATAATATCAAATTGGTGTGTCAGATATACTATAGCGATCAGGGTCCTTTTGTACAAAACGTCGACAATACTTCAATTATCTAATTAAATAAAGCAAGTAAATGTTTCTGAATTCGAACCATTGGTCATGTAAAAAAGGATTAGTAGTTGTTTTTGCCGTTATTTTGATGTAATCCTTAAGTTCACTATTACAAAGGACTGATAAAGGTGTCTCATGGCTGATTATGTCTAAGGGGACGAAGCAAATACATGTCCATGCCTAGAAAAACTGCCTTGTTTGTACTAGCAACTAGATGTAATGACAAAATCTACTAACTCTTATTTGGTTCTGTTTTCCGTAGTCAGACGGTATCACTATGAGAGGAGTGTCTGCCGATCTATTATTAGTGTCCAGATCTTCCATCATGCTGTTTGATTCCTCCTCCACAGGAGACTGAGGACAAATCAAATAATGATTATTTATAATGATTGAATATTACATATAAGAGCACTTGCATATAGTACAATTTTACATTTTGCTTGAAATTAATCTAATAATTTACTGGCTCATCAAAATGCGGCCACAAGCTGAGAAAATCCGACAAGAAACTCATCGAACTCGTCATTTTTTAAATTATTTCTTTTAAATGGAATTGCATACAACATGTTTAGTAAATTTTGGCTCTAGGGTGATGGCCCTCGTACCAGGGTACTTTGTTTGCAATTTATAATACAAAAAATTATGACTGAATCTGATCCCACAAGCAGCATCTGGTAACACAAGTATACCAAGCTTGCTATATATATAAAGCCATCTATCTATTAGGCTATGCAAGCCATTAATATATCATAGGGATTCCCAAGATTGTGTTATAATCGTAACGCTTGGCAGATGGGACTATAATCGCAGCTACTGTTATTTATTTATTCTGTATCATTATACAGAGAAACATGGTTTACCCAAAAAAGAATAGCTCTTTAGACTGCATAATTTTTTGAAAAGGTGTTGGTATCAAATTTGTCTAATTAAGCTGCCAATATAACACAGTACAATATACTAAACTTACTTGGGGCCTCTCAAATTCTACCTCCACCTCATTCATGGCAGTGAAGTTGATGTGATGGTGTCCCTCCTCACCTCTGTCACCATCACCGTCGCCTTCACCTCCATCTAGGAGGGCTCGCAGTGTCGACTTCGTCTCCGCGTCGGACTGAGGGCCATAGGCGTCGCCCTCCATATTTTCTTGTAAATCAGTTTCTTCCACTATTTCAGCTGTCTGCTCCATGTGTTCCGTGGATGCTTCAAGAGGCGACAGTGGTGCCAGTAAGCTTTGAGATGACCGCGATGACAACTGTAATCATTATTAATTACGCTGACATATTATCTCTACCATATCAATGCTAACAAGTATTAAACGTTAAAATGATACTACATTTCTAATTGGGATCTTGAGTACTTTTTATTGGTATATCCATAAAATAAACTAGTAACTATATCGATTTGTAAAAATAACAATATTTATTAAGATACTTTTAACACTAATGTTTTTATTTATTATATGCTAATTTTGTAATAACTGAAGTAACTTTTTCTGAGATAACTTTCAGTTTGGAACTGTGTCTAAGTCTCTGCCCCCTATTACGTTAAACTAAAAAACCAACATAGCGAAATTGGACTATGTTACACCTTTGCCTACCCTTTCAAAGATACCTTTTAATCAGTAATTTCAGAGTTACGAATATTACAAAGTCCCCGCATCCAGTCTGTCAGCGGCAAGTATCAAGGACCGTAATAGACGGACAATAGAAATTTTCAGATTGAGGGAGTGATTTCTGGTGCTGCTTTAAGAAACACTAACAAACACGTTTTATTTATTTTACAAATAAATACCGTCAAATCAGTCCAGCGCATCCTTCTTTAGCTTTTTTATAATAAAAGAAATAATGATAGAGAAAATATTAAAGAAAGTTGAGATATTAATATTATAAGCATTATGTGACGAAACTTAAAATAATTCTTACCATGACAGAGGGCGCAGGTTTGGCTGCAACCGGCGCTATTCTAACCAATTTCTTTTGCGGTTTCGGAGTCACTACACAATAGAAAACAATTCTTGAGTGAACGACTTGGCTAACGACGCGCCTATACTATATTCGTTAATTCATTAATGACATTTGACTTTCAACTAATACGAAAATTATTGTTCCATGTTTAATATTTTAAAAATTACACTTTCAAATAGAGAAACATGTTTTTATAATTAAAGTTCTTGTCATTATTATTTGAATTGTGTTTCTTATTTTCTAAAGTTAATATGTAAACTCAACGACCGCCAAAAAGTATGCAAATACAATTTAATAAATGTGTAAAACCGAATAAGCATTAAAAATAAAATGAATAGTTATTTTGAAAAAAATATTTAAATACTTTAAATTATTTTTAATATTTTTAAAGTGTTGAGTGTATGCGGCTAGGTACGAATACTGCCAAGCCTTTTTTCGTGGGTGTTGTAAAAGACGACTAAGAGTTTCACATTGACCTGCGACAATTCCATCCGATCAACAATTACATTCCCGTTAACCTTGACGTGAGGCAGGCGATCGGTCATAGAACTATCGTCAAACTTGGAATATTTACAGTGGAAGATGAGTATAGGTGAGGAACAGGATGATAATGATGATGACTATTTTCTAAAGTTAGTATAAGTCAAACGCTGGCGACATTAATAATGTGAAAATGTTAGTGTTTATGAAAGAAAATGGTTAAAAATGAAATTAAATTAAAATGTGTATTTTTTTTTAGATTTAATTTCATTAATGACGTCAAAGTGTGACAGCTGAAGCATATTTTCATTTTGATTAGTGCACATTAGTATCTTATGAAGTTTTGTTTATCTCACTTTTAGGAGCGTCTGCTAAACTCCTGGTTACCAACAGTGGAGGTGGTTCATCATAGAGTACCTTCTGTGTTGCCATAATTATATTATCTGAAAAACCCATATGTTCTCTAATAAAAAAATGTAAATGTGTATCTGAATAAGCAAGGTCTGGAGGAAGTTTTGTTTTATTTCGATTTTTTCTTCTATAGCGATGCTACCGTTTACATACGTCGTCTTTTACGAAAACTAGGCAATGATCCTATACATTAATAAGGCAAATCCTTAAATTCGCATAGAAAATATGTCTACAACTTAGGGAAGAAAGCCGAGCGCTTAACTTGTCCGATAGCGCAAAGAGATTGAATAAATTAAATCTTATAGTGCCTTCACATACTCTACGAAATAAATCCTATAGAAAACCAAGACAATTTTCTATTTGACAAGCTACAATTATACCAAACTAGACTGAACAAAGAAAGAAAATGCATTTATTCAGCGGAAGACATGCTGCAGCATATAGTGGACAAAAACAAATTTACACTTAATAGAAAAGAAAAAATATATAATAACAAATATATATATAAAGATATAAAAAAATAGAAGTCAGTACAACAGTAGCAATATTTCAACAAAAAGTATACGACCACAACAGCCTGAAGGATCAGAAGCAAACTAGTAATAAAACATGCACTACATGACTGCACAGATGGCGTAGTCGTAAGCGCGTAAGATACCAACCTGTCATATAAAATAGTATGGGTTGGAATCCCATGCAAATTGTTGTTTGGAGTCTGGGTGTAATTTATGTTTATTCATTGTATATTTGTAAAGATGCCCACAATACAAAGATTAGTTTCTTTGTGCAAGATGTCTTAAAAAAAATAACAATAAAACTGCACGCCGATTAATCATACAGGTTAAAAAAGAGACAGAATAGAGCCCCGATACTCGAATTGCCCATCTTTTCAACAGACCTGCAGTACTATGGAGACTATAGAGGCAAAGGTCTACTGATAGCATGTCCTTATAATATTTATTATAGACATTTGTCTATCAGATCATTTCAGACAAAGTAGCCTGCAAAACATAGGTTTGTGTCTAAACTTCTGTAAGCTTGACAGATTTTGATGAAAAAGTTTTGTATGTTTTGACTTTTTTTTATTGCCTATGGTGGCAAGCGAGCAAGCCACATACCTGAGGGTAAGTGATACTGCTACAAATGGGCTTTAGGAACACTAGGGAAACAGCCAGGGCCGCTCCCACCATAAAGAAAGTGCTCGTCTTAAACCTACTTTGAAGAAGGTGTCATAACACTCGGGCAACACAGCTATGGATAACTGAGATTCACATTTGCATCCGGTAGGTGTCGCTGCGATCGTGTTTTAGAAATTTAATTTTCATTTGTTGGATCTATCAGTATATTATTAAATTTTAATTTATTACCTTTGCCATCCGCCAAGACGAAACTAACGGGTGTTTGTGCCTTAGTTGCCTGCTTCTGTGGAGCTGGTGTTGAGTTCGTTATCAGCCGGATATATTGGATCTGTAAAGTTCATTCATGTAATTATAACTCTATATTTGTATTTATTCTTGTTCTTCTCGTTTCTCTCCAATGGTAGGGGTAATTTAACTGATATAAGTCCTGCTTCTACTGTGGTGATGTTTACTGGTTACATCACTTAGTAGTTTCTATAACGTCCTAATTAAGCTATCGTGGATTGTATCCTTACTTTATCAGCGAAGTACTTGTAATAATTACTATCCGTGTGGTGATGGAGTAAGAATACAAATCACCAACCGCTTTCTTACCCATGGGTGATCGTAAGAGACGCAAGTAGATAACATCACTACCAGAGAAGGAAAACTTGAAATAAACAACCCTATACCGACCCGCCTGACCAGCGTGATATAGTTGGTCAATTTCACTCCTATTGTTGGATAGAGATATATATATATATATATATATATATATATATATATATATATATGAGCTGAGATGATAATGATGATGCAGAGTGGTGATGAGTTAAGAATTCAATTTGTCATCACTCTTCACTTGACATCGGGAGTCGTAAAACCGACTGAGAGATTGCCAATATAAAGGCTACTCATGGTATCCAAATTGCGTAATTTTAATATTTTAACCGCTTTTGTACTGTGAATTGATCAAGCTTCCAAAAGGACATGATCCTATATATTGGCAGATTGAAATCATTATGCCAAGATAATTTTCGTAAAGCAAAAGTATCAACTCTCGTGTATTATTTTTTTATTGCCTATGGTGGCAAACGAGTAAGCACCACACCTGATGGTAAATGATACTGCTGCACATTGACCATAGCAACACCAGGGCCACAGCCAGGGCTTGCATACCTTGAAGAAAGTGCTCTTCTTAAATTAGCTTCTTATTATTAGCCTTAGTGAATATTCAGAATACTATGAATCCAATATTAAACTATACAACAGGTAATACCTAAAAAATACTTACACCTTTGCCGGGAACATTAATTTGATGGAGTTGCGACCTTTGTCCATGCATAAGTACCGTACCTTCTTTTGAAACCTGAAAAAACAATTGTCAGTATAATTTCTTTAATAAATCAGCCAAACGGCATCTCTGTTGTAGAATCAGCACAGCCTGTACGAAAGCGAGCCAAAACCGCCCGGTACCGTGGTCGACAATGGCGCTCGCGGCTCCTACAGACTTACTGCGCCATTATCCACCGTACCTACTACGCCATTATCCACCGTACCTGCTTCCCGCCTATAAATAAAATCATATACAGTACCTTATTCTTATATAGTTCATTATTTCCACTGGATTTAATTTAAATCCTACGAGAGTTAATCTGGGGATAGAGCACATCTGTCTACAAATACATACATACATACATACATATCATCACGCCATATCCCTTGAAGGGTAGGCAGAGAGAACAGAGTGCCAGAGAACTCTATCTCTGCATACTTCACTCGCTTCCTCAACATTCATAATTCTCTTCATACACGCTCGCCGGTTTCGGAGACTCTTGACTCCACCTTCCTTCAGTACCTGACCGATCTGGTCTAGGTAGGTTAGTCTCGGTCTCCCTCGGTACCTACCTACATCCTTCCACTTTCGCATTGTATATCTTCTTAACCAGACGTTCGTTCGGCATTCTTTCCACATGTCCGAACAATCGGAGCATTCCCTTTCGCATCTTTACACCAAAAAAAAAACAGTGTCTACAAATCTTTCTAACATATACGCTTTTAGTTTTCAGCTTGCTGAGAAAATAGGACAGTTTAATATATTGATAAGGATATAGAAAACATTGTACACAGGGTAGTATAGTCGAAGTAGCGAACCCCCATACCGGATTGGATTTTCAAACAGAACAATTCTTTACTGGCCGGTCGTTGTGATACTTGGTATTATTTTGTATTAGTTAAATATATGTTTATAAGGTCCACCGCGATACAAGAAATTATTCTATAAAATGGTACGGATGTTTTTATTTTTACAACATACCTGTGCAGTTTTAGGTGGCGCTGTAGTTTTCAATATAACATTTTGACTCTGATTCGCAGTTATGACTACCTTCTTGGTAGTTGTAGTACCTGCAACAGTAATAGTATACAGATTTATTTTTTTAGAAATTGTATTTAACATCATCTTCATCTCAGTACATGTATTTGACTCCACCACAATAGGAAGAAAATTGAGCAACTATACCACGCTGATCAGAAGCATTGGTATATGGTTTTATTACGAGTTTTCTTAGTCTTATAGTAGAGATGGGCGTTTTCAGATTTTTACGCAAACCGATACAAATTCGATTTCTGATATTGAAATCGATTTCAAAAATCGATTTCCGAAGCGGTTGGCGGAGCAGAATTACCTTAGTTTCGATCGATATTCGATGGTTTCAGGTTTTAGTTATTTTAGCGTAGCAGACGAAAAACGCAAACGAACGAATGCATTCAGAATATTTTTCTTTAATTTCTTTGTTGATTGGATTTAGGTGCACGATTTTCCTTTATGCTTTATTTAGGCTTAGGACTAGCAAAACTGTTTTGTTTTGGATATGATACAAAACTTTCTGACGCATTTAAAAATCGTCATATTTACAATGATTTCATGATTATATAATGTACATTTTTTTTGTATGTTTTTTTTTTGTTTCCATTTTACAATTAATAGTTATTTCTTATTTATCGTCTACATGATACTAACATACGCTAGTATAGTATTAAATCATAAAATAACCATCTAATTATATAGTTCACGAGAACATAAAAATAACATTACGCGCACACCGCACGTATCACCAAGGTCAAGTGTACATCAAAACTCTCCAATAATTCAAAAAATCTATTTAACAATCACAAAACTTAAACTATCGTTATGTATTGCGTAATATTATCATGGAAGTAGTTGCATTCTGATATAGATCTTATTCCCTGTCCCTTGTAATTCTGTTTCGTTTCAATCTGCTATTCTTAGTTTCTTAGAAACCGCCAAAATCCAAAACTGACGATAATTCGCTCGCTTCATCTCTTTCACTGCACTAAACGATCGCTTAGTTAGAATGAAAGGAGGCGAATTTCAATGAAATTCGCTTTCTCTCATTCTAACTAAGCGACCGCTTAGCGGAGTGAAAGAGTTGGTAAGTTTTCAAATATTGGTTTGGTTTGCAAAACTAGCAATAGAAAACGATTGCGCGATGATTAGATTTATTATTAGTTTGTGTTTTCGTCGTTTTGTTTTGATATATCGTGTTGATTTAGTTTCTGCCGTTTTCATTTTCTAAAATCAGTTTGTATAGTGTTGAATATCGATACGATACGATTTCTGATTGAAATCCGATTTCTGATTGAAATCTGATTTCTGATTGAAATCCGATTTCAGATTCGTTTTGATATATCGGACGCATACCTATCTTATAGTGATGCTACCTGGTTCTACCTCTTCTATGATCACCCATGGACAAAGAATGGCACGATGGTGTCAAAAGTATCATACCAAACAGAAAATATCTAAATTACAAGTGAATGATTTCATCTCAGCTTAGGTACATCCCTACATAGCTGGATTCGAGCCTCTTTGATAGTAGAGATAAGGAAATAGACTTATTGTACCATGCTGGTCAGACGGGTTAATATAGGTTTTCATTTCGAATTTTCCTTCTCTTGTATAAATGTTATATGCATATTATATCTCTTAGTCGTCTTTTACTACACCCGCGGACAATTTGGTGAATTGTATTCTTATTTTGTAAGTGTATCTAGTCACAGCTAAACTTTTATATTAATAATTGATTGAATTAGGCGATACATGGTGGCAATCCATTATTATCTTAAAATTGAGGAAAGGAAGGAAGACCCACCACTTTCCCACCGTCAATCAATATACCGCACACCTAAAAAAGGGAAGGAATATGGGATAGCATTAGGTGGAATAGGATATAAGGAAAATTTACTCCCGTGATGAGCACCTCCATAACAACAACCTCTGCAACATTGTATTTGAAGCTCAACCATCCCGAGGATGCCTCCTGAGGCCTGATTTAGAGGCAATACACGTGTCAAATCATTCATTATTCGCATTTCTGTGGAAAATTGCAAGTAGAAGTTCTGGAGGTGCTCATCACGGGAGCAAGTTTTCCTTATATCCTATTCCACCTTAATCCTATCCCGTATTCCTTCCCTTCTTGAGGTGTGCAGTATATAGATTGACCGTGGGAAAGTGTTGGTACTTCCTTCCATTCCTCGATTTTAAGATTTTATATGAATTGAAATGATTATATGACAATATGTCAAGCCTTATCTCCTTGTTGGACGTGGATTTCTATCGATATGAAGGCTTAAGAAATCGATCTCAAAGATGGTTTGGATGGAATCTGATTAGATTTGAGTGTTCGCACGCAGACATAATATAGAACATTTAAAAGCTGATTATAATGGTAAAACTACTAGGTCTGTATTCGATATCAACATATAATAAACTCTTAACGTGACCCGACACGATATCTCTTCATTTAGGTCAAATTTGCCGTATATGAATATCGTGTCGTATCGAGTGTTTATTTGCTCATAACATATAAGGTCTTTGTATGTTTGTTCATTGTTTTACTACGTTCATTGTTACCTTGTGAAACTACAGGTAAGACGTTCTGAATGGGTGATTGTATAGATATAATTGGCTTTTTAAATTTTATACCTCGTTTTAATTCTACTCCTTGTTTTGTTGGTGATGCCATTAAAACCTGAAACAATAAATAAAGTTTCAAATTCAGTATTCATACAATCACTTATTTCTAGTTCTATACATTTACAGAAAATGTTACAATCATGGTTAAACACAATTTCGACTGCACTGATGGCGTAGCGGTTAAGAGAATGATCTACAATGTCGCGGGTTTAATCATGCAGGACAATATTTTTTGTGATCCACAAATTGTTGTCCCGAGTCTGAGGATAATTTGTGTTCGTTAAGTACTACGCAATACAAGGACTATTTCCTTAGTGCAGGGTCTCTATCATTAAAAAAATCAAAAAATATAAGCAAACACCTATACACCATATATAACTATAAATAATAAAAAAAAAGAGAACAAAAAAAATAAGACAAAAATCTTAATGGGGAATATGCATGATATTTTTTTATTTTTTTAAACGTTTCTACTAGTTATTACATTACCAAAAATAAATATAACACATCCAAAATATAAACCATTAAGCTAAAAAAAATTATTAAAATCACTATCTTTTTGGGCGATAAAAACGCGGCTATTATAGCGCGCTTCTGTGACGTCAGAATACACACACATGTTGGATGTCATTAACGAAATGGTTGGTTCACAAAGTTATTGAAAATTAAAAAGGGAGTGTAAAGTCAACTTATTACCATGAAAAAGAACAGAAAACCGTATTATAAATATTGTGTCGTTCCTATGTGCCAAAATATTATCAAAACTGTACCTAACAAAGTATATTTCCTTATGCCGAGAAATGTAATAAATAAGAAAAAAATGATGCAAGCCGATGAGAAAAGACAATGTGTTGTGTTTGAGCAGTTTATACTGTTGTGAAGATTATTTTAACGTAAGTAAACACATTAGAGAAGTGATGAAGTACATAAAAGAATCATTTTTCCTTAATTACATGCACATACTTGTTTTGTTAACAAACTTCGACGTACACATACCTACCTAGTTTACGTAAAGTTCTTAAACCTATATTCTCAATATGTAATAGGTACATGGATCTAAAAGTAATATATGTTTAGTCATCTATGATACCTATGAATGAAAACATGTAACTTATTAGACTAAGAGAAAAGTTTGAAATTATTTATTATTCATTTTTCTATTGGGTTTCAGATACAGAGAATTATATGCAATACAAAATAATGGCATTAGAACAGGGACAAAAAGTGACGTTTGTTAAGTCTCTCATTCACAAGGATTAATACTTGAACACAGAAAACTAATAACTCATGAAACAACTGGGTAACAATAGAAAATAATCACTATAGAAACGCCTTGATACCAGAAGACTCGAGTGTACGATGACGTCAAGTCAAGACAAATTTCTAAAACGCAAAGCGATTGGTTGTTCAAAAACAACCATACGCGTTGCGTTTTAGAAATTTGCGAGCGAATTTCAAAAAAGCCGATTTTTGATAATTAAATTTCACTATTAAATAATGATGAATTTCAAAAATAATTGTATAGGTATGTTATTTAAGCAATAAAGATTACAAAAAAAAATATTTTGTTCATTTTGGAGTCACGTGCATATTCCCTATTACAAAAAAAAATCCATATTTGTACTATTTTGCAAAAATAATACAAACACCATTTTTGTCACCACATGGTTATATTTGAAATAAATAGTAATAATTATTTACCTTAGTTCCTCCAATGTTTATTGGAATAGCTTTCGGTTGCATCACAAATTTAGTCTGCGGAGCTGTTGTAACCGTTGTTGGCATTAATTTCGTAATAACTGCTGTTGAATTTGTTTGTTCATTTGACTGACCTAACAATGATAACAATACTTTTATATTTATAATTCAGTTAATTTTTTTTTATTATGCATAAACTCTGCGAGGGCATATGCATATTGTCAGTTTCAACATTTTAAATTAATCCAATAAACTACTATCTAATCGGAACAAGACCGCAACTGAGAAGATACGGCAAGAAACTCAGCAAGTTTGTCTATTATTACTATTTCTTTACTAATTTAAAAAAATACAACATGCTTAGTAAGAAATATTCAATATTATGCTTGAAGTTTTCTTGCCGGATCTTTTTCAGTGTGGCCATGTGCCGATCCAGTGGTAGCATATTAGATAAGTCAGGTTTATTAATAAATTGTCCTAAAATAATAATTATCAAGTGTTATGGTTAATAATAAGTGACCCAACAGATATCATTTTTTTTTTGTACATTTTCATTTTCTTTTTATATGGCAATGAATTTGTATGGATGAAATGGCGACAGGTTTCGGGTACAATATGCGACGCGCGGATGCCCCTTAAACTTAAGGGAAAAATTTACAAGAGTGTCATTAGACCTGTCGTTATGTATGGATCTGAATGTTGGGCATTGAAAAAGACGGATGAGAGACGATTGCATGCTACTGAGATGCGTATGTTAAGATGGATGTGTGGGGTGACAAGACTAGATAAGATACGAAATGAGTATATTAGGGGAAGTTTAAAAGTAGCACCAGTGATAGAGAAGTGTAGGAGCGCGAGATTGTCTTGGTATGGACATGTGATGAGGAGGGATGAAAGGCATGTGACAAGGAGGGTTACCAATATGCTTGTGGATGGGCGTAAGAGTCGTGGGAGACCCAAAAAAAGATGGATGGATTGTGTAAACGAGGATATGTGTATGAAAGTTGTGAGTGCAGATATGACGGCTGATAGAAGATTGTGGAAGGCAAGAACGTGTTGTGCCGACCCCACTTAGCGTGGGATGAGGGCAGGCAAATGATGATGGCAATGAATTTGTATCAAAAAGTTGAATTATTATAATAACTGATACTGTAACTAGTAGATAATACTGCTGACTTATTGAACGTAAAGCACTACTCTCCTCCTTCTCACGTAATCATAAACGCTAATGTGCTGGAAGCGTCGGGAAAGTGAAATAAATGCAAACGCGATAAAACCAGTAAAAATAGTACTTTTTTTTTATTTTATATAGTCTCATTCTGCGTCCCGGAAGAAGACACAGTAAGTATAACACACACATATTTCGCCACATAATTTTGGTACCATATAATAGGGGCTTGCATTCTACCAACCAAGGGCAGGGCCTCAATATTTTGTGCCCGCCCAAAGATATCAACAGAAGACCACACAACCATGTATTAAAAATATACAGGCGGCATGTTCCCTTGAATATTATTAACATTATACATAGACATAATTATATAGATATGCATGCAGTAATAAAGAAAGATTTTTCTTCTCCAAGATTAAGCACGAATTTTCTTTCAAGAATAGCAAAATATACAATGGCCTACTGTAACAAGCTGATCACACAGATTGGCATATGGTTTACTTCGGGTTTCCTTCTTTTCCTGTTATTATCTGTTTATATCCTTTAGTTGACACATCACAAAAAGTAGGGACAAAACTGCAAGGTGATTTGTGTTTATTATTGCAAGATATCATCTTCACAAGGATCTTAGAGATCGCTTAATGAATAATTCTCTTGTTTAATCTGAAGATAATAATCAAAGATGTTCATAGTTTCATATGTTTAATACCTACAAATATTATATCTAACTGGCTATATATATATATATATATATATATATATATATATATATATATATATATGTAATAATATATATATATATATATATATATATATATATATATATGTAATAATATATATATATATATATATACAGGGTTTTTTTTCTAAGAGTACCCAAATTTTTTTATGATGTTCTACATATAAATAATGTTATATTAAAAATGTCAAATATTTAAAATCACTAGTAATTACCTAATTATTTTCATTTCAAAAATATCTAAAAATATTCCTGATTTATAGACAACCTAATCTTGTTACGCGCGGCCATTGATCAAGAAACTATCACCCTAACGCACACAAGTACATGTTAGAAATTATCGACACCACACTACTGTTACACTTCTACACACACACACACACATGTAAAATAGTAAATAAGTTTAAGATTCCAATTTTCTTTCATACTTTTAACGGGCTTAGCACCGTCACGCGTCATAATAAATAGATAATTAAAATACCAGTTTATTATTTTAAAACTACATACTAATGTTCGTATTTATTAAGGCGTATTTAAAAAGTGGAATTAACTATTTACAACAATTAAACTTACCTATTCATTTAGTCCCAGGAAAAACACTATCACTGATATTTTAACAATTGTTCGAAATGAAGTCCATTTCTTTCAACACAAAGCTGAGCACGCCTTCTTAAATTGTTTTTTAACATTATCTGTGTCCGAGCACTTTTCACTTCATCAAATGCAGTAATGATTTTACTACGAAGGTCCTCATGACTTTGCGCTTCTTCAACGTAAACACGTCTCTTAATTTCACCCCACAAATAAAAGTCTAATGGTGTAAGGTCCGGTGACCTTGGAGGCCACGGTATCGGGCCCCCACGACCTATCCACCTATTCCCATATTCAGTGTTTAAATACTCACGCACAGCACTCGAATAATGGGGTGGAGCACCGTCATGTTGGAAGTATAGATTATTTAACAGTATTAGAGGTACGTCCTCTAGTAAATCGGAAATCACACTTCGCAACATATCCAGATAATTACTGCCAGTCAATCGGTCTTCAATAAAGTACGGACCCACGATTACGTTATCAATGATCCCAGCCCAAACATTAATACTAAATCGCACTTGATGAAAACTGTCTTTGATTACGTGGGGATTGCTCACTGCCCAATAGTGTTCGTTACGACTATTATAAAGTCCTATCCGTGTAAATAAAGCTTCGTCAGTCCAGAAAATGTTTGTAGAGTTAATGTTTGACAATAACCATTGACAAAATTGTACTCGAGCAGCACCATCATTTTCATGTAGTGCTTGAACCCGTTGATAATGATACGGGTGGTACCCTAAAGAATTTAGCAGCTTCCACACGTAATAACGGCTTACACCGAATTGTCGAGCTGCGTCATTGGTGCTAGCACGGGGGTCTCGTTCAAAGAACTCGACTATAGCGCTCTCGACTGCTGGGCTAATCACGGTATGACCTCCTTGAGATGTTGCATGCGCCGGTGTAGTGAACTGCCCAAAATCCAATAATCTTTGGTTGGCTGCCAAAATCGTCCTCGAATTAGGTACTCTAGAATTAATACCTTGTCTCTCTAAACGCGGTAAAGAGTAACGTTCATAAAGTCTTTGCGCACCACGTAAAGTTTCACCACTTAATATGTAGCACCGTACCATCTCATAATACTCGCGATTAGAATATCTTGTTTGATCTGCCATTGTGGGAGATAAACAATAAAACAATTAACACGTGCTGCTAATTAGGTCACGGCCAAAGTATCACTGGCGAATTAGCGCTGCGGACGCGCAGGTCGGTCTACGAGGGGAAAGTGTTGCAAGGGGAGGCGGGAAGACGATTTCGACGAAATAAGCCGATCCGTACCGACAAAGGAATCAAAGTTAGGTACCTAATTTTGTTTTATCGTGAGCGCTTAAATTTTTGTTTGTGTGTGCGTGTTTATAAAATGAATGACTTACATATTAGCAACAAATTTAGTGGCATATAGGAATTCACCGAATAAGAAAAAATATTTTTTTGCTAAAAAAAACATATGTTTTTATTTCAATAATCAATTATACTATCGAATCTGAACCTCCTGTGAAATTTTGGGTACCCTTAGCAAAATAACCCGGTATATATATATATATATATTATTCCTAGCTGGTCAGAGGGATGGGGAATAGGTAATTTTTTTAACAGATATTATCTGTGTTATATCCCTCGGTCGTCTTTTGCGACACCCACGGACAAAAAAGGATATTGTGAATTATATTCACACTTTGTACTACGTTTATAAGAACTCAGAAAAGTTAAATTCTGAAGAAAATATTACCTTGTACAATTATTTTCCCTACTAACGGCTTTTGCACTGTTGCTCCACTGCCTTGTTTACTTGACATCAATTGAGCCTGAAAAATGAAATTCTAGATGTAAGTAATCGAAGTTCATTCAAATCGGTTAGACAGTTCTGGTGATCAGCGTAAATGAGCATTGCGCGTAATTTTTATATATTAATCATTCATATCAGTATAATATTTGTTTATTTTACTTAATTTTTTTTATGAGTAGGCTTTGAAGTTCTGATACGCAACCTTTTTGTGACTAAAAGTTAGCGAGAAAATGAGCTTAAGCAACTGCTATACTCCGTATTCGTCATATAATTTTATATAGCCAAAAATTTACAACTAATGTTGTAAATTTTTGGCTATATAAAATTATATTCAGAAGTGATTGACGACAACAGTCCTGTATTAAATAAATAATCTCTCTATTTCAGAGGACTTTATATACACGCAATTAACAGACACAAATTCCATCCAGTCTTAGGACAACAATTTATGCATCGCACAAAGAATTGTCCTGTATGGAAATCCTACGATACCAGAACAGTAGTTGGGCTTCTTAACCACTATGCCGTTAGAGCAATCAGTTATAATTTTATTATTAACACAAATATCAATTGCCAAACTCTCGTCAGTATTGGTTTACTTACATATTGTCCAGTTGATAGCCCTGAGCCAGAGGTTACCAACTTTAGTTTTTGACCACCACTAGTCGGCACCATAACTAACTGCTTTCCAATTTGCGCTGAAAACAAAAAAGTTAAACTTCTATGATTGTGTTACATGTAACATATCAACATCATTATCATCATCATTAGGCATCATTCTGCTTGATGAAAGCAGCCTTAATAAAAAGCCACATGATGCGGTTATCATTAGAAAGTCTATCTAACATACATACATATCATCACGCCATATCCCTTGCAGGGTAGGCAGAGAGAACAGAGTGCCAGAGAACTATCTCTGCATACTTCACTTGCTTCCTCAACATTCATAATTCTGTTCATACACGCTCGCCGGTTTCGGAGACTCTTGACTCCACCTTCCTTCAGTACCTGACCGATCTGGTCTAGGTAGGTTAGTCTCGGTCTCCCTCGGTACCTACATCCTTCCACTTTCGCATTGTATATCTTCTTAACTAGACGTTCGTTCGGCATTCTTTCCACATGTCCGAACCATCGGAGCATTCCCTTTCGCATCTTTACACCAATACTCTCTTTCATACCTACTCGCTCTCTTACGTCGTCGTTACGAATGCGGTCGGTCAGTCTAACTCCACAGATTTTCCGAAGAGATCGCATTTCGACCGCATTAATTTTACTTTCATACTCTTTTCTGCATACCCAACTCTCGCTTCCATACAGTAATGTTGGGACAAGCACTGCGTTATGTATTGCTACACGTGCCTTCTGGCTGAAGTGGTGGCTGCCGAGAAGTTGCCCCAACGCTCCGTTCACTCTATTTCCCGCATTCACTCTTCGCTCTATATCAGTGGTGTACCGTCTATACGTACCTGTCTATCTAACAAATGTTCAAAATCACCAAGCTTGAACAAAATTGGATCATGGCCATATACTACTGATGATGACCAAGGAGGATGGGATTAAAAACTGTAGAAAATGGGTCACGTATTAAGGATACGTTTCTAACCTGCCGTATTACCTACCTATCGTCTTTTGAAGTAACCAGCAATACGGAGTTCTTTTTGGTATCCCGCTTGACTCAGTCAAGCAGTTAAGAATTGCCCAGCAGACTTAGTAAGTCAAAGAATCTCTTCTGGTAGACCACTCAATAGACAGAGAGAGGAAAAATAGTAGGCTTATAATATAAATAGAAACTATAAAATGACAAACTTACTTAAAACTGCATTGCCAGTCTTACTGCCACTTTGTATTACTCCAGTGAGAGACATTTTTTTCCCCAAACCCTTATTAGCGACTAGGATGGGTTTCGGTGCAATCGCATACTGTTTGTCGGGAACAAACGGTCGATAGAACACTGTAGTAGCAATTGCTGGTGGTTTTGGAGCGATGGCCACTTGTCGGGGTAAATTTGTTGCTACAGAATCCTTCTTAATAGTGCGAGGTGGAGCAGCGGCTGCCTGAAATGAGAAGCCAAGAGTAATAATAATAATAACGCATTTCAGAGGGGCTAAAATAATAAAAAGTATGCATAACAGTATTCCTTTTATTATTTTATTTATACTGCATTCTTTTTAGTATAATATATTACTACATGTGAGAGATAGGTATATAGAAAACATTCCAACACTAATAATCTTATTCATCAATCCAACACACAATTCTATGGACACAAATAATGGAATGCACATATAGCGCATTTGTTAAGATACCGACCTACCGTGTCGTGTTGCAGGTACGTTTCACGTACACGTACGTTTCACGTGTTGCAGGTACGTTTCACGTACATTCATTATTATTTTAAGTCTGGGTGTAATTTGTGTCTGTCAATTTTATATTTGCAAAGTCAACCACAGTATAAGAATTACTGCCTTGGTGCAGAATGTTGTTTAAAAAAATATTTCATTTCAATTCAAATAATTCTATTGTACCAGAGGCAAGACAACATTTTCTACTAAATGTGTGAAATGCCTCAGAGCAGAGGAACCGACCGTCATAGACATCTATGAGAGTTGATGTGGGCAATGTCTGATCGAAAATACATTGATATCTGATCTAATTGTAGAATAATCATTAAAGAAGTTTTTGTTTCATTGCAAAGGTCAGATTATAATCAATCAATGGAAAATGTTGTTCTGCCAAAATTGATTAGACCAGATGACAAGGAGACACTAATAAGGTTAAACTAATCAAGTTTCAGAATATTATTTATTTACTGTAGCAACTGATTGTCAAATGTCATTTTTTTAATTAAAAAACAATATTACCTTGACTTGAATATATTTTGGTTGTGCTGATACTTCATGAGGCACACTTTGAGACATTGATTCCGTATCAAATTGCAGATCTATCATAGATTCTGAATGTGAAGTTAGTATATTGAGTTGCTGTAAAAAAATCATAACAAAATTGAAAAGTCATTCCTATCAAAATAACAATATTTAAAGACATTTAATTAACTGTAAAGACCCTAAAATCTTCAACAATTTCCATCATTGGGCATAGATTTCAAAGGGAGACTCATCACACTTAGCAATCGAGTTGGCAGTTGCAGTTAATGATAAACTTCCCATTTAACATTATGCATAACAAGCTATTTTAAACAAATAATCTATATATTACTTATGCTCTTCTGTAACAAGTAAATCGTAAGAGATTATCAAACTTGCATTAGTCTCGCATTTGGTACACATAAAATCTGCAATCACTTACATTTGCATCAACTGTTTCTACAACATCATCTTGGGTAGTAAACTCTTGCAATGCAAACTGATCACCCATGAAATCTGAAACTGAATAATAAAATACTTTTCACCTTCCCAGTCTTTAAACATACCACAGTTGAATATGGGGCTAATTCATAAAAGAATTCATTTAGGTATTATTAAACTTATATAACAAAATTTGTATCATGGCTGAGGTAACTCACCAATTTCTTCACTGCCTGTGTCCATTAGCATTGGTTGCTCCTCAATATGCTCAAACTCCATTGGAATATCACCATCATGACTGTTAGTCTCTAAAGCAATATCCTCTTGATTAACAACTTCACCAGAATGGTCAAAATCCATCTAAAATTTAAACAATATTGACATTCAGTAGTTGTGTAAAATTAACAATTCTCATTATTAATACATTTAAAATTTAAAAAGACAACTGCAGGAGTAGGAAAACTGCAAATAAAACATACCAATCAATTTAGCCAGCCTATTATACCAGGCAATATTCCTTTGGATGAAACTCATTGATTGAATTTTAATGAGATACAAGGCAAAAAGTGATACCAACAAAACTCTTAAAAAATTACAACCAAGTAACATAATTTTGGTTCTAATGGTCACATTCTTAAGCTGATGTCGCTGGAATTATAATACAAATGTTTACTTTGCTTTAAAAGCAACTTTTCCTCATGTTTTCTAAGAGATAAAATTAATTATTTAATTTTCTTTTGAGTCCAAAAATAAATCTAGGATTTATAACAAAACATTATAAATAATTCATATTTTTTAACCGACTTCAAAAAAGGAGGAGGTTCTATGTTTCATTTAAATTTATGAATTACTTTACAAACTAAAACTTACTCAATGTCTTTCAATTGATATAAAATATATAACAGACATAAAACTCATTATTATTCAACAGCTCTACTAAGCTTGTTAATATCTTCAATGATAAATTCTCAAATACTTTCATGGTTTATTAACATTGGAATGGGGTTCAGGGAGGTGTGAATATTAACAGCTAAATAAGCACACCGGGTTCAAGATTTTCGTGGCGATATCAATAATAGTAAAGCAATCACGAGACTGCTAGGATCAGTTCTATAATAAGATAAACACCAAGACTTATTTTACTATTTACTTACACTTCCCATAGCGCTTTCCAGATTCAAAGAGTCATCTAAATTGTGGTCCATTTTGAAGATTGTGACTTCAAACTAAAGCACGATAACTTGTAGTTCACAATCAACACAATAATAAACTATAAAGAAATGAAATCAAAATCATATTTGAGTTCAAAAGAGGCCGCCATTTTAAAGGTTGTCAAACTTCTACGAGCCTCGACTAATGTCTTACGGAACTGTCTTCTCGCGCCGCCACAGTTGAAAACAAATCGACAAAAACTTTAACAATAATAAATCACCGAGATGGGTTTTCAACTTTCTAACTGTCACGTAGGTATCAATTAAAACCTAAATCCTAGACTTTAGAATATTTTAAAACGTGAATACAAAACTTTTCACATATTTATTAAATATAAAATTATAATGGCGCTTCTTTCAATTTTTGATGTCACAGAATAGACATTTTCTTTTTGTTCTATTCGTCCCTTCGGACAAGCGAAGGGAACAAAGCCTATACAGCCAAGTCTTCATTTTTATTTTCTAAACTATGGAATATTATTTTTGCATATGTATCATGAAGGAATTCAAAATGTGCTTTAAGCTTTCTAACTTATGGTTAATAAATTAAACAAAAAAAGTAGGAACTAATAGAAAATATCTAATTATTCTGGTGAATTCAAATTGAACTTTCACAACATATGCTTTAGTCCAGCTTCTAATGTATTATAAGTCTCTTCAATGGCGTAGATAACGTTTGATGTCTTTTCTAAGATAATTTAGGAATAAACCTGAAAATCATCTACGTATAAGTAATGACTGAAATTTATTTAATGCAAAATTTATGAAAATTTTGAAGAATAGGGAAGATTTCGGTCGAACTTTTAACAATCAGGACAAAATGGCAGCTGTGTTTGTACAAACAATCTGTAGGCGGCGCGACGATCAGTAAAAATAGGTAATGTTTTAACTGTGAACCCCCCCGGGGGTATCATAATAGAAATATTACATTGACAGGAATAATACTATTCTCAATACAAATATGTTGTTGGTGACTCCACATGTCTTAGAGATATGTTAACAAATCTCGGACAGTGCAATGCTACTATAAAATTTTTATGTTGTTTATGAAAATGTATAATCTAATATTATACATTTGCATAAACAACATAAAATTTTTACAAAAAGTTGTAATGATACCGAAGTAGAGCTAAAAAACTTAGAAAATTATTATTATTCTTTCAAATGGAATGTATACACGATGGGGCCTACGGGAGCACCAAATATCACGCCACTTCAAGTTAATGTTATTGTTTCTGAAAGAGTACCAATTCTGATCGCTCGGTACCTTTTATCTGTTGATGAGAACATGTTCTTAAAAATCTTAGTAAACAAACTATTAACCTCAAAAAATCACTCCATGAGATGATTGATTGTAGATGGCGTTAAGAGGTTCAGATACCGATCTACCATGTCTATTTTTTTTTTTTTTTTTTTTTCCAAACACTCGTATGTTTGGGCTACTATCTCCCCTGACATGATCAGGGACCTTGTTTAGATTTGATTATATTAGATTTACAATTTACAAGTTGAAAAGAACAGAAAGTACAAACACTAAAGTACATACAGAACATAACTATTAGATTAAGGTTAAACTATTAGAAAAGTAGAATACAGGAAATTAAAACTAGATAATGAGGGAGTAATTAACTATTATTATTAATATATATATATATATTTCTTGTTTTTTTTTTTTTTTTTAATTTTATTTAATTTTTTTTTATTATGTATATACATTTTTTTTTTTTAAATAATAATATATGAAGAATTTATAAATACTGTTATTTAAAGTAATAAATAAACAGAAAGTACAAACACATACGTACGCAGAAAACAAGAATTTCATAATAAGGAATAATATAAATTTGAAGTTAGAAAAATAAACAGAGAGTTTTTTATTAAAAGTAACGAAAGTAAAAAGAAATAAGACTAAAGATATGAGGTAGAAATAGAAGAAAATAAAGAAGTGATAGAAAGTTTACAACTTTTTTATACTAGTGCCCATCTGTATATAAAACCTAAGTTATCCTAACATAATGTGGTGGTGTAATAATGCGATGTGTAAGTGTATGGATGTGTTATTTTGTTCTGTTTCTATTGATGGCAATGTTTGCGACTTTTCTACAATAGTCTAAAAATGCTTGTCTGTTGTCTTCGTCAGTCAGAAGTTGTGGGAAGTTGTCTTCAGTTATTGTAATGTCAGTCTCCTGTTCTAAATTGTATCGGTCCTTATTGTTGATCGGGCATTCTGTGATTATGTGTATTATTGTTTCTGTGGCGCCGGTGTTGCAGGGGCAAAGAGGGTTCTCCTTACATTTAAAACGAACAAGATAGCCGGAGAACCCTCCATGGCCCGTGAATATTTGTGTTAGTGTGTTGTCAATTTTGATGTTTTTTAGTGTTTTGTGAGCCATAATGGTGTTAGGGAAAAATTTTTTGGTAGTGTTGCCGGTATTTGTGTTGGTGTACCTGTCACTCCATTCTTTACTAGAATTTTGTCTGATTATATGTTTGCCAAAAGAGATAGGGAATTGTGTGAAATGTTGTAGTCTGGATGTGTTTCAGGGTTAAGTGCCGCCGATTTGGCAAGACTATCCGCTTTTTCATTGCCTTTTAAACCGATGTGTGATTTTATCCAAAAGAGTGAGATGAGTGGTGGCTCTTGTGTCTGGGAGGCGTTCCTGTTGCTCCTCAATTTATGTTGGAGCTCGGGAATGGTTCCCAGGGACTGGAATAGCGCAGTCATCGTGCCTTTGTTTAAAAACAAGGGTTCACGTTATGACTGCGCAAATTACAGAGCCATAAGCTTGACCAGTTTGGCAGCAAAAGTGTATGGAAAAATTATTGAAAGGAGAATGAGGATGGTGTCCGATGGTTTACTGTGTGAGACACAAGGAGGTTTCAGGAGTGGAAGGGGATGCATGGATCAAGTGTTCTCTCTGCGCAACATTGTGGAGAAGCATCTGGCTCTAGGTCAGAGGGTTTTCTGCAGTTTTGTGGATCTGGAGAGAGCATTTGACACGGTTGTACGAAAGGAACTTTGGGACATTTTACCGGAGTATGGTATTAACGGTAAACTGCTACAGGCTGTGCAGTCCAGTTACATGGGCTGTAGAGCCTGTGTGCGGCTGGATGATGGAATGTCGCCTTGGTTTGACGTCAATATCGGCGTTAAGCAGGGGTGCGTTCTGTCAGCCAGGCTGTTTATCATATATCTGGATAAATGTCTCCAAAGGTTGAACGATATGAATGTGGGAGTCCAGATGGGCGACTCAGTGGTCACTGCTCTGCTTTATGCAGATGATGCAGTCCTGCTGGCACAGTCAGCGATTGACCTGCAGACCCTAGTCGACACAATGACAGAAGATTGTAAGAAAAGGGGTCTACGCGTGAATGTGAGCAAAACCAAAATAATGGTCTTTGAAAGAGATAAAACCAGAACAGATGTAAGAGTAACAATAGGTAATGATGTACTAGAGCAAGTGGATGAATTTGTATATCTTGGATGTGGATTTAGCCGAGATGTAAGGTACACCACTGATATAGAGCGAAGAGTGAATGCGGGAAATAGAGTGAACGGAGCGTTGGGGCAACTTCTCGGCAGCCACCACCTCAGCCAGAAGGCACGTGTAGCAATACATAACGCAGTGCTTGTCCCAACATTACTGTATGGAAGCGAGAGTTGGGTATGCAGAAAAGAGTATGATAGTAAAATTAATGCGGTCGAAATGCGATCTCTGCGGAAAATCTGTGGAGTTAGGCTGACCGACCGCATTCGTAACGACGACGTAAGAGAGCGAGTAGGTATGAAAGAGAGTATTGGTGTAAAGATGCGAAAGGGAATGCTCCGATGGTTCGGACATGTGGAAAGAATGCCGAACGAACGCCTGGTTAAGAAGATATACAATGCGAAAGTGGAAGGATGTAGGTACCGAGGGAGACCGAGACTAACCTACCTAGACCAGATCGGTCATGTACTGAAGGAAGGTGGAGTCAAGAGTCTCCGAAACCGGCGAGCGTGTATGAAGAGAATTATGAATGTTGAGGAAGCGAGTGAAGTATGCAGAGATAGAGTTCTCTGGCACTCTGTTCTCTCTGCCTACCCTGCAAGGGATATGGCGTGATGATATGTATGTATGTATGTATGTAGTGAGATGAGTTTGTTCTGATTGAAGCATGAATTTAAATGATGCCGGGTGTCATCATGATCTACCATGTCAGTGCATAGTATATTATCTATGGTCAGTGCCACAGATCCAAAGAGTAAAGTTATTAAATTGAATAAGAGTGGCAACTCGATGATAAAATATGCATGTATGGAAAGTGCTGCCACCCAGAGTTTAAGCGGTGAACTAAAGTTGAAGTAATATATATAGTTATCTATATGTGTATGTGTAATTACATAGAATTTTCTTTTACTATGAAAGCTACCCTGAAATATAAAAAAAAACATATCAGCTGATAATTAAACAATAATAATATCAGCCTAACAATGAAACTTGAGATAATTTTCAGAAAAATATCAATAACCGAAAAAAGATCGATGACAATAAGTACCTACGCTAGGAACAAAAAATAACAATTCTCAGTTGTCAAACGTTTGACAGGTAGGACAAAATGGCAGCAGTTAAGTTTGTACAAACAATCTGTAGGCGGCGCGACGGTCAGTAAAAATAAGTAATGTTTTAAGTGTGCCCCCCCAGCACAGATCCCATACCCACGCAGAACAATACTTTGTGCGATGCACAAATATATTTATAAAGACCTTCGTAATACAAGGCTTCTTTTCTTAATGCTGCATGTTGTCTACAAAAAAAGAAACAAAAAGAAATCACAATCCTTACTTGAGGTAATGACTGTCAATGTTATATTCATATAAGAATGTGCGTATATTAATTAGTGCGAATGTGTTTTCATTCTTGCCTAAGCACATGGAGACTAGAGTATAAGGATAACAATCTTATATGGGAGAAAAGTTGTAAAAGTGTCCACCTGTATTCTATAAATAACAGTTCAAAAACCTTCCACAATCGCGCTGGTGTAGCAAAAGGTATAGTATGAAATACATACCTTCTTCTTTCCAATACTTAAGCCAATGTTCCCTTGTTGAGCACCGATATGTTACAGTTGACGGAAATAGTTAGGTCACAATACCACTCCACCGCATTGAATAAATGATAGACCACGAAGTATAAATAGATAGTATAGAGATGTATAGACCACGAAGTATTGATTCAAGGAGTCCGAACGGTATAGTCTTTTTCATAGTATTCATGGACGCAATAATAAACCCAGTTCGTAGTTCTCTTTTCTGCCACTGGCTGCACTAGAATTTAGGACGTACCGATGATATTGTTATTATTACACGTAAACACGCGTTGGCTCGCGAATATTGAATTTAATTTATTTAAATTTCAATTACAGAGCTGTCAATAGCAGCAAAACTTCCCACGTAAGGATTTAAACGAGTACTAGGTACTTCTTGAAAAGTGGCGCGCTCTGCCGGCAAAAATTCTGTCCCCTAAATTGAGACCATTTGTTCAACATTACGTTCGGACTCCTTGTAGATATATGTAACGTATTTTTAGTCTGTGGCCATATCGTTCAAATAGCTACGACCAATGGAAAGATAATTTACTTAGTCTGTGGATAATTGGATAAGTATACGAGTGTAAGCTTGTGGTAATTTAATATTTTCTAAAATTTCTATATAAAATGCCTTTGAATTTGCAAGGCGTACGTCAGTATTTAAGCGAGTTAAGAAATTCTGGTGGTTTGCATAAAGATCAAGCTGAAAAGTAAATGATATTTTCTTTTATATACTAATTATGATTTGGAACAAAAAATAAATATTTTTGTTTTTATTGTATTACACTCTTATGCAGCTGATAATCTTAAATACTCTATTTAATTTTAGGTATCGCAATGTTCTTATGGAAATTCTCAAAAGTTCGGAAACAGATTTAGCAGAATCACTAAAAGCATTTGTGGAAGCAAGTATGTACAAAGCATATATAATTTTATATATTTTTTTAATTTATCAAATGAATATTTATTGAAATTAATCTATTGTGTTTACTACACATTCTATGTCAAAACATTTACTACATATTCTATTATCAAAGAAAAACCTTATTGCAACACAGATACTTGGAGCTTCCCAATATAACAGATAGCATAACACTTTAATAACATCCTCTGCTATAAACTAAGCGAGGACTGACAGGAGTGATCCACACTGGAGTCTCAGTCTAGGGTGGACAAGAGCGGACCGCTAAAATCTATAAGGTCCAAAGCATCTGTGAACTAATTCCCTCAAGATACTTTTCCGTTCTTAAGCCTTATACTTGTGGTATGGTGAATGCCTGTAAATATGATGTTCTTATGATAATATACTATTTGATCATGTTATTTACAACTAGTTTTTTTATCCACACTTTATATTCACTGCTGGATGGCATTTACACATTTGGCATTGCCGCACCAAGTTCCCAAAAGAGCTTAACATGCCATTAATACCACACAAGATGTTATTCCACATTTTAGTATGTTAAAAAAATTGTTTTAATAATTTCTTGTTCCATTTCAGTCGTAAACGAAAATGTGAGTTTAGTGATATCTCGTCAGTTACTCACAGATGTGAGCACTCACTTGGCCCTTTTAACTGACCATGTCTCCCAAGAGGTTTCTCACTTTGCACTGGATGTTATACAACCTAGAGTTATCTCATTTGAAGAACAGGTAAACTTTCTTTTCATCTTTTAAACATAAATTTCCTCTAACATTATTTGTTTTGAAGCTTTTATACAGACATTCAAGAACCTGGCATTCTTTCCATGCTTAATGTTACTGGTATATATCCATCATATATCTAAATATAGTTTTTGTGCAAAGAGTTACTACAATGCTTAGTTTCTATGTTTTATACTGTAAAGCTTTGCGTCTTTTGGGTGTTTGTTTATTTCATATACAAGTAATTTATAATTCTATCACAATGCATAATGTAATGGTATCATATTACTTAACTCTAAAAATGTTGTACTAAAGATTAAAATTTAAAAAAGTAGACGATCTTAAGAGTATCTAAAGTGATCAAAGCAGTAAAGCCTATTGGAGAGAGAGATTGGTGTATTGGTGTAAAGATGCGAAAGGGAATGCTCCGATTGTTCGGACATGTGGAAAGAATGCTGAACGAACGTCTGGTTAAGAAGATACACAATGCGAAGGAAGGAATGGAAGGATGTAGGTACGAGCGTGTATGAAGAGAATTATGAATGTTGAGGAAGCGAGTGAAGTATGCAAGGATAGAGTTCTCTGGCACTCTGTTCTCTCTGCCTACCCCGCAAAGGACATGGCGTGATGATATGTATGTATGTATATTAAGCCTATTGGGCTTAAAATACTTCATATATGGTGACTGTGTAGATCTGTTGACCGAAACTTAAAAGAATATTAAGTGAGCATGCGCTTAAACTATAGACTATTAGCACTAATGGACATTAGTGCTAATATTCTATAGTCCATTTGTGCTAATAGTGATATAATTATCTGTCCATCCATTCATCCATTTGCTTATCGACATCCTACTGATACCATAATGGCATGACCTGGCGCGGGTTCGAATCCCGCTTGTGACATCATTTTTCACTTGGTAATCGGGTTTTATATACAATCAGTACAGTTTTACATACATACATATCATCACGCCATATCCCTTGCAGGGTAGGCAGAGAGAACAGAGTGCCAGAGAACTCTATCTCTGCATACTTCACTCGCTTCCTCAACATTCATAATTCTCTTCATACACGCTCGCCGGTTTCGGAGACTCTTGACTCCACCTTCCTTCAATACATGACCGATCTGGTCTAGGTAGGTTAGTCTCGGTCTCCCTCGGTACCCACATCCTTCCACTTTCGCATTGTATATCTTCTTAACCAGACGTACGTTCGGCATTCTTTCCACATGTCCGAACCATCGGAGCATGCCCTTTCGCATCTTTACACCAATACTCTCTTTCATACCTACTCGCTCTCTTACGTCGTCGTTACGAATGCGGTCGGTCAGCCTAAATCCACAGATTTTCCGCAGAGATCGCATTTCGACCGCATTAATTTTACTTTCATACTCTTTTCTGCATACCCAACTCTCGCTTCCATACAGTAATGTTGGGACAAGCACTGCGTTATGTATTGCTACACGTGCCTTCTGGCTGAGGTGGTGGCTGCCGAGAAGTTGCCCCAACGCTCCGTTCACTCTATTGCCCGCATTCACTCTTCGCTCTATATCAGTGGTGTACCTTCCATCTCGGCTAAATCCACAACCAAGATATACAAATTTATCCACTTGCTCTAGTATATCATTACCTATTGTTACTCTTACATCTGTTCTGGCTTCGTCTCTTTCAAAGACCATTATTTTGGTTTTGCTCACATTCACGCGTAGACCCCTTTTCTTACAATCTTCTGTCATTGTGTCGACTAGGGTCTGCAGGTCAGTCGCTGACTGTGCCAGCAGGACTGCATCATCTGCATAAAGCAGAGCAGTGACCACTGAGTCGCCCATCTGGACTCCCACATTCATCTCATTCAACCTTTGGAGACATTTATCCAGATATATGATAAACAGCCTGGCCGACAGAACGCACCCCTGCTTAACGCCGATATTGACGTCAAACCAAGGCGACATTCCATCATCCAGCCGCACACAGGCTCTACAGCCCAGTTTTACATTATTTTATATATTTTGGAGGATCTTATTGAAAATATGATGTTATGTTTATTATAGGTTGCCAGTATAAGACAACATTTGGCAGATATCTATGAGCGAAATCAAAATTGGAAGGAGGCTGCAAATGTGCTGGTTGGAATACCATTGGAAACTGGACAAAAGTATGGCAAATTTTTTCATTTACTTTATAAATTTTGCTGCAAATTTGTGTTGAACACTAAGATCACCTAGACAGTATCAATTAAATGACCAAACAAACAACTAATAATAATTCTCAACACTTGCCCACTTACTCGTAAATTCTTCACCACAGCAACCATATCAGCAATTAACACCATGTGCTAACATTACAATCATAATCATGATTGGCTATGGC
This sequence comes from Lymantria monacha, assembly GCA_905163515.2. Lineage (NCBI taxonomy): Eukaryota > Metazoa > Arthropoda > Insecta > Lepidoptera > Erebidae > Lymantria > Lymantria monacha. Next base: position 21,344,904 of record LR991099.1, read on the forward strand.
TCGTATGATTAGTTTCATGTCACCCCTTGAAAGGGAGAAATTTGCTTTTAAAATACATAATAATAATAAAATAGCATTGATGATTTAAAAATAACAACGCATGTGACCATATGCACCATGCTAAGTGCATGTCTTGAAACCTTTATATGCTCCTCTCATTACAGTTTCATAGTCTCCTGCTAACTTATACAAATTTGACAGTTTATTTTGTTTTAATGTTTAATAGTATTTTTAACATGAAGTTCTTTATTATATTAGGTACTTAATATCTGAAATTATCTATTTTCAGGCAATACTCAGTTGACTATAAACTGGAAACGTATTTAAAGATAGCCAGATTATACCTGGAAGTGGATGATCCAGTTCAGGCTGAAGCTTTTGTAAACAGAGCCTCATTGCTTCAAGCTGAAACTACTAATGAACAACTACAAATATACTACAAAGTGTGTTATGCCAGAGTGTTGGATTACCGAAGGTATGCTTTCACGTTTGACAATATATTTACTCCATCAATATATGAATATCCACTGGCGGGCGTAGACTTCCCCAAGCGGAAAATACTTTAATCATTATGGTAACACTTTTGTAATAACACTTGAGGTTATAAGTTTTCCAGAAGAGTGCTTTTACACAGCTTTTTAGAAACTGATTTAATTGTAATTGTAGATAGTGTGCACCCTTGGCCTCAACCGACAAGCGCCGTATAGTAAGGACAATTTTAAATCCGATTCATTATTTTTTTAACTTTAATGATTATTAAATCAATCATAACCATATTAATGAATAATTACATGAAAATTAGGGTGTGGGTTCAGATAGGAAATATAAAATGTAAAGAAGTTATGCTGCTTAGGGTTCCAAGTTGAAAGCCCGCAGTGCCCACCAATAGTCCGAGTTAAGCTGTGATAACTATCTGCAACTAACAGCTAAAAGACATGACAATATAAAACAGCTGCTTAGGGAACAAATATGTCCTAAGCAGCTGTTTTTTTTAGATGACATGAGTCTGTAGTAGATTGCTTTACAGTGGCAACGTATGATTAATTATTTTGACTTTTTTTTATTATTTTGATCTATTTATTACATTTAATCAATGGATCTATAAAGATACAATAGCACAGATAATTAAAAAAATAAAGTGACAATTGTACTTACTCCCACTTACATGCTTTCTACATAGTCTGGAATGTAATTTTATTTCCTATTTACTAAATAATGATTTATTACTTACATTTTTATAATAGTAAGTTATTAATTTTACTTAAAACACTTAATAAAAACATTGTTTTTTTTTAGAAAATTTATAGAAGCAGCCCAAAGATATAACGAATTATCTTATCGTAACATAATACATGAAGATGAGAGAATGACATGCCTCAGGAATGCTCTCATCTGTACAGTACTTGCATCAGCTGGTAATTATACATAATTCCTCAAGTTCTCGGCCTATATGCAATATATGCATCATACAATACCATTTTTTTTATTGCTTATAGTGGCAAACGCGCTGCTTGTTAAGTGCACCTGATGTCAAGTGTCACTGCCGCCCATGGATCTTTGCAATACCAAGGGTATAGCTGGGCCGCTGCCTACCAAGATAAACCCCAAACCCAACAAGTTGGGCTTTCTGCTTTCTCGCTCACCGAACGAAGCGCAATAGCACATTGCCATTACTCAGACGTCGATCTTATGCGAGAGTGTGGCACTACCCCGGACGGACCGGCCCGCGGATGTAGACAGAGACTGTCAACAGCGTGGTCCTACCACTATTGATATATCCATATAAGTCTATTAGATTTTTGCGGCGATGGGGGCCGCCACCCATCACGCCTTGCCCAGTTAGGCGAGTCGAGGAGAACGGAGTGCCGGGTGGGCACGTGGAATGTAAGAGGTTGTGTGGAAGGTAAGTTGCACGAGCTGATATCCGTCATGGCGGACAAACAGCTAGACGTGCTCTGTGTAACAGAGACCAAGCGAAGGGGCAGCGACGCCTGCGATCTTCCTGGTGGCGGGATGGCTCTGTGGTCTGGTGTACCACAGAGCGATCGAGCCAGCATGGGGGTAGGAGTGCTGTTGTCCTCTCGCTTGGCCTCAGGTGTGAAGGATTACGGAATGTATGATCCCAGACTTCTCTGGGTCCGTATAAAACTAGGTGTCACCAAGGTATTCATGGTTGTAGCATATGCTCCCGTAGGATCCTCGGTGGCATCAGACCTAGAGAAGTTTTGGGACAATGTTAGGGAAGTTCTGGATATGGCAGAAACCAGTGAACGCGTGATTGTATGCGGAGATTTGAACGGATGGGTGGGGACCAAGCGTCCCGACTATGAGGACGTACTTGGTCCATTTGGTGATAAGAGAGTGAACGACGCAGGTAGGCTCATAGCGGATGTATGCATGGAGAGAAACCTTATTGTGTCAAACACATTTTTCCAACATAAGGACATCCATATGTATACATGGAGAAGGAATGAACAGAAAAGCATAATAGATTTAATTTTGGTAGACAGTCGCCTCCGAAGCAAAATATTGGACGCAAGAGCCTACAGGGGCCCCACAGTCGACACGGACCACTATCTCGTTATTGCGAGATTTAGTGGTCTGTTCAGAAAGTGGAGGCACTGGCGAGAGCGTGTCCACTTCGGAGGGCTTGAAAGAATAAAGGTTGAAAGGTTGCAAGAAGAGTGTGTAAGAGAAAAGTATGCAGAGGGTGTCCGAGAACGGCTGACGATGGCAAGCCAGCCGCAATCGGACATTGAAGAATGCTGGAGAGTATTGAAAGAGAGTATGGTAGATACAGCGAAAGAAGTATGTGGAAGTTCAAAGAAGCATAGAAAAACAAATGGTGATGCATGGTGGGATGCGGAAGTGGCAGCTTCCGTAGAGCAAAAGAAGAAAGCGTGGCTGGACTATGTCTCTTCTTTGAATCTGAATGACAGTATGACTGAACAGAAGAAAGAAATATATCGGCAATGTAAGAATGACACCAAGGCCTTAGTGAAAGAGAAACGTGATAGAGCAAGTATGAGTGCAGAAGATAGGCTGACTAAAAACTTCGAGGGTAACACCAAACTCTTTTGGAGGGAGGTGAAGAAGTCTCGGGGTGGTTGGTCAGCCTTCAGAATGAATAAAATAAGGTCTAAAGGTGGAGACATTCTTACACAAACACAAGACGTGTTAAGCCGATGGAGTGAATATTTTGGCGATATGTATGCGGATGCTACGGTTGGCGCCGGTGTTGGATGTGGTTTAGTAGATCAACATTCGACAACGGCGTCCTCCGATGGCATCAGTATGGATGAAGTTGAATGGGCGATAAGAAGTTTGAAAAATGGTAAGGCAGCGGGCATTGATATGGTGTCTGCCGAGATGATCAAGCTCGGTGGCTCTTGTGTCTGGGAGGCGTTCCTGTTGCTCCTCAATTTATGTTGGAGCTCGGGAATGGTTCCCGGGGACTGGAATAGCGCAGTCATCGTGCCTTTGTTTAAAAACAAGGGTTCACGTTATGACTGCGCAAATTACAGAGCCATAAGCTTGACCAGTTTGGCAGCAAAAGTGTATGGAAAAATTATTGAAAGGAGAATGAGGATGGTGTCCGATGGTTTACTGTGTGAGACACAAGGAGGTTTCAGGAGTGGAAGGGGATGCATGGATCAAGTGTTCTCTCTGCGCAACATTGTGGAGAAGCATCTGGCTCTAGGTCAGAGGGTTTTCTGCAGTTTTGTGGATCTGGAGAGAGCATTTGACACGGTTGTACGAAAGGAACTTTGGGACATTTTACCGGAGTATGGTATTAACGGTAAACTGCTGCGGGCTGTGCAGTCCGGTTACATGGGCTGTAGAGCCTGTGTGCGGCTGGATGATGGAATGTCGCCTTGGTTTGACGTCAATATCGGCGTTAAGCAGGGGTGCGTTCTGTCAGCCAGGCTGTTTATCATATATCTGGATAAATGTCTCCAAAGATTGAACGATATGAATGTGGGAGTCCAGATGGGCGACTCAGTGGTGACTGCTCTGCTTTATGCAGATGATGCAGTCCTGCTGGCACAGTCAGCGACTGACCTGCAGACCCTAGTCGACACAATGACAGAAGATTGTAAGAAAAGGGGTCTACGCGTGAATGTGAGCAAAACCAAAATAATGGTCTTTGAAAGAGATAAAACCAGAACAGATGTAAGAGTAACAATAGGTAATGATGTACTAGAGCAAGTGGATGAATTTGTATATCTTGGATGTGGATTTAGCCGAGATGGAAGGTACACCACTGATATAGAGCGAAGAGTGAATGCGGGAAATAGAGTGAACGGAGCGTTGGGGCAACTTCTCGGCAGCCACCACCTCAGCCAGAAGGCACGTGTAGCAATACATAACGCAGTGCTTGTCCCAACATTACTGTATGGAAGCGAGAGTTGGGTATGCAGAAAAGAGTATGATAGTAAAATTAATGCGGTCGAAATGCGATCCCTGCGGAAAATCTGTGGAGTTAGGCTGACCGACCGCATTCGTAACGACGACGTAAGAGAGCGAGTAGGTATGAAAGAGAGTATTGGTGTAAAGATGCGAAAGGGAATGCTCCGATGGTTCGGACATGTGGAAAGAATGCCGAACGAACGCCTGGTTAAGAAGATATACAATGCGAAAGTGGAAGGATGTAGGTACCGAGGGAGACCGAGACTAACCTACCTAGACCAGATCGGTCATGTACTGAAGGAAGGTGGAGTCAAGAGTCTCCGAAACCGGCGAGCGTGTATGAAGAGAATTATGAATGTTGAGGAAGCGAGTGAAGTATGCAGAGATAGAGTTCTCTGGCACTCTGTTCTCTCTGCCTACCCTGCAAGGGATATGGCGTGATGATATGTATGTATGTATGTCTATTAGACTATAAATAAAAGACTTTTTCTTAAAGATCAAACTATGGAGTTTGACTAACTAACCAACTGCCAGTGGCGTGGGTTTGATTCCTACGCGGGATAATACTTTGTGCGATCCACAAAGTATTTTTCTGAGTCGTGTAATTTGTCTGCGTTTACATAATACCAAACGTGGCAATTAAGGCACTAACCGCTTCAGGAATGGATGGTTTGAAATCTCTATCCTCTCTGTACGGAGTGCTTACCTACGATTAGCTTAGCGATGATTATATCATTACTAAGCTTATCATCGAAATTTTACAACGTCTTTATTAAATTTTCTGTGGCCACTTACCAATATGTATATTTTATATTATTAATGATGACATACCAAATTGTACTGCATATACTTAACAGAACACTCAATAGAAAACCTAAGGCATTATCTCGTGAATTATTAATTAATATTCATTTCACTTTCCGTGTGGTGACGGAGTAAGAATACATTTCACCACTCCCAATCTTACCCGTAGGTGATCGTACGAGAAGACTAAGGGATAAAAAAAACGCTTAAAACAGCAAGAGATGGAAAACTCGAAACAGAACTCTATACCAACACGTCTGACTCGCGTGGTATAGTAGGTAAAATTCCCTCCCATTATGGAGAAGGCTCGAGCCCAACAGTGCGACGTATATGAGCTGTGATGATGATTCATTTCTTTTAAACTTTTACGTTAACGTTTAAATGGCTTTACGTGTCCAATCGAGTTTGATGATTTCGTTTATTATAATACATACATACATACATTCAGGCGAAGCTACTTACAAAAAGGTACTTATTTTCCATAGGTCAGCAGCGGTCAAGGATGTTAGCGACTCTGTTTAAAGACGAAAGATGTCAACAGTTACCGGCTTACTCTATTTTAGAGAAAATGTACTTAGATCGGATTATTAGACGTTCAGAACTACATGAATTCGAAGCGCTCATGCAGACACATCAAAAGGTAATTGTGTATAAATACCCGATTACGAAACGAAAAATGATGTCACAAGCGGGGTTCGAACCCGCACCTATTGGGAATCCGGCCCAATCGTGCTGCCACTTACACCTTGAAGACGTAAGATATAATATGAAGCGAAATTTGCATGTCCTAAAATAGTTCACGATGGTGTAAGGTAATCATGAATAATCGTCGTGTAAGTGGCAGCACTATTGGGCCGGATTCCCAACAGGTGCGGGTTCGAACCCCGCTTGTGACATCATTTTTCGTTTCGTAATCGGGTATTTATAAATAATTAAGCATATTAAATGCTAAAAATTTCAGTAATTTGAAGATAATTGTGTTATATCAATATCATAGCTTATATACGTCCCAGTGCTGGGCTCGAGCCTCCTCCAAAATGTGAGTCAACTTTACCTACTATGCCTCGCGGCCAAACGTGCTGGTATAGGTTATTAATGTGCGTTTTTCATCTCTTGCAGTGGTGTTATTTTCTTCTATCCCTTATGTGACTTTTACGAGGGATAGGGAAAGTATGGAATGATGACCCTTTTATCTTACTCCACCACACGGATAGATAGATATATGTCACTACTTATTTTTTTTAGGCACTAAGAAAATTTATACTTGCATTGCGGGGGACCTTACAAACATATAATTAACTAACACATTTACACCCAGACTCACTGCAATTTGTGGATCGGCCAAAGCATTTTCTTCTGTGGGAATCGAACCCACGACACTGGCACGGTAGGTCGGTACGTTAACCACTACCTACGCCGTCTGTGTAGTCTCTTATCAGTTATTATATGTATGAATATAATATAGACTATAGAGGGTGTAAGGGGACCGCTCCTGAAAACAAAGACAGGTAACCCTACTAGTCCTATTTGTAATGATAGGCTAGAAAAAAAATCGATTCGGAAGAAAAAAATATCTTTTTTTTTCACCACGCGAGGTCGTTGAACTCTTAAACATATGATCGTGAGTTTTGAATAGATTGCGTCTTTTCTCATCTGAGTATAGTTACGTATTTTTAAACGAGTTATCGTTACATGGCACTGTCCTAATACGATGGAATGTGAAAAATACTTAAGAATAATGGTGAAAAAAAAAAAATTTTTTTTCATGCTGATCGATTTTTTCTTGCTTATCATTACAAGTAGGACTAGTAGGGTCACCTGTCTTTGTTTTCGGGGGCGGTCCACTTCCACCCTGTATATATAAACTTGATATAGCAATTCTTCTATTGCACCAGTAGTCTTGTTCCCTACACTACACAAAAATTTATTCCTTAGTGTGGGGTTCTCATTTAAAAAGGAGGTTATATATATTATTTACTTCTTAAGTAAGACCTACCGGCTTGATTTACCAAGTTATCATTCTTGTGGTCCTGTCTAGTCCATAAACTGTATATCAATGACCAAGCTCCACCTCCAACGCGCAGGGTAAATGCGTGCTTCTCCGTGTTGTGATGACATAAGAATGCATTATCAATCAATTCGCCACTCCTTTTTTTAAACATGTATGTCGTAAACGATGGCTGAGGAATATAATATGCAGGTAACAGCTATGAAAGAAAACGAAAACCCGAAATACAATCCCGTCTGACGAGCCCAGCACCGGTACGTACAGTACCCAGCGATAAATATTGCTTATCGACGCTTAGAAAGAGACAATCGATTAATTTCGGTTTCGTAGAGCACTGTCCTTGTCGCAAACTACTTGTCTAATATTGCAAGAAGCATTAATATTCTACTATCTAATAGGAGCTGTTAAAACAATTAGGACTTTTCGTTATTAAATAAAATACGCCTAATCTACAAACTTCTTGCTCTAAATTTTTGAGGTTTTAACAACTGTTCTTTTGGATATAGACTGGACGCTATTGCACACTTCTCTCTTTCACATTTGTACAGCAACTACCAGACATAACAACGACAGAGTGCGACAGAGAACGCTCTACGAAGCCGAAATGAACCGATTGTCTCTTTCCAAACATCGATATGCAATATTTATTGCCGTGTGCTGTATGACGATCATGATCATCAATAAGTTAATTTTTATATTGTGTTAATTTATTTTCTTAGGCCTGCACTTCAGATGGCTCCACTATTTTGGACAGAGCTGTTTTCGAACACAATTTGCTTTCAGCGAGTAAATTATACAATAATATAACATTTGAAGAATTGGGCGCCTTGCTTGAAACACCACCAGCTAAGGCTGAGAGAATAGCAAGCCATATGATAAGTGAAGCACGAATGAATGGTTACATCGATCAGATCAGCTCTGTTGTGCATTTTGAAAGTAAGTTCCTTTTATGGCTAGTTGATTTAAATTGTTTTAATATTATGCTCATTGTTTGTTAGTAGTGAAATCATCACTTTTAATAAAGCAATATCCCTTGAGAGTTCTGGCAGAATTTGAAAATGTCTATACTTTACTAAGTTGAAAAAAAACATGTTATTTTACGTACCAGGTCCGGTTAACTCGTCACCACACTGGCAACCGCAGTTGTTTCAATATATTTTATTAAACAAAAATTGATTAAATAAAAATATAGTTAAAGAAAAACATTATTTTATTCATTACTTTTACTTTTTTATTCAATTTAAATTCAAAATAGATAATCCAATTTGCTCATGTGGTTGCGATGCAGAAAATAGGTATAGCGACATCTATCTAGTCATGCCACAACTCGGCCAAGGATATAAAAAAAAACTAATTCTGTAATGCTAGGGCCGCACCTGCGTGTATCGTCCCGAAGTAATGTGTGGCGAAGCTTCGTACGTTGTGTACACTAGAAAGTTATCGCGATAAAATAGTGGTCACATTAGCGACTTCGGTATTTTACACGAAGTATCATGCAATAATTAAAGATGGCCGAAATTATTGTCATGCGTTTAACTATGGATTATGCTAATAATTACATAATGATTTTTTTGGATCGCTTCATTGGTTCCGCTTCATAAAGGTGTAAAAATTCTAACACCATTTCATCATTCCACTCCATATTTATTGCTTAACTGGAGATCCTCGAACACATCTAAACACATCGAAAATTTCCGCCGAAATGAAAAACGCTAGTCTGACCACAGAGTACGATATATTAGCGGGGTGAAACCTTTGACTTATCGCCACCCAAGCGATAACGCACACGAAGCCCGAATATTAGCGACGATAGCCAATAATGACCGGTCAAATCTGCATGTATCGTCTCATTGCACAAAGCTTCGTGATTATATACGCAGGTGCGGCCCTAGTATAAAGAGGTAATGGAAAACAAAGAGGCAAACTATTTAAATTATCATATTACCTTTAGGGACCTTTGTTATGAGGGTGAAAATTACATTTAAACATTTCTTTACATTTAAACTAAGGTAATATAAGCGCTTTAAAAAGAGAAGCTTGAATGACATCAAAATCTATAAAAATTGAGGGCAGTCATCTGAGAAAGTGTTACCCCACTCTAAAGTCTCAAATAAAAACGTACTTCATTTCTATCCATTGCTGGTTACGTCTTGCATAATTTGATGGAAACAAACTTTCTATACCACGCCGATAACACTGATAAGATAGTTTTATCAAGATATCCTTGTTTTGCAATTATGTTGTTTTCTCGACCCGCGGGATAGAAAGGTTTAATGGGTCATAGGGCTTTTAATCTGTTATCATATAAATCTATTACTATTATGAAATACTTCTATTATATAAAAAAAACACAAAGCAGTCACGAGGACTGCCGAAAGAAGGGAAAACTTAAACCAATGTAAAAAAACAAATACAAGAAATAAAAAGCGTGCCCCAGGGATTATGTATGGGTATGACCATACATTAATATACATATTATATTATTACTTCCTCTCCCACGTTCTACTCTCCCTCTGTCTTTCGAATTTTCGATCAGGTCACACGTCCTGACGTGAATTTATCGTTTTTTACCCATCCCAAAAAGGTCACAATGCCGCTAGAGATGCACGTCAAAAAAAAATGTTTTGGACTAATTATAGATATTCCAATAGTTTTATCATTTAATAAAAGCTGATTTTTTATGTAATCAATCAAACTCATGCGTGGTGGTATGATTACACCGTATCGTACGTTCTCATTGATAAACTCGTAACATGTTTATTATTAAATTTTATTGAAACACTTGAGCATTTATCTCATATTTTTTAGGTTTAAAATGTCTTGTCAACGATAAATAATCTCTTAAGATTGATTTAGGTATTGTTTCTGTTTAATCTCATTAGTCTAGTAGAATAAGAATATAATTGCTCATTGTGAAACACCGGGGTTTAACTTGGGTCGGACTATATGGTATTAAATCATTTCATGTAAACGATAATAAGCTTATCTGTTTTCTTAAAATTCAATGAAATAAGCTTTTTTTATTATGAAATCGCTTTAGCAGTAAAGGCGTAAGATTATAAAAAAAAGCTGCTGGCACGAAGAAGTGCAATGTTTTGATGCTGGTAACCGCTTAAAGACCTTATATTGAGTCAGGCAAATACACAAATTACTCATTTACATTCTAAAGTAAAAATAATTACTTTTTCACATTCCATAGAAAAGGCGTATTCAAAATATTAGAATACGCTTTCGTATAAAAGTGATGACCATTATATCAGTTTGTCGTGCGATAACGGAGTAAGAAACTAACAGAGATGTACAAAATGGTTTTAAGAAAGCATTTAAATACAAAATGCAAAATACTTTTCAGATTTACTATTTCAAATGCAAAATACCAAATAGTTTTGCGTTTTGTATTTCAAATGCTAAATGCAAAATAGGTATTTTCAAAATACTTTTTCAAAACAAAATACCTTTTGACCAAATCTCAGATTTTTTTATTTATTTTAGGTATTTATCATCACCTGCGTGTATCGTCACGAAGCTTCGTGCAATGAGACGATACACGCAGATGTGACCGGTCATTATTGGCTATCGTCGCGAACATTCGGGCTTCGTGTGCAATATCGCTTGGGTGGCGATAAGTCAAAGGGTTTTAGCGCGCTAATATATCGCGCTCTGTGGTCATACTAGCGTTTTTCATTTCGGGGGAAATTTTCGTTGTGTTTAGACGCGTTCGAGGATCGATCAACTGGATTAATCAATAAATATGGAGTGGGGTGATGAAATGGTGTTAGAATTTATATACCATTATGAAGCGGAACCCATGAAGGGATCCAAAAATATCATTATGTAATTACCTATTAGCGTAATACTATGACTATACATTATAATATGCGTAATACTATAACTATTACAGCTATGTAATAGTAAAGCAATTCGTCATCCACAGTTAAACGCATGAAAATGATATCGGCCATCTTTAAATATTGCACGATACTTCGTGTAAAATACCGAAGTCGCTAATGTGACCACAGTTTTATCGCGATAATTTTTTAGTGTACCAAACGTACGAAGCTTCGCTACAAATGACTTCGGGACGATACACGCAGGTGCGGCCCTAGCATTAGAAATAGAGACACAATGCCGAGCCAAACAAAAACGTCTAATAACATGGCACCTTATGCATGACATTTGGGTCATATTTATCAGTACGCATATCAATAAATTACATACATACACATACATACATATCATCACGCCATATCCCTTGCAGGGAAGGCAGAGAGAACCGAGTGCCAGAGAACTCTATCCTTGCATACTTCACTCGCTTCTTCAACATTCATAATTCTCTTCATACACGCTCGCCGGTTTCGGAGACTCTCGACTCCACCTTCTTTCAGCACGTGACCAATCTGGTCTAGGTAGGTGAGTCTCGGTCTCCCCCGGTACCTACATCCTTCCACTCTCGCATTGTATATCTTAACCAGACGTTCGTTCGGCATTCTTTCCACATGTCCGAACCATCGGAGCATTCCCTTTCGCATCTTTACACCAATACTCTCTTTCATACCTACTCGCTCTCTTACGTCGTCGTTGCGAATGCGGTCGGTCAGCCTAACTCCACAGATTTGCCGTAGAGATCGCATTTCGACCGCATTAATTTTGCTTTCATGCTCTTTTCTGCATACCCAACTCTCGCTTCCATATAGTAATGTTGGGACAAGCACAGCGTTATGTATTGCTACACGTGCCTTCTGGCTGAAGTGGTGGCTACCGAGAAGTTGTCCCAACGTTCCGTTCACTCTATTTCCCGCATTCACTCTTCGCTCTATATCAGTGGTGTACCTTCCATCTCGGCTAAAATATATAATAAATTCTGTAATAAATAATAAATATATAATAATTCTCGGCTAAAATATATAATAAATATCAATAAATTCTGTTATGTTATTAATAATAATAATACTCACTTAAAAAAAATAATGTAAAAAACTAGACTAACGAAAAGAGAGCCATGGCTCCATTTTGTGAATTGTGTGGACATTTATTTCGGTTCACTTTTCTTTTCTCTTATCTTGTTGTAGTACAGTACATAGCCGTTTCAGTATTGTAGGGATAACAACAACACTTCAATATCATAAAAGTAGGTAATCAAATCATATAAAAAAAGGGCGCGCATGGCTAGCAGGTGCCTCTATCGGTCAAATTCGGCAATACAAGCGTCATTCGTTCATTTCATTTTGTTTGACTGGTAATGTTGGCTAAACTTAATCACAAAGTATTTTGCATTTTGAAATGAATATTAAAAATGCTAAATACATCTCGAAAGGTATTTCAAATAAAATACAAAATGTTTTTTACTAAAAGGCATTTAAATGCAAAATACAAAATAGGTATTTTGCATTTTGTATTTGCATTTTAAATGGAAGTATTTCAAATAAATCGCATCTCTGGAAACTAAATATTTTAGTTTCACAAATTCTTTCTTTTCATATTATCATTAAGGTATAAAACTAAGCTGGAAATGAAGTCAAATGCTAGTTTAATAGCGGCACATACATATATGGGTTTTAAAAAGAAAGACGATAATGGCAATATAAAAGCTTATTGTAATTTCTATTTCAGCACGTGAAATACTTCCCCAATGGGACAAACAGATTCAAAGTCTGTGTTACCAAGTAAACAGCTTGATAGAAAAGATAGCAGCTGCTGAACCAGAATGGATGGCGAAACTTGTGGAGGAGGAAATGATCCAATAACCAAGGACTGCTTTTGTTTGAAATGTTTCAATATTTAAAAAATGTCTTTAAATATACCGATTAATACATTACTACTTTATTGTTTCAATATTTAAAAAAAAGACTATAAATATACCGATTAATACATTACTGCTTTTTTGTTTCAACATACATACATATCATCACGCCATATCCCTTGCAGGGTAGGCAGACAGAACAGAGTGCCAGAGAACTCTATCCTTGCATACTTCACTCGCTTCCTCAACATTCATAATTAATTCATTTTGTTTCAATATTTTAAAAAAGGTCTTTAAATATACCGATTAATACATTACTACTTTTTGTGTCAATATTTAAAAATAGTCTAAATATACAGATCAATACATTGCTATTTTTTTGTTTTAATATTTAAGAAGTCTTTAAATGTACCGATTAATATATTACTACTTTTATTTTAAATATTTAAGTCTAAATATACATACATACCATCACGCCATGTCCCTTGCAGGGTAGGCAGAGAGAACAGAGTGCCAGAGAACTCTATCCTTGCATACTTCACTCGCTTCCTCAACATTCATAATTCTCTTCATACACGCTCGCCGGTTTCGGAGACTCTTGACTCCACCTTCCTTCAGTACATGACCGATCTGGTCTAGGTAGGTTAGTCTCGGTCTTCCCCGGTACCTACATCCTTCCACTTTCGCATTGTATATCTTCTTAACCAGACGTTCGTTCGGCATTCTTTCCACATGTCCGAACCATCGGAGCATTCCCTTTCGCATCTTTATACCAATACTCTCTCTTTCATACCTACTCGCTCTCTTACGTCGTCGTTACGATTGTGATCGATCAGCCTAACTCCACAGATTTTCCGTAGAGGTCGCATTTCGACCGCATTAATTTTACTTTCATACTCTTTTCTGCATACCCAACTCTCGCTTCCATACAGTAATGTTGAGACAAGCACTGCGTTATGTATTGCTACACGCACAGAAATATTAAGGTATTAATATTTCTGTGGCTACACGTGCCTTCTGGCTGAATTGGTGGCTATCGAGAAGTTGCCCCAACGCTCCGTTTACTCTATTTACCGCATTCACTCTTCGCTCTATATCAGTGGTGTACCTTCCATCTCGGCTAAATCCACATCCAAGATATACAAATTCATCCACTTGCTCCAGTACATCATTACCTATTTACTCTTACATCTGTTCTGACTTCATCTCTTTCAAAGACCATTATTTTGGTTTGCTCACATTCACGCGTAGACCCCTTTTCTTACAAATAAATGATTAAATATGAATGATATGAATATGATAATTCTTTAAATATACCTACAGATTAATACATTATTACTTTTTTGCCTATTTCGAATTAGTATTCAAAAAGATCAACACGTCTGATGGCGGGTTTTGTGTGTCCCTAACCCCTTGTTTCCGTAGGAGTTAGCTATGGTATAAACGAGCGAATAGGTTTTGCCTATTATACTATATATTATGTACTCCTGAGTTTACAATACCAAATATGATTACCATACCGACTGCCGTTGCATTTATAAAATTAATTCTCTCTTCAGGCAGGTCTATGTCAGACTTCGATAGTGTTATGAAAGATTGATAATTATTATTACTAGTTATAATTTTGCTAAGTACAGACCTCTGAACAGGTCCTGTAGTTTGGGTACGTTCCTAAACTCTTAAGAAACTGAAAGGTGATACATGGGGTTTCATATTTAGTTTTTCTTCCCTTGCAAAGATATTATTACTAAGATTTCTTCGTAGTATTTAAACATGCGAGCTGTACGGTTTTGAATTGCATTCTTATACATCATTTTTTTCTGTCTCGTTAAATTAATCTTATTGTTAGCTTTATCAAATTACGTTTCATATAGACAATGAACGTTAGTGCGCGGTTAAACTATGCTATTTAATTCAAGGTTCAATTACTTAATTTAAATTAAAGAAAGATAAATTTGCGTAATCTAACAAGCATTAATGTTTATCTAGTTTGATATAACTACAACCCGAGCACTAAATGAATATACATTTGAATTTAGTTAATATAAAATGTAGAAAACTAAATGAAGACTTATAAAGTGAATACTTTATTAAAGAAAACTATTACAATTAGTTCGAAACTGCAACTGAATATTTACATGTAGTTTTGCTAATTATGACAATCGATCTTTTTAGACATTAGTAAAAAGACAATAGTTTATTAAAAAACCACGCGATATTTTCTGCTGTCTAGAAAGTCATAGCATTGGTCCGAACCAGAGCCCGCAGACACCTACGGAGTAGATTAGCTACCGTCGTGTACACTTTAAATTTCAATAATCATTTTATCTTGATTTAATTTTATGACAAAAAAATGGCAACAATAAATAAAACAAGCATTGATTCCAACAAACTATCCATTTTTATTCATTCAATCAATAGGAGGTACACCATTGGTGTTTATTTACAAGACGAGATATCTGGCGTGGATTTATTTATTCGGATTCATTATTTAGCGAAATATATATGCCTTGCAACGCCTCTTGCTAATACATGAGAATTCGAATATTAATAACATTACGAGGAAACAAATTCGTCAGCCATTTGGAGGAGCGGTACATGGGCTGACGGCGCTAACTCACATTTGAGACAAAGACTAAGTATTAGATACACGACAATACACTGCTGCGTTTTGAACGCTCAAATACACTATACAGAGGACACTTGAAGATATTTTTTTATTAAATTGATTTTTGCATTTTTTTACTTTGTTATTTATTACATAATAACATCCAATGTGGCATTATCTACATGCTAAAAGCTGTTTTGCCTCTGATAACTTAGGGCTCTAGCTCGAGGGCGACACCGACTTTGTGTCCACCAGCATTGAAGTTCTGGCCATCAATAGCAGCTGATAATGTGAGGATAACACCTGCATAAATAAGAAAAAAAAAGTTACAAATATGAAATCTTCTTGTTCTAAATAAGATAAGAAAGTAAGATAACAGTCACACATTTGAGACAAGAAAGTGGATCATATGAGATGCGTGACACACTATCTGTTATATATTTTATCCACAATAATGACATCACTACTATGTAAATGTTACTATGTAGAATTTATAATTGAGAATAGAGTCAAGTTAAATTGTAATACTAATCTAATTACTTAGAGATACAATATCTCAACTCACCTGGACGCAGTTTTTGTTGGTATCCAAGACCAATGAGAGATTTGTTGTTGACCTTGGCATGAAGTGATGCATCAGAGTCCAGTGCGAATTTAGCACCAACACCGAAGAGGGTGTCAGCAGAGCCGGAGGTCCATTTCATGCTAATACCACAATCAATCTTGTCATTCACTTTCTGGTAGATGGAACCTCCGAAATCCTTGCCGTTGTCACTGAAAATAAAACATGCACACATTACTTATAAAACAATTACTGTACAACTCATAAACATTAGTAATAAGTAGTTTCATTCTAAACAATATAATTTGTTAGTATATATTTCATTATGTCAGGATAATGGATGATTATGAGGTACATTGTCATAATGAGACCGCTTGCATACAAATTTTATAAATCGGCACATATGCAAGTCTTCTATAGAAATGAATTTGAAATATTTTCAATCAATACTCGATTGAACACCTTATGGTTTACATAACAAAGGTTTAAAGCATTCTAGAAATTATGCAATCATAAAATCAATAATCTGTGGTTATAGTTACAGCTATAAGGCTATTGGAGACTTATTATTTACGCTATTGATTTTATGTTGTATTATGAGATATGTAATTGATATTTGAGTATCTTTGTGTATAACTAGTTCAATCTGAATGGCCTTTAATATTCAACATTATAAAATACACTAGAATAAAATAATAAACATGTATTTTAACTTACACATTGGTGTGGAGATTGAAGTCCTGGCTTTGGTAACCGAAAGCAAAGTTGTTCTTTGAAAACTTGGTCTTTTGTGAGTCAAACTGTGTGTGAACACCACACAGCCAGCCTTGGTAGTTTAGTACACCAGCTACATCAACGATTGGTCCAGCCCTATCCAAGTCCAAGTTGGTATTCAAGGCTACAGTCTCATTGGCAAATGAAGACTTCAGTTTACCAGTCTTTGTTCTGAAAATTATCAATTATTATTAAAAAGAGATATAAATGGTAATTTATTTGTTATATTCTTATAATAATTGACCTACCCGGTCTGTGGTGCAAATGTACCCTCAAGTGTTACTTTTAGGCCAGCGGCGATTTTGTCCTGGATAGTGATGTCAGTGGCCAAAGTATTGTCTGTGTTCCATTTCTCAGTGAATGACAAACCATAGTCTTTTACTGCATATTTTGATGACAAGCTACCAAATACCTGCAAAACAGGAGATTTTTTAGAACAAGATAAGAGCAAGTAATTCCTTATATCTGCAATGAGATTACATACAAAATATGAAAATGACTACTATAGGTGAGCAAAGTATTTAAAGATCATTAATACATCATATAAACTATGTATAATATATCTTCCTATATTTATACCTACTAATTTCTAGGCATCGATTTACAAAAAAAATGAATAGCAAGTTTAGTACTGATTAAATAATACTGAAATGACAATCTAGTCTATAAATACTTTACTCTCACTTTTAGCAGTCATTTTACCTTCTTTACCTTGCCACTCTCGTGATTGGAGATGATGCCACTGCTGAATTCAACTCCCGATTCACTCTTGGTCTTAAGGTCAAGCTTGAATACTCCAAAGTGGTAGCCTTTAGAGAAGACATCATTGGCCTTCTTGCCTAGATCAGCATAGTATGGTGGAGGAGCCATTATCTGAACAATAATAATTTTAATCAATACATAGTAATTTAATAAAACTAATAGGAAATCATAATTTATTGTCCTTGTAAAGGTGTTAGTAGCAGCTATTATTCAACCATCCATGTATATCAACATATACTATTCAACATAGGCATTTCCAAACAGATAATGCTATACTGCCACTTGATAGTTCACCATAGTTGAAAGCATAAGTTACTCAGGATAGTACAGCTGATCATTTTAGTGATCTCTCACTCGGCAAGTAGGATGAGGTTGACACATTGTATTCCTCACCCAATACCCCACAGGGAAACTATAACTAACACACTCCATTTCACTGATGTAACAATAGTGGACCAAAGGAGTGGGTTAGGCAATGGCATAGTGCTAAAAGGAATAACTGAAAACAGAACTAAGGTCAATCAATTTGAAGAATATAGTATAATAGGTCGATTTTAAATCCTTTCTATTGTAGGTGCAAACATAACACTGCCAATACGATAGAAATCAGAGCTTGTAAAGAGATTTATATCTTTTGCTGTGATAAAATTTCCTACTTATTTATTGGTGGCATACCACAAACATGTATTATATTAGATCTTCGGATTTGGTATTGGGATAACAAATATTATATTAGGTCTTTGGATTTGGTAATTAAAATTTTCGAGGTTCAAGTCTGAACTACAGACTAAGTTCATTAACCTTAAACTTTGGAATTCAATGCATAAAACATGCATTTCAGTTATCATAATTTTAAAAGATAGGCATGTTTAGTCGTTAAATTGTTGTCAGTGCCAGGTATGTCAGGGTCAGAATCGGCTTGAAGACTTATTTACAAGCTAATTCTGGTCAAGGCATTACATAACATTACTGCATTATAAGTAAGGCTATTTGCTGAGCCGTATTGTACAACTTTGTTCGAAATGACATTAAATAGGCTATTAATATATGCTAAGGCCGTAAACTTGACCTTCGATAAGAGTACCAAGTATAATATCCAACTTCAAAGTTGAAATCACATGCGTCAATTAGATATTCGGTATCCTTCAAAGTACAATTTTGTTTCAACAGATTCTAATGGTGAATTATTTTTACTGAAGGGACAGCAGTACGAGTTCTTTAAAAATGTAATATGTAATGTACGTTTAAAAGAAAGACGATTATACGCAATGTGAAAAGATGAAAAATGACGTCGATACTATCCCGTTATAGCCGGCTCAAGCTGTACATTGTAACCTAATAAAAACTTAAATACGGTTTTATTTTACGCCTGTCTTTACTTTGATGTTAAAGAATATAGTAATACTTACTGTTGTTTAATTTATTCACAAATCCAACCTTTTCCTGCCGAATTTCAGGCAATTTGCCGTGTACAAGACCTGACACACACCACACCACAAGACAATTTAATTTCACTTCAATATCCAGTAGAGGGCGCTTATAACGGATATTGCGTTATTGATAAATTTGACATTAATTTATCTTTTAGATTATTTTTAACGAAACTAACAATTATTTTTAATAATTTAATGTTATATAACTATAAATTATTTTTATATGTATTTTAGTTTTAAAAATTTGCTAATTTATTACAAGATTAAATTGTTAGTACGGGTATTTATTTAAGTTCGTAAATGTCATGAAAGACGTGACATCCTGACACGGACACGATAACACAGACCAAGCCCCAAGGCAACAATCTGAAGCCAGGTACTAATACCTGGCTTCAAATACATAATAATGTTACTCTATGTCAATTAGTATAATTATTTTACCACATCATAACTCATTATTTTTGAATGACAATAAATTTAAATTTCATATTTATTTATTTTCAAAAAAATTAAATAAACCTTAAGCATGCGCTACACGGTTTCAAACAGACTAATGTTTGAAACTAAAACTACTACTGTTTGACTACAAACTACTGTTTGAAACCGTGTAGCGCATGCTTTATTGTTACAAGAGTACCAAAGAGTAAAGTTATTAAACTGAAAAAGAGTGGCAACTCGATGATAAAATATGCATGTATGGAAAGTGCTGCTACCCAGAGTTTAGGCGGTGAACTAAAGTTGAAGTGATATATATACATATCTACATGTGTATGTGTAATTCAAAGAGTAAAGTTATTAAATTGAAAAAGAGTGGCAACTCGATGATAAAATATGCATGTATGGAAAGTGCTGCCACCCAGAGTTTAGGCGGTGAACTAAAGTTGAAGTAATATATATACATATCTACATGTGTATGTGTAATTACATAGAATTTTCTTTTACTATGAAAGCTACCCTGTAATATAAAAAAAAAACATATCAGCTGATAATTAAACAATAATAATATCAGCCTAACATTGAAACTTGAGATAATTTTCAGAAAATATCAATAACCGAAAATAGATCGATGACAATAAGTACCTACGCTAGGAACAAAAAATAACAATTCTCAGTTGTCAAACGTTTGACAGGCAGGACAAAATGGCAGCAGTTAAGTTTGTACAACCAATCTGTAGGCGGCGCGACGGTCAGTAAAAATAAGTAATGTTTTAAGTGTGCCCCCCCAGGTGTAATTATACAGAATATTCTTTTACTATGAGATCTACCCTGAAATATAAAAAAAAACCATATCAGCTGATCATTCGCGCGCGGCCTATTGTTCTGAGCGGTCGTAAGTATTAAACAGCGATAGAATTGTGCATCTCACATATATTTATATAGGTACCTACTTAGCGCGCGCCAACCGGTATTGCCGGGCGGCCACGATAACGAATAAAGTGTTAGAATGAATGAAACAAATACATCCAATGTAAGCATCAATAGATATTCAAGCGTGGAAGATTTAGAGAGTACAAATATAGATGATGTGCAAAATACGCAAATGGAATGTAATGAAGTAACACGAAGAAAGAGGTACAGAGAAGAAAACTCATCCGAAGAAGGATGGAGTATCGTAACGAGTAGACGAAGTAAAGTAATGTGCAGAGAAAACCAAACTGAGATAGTAGAAGAAAAAACACAGATATGTATGACAAGTAAGGACCCCCTGCCAAAACAATTCACCTTAGCACGCTTATTCAAGGAATATAATATTAAAAGTAGTGGTATCAACAAAATCAAATACATACATAAATATAAAATTCTTATAACTTTTGATAAAGAAACTGATGCAGATACATTTTTAAAATGCAAATTGATCGATGACATGAAGTGGACCTGTCAGAAGACATCAGAGGTGAGTTTATCGTATGGCCTTATAAAGGGGGTAGAATTAGATATATCAGATGAAGACCTTATGCAGAACTTATCAAGCGATATAGATATTATATGTGTAAAGAGGCTGGACAAACGAGGTGAAGCTACCACAAATGATAATGTATGGGTGCCGAGTGAAACAATTAGACTTGGATTCAAAGGGTCCTCGTTGCCGCCATATGTGTTTATCTACGGCCTACGTATTCGAGTGGAACCGTATATATTTCCCGTGAGTCAATGCTCTCGTTGCTGGAAGTTCGGCCATACGCAAAAAATGTGCCCAAGTAAAATGATTGTTTGTCCAAAGTGCTCCAGAAATCATGAAAATTGTATTCCAGCTTCATTTAAGTGTGTGAACTGCTGTGGAGACCATATGGCACTGAACAGAATATGTCCGGTTTATAAGAAAGAAAAAAGAATACGGGAATTAATGGCTGAATTTCATTGCACATACAGAAAAGCGCTCACTTTGTACGTCCCTCCATCTCCTTTATGTGAGACACGAGTAAATTCTAAGCCATTAGACACAATCGAAGCAGATTCGATTCCTGCCACTCAAAAAAGCAGTTCAATAAACAACCAGGACATCATGGACACCTGCATTGCTGCCCCAACAAAGGAACCAGAAGTTACAATACAATATTCACGCTCCAGGACACTGCCCAAACGTATACTTAAAAAACAAAAGAATCTCCGCCCGCCTACACCTCAGGAAAGAACAATATGGTCCCAAAGAGAAGATACAGACGCATCGGACTCCTCACAGCACAATATTTCGTATACTAACGACAAACCCAATAAGACAGTTAAATATTCTAACGATATGACATTTGCTCAATTATTTAAGAAAATTAAAAATATTATTCTAAGTGAAGAATCATATAAGATAAAAATCCAGCAATCAATGTCTGTGATTGCAGAATGGTTGACTCACAAAATTGTAAGTAGCTTATCTATTGACACGCTGTTTAATTTATTTATTACCAATGGATGACAAACGTATAAATATGAATATTATACAGTGAAATAGCCAAAGTATTAGATGTAAGTTGCAGCCATTTGAATCTTATTTAAGCCAACAAAAAGTTCATATTGCTGTACTTAGTGAAACCTGGTTAGTGCCCGGAAGTAATTTTAAAATTAACAACTATAATACTCACAGACTGGACAGATGTGATGGGTATGGCGGTATAGCCATTTTAACTCACCACTCTGTCAAGGCCGTACTCTGTGCAACGCAAAGTCAAAATAGCGGTATTGAATTAGTACACATCCGAGTTTTTAACTGTCAGCAAATTGAAAATATGATTTCGGTGTACTGTCCGTCATCTATCCATACGTCTCAAGAAGATTGGGATGCCATATTTTCTATAGCTACAAATAAAACTATGATTTTGGGTGATTTCAATGCTCATCACTCCAATTGGTCTCTTAGAACTGATCGACGGGGCTCTCAAATATTTGCCGCGATGCTTGATAGCAATTTTGTTCATTTAAGTGATGGAAGTTCCACTAGGTTGAAAATGGTTCGGGGTGCCCTACAAGAATCTAGTCCTGATATCTCTTTTGTTACAACGGACTTATCGTTGTTGATCAGGTGGCAAACAACGAATGAATCTCTCGGTAGCGATCACTTAATAATAAGTCTTAAATACGTAATTCATTCATTCTCTGGATATCGACATAAAAGAAATTTTAAGAAAGCAGACTGGCCATCCTATACAGAATTTATAGATAATCAATTACAGAATTGTGTGATTCCCTCCGATTTTCAGGATATATATAAATTATTGTGTATATATATATAATTAGTGTTATTTACACTATGCAATCATCAGCCGATAAGTATATTCCCTATATTAAAACTGCGCAAAACATAAACAATAAGTTTAACCCGGCGAGCGTAAGGTCGGGTGTGGTACACCCAGACCTATAAATATCGGTAAATATTTTAATAGTGAATTGTTATTACGTTTCGTGCGCCTGAGTAGCTGCGCGGGAGAAGATGCGGAAGCGTCAACTACCACTGATTTAGTCGACCGCCACCCGGCGAATGATATGGATGAGGTTGAAGTGGTCAGCGGGTGCGTGAAACCCACCTTACGCTACTTGTAACGAATTTAAACAAACACATTTTGCTTTCTTTTTGTTATTTTCTGCATTGCTTAGTTTTATTTTCAGGATTAAAATCTAGAATGTTATTCTAAGATAACCAAAGGAGATTATCACGTCCTATCGAAGAAGCTGAAGTCTGAAAATGTCAGTATAAGAAGTTTTGAAAGTGAGACAGAGTAAGAGTTGGATGACGAAAAACAGCCTTTAGTATTTGATGAGAATGATAGCGAAGGTAATGGTGGTAGCTATTTGTTGGGGAAAATAGAACGAAATGGTTCACAGTACCAAACAGATCTAATGTACGTGCCAGGGAGGAAAATATTGTAAGGGAAAGGCAAGGCGTGAGACCTATTAAACAAAATGCCAAAACAGCTGGAGAATGTTGGAACCTATTTATTACTAATGCTATTTTGCAAGAAATAGGGATTTACACAAACTTTCAAATAAGTACCAGGCAAGCGACATGTCAACATAGTCTCACAAACAAATATATTATGGCTAATATCACACATTTGCCCACAGAACTTCGTAAAAAAATCTATAGTGTGGAGATCAAAGATCATGTGGGTTAATCCTCAAAAGAATCACCATAAAAAGTAGCCAGATCTATAAAGAGACGTGAAATATGTCCTACAAAAAAAGACCGCAAGACTAAATACGTTTGTTACCAGTGCAGCCGTTATCTATGTGTGGAACATGCCGTTTTTGTCTGTGAAAACTGCACAAGATCTCATGATGAATAAGTATTTAAATATTGGTTTTATGATCCAGTATAAGTGTTATTTTGTTTTTATGTTTAGTCTATTAGAAGTAAAAATACTTTTGTTATTTTTATTTTCATATTTTTGACAAAAAGTGATAAATATTTGTCTTAATTGATTAATGTAAGTCCGAATTGTTAATTTTGTTAATTTCATAAATAAACAGCTATAATAAATATATATTTTTAATTTTACCTTTAAATTAGTACAAAATAGAAGTATATATCAGTTTAGTATTCAAGAAAAAAAGTATTAAAAATAATAGTATATTAAATCCACACAATCACTATCTGGGTGTGACACACCCACCTAGCGCTTTTTGTTACATATTCTAACCTTGCGCTCGACGGGTTAAACCCAAGCCTTACTGGTCCACGGAGCTTTCAAAAGCAGTCGCAGAACGGCGTTTAGCCCTAGCTAATTTAAGACGATGCCCTACTCCTAATAATCTAGTGATTCTTAAAACAAAAATTAGTGCTGTTCAAAGACTTATCCGTAAAGCAAAATGCTTATCCTGGCAAACATTTTGCACAACCATAGACGAAACAACTTGTCCTGCTGCTATGTGGTGCAAAATGCGGTGGATTAAAGGACAGAGACCATCCTTCAACTCTAATATAGACCCTGAAAAGGCTAAAGATTTATTAAAGGATCTTACGCCAGATTTTGCTTGTCCTGCTCAACCTCATTTCACTTCAAATAACCCAGAACTTGAAGCTGCAATATCCATGTCTAAATTAGAGAATAGTATTAAGAATACTGATACTAGCCCAGGATTTGATCAAGTGTCCTACTCTATGGTAAAACATCTCCCTACCGTAGGCAAAAATCTATTACTTTTGATATATAATAAGTGTCTCTTTAGGAGTGGAGTTCCAACACTATAGCGAGAGATCACAATAATTCCAATTCCTAAACACAGTAGTACATCTCTGCGCCCCATTTCGCTGATATCGTGCATTTGTAAAATTTTTCATGTTATTTTAAGTAAACGAATTGAATGGTTCTTTGAAAAACAACGCCTTTTTTCTGAAAATACAATTGGGTTTCGTAAAGCACGGTCTAGCTTAGATAACCTCACGCAATTGGTGACAACAATACAACTAGGATTCTCCAAAAACCTGATGACAGCTGCTTATTTTGTAGATATAGAGAACGCCTATAATAATGTTGATATTATCCCGGATAATTTATCCGTTTATTAAACATTATGGACCACTTAGCTGTTGGTTCAAAAATCTGTAGGTACATACCTCTGGTAATTTTTAATGGGAAGACAATTAAGAATAACTTCAACTGGTGATGATACTGTCAGGTCTTGCAGTCGAGGATTGGCACAAGGTGATCCTTTAGCACCTCTTTTGTTTAACATATTTACACTACACATACATAATCAGGTGGGACAAGTCAATATCTCTCAGTACGCTGATGACTTTGTGTTGTACAGATCAAACTGTAATCTAGAATGGGCTCTCGATGAACTGCAATCAGCTTTAGACAAATGCAATGTATTACTAAAGAAATTAGGTTTAACTGTAAGTATCAACAAAACTAAGATCTGTGTTTTTAAAAAGGGCTGCTTTAAAGGATTTTGTGATTTTTCTCTAGAAAATAAGTCAATTGGAGTAGTCAATCATGTAAAGTATTTGGGTTTATGGCTAGACAGTTCACTGAGATGGGGTAAGCACATAACTGAAACTGCAAAGAAAGTATTGAAATTTATCAATTTGCTCAAAATTTTATCTGGCTCAGGGTGGGGCATTCACCAGAAACATTTGAGACGGCTATATATAGCATTAATTCGCAGTAGGGTGGACTACGCGAGTTTCTTATATGATAACAGTTGTCGAACTAATCTTCTTAAATTAGACAGAGTTCAGAATCAGGCTTTACGAGTTATTGGCGGTTTTATTAGGAGCACCCCAATACACGTAATGGAAAATGAACTGTGTATCCCTCCACTTCATATTCGTAGGAAATACTTAGGCTACAAATTTATTTTAAAATCAAAATCATTACAGAATTCTAAAACCATCATATTATTAAACAACCTTTTAGAAACAAAAAATAGTAATTTCTGGCTAAACAAAAAACTTCCATTGTTAATTAATATCTTGCCTCACTTTGACTCGTTATCAATACACTCAAGTATGCAGCTTGAGATGTTTTCTTTAAATACGTGGGTAAGCAATATAAATATATCCCACATGATAATTGATCATATACCCACTATTTCTCTATCTAAACGAGACTATAATACGTTGCAATTAAAAAAATTATGTTTGACTTATATTCAGGAACGTTACACAAATTACCATAAAATATTTACAGATGGTTCAAAAGACTACAAGTCGGGTGGTGCGGCGTTTTTTGATACTTCGCTTATGACATCTATGAAGTTTAAAATTGATTCAGACATTTAGATAATGCATATTGAGTTGATCGCCATAGCGGAAGCTTTGTCATATATTCAATCAGTAAAAAATGATAACTTTGTTATTTTGACTGACTCTAAAAGCACACTGCAACATTTGGCTCCACACACCTCGCATGGGCGAGGTGTACCGATAGCCTACACGATATATGAATCAAATTTAAAACTTCATACGTCAAAAACTGTATACTTCCAGTGGATACCGTCTCACATTAAACTAGATGATAATGATAGGGTGGATACATTGGCCAAAGAGGCGATTGTGGATGGAGTTAATTTCGAGGTCACACCTCTTTATTATGATCACATTAGAGCGGTTAAGGGGTGGTGTTTAAATGATTGGCAGGAGTACTTTGATGAGAGATCAAAGGAAAAAGGAATTTGGTATCGGACTATCCAACCAGAGGTATCCCGAACTCCATGGATTGACTGTACCCTGAATAAACTTACTACGACAGTAGCTTTACGATTTCGATCTGGCCACATTGCAAGCAACAAATTTTCATATTTGATTAAGAAAACCCAATCACCTAATTGTATAGATTGTAATGTTGTCGATGATCTTTACCATGTTGTTGTTAATAAAAGAAAAACTTCGATACATTCATTTTTACGGTCGTGATCCTGCCAGATACAAAATATTTTCTCCGACGTCTTCGAATATTTTTTTAATCAACTATTTTCTTAATTTAAACAAAATAATTGCTTTTTAAAAATATCAAATACATTTAAACTAATGTTTTACCTTGACATATATATTATAATATTCTCCTATAAGTGCAATGTGAGAAAATTACAATCATTTTTATGTTTGAAAAATGCTTGATTTTCATATGTCGAGAGTAGAGCAAGACCTCAACGCTTCGCTTATGAGGCGTGCAATTAATAATGTTTATTGCGGACAGCTGACAAGATTTTATACTTCTCTCTTGGTACATCTCATTCTGAAATGTTAGTTGAGCGTTTTGGCCACGAAGTATAGATACACATACTTCGTGGTTTTGGCCATGTGTTACATGAAGCATTGTTGGTTATAAATAGAGCACTTTTTCTGAAATTTTCTACAGAACAGGTTTTTTTTTGAAAATGTTCAGCGGGTATCCTCCGAATAATAATCCAAGTCGGCGAGACATGAGGTTATGCGAACTTTAACCGCTAACTTGGAAAACGCGTGTCAAATATACAGATCATTTTCATAGATAACCAAATTTCTTATCATGGATTTTTGAAACTTTTTCTCTACAATGCATACATTTTTATTTATAGCGCGTTCCAAAGTTTTCAATATGTTTATTGCTGAATATATAATATATTTAATTATGGTAACCAAATTTGTAGGACATAAAAATGTCTATAAATATCACTTGCAGCTTTTTGCTGTCACATTTGTAGTTTAAGAGCTATAATAGTGTGGTAAAAGTTGCACCTCTTAAATTATTAGTGGCAATGTTGCTCGTAGTACACGAAGAACATTTAATAACGTATAAAATGGCCTAGTGTTATAATCATAATATTAATGACCCTGTGAGCCATTCGTTATCTCACCTTAAGAGTAACGCAAAACTCGTAGGAATATTATAATCGTTATAACTTAGGAAGCCATATATGATTTCCTAAGTTATCAGATTAAAAAGTATATATCACAAGATTTGCAGAAAAATCAATAAACCGCAGGGCAGCTTGTGGCGAACTAAATGTGAATGGCGATACTGTGATCCTGAATGCCCCAGAGAGTCGGTCAGTGCCTCGTATCCAGCTCACCTTAATTGGATAGCTGGAGTAGAAATTCAAGAGTGCACGCGGGATTCTCCATTCTGATATTCTTAAAAGACTATATAGTCAGAGAGTGCTCGCCAGAGTTATATACTCGGGCATGAACCTGTCTTTTCCAAGTTATAATTTCAGGGAAACCACTACGAGTTTCCATTTTAGCGGCCTTACAGTTTATGAGCGACTCGTGATGGTGGAATCCGCGCCACACCATTCGACACCCCTAGCTAGTCACATGTTTATCCACTACAGAAGGAACAAATAATGGAACATTTTTAGATCAACGTTTCGCCATTTACTTAAAGCTGTGGTACATAGCTGACGCGTCTCCAAAAATGTCAATACAATGAAGCCGAGAGCAAGACTGCCTACTTTGTAAGGACAGGTCTTCTGATAGAGTGGTCACGAATGTGATTGTACCTACATGAAAATTATTTCTACTATTTTTGTTGTACGATCAGGGGTAAAGCTACCGCCGTATCTACCGTATCAATTTTACGAAGCCCCCTGACGTGCGTATGCAAAAATTAATAAAAACTTCCCAATTTTTTTTTATTTCAGTATTATTATTTTTATTCAGAATTACACAATAATTGATTTACATACGATGATAAACCACGGAGAGCAGTGTTTATTGACGCGTTTTATTTAATTGTGCATTATTGTGTAAATATATTTAATTTGAATTATTTGTAAAAATTTTAGAAAAGTGACAGATGGATAGTTATGATGAATAAATATTTCTTTTAATTTAATGCTAACATTTTTTTATTCTTTTTTGACAAATCTTTACCCTTCATAAGGGCCCCCAAACAATTTTATACGGGGCCCCACCAAGGCACGCTGCGCCACTGTGTACGACGCACGGTTAATCAGATATTTAATAAAACGTGTTTTCCAAAATAGCGACCGGGTTGAGAGCCCTCAGCGTTCACCCATAGTCCGGGTTAAGCTGTGACAGCCATCTGCAGCTAACAGCTAAAAGACAGACACAAAAAAAAATAGCGGCAGAAGCTCGCGCTGTGCTTCACACTGACTTGGATTTACATTCGGAGGGCATCCTTGAATCTTTTCGAAAAAAAAACCTACTCTGAAAATCCATTATGAACCCGTTTCTTGCTCTGGCTCTTGAATTATGTATACATGTCTGATATTTGCTGCAAAAAAGTTAACCCATTTATGCTAGCATCTCAGTACCAACGCTACCTATTGAGTACCTCTCAATCACTGAGAGTATTCTAAAAATCTTGTATATATCTTGTCTTCAGTTAAAATTATTGATAGTCAGCTTTGTTTAACACGGAAACTCTCGGGTTGTTGCTCATCTCTCTGTGTTATCTAAGCCTAAGTGTTAGCTTATACGAACAGATTACACAAACTAAAGGACTCAAATCAAGGCATAACCATTAAATCTGCAGGGTTTAAATTACTGAAATTTAGCATTTAATATGGTTAATTATTTATAAAACCCGATTACGAAGCGAAAAATGATGTCACAAGCGGGATTCAAACTCGCGCCTATTGGGATTCCGGCCCAATCGTGCTGCCACTACACCACCGTGACTTATTGTAGGACATGCAACAAGCTGGCTTCCAAAAAGGCTATAGCACCATAGACCATATCCTCACGCTTCAGCAGATTATCCAGAAGACCGAGGAGTACAATCAGCCTCTGTGTATAGCGTTTGTGGACTATGAGAAAGCCTTTGATTCAGTCGAAACTTGGGCGGTGCTGCAGTCCCTTCAGCGGTGCCAAATCGACTATCGTTATATCGAAGTGCTGAAGTATTTGTACGGAAACGCCACAATGTCAGTCCGTATCCGGGATAAGAGTACGAAACCGATCCAGTTGCAGAAAGTTGTGAGACAAGGAGATGTCATCTCTCCGAAACTGTTCACCACTGCACTGGAAGATGTCTTCAAGCTCTTAGACTGGACCGGACTCGGTATTAACATTAACGGCGAATACATCACTCATCTTCGATTTGCAGACGATATCGTCGTTATGGCAGAATCCATGGAGGAACTTGGCACTATGCTCAACGATCTCAGCAGAGTATCCCAACTGGTGGGGTTACGAACGAACATGGACAAGACGAAAGTCATGTCAAATGCCCATGTCATTCCTGTACCGGTCCTAGTTGGCAATGCGATTCTCGAAATTGTCGATCATTATGTTTACCTTGGACAAACAGTTCAGTTAGGTAGATCCAATTTCGAAAAAGAGGTCAGCCGACGAATCCAACTCGGCTGGGCAGCGTTCGGGAAACTTAGGAGGATCTTCTCGTCCAACATACCTCAGTGTCTGAACACACAGGTCTACGACCAGTGTGTGTTACCAGTGATGACTTACGGCACGGAAACGTGGTCCCTAAATGTAGGCCTCATAACCAAGCTCAAAGTCGCTCAGCGTGCTATGGAGCGAGCTATGCTCGGGATTTCTCTGCGTGATAGAATCCGTAATACGGAAATCCGCAGAAGAACGGGTGTAACCGACATAGCACGAAGAATTAGCACGCTGAAGTGGCAATGGGCAGGCCACATCGCTCGAAGAAACGACAACCGCTGGGTAAAAAAGGTTCTAGAGTGGTGACCACGTACCGGACGACGCAGTGTGGGACGCCCCCCACTAGGTGGACAGACGACCTGGTGAGAGTTGCTGGGCGCCGATGGATGCAGACGGCACGGGACCGCACTCTGTGGCGTACCATAAGGGAGGTCTACGTCCAGCAGTGGACGATGATGGGCTGAAATGATGATGATAGTGATGATGGTAATGTAAATATTTCTGTAAGCGATTTTCCCTTTATTCATAGTAAATTATAGTGCGAATTAATTCGAACTTTCAATTATGTAGTTTTACCAGAAATTCTCATTCAGGAGCGTAATGAAGCTTAGGGGTTATACTCAAATTGTCTACTAACCCTATCAATACCTTCCCCCGTTTCATCAGCGGTACTATAAGGTAGACATTCGCAGTCGCATAGATAAATAAAGTTGATGTCATCATTCGAGTCGTCTGTGACTTTCAAATTTTCAATATCATTATTATTTTCAATGGTATCTTCAGTCTTATTTACAGTTTTACACAGTTTATCATCATCGCTAATCTGTAGAAAAAAAAATAACATTTAAAATATATAAAATCTTCTAATTATAATTAAGAAATTTTATATATGTATTTATTTTATCGTCATTATTATCATCTCAGCTTGTGTACGTCGTATTGCTGGGCTAGAACCTCCTCCGTAGTGGGAGGGAAATTGACCAACTATACCACGCTCAATTATATTTCGAAGTTTTCTTTTCTTGCATAGAAGTTAATTACATATTATTTAATATAATTTAATTATAATTTTATTAAGTTAAACGATAAGTGCATACAATAATTCCATCTTCATCTCACCTCGTATATGTCCCAATATTGGGTTCGTGCCTCCTCCATAATGGGATCGAAATTGACCTACTATACCACGCTGGTCAGACATGTTGATATATTTATTCATTTATTTATTTAAAAACTTTTGCACAAATTAACAGTACAAGGCGGACTTAATGCCATAGGCATTTTCTACCAGTCGACCTAGGGTGGAGCAGAAATAATGTAAGGTAGGTGCAATGTAAACAGAAAATATTTTAAAAACAATGGAAAAAAAACTAAGGTAATTAATTGTACTTTTAGCGTATGTGCGAATACACAATAAATATATTCACACCTATATATAAATAAATAAGTATAAAACTATAAACATACATACATATATATACACATAACAAAGGTGGAAGAAAAGGTATAGGGTTTTGTTTTGAGTTTTCCTTCTCTTGCCTGCCTTAGTCGTCTCGTACGATCACCCACGAGTAAGATATGGGGTGTTGAATTGTATTCTTACTCCTTCACCACACGGAAACTGGATATTCCATCTTAGTTTTAAAATAACGCTATTACAAATTAGCTACATATTAGGCTATAGTAAACGACGGTGTCTGAACTAGTATAAACTGTGTGATAGACATTAAATCCATTATAACCATTAGTCGAGATTTCCTACTCTAGCAATGATGTCATCTGATTGCGTCCCTTAAACGTCTTTTACTATCACCTATGGGAAGGGAATGCTGGTGGTATTATATTACTCCATCAGCATCACATAGAAAGATATAGTTATATCTTCCTTTAATTTAACTATATTCTTATATTTTTATTTCACGTGGTGACGGAGTAAGAATGACATTCACCATCCTCTTTCTTGCACGCGGGTATCGTAAAAAATGACAAGGGTATATAAGGGGCCGTACATTAATCACGTGAGGTTTGAAAGGGAGGGAAGGGGTTTGACAAAAATCACGAAGTCTTAAACCTTCATAGTCTTAAACCTCACCACGTATCACCAAGGGGGAGGGGGGGGTTAAAAATGCTAAAAAAAAGATCACGTGATTAATGGACGCCCCCTAACAGACATGTCAAAGAAACGGCCAGCGGGCCGCATCCGTTCCCTGGGCCGTATCAATAAGGTCCGCGATCGCATCGATTTTTAACAATCGTATATTATATACTATATAATTTAATAAATAAAATGTTATGATACATAATTTAGTTCTTTTTTTATTTTCAGTCTAGCCCGCCTACGAATTCAAAATTTAATGTTTGGCCCTCTGCAAAATTGAGTTTGACACCTATGGTATATAATGTGCAGATAACATTTATTTGAGAGAGAAAAACTCGAAATAAAGATTTATATAAATTTCATAAACATTTCTTCTTCTTCGTTCGGACGCTCCTAAGCGTCCGACTGCTGAGCTCAAGCCTTCTCTGCAGGGAGAGCGACATTGACCTACTATACCACGCTCATTAAATGTGCTAGTGTATAGGGCTTAAACTTGAGTATTTTCTTCTCTTTCAGTGATTTTATTTGATTGCGTGCTTTAGTTGTCTTTAACGATCACCCACTGGCAAGAAAGAGGGTGGTAAAATGAATATTTGTAGAGTACACGGTTAATATGCATATTTCTATGCTTCTTAAATACTTTATAATGTTAATTCTTAGTAATGCAATTTGCTGTGTGGTAGCTGCTACGAATACTACCAACCCTTACTTTGCTCGTGAATGTCGTAAAAGACGACAAAGAGCCTTGAACCTGAGCTAACTCCATCTGATGCTGTTTGGTCAACAATTACATTCCCAAAGAGGGTTGACGTCTAGCAGGCGGCCGGTCATAAAACTAATGCCAATAACTTTTACAATATGTATTATGAAAGAAGAGTACATATTGTATCGACCCCAAGTAACTGGGATAAGAGTAGGAGAATGATGGTGATCATAGTAATGCAACGCAGCTGAATATTATCCGGAAAACGTATTGATACATTTATAGATTGTTCATTTAATTCAACATAGAAATCTAAGAAGTCACTTACGTCGGATAAACATGATTTATATTGTTCCCAAAACGACGCATTTATCGTGGGAAATATTAATGCACAAAATTCAACAATGTTAAAGTTATTTGTAAATGTAATTAAATTTTCTAAATATTTCATATCTAATTAATAAAAATAAATAAAATATGTTTACAAAGCTTTTGTGACAAGCGAATACATCTAGATTATCTGAAATTTGAAGTATAAATAATCTAATAGGCGAAGATTCCACAACGGAGCGGTATTTGAGCAGAAACACAGATCCGCCGCAGAAAAAGAAAAACAGATAGTTATTTATAGTCAGGATAAGAAGTATAGTTGTCCAGCCTTTATCCTCTTCCAAGTGTTAGTGCTGCGCTTTACGGCTTGTTCCCTAGTATACCTACCTTTTATTGAGCCATAATCCGAGCGCTCGGGAAGTTTACACTTTCACAATGGTCACTACAACATGTGGTAGACGGTCCTCATTTTATTTATCCACAGTATAGCTTGAGGTCATCATCATTCTCATACTCTTATCCCAATTACGTCGGTCGATACAGTATGTACTTTTCTTTCATAGTACATATTGTAAAAGTTATTAGCAATAGTTTTAAGCCAGACGTCAACCCTCATTGGGAATGTAATTGTGGACCAAACGGCATCAGATGGAGTTGGCCCAGGTCGTTATAAGGCTCTTAGTCGTCTTTTACGATCCACGAGCAAAGTAAGGGTTGATAGTATTCGTAGCCGCTACCACACAGCATAGCTTGAGGTATCAGAGGCATAATATATGAATATGAGTGCTCATTACGTAACATATATTATTAATGGATCAGATTAATCAGGAGATCATAAACTTAACTTAATAATGGTTGCTATGATCGGAGTTGAGAGCACAGATAACGTGGTTGACTTTTTGTTGATTAACTGCGTAGTGGTTAATATACTGACCTTCCGTGCCTGTGCCTTGGGTTCGATTCCCACGTAGGACAACACTTTAACATATAATATGTCTGCGTTAGTATTGTATGTTCGTAAAGTCCCTCGGCATACAAGAATTATTTCCTATGTGCAAGGTGGTCTTTAAAAAAAAAGAAAAAAAGTATTTCCTTCGTACATATAATCAGAAGGACGTTAAACATCATATTCGTATTAGTTATGGTCACTGCTCTAATCGTGTAATTCCCATAATGATGATGATTTACCTATTAAAACTTTGAGTATTAACGCAATGTCTATTAAAACAAAAACTAAAATAGTTTTTCAATTATCAACATGTGTACTCAGAAAAGCAAAAATAACCTAAATCACCTTTTCATTTTGCATAATTTTTTGTAAAACATTTTGTTGGCAATAATCCACGCTTACCTCATAATCAATTTTTTTAATACTTTTATAAATACGAGTACATGTAAATATTTAAATAACTTCATACATCGTTTGTGGTGCAAATCTTGTAAATTAAATAATATCGCAAATGGAATAATGAGGTATTTACCACACCGAATGATATGGGTTTGTTTCTCAATACAGGACAGCTATCTATGCCATTTTTTTTTTGCGGTGGGCCATGGACGTCACACCCCGCCAAGTCGGTCCGGGGTGACGGAAGAGGCGGCGTGCAACCCCATTGACCCACCCTGCAAGCACCTCTTCTTCGCCGTGCGAGCGGGCCACCGGTACCCGATTTTTGTCTTCGGTGGCCCACAGCTATCTATGCCATGCGATTCACAAATAGTAAATCTGAATCTGGTAGTATTAGTTCACTATCACACACTACTAGGTCAAGTTATACAAACTAGCTTTGTTTTAATGCATTCATAGTGAGGCAAACGAGGTAACCTCGGCAAGAACTGCATCATAAACGTGCTTCAGCATTGACTCTCAGATAAATATTGATTTGATTGCATAGATGGCGTAGTGGTTAAGATACCTATCTTCCGTGCCAGTGCCGTGGTTTAATTCCTACGAAGGACAATACTTTATACGATCCACAAAGTGTTGTCCTGAGTCTGGGTATAATTTGTCTGTGTTAACGTAGATATAATTAACATATAATTAATTATATGTTTGTAAAGTCTTCCGCAATACAAGGATCATTTCCATTGCGCAGGGTGGTGTATAAAAGGCCACCGAAGACAAAGATCGGGTACCGGTGGCCCGCTCGCACGGCGAAGAGAAGTGTTTGCAGGGTGGGTCCATGGGGTTGCGTGTCGCCTTTTCCGTCGCCCCGGGTCGTTTTGCCGGGGCGCGACCACATCCAAGGTCCCACCTTACGAAGAAAAAGAAAGGGTGGTTTCTAAAAAAATGGCGTAAATTATATATTTTAAAAGAACAACTTAAAAAGAATATTTTACTTGCTGGCTTATAGAAACACTTCCTTTGACTTTTTCAGATAATTCAAGGTAGATTTTGAAATTCATATGCTAAGTCTTCAAGCTTATAGAATGTTTGTATTTATTTTTCTATAGCTTATGCCTTTATTCTCGAAAGGGAATATAAACGCATAAGACACATTTCGCTATAAACTCGAAGTGTCGTGCAATTGGGTGCGTAAGTTTTGCTTGCCAATTATTTTATTTTAAACTATTTATCATTTTGCCACTATTTATGAGTTTGTTCCACGTTCAACTGCGATTTTGAAGAAACAACTCACCACATCCTCTGAGAGCAATCTCTCGTGTAAGAACATGACTTGATGTCAGATAGCCAGAATCATGTCATGATAATGTCTGTATGTTTGTCTGAGGCACAGTAGCTGTCGATCGAATGGACCGATTTCATGCGGTTTTTTTTATGTAAAAGATATTTTCTTTGCGGTAGTCCTTAGCCATGTTTGACAAAAATCGATCCAGCAGTTTGAAAAGCATCTGGCAGTTAGTAAATTTGAATAACGCTTCACCCAGGGCCTATAATCATTAAAATGACAATTATATTAACCTGGTGCTGCAACAAGGATGATCAGTCTGAAAAATATCCGGTAGGTTAGGCAATTTGACTAAACGCTTGACATGTGATGATGTGACAGCGTGATCGTTAGAATGAGAATTATATGGAAATCTTGACAACCACGATGATCTCCATGAATCCAACTCTTCGAAAATTTATAACGGCTACATCATGTTTGGATTCATAAGGTAAGTGTCAACGAGTTCCTGGCATGATATTATCTTGCAATAAGACCATGTTGATCTGAAGTTACCACTAGGATGGTCTGTAGAGAACTCAACTCTTCGAAAACTTACAGAAAACTACAGCAGACAGATCGTGTTTGGATTCACTAGTAGTTAGTTTCATGAGTAGGTTCCTTGCAGATTGCCTGCTCTTATCCCAATTAATTGGGGTCGACGCAATATGTAAGCACTCCTCTTCCACATATTGCATAAGTTATTGGCAATAGTTTTATAATTGGCCGCCTACCCGATATCAACCCTCTTTGGGAATGTAATTGTTGACCAGACGGCATCAGGTGAAATTGTCTCAGGTCGATATAAAGCTCTTAGTCGTCTTTTACGACAACCACTAGCAAAGTAAGGGTTGGTAGTATTCGTAGCCGTTACCACACAGCAATAGGTTCCTTGCAGATCTTGTAATACAGTCACGTTGACGTGAAGCTGCAACAAGAACGGTCTGCAGAGAACTCAATGCGCTTATCTGTACCTAA
This sequence comes from Lymantria monacha, assembly GCA_905163515.2. NCBI lineage: Eukaryota > Metazoa > Arthropoda > Insecta > Lepidoptera > Erebidae > Lymantria > Lymantria monacha. Next base: position 21,382,064 of record LR991099.1, read on the forward strand.
AATAAAGAAAACCAATACTTGTGTTTAAAAGCTGACACGGTCAAGACGGTTCTTAGACTTCTTAGCAACAATTAACGAATAACTCAAATTACTGAAATTTAGCATTTAACATGATTGATTATTTATAAAAACTTGATTACGAGCGAAAAATTATTGTCACATATGGGATTCGAACCCACACCTATTGGAAATCCGTTCCAATCGTGCTAATGAATATCTGTCAGGCGTTTCAAGGTCTTCTTCTTCGCTTTTTGTTAACTGCTGTAGTTATTTTAGATGCATAATATGTGTTTACTTTACTTTTAAACATATCTGTGTAATAACAATTCAAATAGCCATGTATGATGATAGCACTGAGATATTTTGAAGGTTTTTTTTTTTCGGTGGGCTATGGACGTGGTCGCGCCCCGCCAAATTGGTCTGGGGCGACGAAAGAGGCGGCGCGCAACCCCATAGACCCACCCTGCAAGCACCTCTCTTCGCCGTGCGAGCGGGCCACCGGTACCCGATCTTTATCTTCGGTTTACCCTCGCGGGTTTCTCTCATGTCGACGCCCTGACTGCTTCCGCCGTCGGGGCGTCGCCCTCACGCGGTGGCCTCACGTCGGGTGACCGGACAATTCCCCGGTCCGATCACCCGAAGCCTCGGTTAGGGCGGCATCAGGTGCAGATATTCGCGCCTGCGCCGCCCCGACCGCTGACGGCGGCCCGGGTCACGGGAATTTTCCCGAACTCATTCCGCCGCCTCCTTCTGCAAGATGACAGCCTCGCAGAAGGCGGCGACCGCGTCCCAGTTTCTGACGGTGTCGACCATCGCTTTCGCGATAGCTGGCAGCGTCAGGTCGGCACCGATAACAGCGACGAGGTCACGCCGCTGCCCGTCCCAGCTCGGACATACCTCGAGCGTATGTTGCGCTGTGTCCTCGTCACTACTGCAATGGTGGCAGCACTCCCTATACGCGACCGTGTGCAGGTATAAGCCGAAGCAACCGTGCCCCGACAATACCTGCACCAGCCAAAAAGACAGGACTCCATGCCGCCGCTCCATCCACTCCATCAGTACGGGCCGGAGGGCCTCAACGGTAACAACACCATGTCCTAGGCCTCTCCAGCCGCGTATCCCAACGGGCGATGAAGTCTCGGCGGGCGTCCTCGAGCCAGGTGGCTATTTCGTTTGACGATGGGGAGCCACCGTCGTCGCGCACTGAGGTTACCCGCCGGTAGAAGTCTTACGCGAGGCCCATGGAAAAGAAGGGCCTCCGTCTTGTTTAGGGCCGCCCTGTGCCCCAGCGCCTCGATTCGCCTGACCATCTCCTCGGTGCCGAGTATATAAATACCGACCCCTGCGGAACACCGCACGACGTGGGCGTCCGCACAATGTCCCCTGCGGGACTCGCGCAGAGGATACTGCGCCCCTCCAAATAGTCTGCCACCAGCCGCCTCAGGTACAAGGGCACTCCATGGAATCGGAGCGGCTCCCTGATGCAGCTGAATGGCAGACTATTGAATGCGTTGGCGATGTCCAATGACACCGCCAACAGCACTCCTCTGCCGGTGACAGCCTCCACGGCCGTCTGCCTCAGGCGTAGCAGGGCCCCGATGGTCGAACGCCCCCTTCGAAAGCCGAATTGAGCGTCCGACAGATCAGGCCCCACCTTTTCCAGGTGTCGGACGATGCGGGCAGCGAGGACACGCTCCAGCAGCTTACCTACATCGTCCAGAGGCACCATGGGCCTGTAGGCTGACGGCGAATCCGGGGGCCGTCCCGGCTTTGGCAGGAGAACCAACCTCCCCTCCTTCCAGCACTCAGGGAACTGTCCAGACGTCAAACAGGCGTTGTACAGTTGCCTGAGGCGAGGTCCCAGATGCTCGAGGAGCAACGTCAACACCCGTTGATGATGAAGCTTGAAGGTAAGAGACGAAATGCTGGATTGCCTATTAGTAAACCCATTAAGTTTGGATTTTTGTTATTTACCGAGTTGCTTTTTTTAAATGTATGACATAAAAATAACATTAATGTTTTAAATGTTTTAAACCTCCAAAACAAAAGCTTTAAAAATAAAATAATATTTTCTCTCGGCCTATTAATTTCATTAAAAGAACCTACAGAAACTTTTATTAAGTTTCTGTAGGTTCTGTGTCTTCTAAGATAGATTGAGAGAGCCGGAAGCGCAACTGGCTGGGTATGGAGTTTGTATTGGTAGGAGCGTCCTAATTATTGCAAAGGTCCATGGGCGGCAGTAAATTTAGCATCAGGTGTGCTACTTGCTCGTTTGCCATCATTAGCAATATAAAAAAAAAGTTCAAACGTACAATTTGAATTTAGTAGATAATTTCTATTCCTTATACATACATACATACATACATACCATCACGCTATGTCCCTTGCAGGGTAGGCAGAGAGAACAGAGTGCCAGAGAACTCTATCCTTGCATACTTCACTCGCTTCTTCAACATTCATAATTCTCTTCATACACGCTCGCCGGTTTCGGAGACTCTTGACTCCACCTTCCTTCAGTACATGACCGATCTGGTCTAGTTAGGTTAGTCTCGGTCTCCCCCGGTACCTACATCCTTTCACTTTCGCATTGTATATCTTCTTAACCAGACGTTCGTTCGGCATTCTTTCCACATGTCCAAACCATCGGAGCATTCCCTTTCGCATCTTTACACCAATACTCTCTTTCATACCTACTCGCTTTCTTACGTCGTCGTTACGAATGCGATCGATCAGCCTAACTCCACAGATTTTCCGTAGAGATCACATTTCGACCGCATTAATTTTACTTTCATACTCTTTTCTGCATACCAAACTCTTGCTTCCATACAGTAATGTTGGGACAAGCACTGCATTATGTATTGCTACACGTGCCTTCTGGCTGAGGTGGTGGCTACCGAGAAGTTGCCCCAACGCTCCGTTCACTCTATTGCCCGCATTCACTCTTCGCTCTATATCAATGGTGTACCTTCCATCTCAGCTAAATCCACATCCAAGATATACAAATTCATCCACTTGCTCCAGTACATCATTACTGTTCTGGCTTCATCTCTTTCAAAGCCCATTATTTTGGTTTTGCTACATTCACGCGTAGACCCCTTTTCTTACAATCTTCTGTCATTGTGTCGACTAGGGTCTGCAGGTCAATCGCTGACTGTGCCAGCAGGACTGCATCATCTGCATATAGCAGAGCAATGACCACTGAGTCGCCCATCTGGACTCCCACATTCATATCGTTCAACCTTTGGAGACATTTATCTAGATATATGATAAACAGCCTGGCTGACAGAATGCACCCCTGCTTAACGCCGATATTGACGTCAAACCAAGGCGACATTCCATCATCCAGCCGCACACAGGCTCTACAGCCCATGTAACTGGACTGCACAGCCCGTAGCAGTATTTTATACGTATTCCTTATACGTTTGTAGATATAACTGAATAATTATACATCTTCACTTAGCGGTCCCCAGACGCAGGAATGCTTATTATTTTAAATATATGAATCGTTTAAAACTAAAAGGTAAAGAGGAAACAATATCTTTTAAATTTTTGGGACGATGTGTCGGGGTTTATTTATTTTTTTAAAATTTATTTTTATTAGTTTATTATTCAATTTTACTTCATGTCTCTCGCTTTGCATAGGAAAGAAGTGGAATTTTCTAACTTCTGTTTTTCTTTACTAATTACATTTGTTGCGGATCTCAAGACAAATTCATTTCCCGAGATTTCCTCAGGGTTAGACCTTCGCCCGCGTGGGCCACTGAAGAAAAAGACCGCGTTTCCGTGACCCGCTCGCACGGCGTCGAGAGGTATGTTGTAGAGCGGGTCTACGGGGTCGTGCGCCGCTTCTCCTGTCGCCCCGGACGGATTAGCGGGGCGTGACGTACCATAGCACGCTGCCAAAAAAAAAAGAAATATGTTTTAGACCTTGGTGTTATATTTGGACACCGTTATAGACCCTGGCTTATAGGAGTTCCGGAGGTGGGAATGTGTGATGGGATTAATCCCTAAAAAATGCTCTTCACGACACACCGCTTATAAGCAGTTATTTCATAAAAGAATTTATCTACAGAAAACTCGCAAAAAATTGCCTGTATATATACTGAATATTTACCTTCCAACTTCCAAGTATACTCTACTAGAACATAAATTCTCCTAGAACATAATAGCCCCAATATGGACCAAACATAATAGATAACCGACTAATTTATTAACGAACAAACGAAGACACTCTTAAAAGTGTTTTCGTAATAGAACGGCGACTGTAAATTAACAATAGCTTAGACGTTAGTCTAAATTACGGCATCAAATAAATGAGGAAAAACGATATGAAAAAGAGAATCTAAATTTATCTTGGCAAATGCATTCAAGGAATTTCGACTGTCTAGATATAAGTCGAGTTGTGCTAGGCGTAATCATTAAAATTTGTTTTGTACAAATGTTAGAAGTAACCTTTAGGTTTTTGTTTAGTAAACTTTAAATTTACTTATTTAAAATAAATTTTAGTCCCATATACCTAGTAGGGATTAAGTGTGATTATGGTAAACACTAAGTTTCTGGTTATACAATAAAATTTCCTGATTGAAAACACAAAAGCTTCTGAATTGCCTGATCTATGAATCAGATCAGTAGGTATATTCAGGACCAATAACCGTATGCATATCGCTATGCTAGCTCAATGAGACGACAGTCTAGTCTAAAATAATTTAATATATTTTTCACTTTGTTCATATCCGGCCCGACCGAGATCAATCCGCATAACATTAGAATGACTCGAAAGTAAATAAACGTTTTGATCGTGTTCATTTATTTATAGAAAAGACAATAGATATGTTTAATATAAACTTATATTGAATGATATGGAAACGTTAGGAAAGTTCGAGTGTTCTAATTCTCGAATGGACCGAAGCTTATTATAGACGCTAATCTCGTTCAGTCGCACTTTCAGACGTTTTCAATCCGTACTCGACATCACATTGGTGTATTATTAATATAGTTATATTGAAAACTATAGGCACAATGGTAGAGGTTTGCCATTATGATATTAAACAAAATGAAAAATTTGGAAGATATTTGATTGCGAATAAAGATTTAGTTAGTGGTGAATTAATATTTAAAGATACACCTTTTGTACTCGGACCAAAACCAGGTAAGTAGATCTGGCTAAGCACATCATCAACATTGCCTTATCTACTGAGGGGCTAGTGCCGTAACCACCACGTTCAGCAGAAGGGTTAGCGAGCCCAGTAAGGTTATACATTTACCTGGATAAAGGTACTGCCCTACTCTTCTGGTGAGACCCTTAGGCTATTTTTACAAATCCCACGGGGAATTAAGCGGTGGCGATATTTATAACAATTATAAATAAAAACTTATTTAATATTTTTTAATTAATAATTAGGTATTTTATAAAATTACGTAACTTCATCATCATCATCATCATCACAGCCTATAAATGTCCCACTGTTGGGTTCGGGCCTCCCCCGTAATTGGAAGGAAATTAACCTACTATACCGCGCTGGTCAGATGTGTTGGTATAGGGTTTTGTTTCGAGTTTTCCTTCTCTCGCATAGATGTTATATGCGTTTTATATCCCTTAGTCGTAACTTAACTTTACGTAACTTAAATGCTTTTATTTGATAATATCAAATAAATATAAAAAAAAAATCATTTTGCGTTACATAGTTGTTAGAACAATTTTTTTAATTGTTTTAATAGAATAAAAATGTTATTTTAATAATGATAAAAGGCAGAGATAGTCTATCCATAAAGGTGAAGTTTACCAAAAAAGAAAATATATCGAGTTTAAAACCAAATTTATATCAAAAGTTCTTATTCTTTTCTTTATTTTTCATCCCATGTAAGTATATGTCTATCTATGTGTACGTGTTTGGCAAGGAATTTTTACACAATGGTGTAGTGGCGATTAGCAGACATTGGCTGGTCAGCTAAGTTAGGTTAAGGTTTAGTATCGAGTTATACCTCTCATTCTTTTATGTACGGTAGGAAAAGAAGCGTAGTAATTTATATTCTAGAAATGAAAAGAAACTACGGTTGAGAAATGATGATTAGAATTGTAAAATCTTGATGTACTGTAAAATCTGTTTAGTCACACTAGACTAGAATCTTAAATCTCAATCTTGAGAGCTGAACATGAATAAAAATGAAGGCTGATTACGATGGTAGATTATTAGATTAAATAAGTGACCAATGTAAGTGCTACCATTTTTTTTTTCTTTTTGCGGTGGGCTATGGACGTCGCACCCCGCCAAATCGGTCCGGGGTGACGGAAGAGGCGGCGCGCAACCCCATTGACCCACCCCGCAAGCACCTCTTCTTCGCCGTGCGAGCGGGCCACCGGTACCCGATCTTTGTCTTCGGTGGCAATGTAAGTGCTACCATAGGATTTTTACGTAATTAATGAGCTTGCCTTTAATTACACATCAAACGCTAATCCGCCTTCTAAGCATGGCTATTAAGATAATGAACTGTAGGTATTACATGGCGTGTTCTAGAGATAAAAGAATGCCTAATCAAACTCAACAAGATTTTAAAGAATTTACTACCTTTTTTTTTATAAAAACACGATTACGAGCGAAAAATGATTGTCACAAGTGGGATTCGAACCCACACCTATTGGAAATCCGTCCCAATCGTGCTGCCACTTACCTACACCACCGTAAACTATTGTAGGACATTCAATTCTCGCATCGTATTATATTTACGTCTTTAAGGAATTCGAATCCCAGAAGAAGAACAATCCGAGGTTCGATTCCCACTTGTGACAATCATTTTTCGCTCGTAATTGGGTTTTTATAAATAATCAAGCATATTAAATGCTAAATTTCAGTAATTTGAATTTACTACGTTATTTATATTCAGATACTCCACCGCTATGTCTGGGATGTTATTGCCTGATAGAGAACAAGTTATGCTCTCAGTGTGGTTGGCCGGTGTGCAGTGAAGAGTGTGAAAAGTCCTCACATCATAGCCCCGAGTGTGGAGTTTTCTCTGCTGTGAAAGTGCGCTTCCAACCCGTAGACGACTGGACAGCAAGTTCACCGCAATTCGATTGTATTACACCGTTAAGGTAAAGCCATTAAATTAGTTTTATTTCATACATTTAATAATTGATTAAACATCAGAGATGTGACTTATCTAAGATACAAGTATCTGAAATACAGATACAAGATACAAAATATGTATTTCCATCTTGTATCTAAGATACTTTTTAGAAATGTATTTTATATCTTGTGTTGAGATACTTTTTGTTTGGTATCTTAGTATTTTATAAATACTTTTTCTGACAAAATACTTTTAGTAATATGTTAGCAGACATTTATAAAATTATTAGTCCAACATCTCATTGATGTCTCATTTTTTAACAAACTGTGCCTGTGCTAGGTCTTTCATAATTTTTAATGCCTTTCATTTAAAATCCACGAGCAACTCAAAACAAATAATATCACCAATTAGAGGATTCGATCCCGGGATCCCGGTCACATTTTAGTCCCGAAATTTTTGGGATTAAATTTAATGAATCCCGGGATTTTCGGGATTGATACATTTTTTTACAGACTTCTCTGGGTCCGTATAAAACTAGGTGTCACCAAGGTATTCATGGTTGTAGCATATGCTCCCGTAGGATCCTCGGTGGCATCAGACCTAGAGAAGTTTTGGGACAAGTTAGGGAAGTTCTGGATATGGCAGAAACCAGTGAACGCGTGATTGTATGCGGAGATTTGAACGGATGGGTGGGGACCAAGCGTCCCGACTATGAGGACGTACTTGGTCCATTTGGTGATAAGAGAGTGAACGACGCAGTAGGCTCATAGCGGATGTATGCATGGAGAGAAACCTTATTGTGTCAAACACATTTTTCCAACATAAGGACATCCATATGTATACATGGAGAAGGAATGAACAGAAAAGCATAATAGATTTAATTTTGCTAGACAGTCGCCTCCGAAACAAAATATTGGACGCAAGAGCCTACAGGGGCCCCACAGTCGACACGGACCACTATCTCGTTATTGCGAGATTTAGTGGTCTGTTCAGAAAGTGGAAGCACTGGCGAGAGCGTGTCCACTTCGGAGGGCTTGAAAGAATAAAGGTTGAAAGGTTGCAAGAAGAGTGTGTAAGAGAAAAAAATGCAGAGGGTGTCCGAGAACGGCTGATGATGGCAAGCCAGCCGCAATTGGACATTGAAGAATGCTGGAGAGTATTGAAAGAGAGTATGGTAGATACAGCGAAAGAAGTATCTGGAAGTTCAAAGAAGCATAGAAAAACAAATGGTGATGCATGGTGGGATGCGGAAGTGGCAGCTTCCGTAGAGCAAAAGAAGAAAGCGTGGCTGGACTATGTCTCTTCTTTGAATCTGAATGACAGTATGACTGAACAGAAGAAAGAAATATATCGGCAATGTAAGAATGACACCAAGGCCTTAGTGAAAGAGAAACGTGATAGAGCAAGTATGAGTGCAGAAGATAGGCTGACTAAAAACTTCGAGGGTAACACCAAACTCTTTTGGAGGGAGGTGAAGAAGTCTCGGGGTGGTTGGTCAGCCTTCAGAATGAATAAAATAAGGTCTAAAGGTGGAGACATTCTTACACAAACACAAGACGTGTTAAGCCGATGGAGTGAATATTTTGGCGATATGTATGCGGATGCTACGGTTGGCGCCGGTGTTGGATGTGGTTTAGTAGATCAACATTCGACAACGGCATATCATCACGCCATAACCCTTGCAGGGTAGGCAGAGAGAACAGAGTGCCAGAGAACTCTATCTCTGCATACTTCACTCGCTTCCTCAACATTCATAATTCTCTTCATACACGCTCGCCGGTTTCGGAGACTCTTGACTCCACCTTCCTTCAGTACCTGACCGATCTGGTCTAGGTAGGTTAGTCTCGGTCTCCCTCGGTACCTACATCCTTCCACTTTCGCATTGTATATCTTCTTAACCAGACGTTCGTTCGGCATTCTTTCCACATGTCCGAACCATCGGAGCATTCCCTTTCGCATCTTTACACCAATACTCTCTTTCATACCTACTCGCTCTCTTACGTCGTCGTTACGAATGCGGTCGGTCAGCCTAACTCCACAGATTTTTCGAAGAGATCGCATTTGGACCGCATTAATTTTACTTTCATACTCTTTTCTGCATACCCAACTCTCGCTTCCATACAGTAATGTTGGGACAAGCACTGCGTTATGTATTGCTACACGTGCCTTCTGGCTGAGGTGGTGGCTGCCGAGAAGTTGCCCCAACGCTCCGTTCACTCTATTGCCCGCATTCACTCTTCGCTCTATATCAGTGGTGTACCGTCCATCTCGGCTAAATCCACATCCAAGATATACAAATTCATCCACTTGCTCTAGTACATCATTACCTATTGTTACTCTTACATCTGTTCTGGCTTCATCTCTTTCAAAGACCATTATCTTGGTTTTGCTCACATTCACGCGTAGAATGTACATATAATGTATGTATGTACATTCGACAACGGCGTCCTCCGATGGCATCAGTATGGATGAAGTTGAATGGGCGATAAGAAGTTTGAAAAATGGTAAGGCAGTGGGCATTGATATGGTGTCTGCCGAGATGATCAAGCTTGGTGGCTCTTGTGTCTGGGAGGCGTTCCTGTTGCTCCTCAATTTATGTTGGAGCTCGGGAATGGTTCCCAGGGACTGGAATAGCGCAGTCATCGTGCCTTTGTTTAAAAACAAGGGTTCACGTTATGACTGCGCAAATTACAGAGCCATAAGCTTGACCAGTTTGGCAGCAAAAGTGTATGGAAAAATTATTGAAAGGAGAATGAGGATGGTGTCCGATGGTTTACTGTGTGAGACACAAGGAGGTTTCAGGAGTGGAAGGGGATGCATGGATCAAGTGTTCTCTCTGCGCAACATTGTGGAGAAGCATCTGGCTCTAGGTCAGAGGGTTTTCTGCAGTTTTGTGGATCTGGAGAGAGCATTTGACACGGTTGTACGAAAAGAACTTTGGGACATTTTACCGGAGTATGGTATTAGCGGTAAACTGCTACAGGCTGTGCAGTCCAGTTACATGGGCTGTAGAGCCTGTGTGCGGCTGGATGATGGAATGTCGCCTTGGTTTGACGTCAATATCGGCGTTAAGCAGGGGTGCGTTCTGTCAGCCAGGCTGTTTATCATATATCTGGATAAATGTCTCCAAAGGTTGAACGATATGAATGTGGGAGTCCAGATGGGCGACTCAGTGGTCACTGCTCTGCTTTATGCAGATGATGCAGTCCTGCTGGCACAGTCAGCGACTGACCTGCAGGCCCTAGTCGACACAATGACAGAAGATTGTAAGAAAAGGGGTCTACGCGTGAATGTGAAACGCGAGTTTCAAATGCAGTGCTGTTATTGGTCAATTTCATTTTAGGTGACTTTGAAAATAATTATACATAGTTATTTTAGCCGCGTTTGCAACTGACATTATTTTTTTTTAGATTGAATTTATGGCAAATTTTTGTGAGTTAGATTAATAAGCATTGACTTATAACAAATAAAATTGAATAATCTTTCCTTTGGTACAAAAATGTAAAAATGTATCAAAAATCACTTTAGAGGGTTTTGAAACTATACCTCTCATTTCAGCAATTAACACGATTTATTCTGTCAAATTTTTGACAAAAATAAACTTAAATTCATTAAAATAAAATCTTGTTTTTCCTACAAAAGTATTTAGAAGATACCTATCTTGTATCTAGTATTTCAGATACTATTTTCAAAAGTATTTTGTATCTGGTATCTGAAATACTTAATTTAAAAGTATCTTGCATTTTGTATTCCAGATACTTTGTACAGGGTATTTTGTACATCTCTGTTAAACATCAACATTTTTTTTTGGTGCTCTTATTCCAATTACTTGGGGTCGACACAATATGTACCTACTCCTCTTCCATCGTATAGATTGCAAACGATTTTGGCAATAGTTTTATGACCGGCCGCTTTCCTGACATCAACCCTGCTTGAGAATATCAATGTTGACCAAACGGCACCAGGTGGAGATAGCCATAGTCAATATAAAGCTCTTAGTCGTTTTTGACACCATCTGCAAGTAAAGTAAGGGTTGGTAGTATTCGTAGCCGCTACCATACCGCACTTTATTTAAAATTATATATGGTAATGATAAAAGAATATCACCGGTAGGTATGTCACACGGACATACCCGTGGTACGACTGCAGAGAAGCTACATACAATTTGGTGTTCGGGCCGATCTTGATGGAATATGCTGGGGTGACAGCAGGAAATGCTATCCTTCCGACTGGCGCAGGTGTTGTTAAGATATGGTTGCTTCGAAAAGTATCCGAACATGGTTGCGAGTTGTAAACTAACTCCGGACTGTCACCGCTGAGATTTCCACAAATGATGTGAGGCAGGACATGCTCGAGGACGGTACTGTCTGCTAAAACAGCGCCATAATTCAGCGTAATCATTGATGCCGGCATCGACAGTGTCAGAAGCTGGGACGTGGTTGCAGTATTCTGACGCTGAGACCATGCACTTAGCTGCATGGTTTATAATTATGGGTATTTATTAACATTTTTTCCTATAATTTTATACAGAGTACTCTTAGCAAAAGAGAGAGACCCGGAGCGATGGGAACGCGAAGTAGTAATGATGGAAGAACACACGGCGGCGCGCCAGCAAAAACCGACCTGGGGTGCAGACCAGGTTAACATTGCAGACTTCCTCGTCGATCATTGCAATCTGGGAGTCAGATTCGATAAGGAGCTTGTCCAAAAAGTTTGTGGCATACTTGAGGTAATTAGTTTCATTATTATTTGAGCTAAAAACGCTAATGTTTTATAAATTTATAAGTAGTGACAAGTGGCAATGTTGTCCTAGGAGATAAAGCAGAGTTTGAGTTCATCTATAATTTAGTATGACTCCTTTGGCTGTATTGTGTGCTAGCTTTAGCAGTAACTAAAGATAGAATGCAGACTTGTTACCACCCGTAACAAGTCTGCATTCTATACTTAGTTACTGCAGCGCCGGATTAGCCACGTAGCAAGAGTAGCAAATGCTACGGGCCCCGCGAAATGGAGGGCTCCGCACTCCAACCGCGGGAGTGTAACCGTAAAAAAACTTCAATTTAAATAGGAGTGTAAAATATTTTTATCTCACTTTGATGAATATAGAGTATGATTTGCTTAAAAAAGTCAATATTGAAAGTGTTAGCTCTAAATTTGCCCATATTAAATTTAGAAAAGATTATTTGTATCAGTTTTATTTAATTACCTAAAGCAAATCTGGGGCCCCTTGACAGATTTTGCTACAGGCCCCGCGCTGGGTTAATTCGGCTCTGAGTTACTGGACACATATTCATTATAGACTAAAATAATTACCGCAGCCTTGCTTAAAATCTATACATCATCATCATCTCAGGTCTTATAGAATCTGCTACTGGGCTCGTGCTTCCTCCAAAATGGGAAGAAAATTGACCTACTATATCGCTGGTCAGACGCGATGATATATGTAGGGTTTAATTTCGAATTTTTCTACTCTGGGATAGATATTATTTGAAAATTATATTCCTTAGTAGACTTTTACGATACCCACAAGGTAAGTTTCGCTTCGCTATTGGATTATCGACTTCCACTGTTCGAAAAAGTCCTCGTAACTGAGAGGATAATGGCATAAATGTAGCGTAAATCAAATGCTAACATTTGATTTGACAATCACCATTTTTGTTATAAATTGCTGCCCATGCCGGCAATCTCTAGTTTTTACGACACCCATGGGTAGGTAGATAAGGTGGGGTACGATGTCAGAAACCTCCACGCGGTGTACTCTGGGTGCGGACGGCGGTCCCCAGTTCTTCTGTTGTACTGTCGTCCGTAGCGAATATCTGGCGCTTCGCTCCTAGCCTTCTATCCGTAGAAGGTGACCGGACGCGAATCCGCGACGGGCTCAGTCACTCATTCATTTGAGGGCTGGGCAGGCATGTTCCACCGCCACCGTCGTCAAATCGTAAACCTGATTCTTTGCTTGTCTTAGTTTCAGGAACGAGGGTCTTGGCTTAACCGCCCAGACCGCGAGGAAGACAACCTCTATAAAGAATTTCGAATGTACATTCGAATTCGGAAATCACCCATAATCTTAAGTTTTGGCGTGCGGCGAGAAGATGCATGGCAGATGGGTTGTTCTGTTCTTAGCACGCTCCAGCCAGGGTACCGGCTGCCCCCCTGGTTGGTAAATGTAGGCTTGCCCGGGTACAGGGATCTCTGCCCGGGTCGACGTAATAGTATCTCCCATACTCGTGGGTTTAACTATGGATACTCATTTAAATTTTAATAGCTACGTGGATCATAGTGATTCCTACCTCAAGGCCCGGTCATGCCAACGGAAAACTGACCGAAACGACGCCTCGTCCTCGGGACTCGAGGCGTCCGCCGAGGGTCCGGCACAACACGCAGAGGCCCAAACAACATCGAAGCGGAGGTCGCCCAGGAGGAGCCGGGGGAAGACCTCCAGCTTCAAACGGCGTTTGGAGGAGCGGCGAGCGCGCAGAAAGGCTGCCGCCGCGGAAGCGAGGAAGGACGGCGGTAGAGCCGAAACGGAGCCGTCGACGGACGAGGGCGACAGCGATGTCGCAGAGCCGTCCGGAGAAGACGGGGGTGGCGGTTCTACCGCCAAAATGGACGAGGGCGGTGACATTCCCGCAGGGCCGTCCAAGAAGGATAGCAGGCCGGCTGTTGAAGCCCCTGCCAGGTCGTCAGCGCGTCTTGTGGCAAAGAGCCCGGCGCCGACAGCGACAACGCTGACGACCAAGGAGAAGGCCCTCCCCTCGCAGAGGAAGCGCCGCCTGAGTAAGGGTGGCAGCTCGGGTGCCGACTCTGAAGGGAGCGTGGCCAACATGCCGCCACCTAAGGTCGCCTCCCGAAGAGGGCGAGGGGCCACGGGAGAGGAAAGGGCGGCGGCGGTTGCTGCCCGCGCCAACGGCGACCCCCCCGACCTGCGGGCCGAAAATGCCCGCCTTAATGGCGAGATGTCCACCATTCGGACCCGGAACCGGCAGTTGGGGGATATGCTGGCGGGGATGCGGCGGGCAAACCGCCAGTTATTAAAGGACGTGGCCGACCTAAAGGCGCAAATGGCGCTGCTCGCGCCGCCTGCGCCAGTTGCGCCACCGGCCAAGGCCGGCCACTCAGCGGCCGCTGCAGCGCCAAAGCCGCCTCGCGCCGCGGTGCCGATGACGTTGGGCACTGGTGTGACGGTAACACCCGTGCCCATGGCGAGAAAGACGCCAGCCGCTGCGAAGCGCGCATCGCTGGCTGGCGCTGGCCCAGCCGCCGCGGCGAAACTGGTCCCCGTGGTGAGGATGACGCCTCTCGCTGCGGACCGCATGCCGCCGGCTAGCGTCCCTGCGGCGCCAAAGCCGCAAGACGCTGCGGAACGGGCCCCCGAAGAGGCCCAGCCGACCCCGATACTTGCGGTGGGAGGCCTACCGGACGAGGCCCTGCGTCAAATCATCGACGCAGTCGGAAAACTCGTCGATGCGCGCATGGCCGTTCTGGAGGCAAGGTTGCCTCCAGAACCACGTGTCCGGCCGCCTCTCGCCGCGGACAAGCGGCCGCATGTGGCATCAGCCCCCGCCCCGCTGCCTTGTCAGGGTGGCCGCGTGGGGGGCAGCTACGCCACGGCCGCGGCGGCGCCCAAGCCCAAGGGGCCCGCGCCAAAGCCAAGGAAGAGGACGGTACCGGCTCCTGCCGGACCGCAGTCATCGTCGGCAACAACACCGCCGGCGACGACCAGCGCGTCAACGACTGCGCCTTCCGCGCCTGTCGCGCCTGCTGCGCCTGAGGGTTGGCAGGTGGCCGAGCGCGACCGGAAGAGTCGCGGTCAGAGGAGGAGAGCGGAGGCCAAGCGCGCCGCTGAGGTCCCCGCTCCCGCTCCACAGGCAGGAGCCGGTAAGAAGAAGAGGCCGCGCAAGGGGCTCAAGTCGCCGAAGACAGCCGCAGTGGTGATCACTGTGCTGCCTGAGGCGGCTGAGAAGGGCCTCAGCTACGAGGCCGTCTTGAGGAAGGCCCGGCGGGAGCTAGACGTCTCCGATATTGGAGGCGTCGAAGCCAGGACCCGCAAGGGCCGGACAGGGGCTCGAATCCTCGAGTTCCCCGGGGCCGAGGGCTCCAAGACGGCCGACAGCGTAGCTGACAAGCTGCGAGGTTTGTTTGCCGAGGAGGGTGGCATCAGGATCGCCAGGCCCGTCAAGTGCGCCGAAATGCGCATCGCGGGTCTGGACGACTCCGTGACGGTGGAAGACATCCGGGAGGCTATTGCCTCGAGAACCGGGTGTCCCATAGACACCGTCCGGGTTGGTGTCATCCGCCCCGGTCCGGGCGGCGTAGGTGCCGCCTGGGCGCAGTGCCCGGTGGAGTCGGTCAGGCAACTGGCCGGCTCAGGCAGGCTCCTCGTGGGCTGGAGCTCGGCGCGGGTGACCGTGCTTGAGCACCGGCCTGCGAGGTGCTATAAGTGCATGGCGGTCGGACATACTCAACCGACGTGCACTAATTGCTTCGACTGCGGCGAACTGTGTTTCCGCTGCGGTCAAACCGGGCACGTGGCGGCATCTTGCGCCGCCCCGCCCCACTGCCCCGCGTGTGCGGCGGGCAATAAGCCCGCCAAGCACCGCATGGGCTCTGGGGCGTGCAAACCTCCAGCTTCGGCCCCAAAGGGGCGGGGCGGCCCTCCGACCACGGCCGCTCCCGCTCCTAGCGCGGTCCGATCGCCCGCCGGCGAGGGGGAGGTCATGGATACAGCCCGTTAATGGCTACACCATCCATGCACCACCTCTTGCAAGCCAACACCAACCACTCCGCCGGTGCGCAGGACTTACTCCTGCAATCCATGGCGGAGTGGTCGATTGGTGCAGCCGTAGTCGCGGAACCGTACTGCGTGCCTGATCGCCCCAATTGGGTGGTCAGCCGAAACGGTACTGCGGCAATCGTCGTCTCTACGCAGCGGCACTTCCCGTCCTTGTCTCTTTTGGATAGGGGCGAGGAATTTGTCGCGGCGGAGTGGGGAGGGGTCACGCTCTACAGCGTATACCTCTCCCCTACCAGGAGAATGGACGATTTCAGGGCCTCCCTCACCAACTTGGAGGCCTCGATACGGCGACTGGCACCGGGCCTCGTCCTGGTTCTGGGGGACTTCAACGCCAAATCCACGGCGTGGGGGTCCCCTATGGCGGACGACCGCGGGCGGGCGGTCATCGAGTGGGCGGCTTCACTGGGCCTCTGTGTTCTTAACAGGGGCTCAGTGAACACGTGTGTGCGGCAGCAGGGCGGGTCGATAGTGGACTTGTCGTTCGCTAGCCCCGCTGTCGCACCACGGGTGAGGAACTGGAGTGTCCTGGAGGAGGCGGAGACCCTATCGGACCACCGGTACATCCGGATGGAGGTCTCCCCTCTCCGGGACCCCGGTAGGGGTCACAGGGCGGACGGAGCTCCCGCGTTTCCGCGGTGGGCTGTGGGTCGTCTTGACAGGGACCTACTGGCGGAGGCGGCCATCGTTCACACGTGGCTGTCCTCACCGCCCCCAGCGGACGGGGTGGACGCCGAGGCTGTCCGCATCCGCAGTGCGTTAACGCAGATCTGCGATGCGGCCATGCCCAGAGTGCGGCGGCGTCTACCTCCGAGGCAGGGGGTCTACTGGTGGTCCCCAAGATTGGCGGACCTTCGTGCGGCATGTATCAGAGCCCGAAGGTCCTACACCCGCAGCCGGCGGCGTCACCGCGACGCTGAGCGGGAGGGCCAGCTGTACGAGGCGTACCGCGATGCGCGGACGGCCTTTCGGCTGGCCATCCGAGCCGCCAAGGGTGCGAGTTGGCAGGAGATGCTGGACGGTCTCGACCGTGACCTCTGGGGTCGCCCGTATCGCGCGTCGCTGAATAAGCTTCGCGCGCAGGGCCCCCCCCTCACCGAGACCCTCCAGCCCGACTTCCTCTGTAGGGTGGTCGAGGAGCTGTTTCCACGGCAGTCGGAACACACGCCCCCGGTCATGGCCTCGCCAGAACAAGACCGGGAGGCTGACGACGAGAGTGTTCCGCCCGTGACGGAGACGGAAGTGGGAGCAGCTGTGGCGCGGATTCGTTCCGCGACCACGGCCCCCGGCCCGGACGGAATACCAGTCCGGGTGCTGACGTCGCTCCTCGAGCACCTCGAGCCTCGCCTCAGGCAGCTGTACAACGCCTGTTTGGCGTCTGGACGGTTCCCTGAGTGCTGGAAGGAGGGGAGGTTGGTTCTCCTGCCAAAGCCGGGACGGCCCCCGGATTCGCCGTCGGCCTACAGGCCCATCGTGCTCCTCGACGATGTGGGTAAGCTGCTGGAGCGCATCCTCGCTGCCCGCATCGTCCAGCACCTGGAGGAGGTGGGACCCGATCTGTCGGACGCTCAATTCGGTTTTAGAAGGGGGCGTTCGACCATCGGGGCCCTGCTACGACTGAGGCAGACGGCCGCGGAGGCTGTCACCGGCGGGGGAGTGCTGTTGGCGGTGTCGCTGGACATCGCCAACGCATTCAATAGTCTGCCATTCAGCTGCATCAGGGAGGCGCTCCGATTTCATGGGGTGCCCTTGTACCTGAGGCGGCTGGTGGCGGACTATTTGGAGGGGCGCAGTGTCCTCTGCGCGAGTCCCGCAGGGGACATTGTGCGGACGTCCATGTCGTGCGGCGTTCCACAGGGGTCGGTTCTGGGGCCGACTCTGTGGGACATCGGGTACGACTGGGCGTTGAGAGGGAGTCTCCCCCCCGGGCTGAGCGTGATATGCTACGCTGACGATACGCTCGTCACAGCCCGGGGCAGGACACTCGAAGAGGCGGCGAGCCTGGCCACTCTCGGCACCGAGGAGATGGTCGGGCGAATCGAGGCGCTGGGGCTCAGGGTGGCCCTAAATAAGACGGAGGCCCTATTGTTCCATGGGCCACGCGTAAGGCCGCCAATCGGCGTCTCGCTAGTCGTCAACTCCGTCCACATCAGCATCCAGGCCCATATGAAGTACTTGGGTCTGGTGCTCGACGGGCGATGGTGGTTCCGGGAGCATTTTCGCCGAATTGCTCCCCGGCTGGTCGGCGCGGCGTCCGCCCTTTCGCGGCTCATGCCGAACGTGGGCGGACCCAGCTTCGAGGGCTGACGGCTGTATGCGGGGGTGATCCGTTCTATGGCCATGTACGGCGCACCCGTGTGGGCGAGGGCTCTGAACGTCCAGCTCAGGGCTGTTCTGTGGAGACCCCAGAGAGTCATGGCGGTCAGAGCCATTCGCGGGTACCGCACGGTATCGACCGAGGCGGCATGCCTACTGGCCGGGACACCCCCGTGGGACCTAGAGGCGGAGATGCTCTCCGACCTCTACCGGCGGGTGACCTCACTGCGCGACGAAGGTGGCTCCCCATCGCTGAGCGAGATAGCCACCTGGCGCGAGGACGCCCGCCGAGACGTCATCGCCCGTTGGGCTACGCGGCTGGAGAGGCCTAGACACGGTGTCGTCACCGTCGAGGCTCTCCGGCCCGTATTGATGGAGTGGATGGAGCGGCGGCACGGAGTCCTCTCCTTTCGACTGGTGCAGGTGTTGTCGGGGCACGGATGCTTCGGCTTTTACCTGCACACGGTCGCGTGTAGGGAGTGGACTTCGTTCTGCCACCATTGCAGCAGTGACGAGGACACGGCGCAACACACGCTGGAGGCGTGTCCGGGCTTTGACCGGCAGCGCCGTGACCTCGTCGCTGTTATCGGTGCCGACCTGACGCTGCCGGCTGTCGCGAGAGCGATGGTCGACAGCGTCAGGAACTGGGACGCGGTCGCCGCCTTCTGCGAGGCTGTCATCTCGCAGAAGGAGGCGGCGGAACGAGTCCGGGAGGAATCCCGCGACCCGGGCCGCCGTCAGCGGCCGGGGCGGCGCAGGCGCGAATACCTGCGCCTGATGCCGCCCTAACCGAGGCTTCGGGTGATCGGACCGGGAAATTGTCCGGTCACCCGACGTGAGGCCACTGCGTGAGGGCGACGCCCCGACGGCGAAATCTGTCGGGGCGTCGACGAGAGGAACCCGCGAGGGTAAACCGCCGGGCGGGCCACCGAAGTTAAAATCGAGTACCGGTGGTCCGCTCGCACGGCGAAGAGAGAAGGTTTTACGGTGGGTCTATGGAGTCACGCGCTGCCTTTTCCGTCACCCCGGACCGATTCGGCGGGGCGAGACGCACCCATAGCCCGCCAATAAAAAAAAAAAAAAAGGCAACGACTATTATAACGGCAACTCAACTTGACTGACTGACGAACGGCATTCTTAGAATGGACGAGTGACAACCATAGCCCACCAATAAAAAAATAAAAAAAAAAAAAATAAAAAAAAAAAAAGGGTAGGTAGATAAGGTGTGATGACACATTGTATTCTTTAACCCTCAATATACGATACACGACACGAAAAAATATGTATATTTTTGTCAAATCTATCGCACTGATTTCTTAACATTAAAATTGCCAGTCACTCGCCCTGGCACATCATGTCAGTACGACAAAGACTACTTTACCATTTTGTCTAGTCGAGACTTTTGCGCCTCATTGTGCACATGCTTTAAGTGACAACGTGGTTGACCTTGTTGGTTTTAACTTTTAAGTGACAACTTCGCCTTAAGCCGAATTTACATTACGGAATTAGTGGCATAAAATTAGTTTCACGACACTAGTTTCACAAATAATTTCACGTGTAAACATCAAGTTTCGCAGTGCATGCATTAATTTCATAACACTAATTAGTTTCGCGTTCCGCGCGATTTTTTAGTAAAACTAATGTCATGCAACCATGGAAGTAATAAGTACTCTTACAACAGGAATGAGCTCTATATGTGCATCTTGCAGCAAAAATAAAGAAAATAAAACCTTATGCTAAGGTAGTAAGAGTCTTGTTGCGCGCAAAATAAAAATGAAGCCGAGTGAGAGGGCAACCAGTGTACCCTGTGTCCCGTTCTAACAGTGGACTTAGAATTGCCAGAGTTAAGTTGATTTCAATCCTTTCCTTATTGGTAGAAAAATATGCGATTGATGTAATGTAATGAAGTAAAAACATTTACTTCTAAATTGTTTTTAAATATAAATAATAATTTATTACCGACATATTAAAGCAATATTATTTGTTGGTAAGTGCAAAACCTTATTAACGCAAACATTTTGCGATTGGGGTATAGGTTTTCTTTTATATGTATGAAATACGGACACCTGACCTGACAACCCCACATGAAATCGTAAATAATAATAATAACATAATTTATTAGTGAAGAATTACGGTGACCCGTGAGTGAAGAATTACGCATGACTATTCAATCCTAGTTCAAGAACAAATAACTTAAATACCTATGTATTTTTTATTTTTTTATGAAAATAACTTTGTTTAGATTTCAAATTTCCTAAAGATCTTAATGTCCCTAACATTAAGTTCTTTAGAAAATTTAGGAACAAAAAGAAAGCTATTGTGGAAGAATGTAATAAAGATCAGTCGACATGATCGACATCAATAGATGATTTGTTAGATCTCGTAGATAACGCTTGTGTTTCAGATTTTAAACTGAACATTATTTTTTATATTGCTGGATATATCGTGAATGGGATGATTCACAAAATTTCTTGTTCAAATTGTGTGGTGTTATTGGATCACAACACCATAGAACACTGTTTATTACATTATTAAATCAATCGTTAAAAAACGTAAACAAAAATAAAATTATCATGTAGGTATGTCGTCCGAGAATTTTATAGCAAACTACATACCTACATCGTTAGAATCAGCACATCCTCCTCAATCTATATTTGAAGATCCACATGATATTCTATTGATGAAGGCGTTAGCGAATTCATATCTCAATTTACGTTTAACTCAATGCAAAATTAGAATCAATGAAACATATAAGGAAGCTAGCTTATATTAGCTGGGTTTGCGGCAGAAACTTCACAAGACTGTCTTATTTAGCAATGTCTGATTTAGAATTAAACTTAAATGTTAACTGTTTTTTCTTAATTAAATATACCACACACCACCTTATCGTAATTTTATCTCAGTCCAGCTGCATGTCGTGTCCCACAAGGACCAGTAGATATGTACCTACCTATATGACGCGAGTGTGAAAAGCAAGCAAAAACAGGAAATGTATAGTGCCACAAAGGGCAAGTTTATAATTAGCATCTTCGATTAAAATCCATCTGAAGCAATGATCTGCTGACGTCAGATCACAAATATTTTTTATAATTATTGTCCTTAAATCATATTTCAATATGGTCACCATCGCCAGAGAGGGATAAAAGGTACAGGTCTGAGCTCTCGCTCGGCTTCAATTTTGCGACAACAGCTCATTCCTGTTGTAAAGAGTACTTATTACTTCCATGCATGCAACTAATTTCACCGTGTAAACTTGACGTGAAATAGGGGTGTCCACTTTGAAAAAACATCGATGTTTTTTTCGATTCGATAAATCGAAACTGTACATCGATGTCTTTCGATGCATCGGATCATATCGGGTACATCGATGTTTTTAAACATCGAGTACTTTTTCTAAAGTCATATCAAGTGTGACTTCTAAAAAAAAAAAAAACAAAGGTCTTTTTTGTGGCATTTACTGGTTATCATCGTTTCGATGTTTTATGAAAAAACATCGATACATCGAGTATTTCGATAGCTCTTCAAAACATCGGATCGATTCGATGTATCGCATTGTAAACATCGATGTTTTCGATGCATAGATGTATATCGAATATCCCTAACGTGAAATTAGTGTCGCGAAAGCGTCTGCGTTAGTCATGTGCAAATCATGTCCTGGAGCGGATCGGACATGGAACGATTCCTTTTTCTGTCGGAACTATATCCAGGAAACATTTTCGCGGACCTATTTAGTTCCGTTGACCGATAGTACATGAGTCCTATCCTATCGGTTCTAATGACATGATTATGCAATCCAATCCAACGTAACATGTGCGGACATAATTTTAATCGGCTCCAGCCATTCAAGATCCATATTTCTTAGTTTATAACTCCTTCAAATTTAGTATTTTGAAGGAGCTATAAACTACGAAATACAAGTTATTTTTAGGTACCGTTTATTTGTCAGTAATTGTCGGAATATCAGTTGATTTACCCTCATACTTGACATGACAGGGTTAGGACCATAGATCAATATACCTTTAGTTAGGACTGACAACCAAGATATATAGACGACGACGACGATATATAGAAGAATATTTAGGCGCATGCATGACGCACACTTTATTACTCGGTCGTCGGAACGATTCGGTCGTCGGAACGACTCGGTCGTCGGAATGACTCGGACCTATGGAACTAGCTCAGCCGTGTGGTTGGATTGGAACTAGATCGTTCCGGCAAAAGACATAGTTCTCGGAACTATTACGCTCCGGAACTGCTCATCTCTAGTCTGCGTGGAGTGGACGTATGTTTTTTTAGGTTATACGCGTCAAAAATGGCGCACCAACGTTGGCCGGCCGATAAAAACATACAATTCATAAATGAATGTCAATATAGCCAATCTTTTTTTAATTTTATATATTATCATCTGTACGACAACGCTTTGCACTGCTAAACAAAGCTTCGATGGCGACGGAGCCATGATAACAGCAATACTGTTCATTTCACGACATTAATACTTTAACGGAACAAGTTTCACGAGTACTGCAACCAGTTTCATGAAAGTAATTTTATCATGCATGCCACTAATTTCGTAATGTAAATTCGGCTTTAAGTAATAATACACACATACACACTTTTTTCAGTTGTCGCTTACACTATGAACTATAGGCTTGATAGAATTCAATATAGGTACGTACTCTCTTTCACCTCTACTTGTAAGACGCTCAAAGCAATAATTATAACAATTCTAAATTCACAGGTGAATTCTGTGGAGGTACCATCAAGAGGGGGTTATAGTGTACGAGCTTTATATCCCCGATTAGCCATCGCGGCACACAGCTGTGTACCTAATATCGTACACAGCGTCATGCAAAATAATTACCAGTAAGCAAATTAATTATACAGACTAACTGTATTTTATTTTTGCAGCCCTTAAAGTTTGCACTGTTAGGCGCTCAGAGAGAAAAGGCATGTTACTCACGGAGACGAAAAGCCGGTGCCAAATTGTATTTTTACTACATCCATATATGGTTAAGGATAACTAAGCCTTTAACTATCTAGTCAAAGGTTATGTTTAAATCTTATAACTAACCTGTCTCCAGTAAGTATTGAAAATAAACACTGATGGATGGTAAACAATTCTCTTGCGTAGGAATCGAACACAGCACGAGAGATCGGTACTTAGCTAACTGCGTTATCTAGACAGTCTAACCTAAATTAAATTCACTAAAAAATATATTCAAGGTGAACAACAACTTTTATTTAAAAAAAAACATATATTATTCTTTCTTTATTTCAGGGTACACGTAAGAGCAGCAATTCCGATAAAAACTGAAGACACTCTGTACTTATGTTACACTTACGCGCTATCATCCACATTGCTACGTAGAGACTTCTTAATAGAATCAAAATTCTTCCACTGCGATTGTCCACGCTGTGCAGATCCTACTGAACTTGGCACGCATCTCAGTACTATTAAATGCAATAAATGCGACAATGGTGTAATATTGTCCACCAATCCGCTGGGTATGTACTAACATAATACATAATTACAGTATGTATATGTATTCTTGACTGAATCTCCCTAATACTATAAATGAGGGAAAACTGATTGACTTGACTGCACAGATGGCGTAGTGGTTAAGATACCGACCTTCCGTGCCAGTTCCATGAGTTCGATTCCCATGCAGGACATTACTTTGTGCGATCCACGATGTGTTCTGAGTCCGGGTGTAATTTGTCTGAGTTAATTGCATGTTTGTAAAGTGCCCCGCAATACAAGGTTTATTTCCTTAGTGCAGGGTGGTGGCTCTTTAAAAAAAAAATACTAGCTACTGCATAGACACTGATTCATATATTCTCTTTTTATTGCTTTTAAACGAGCAAGCTGCACATCTGACGGTAAGTGTCACTGCCCCCCATGGACCTTTGCAATACCAGAGGCGATTTTCTGTGAGATTGATACCTCGGAGGGGTCGGCCAAAACTGTCAACAGTGTATTAGTCGTTTCAACTGAAGTTAAAATATGTTCAGCAATTTCGAAGATCCGGTTAGTAGATTTTGCAGAACTTCAGATCCCAGCAATATTAATTTAAAAAAAGTGGGGATATTTACTTGCGATAAAATTGATGGCCTATACTTTAGGTTTAGACCTCTATCAATACATCGGTAAAAACTGCTTTCAATTCCATGTAATAGTTTATGGATGATACGTGTCCAAACATCTAAAAATTGTTATTTTAGATTTTGTTATTTTAATATAGACCTCGTGTCTTTAATGATGACCAGCGATGATGCATGGCACTGATTTGTAGTCCTTAAATGTCGGTCTCATAAAAAGGCTCAAAGTTGCTCACCGTGCTACCGGTAACAAACAACTGTAAGCCGGGGCGTCGTCCTCATGTGGTCGACTTCTATACCTACGGATAGCGGACAATCAGAGTCTATCCACCCGGGACCTCAGCTAGGGCGCCATCGGACCTAGATTCTTAAGGTAACGCCCATTAATCACGTGATCTTTTTTTTTGCATTTTTAACCGCCTTCCCCCATGGTGATACGTGGTGAGGTTTAAGACTATGACCCCTCCTCCCCTACCAACATCACGTGATTTTTTAGTATCTATAAAGAAGTAGCCCACAGCTCATTATATTCTCGGTTTTTGGCTTTTTTATAGTCCGCAACAGGGTCTTTATACAGATCACCTACTTTAAACTTCGTTGCCTGGCAACGGCAAGTCAAAGTCACACTACACGCCGTTTATTCAGTTTAGAAATCGCAGCGTTTAACGAAAAAATAAATACACTGACATCTTACTATTACCCCCCTCTCCCTTCTGATATTTCGTGATTTTTGTCAACCCCCTTCCCCTCCTTTGAAATCTCACGTGATTAATGGACGGCCCCTAAGATTTTTGCTAGTATACAGAGTGGAAGAACCGCTCCCGAAAACAAAGACAAAAAAAATCGGTTCATATGAAAAAAAATTTTTTACAACAAATTTTAAATTTTTCTATACTCTATCACATTAGGACAGTGTCGTGTAACGATAATTCCATACGTAACTTTACTCAGATGAGAAAAAACGCAATGTATTCAAAACTCAAAACCATATATTTCATAGTACAACGACCGTGACCCATTTTATTCCTACATGGCCGCGGTGCACGTATAAGTAAGTGACCGCAACGACCGACAGTTACGTATTTTTTATGGAATTATCGTTGAGGGTAGACCGCTGGATGGGCCACTGAAGAAAAGAATGCGTACCAGTGACCCACCCGCACGGCGTCGAGAGGTATGTAATATGTTGTAGGGCGGGAATGGCATGTAGCTCCGTAACCGTTAATAAGTGCCAACAATGGCGTGACCCAATATTCTAATTTTAGTAATATTCTAACAATAAGCTTCTAAGATTTTTATAAATTGAAATGTGATCTTTATATCAAATTAAATAACACTTTTAGATAATTTTTACTACATCTAAAACTTTTTAATTACGGTTAGGTGCCTACCTATATAAGAATAAGCCTACGTATTAAGCAATTCTTGTTCTTACGACAATAATGTATAAACACAGCCATAATTGGAACAAGACAACTAAAGCTCAAGTGATTCCAGTTTAAGAATGAACTTTCTTTATTTTCAGACAATGAAGCGTTATGGTCGTGTAATGAGAAAAACTGTGGATTCAAAACATCTTCAGCTGCTATGCGCAAAATGTTAGCTGTGGTGCAAGCAGAGATTGAGCAGCTCGACATGCTTGAACCTGGCCCAACTGCCATTGAACAGAGAGAAGCAACTCTAAACAAGGTGACTTATGAACAAATACTTTTTAGGAATATAATCTGAACGCACCTTTATAAGCGTTAAAGCGACGGATGAGAGACGACATATAGCGGAGATGCGAACGTTGAGATGGATGTATAATGTGACGAGAATAGATAAAATAAGAAGTGAACATATAAGAAGAAGTTTGAAAGTTGCGCCAGTGACGGCAAAGTTAAGGTCTGAAAGGTTGACATGGTATGGACATCTGATGAGACGGGATGAAAGTAATGTTCTGAGGAAATTTTTAAATATGTAAGTTGAAGGCTTTACGGGTAAAGGAAGACCAAAGAAAAGATGGATGGACTGCGTGAAATATGACATGGACAGACAAGGAGTGACCACAGAGATGACGTCTGCTAGGGTTGTATGGAAGGAGAAGACATATTGCGTTGACCCCAAATAAATTGGGATAAGAGCAAGTTGATGAATCTGAACGCACCTTCATAGTAATAACAAAGTATTTCGAGAATGATTTCTGATTTATGTAACGCATACGAAATGACGTGACTCAATTTAAAATTTTGAGTAACTGAGTTAAGTATGTATATAGAATAACTTAAAACAAATCTTCCATCACCTGACGATTACAGGAATGGTGATATTCGACTGCACAGATGGCGGCAATTTGACTGTCCCACAATAGTTCACGGTGGTGTAAGTGGCAGCACGATTGGGCCAGACTCCCAATAGGTGCGGGTTCGAACCCCGCTTGTGACATCATTTTTCGCTTCGTAATCGGGTTTTTTATAAATAATTAAGCATATTAAATGCAAAATTTCAGTAATTTGAATAACAAGGTTGTGTCATCGTTTAATACAATTCTAACTGCAAAGTTTGAAGTATTAAGCCTACACAATGTGTAAACATTGTCGGGTAGATGGCGCGCGTCACCTTCAAGACGTAAATATGATATGAAGCTAAATTTGACTGTCCTACAATAGTTCACGGTGGTGTAAGTGGCAGCACGATTGGGCCGGACTCCCAATAGGTGCGGGTTCGAACCCCGCTTGTGACATCATTTTTCGCTTCGTAATCGGGTTTTTATAAATAAATAATCATATTAAATGCTAAATTTCAGTCATTTGTATGCGTTAATTACATGTTAGTAAAGTCCCCCCAATACAAGGTTTATTTACTTACTTTTCGATTGGAAAATAACATATTTGCATCTCTACTTGCGTGTCCTGAAAATGTTGATTTTGAACTCAAGTAAAAGTAAACAAAGTCTAATTAGCAAAACAAAATAATAAAGCTACGTTATTCAGTTTTTTTTAAAGATAGGACATAGAATATCCTGTCACATTATCAAACACATTTTTCTTGATTGCCAAAAATTAAAAATATTGAATTAAGTAATGT
The DNA here is from genome assembly GCA_905163515.2 of Lymantria monacha. Lineage (NCBI taxonomy): Eukaryota > Metazoa > Arthropoda > Insecta > Lepidoptera > Erebidae > Lymantria > Lymantria monacha. The sequence continues at coordinate 21,409,401 of LR991099.1, forward strand.
TCATTCTCAAAATGCGATATATGAGAACACAAGTGAAACAAAACTGTTTTATCTTCTCGGATTGAGAACTTCCTCCTTTTTTTGAAGCCGGTTATTTTGTTTCCAGTACAAGTCAGTATTCCATCCACGGCATTCATTACTTCTGTCATTGAAGCACACGCTGGCGCAATTATATGGACGCGTAGAAGGATATAACATCGACGATTTACCCAACTTGATGTTGGAGAGGAAAGCAGAATTCTGTCGTTTAGTATTAAAGACATTAGACGTCATTACACCTGGAGATACTCGAATGAGAGGTAACTTTAATACATCCATGCATCAATCAACCAATCGTTGTCCACTGCTGTACTCGGCTTCTCCCAGAAGAGATAATTTCATAATCACTACGTTTGTCGGGGATCTTGGCGCAACTGATGTATTAAGTTAGATGTTTAAGTCCAGACGAATAATTCTAGCGATCTTTCTAGTAATTCATCAGCCACTTTTTACGCCTTTACAAGAAAGTGTGATGGTGATCAAATATATTCTTAACATTTCACCAAACGGTAACTTTTATGGTTAAAAAGTATCAATTCCATTATGCAGTTATCCAGATATTATACTTTTTTCTGCGGGATATGGTCAGATGATTCGTATAAATTATTTTTAAGTTATTTTATTAATTTTAGGTACTTTTCGTGTGGTGATGAAGTGAGAATACAGTTCACCATCTCCTTTCTTGACTGTGGGTGTCGAAAAGACGACTAAGGGAAACTTGTAATAAAATTGAGGCGTATATAAGTTGACATGAACTCTTTGGTACAAAAAATCAAACTAGCTGTTTGTTTATTCTAGGAATGATGTTGTATGAACTGCATGCACCACTTATGTTCCTGGCAAGAAATGAGTTTAGTCTTGGTCTCATCTCCAACGAGAAGTTAAAAGAAAAACTCAAAGAACCTATTCAATGTTTAGCTGATGCAGCACGAATATTGACTCGAGAGGACCTCCAAAGCCCTGAAGGAATTACCGGTCAAATTGCACAGCAGTGTATGGAACAATTAAAAACTAGTCTTGAATGTTTATGAATTGTAAACTTGTTATTAATTATTGAAAGTATATAATAAACATTAACTGTCTTTACCATAAAAGCAACTAGGACCTGTGCCCCTTACTTGAAATAGAGTTCCTAGTCCGTGGTATTAGCTTAAATTATACTTCCAATTTTAGTACTGTCTTTACCATAAGAGCACATGACGTCCGTGTCCAGCGCACTCTAACGAGGACCCTATACCTGCAATTTTAGTACCGTCTTTGACGTAACGGCACGTGGGGCTCATGCCCAAAGTCTCCGCTCTAACAAGTGCACCAATTGTTGTTCAGTACTTCCATTACAGGGTACGTGTGGACCATGCCCAGTGGTCAACTGTGACAACGGGCCCGTTAGTCCGTGGTATTCGCTTATACTATGCTTGCAATTTTATTTGTTTTAGATAGATAGTAGGAATAACTCGTAAGCAATTCAAATGTGCAGCATATCAATGCATTTATACCAATCAGCCACGATAAATATTTATTTATATAAGATAAATCTTTTTTATTAATTTTTAAACAGTTTTTTTTTCTACTTGAACCAAAATTTTGTGTGCCTTCGGCCCGACAGTCAGTACGACATAAAATGTTCCTTATACATAGATGTAATGAAACTTGTAGATTGTAAACAAGCAATTGGGTTGTATAACCTAACTGAAAATTTCACTCAACACTTAAGACGTTTTCAATTTATCCAACGGTCTATCGATGGCGGCTATTTGACATACTTTTATAAAAGGTATGGTGTTACACACACCATAAACGCCAGGCGGATTGATCATCATAGTTGGTGTTATTATTTTCCCAGAAAAGTGCTGATGATGTCTAGTCTTGTGATGTGTCTTGTGAATGTGCCCAGTTTTTAAAACTCCCACCGAAATCAAGAGGTTGGTAAATAACATACCTAGGCCTGCAAATAATGGGGTCATGTCAGTTGTTGAAAAGTGAAAGGTCATTTCTGAAGTAATTTTTTGTGTAGAATCCGAATCCGACTCTCTAATTGAAGAGAAAGAATAGTACTATATGATACGACTAAAGAAAAAATTCCGTGTCTTCTGTACATAACCTCGAAAGTAACCAGAAACGCTATTTTTTGGGTATATAACCTCCAATATCTCAAAATCCTGACATGATGGGCTAATTCTGACTTCGGATTCGGATTCTACGCAAAAAATTACTTCGGAAATGACCCTCCTCTTTCCAACAACAAAACCATGGTGGCCTGTGTAATTCGTGTTTAACAAGTCATGACAAGAGGTTTTCAATAATCGGATACAATAACTGTTATACCAGTAAGATACACTAATTGAAATATAAAGTACTAGCAGATATTAAACGTCGCTTCTATATGTACCTAGATTACTTTTGTAGTCAATGATTTTCGATGTATTAGATTTTAATTAATAATGTTACGAGTATGGTCCAAGAGCAGCCTCTAAAACATTGACGGTCCAACATTTTTTTTTAACAAAAACTTTATAAAAGACAAAATATTGATCGAAAGAAATTTGTACTTTGGACATTTCTAAAATAAATACTACTAGAAATTATTGTATATCGTTTTATTGCACATTACATGAGCCATAACATCTAATATGCTAGAATTTTATCTTTTTAGGTTTTTTACTTGTTTCCGCTGCTGTAAAATTATTTGATTTCATTCCCACGTCTTCAATATTTTCACCACTGTCTATGGTATGTAGCTTAATGGATGAACCTTCTCTTTTATCCATTACCTGAAAATTTTATTATATAATTTTAAATTACAGCTAGTTGCTGGTTCAGCTCAATAATTAAAAAATATCCTAAATTACGATTACTGAATTTACTTCTATTGAATTAGCATTGAACGTTCCGGGCTTTATATAAAACTCTATAAGAATAAGAAAGCAGTTTATTACATCCATAACTTGAACCCAAATCTATTTTCAATAAATCTTTTGGTTTCAACTGTATTAAAAACATCTTAAAAAAAGTTGTTCTGAATCTAGATGAAATTTGTGTCAATTATTATAAACGTTTTACGACAGATGGTGTGTGGAACGCCTCCCGTAAAAACGACAATGTGAGCGAACTCTGAATGATCACGTGATCTTTTCTTTTAGATTTTTTTTTTATTTTTTTCGTCCACCATGTGACTTTTTGTGATTTTTGTCAAACACCTCCAAGCCTCACGTGATTAATGGATGGTCCCTTATTAGTCAAACGATTGGAATGTATTTCCAGGAGATGTGGATTTGTCCTACATGTAGTAATCATTTAATGCTCGCCAAACATGGTTTTATAAATAACTAACATAATGCTGAATCTAAGTAACTTCTAATAATAATGTTTGTGGACTTTCCATTGCCATTAAATAAAATATATTTCTTAGGATAACGTCAAAAAAGAAGGCAACAATTAATGAAGATATTTTGATGATATTAATACTTTTAGTTAGTTGATAGTTTGATTTTATTTGCATATCTAATTTTAGCCAGACTTTCATTCAGAACTCTAACATTCTTTTTTTCATATTAGTTTAAGCTTTTCTACTTACTGTTGGGCAATCTTTCCTTAAATGTGTGACATCGCCACAAAGTTTACAACCACCTCCATTGGGATATAGTCCTTTAGGATTATCTGGACATTGTCTTGCAATATGACCCTAAAAATAAATTGAAATGAGTAAATACTTTTGTGAAATTATTTCATATCGGAAAAATATGCTTACTGCTCTAAAACACTTCTATTGTGTTCGATGAGTACAAAGACTATGAATATTTAAAAGAAAAATACTATTTTATAAATTTTATTTGATATACATGTATTTGATTTTTAATTTCCCGACTTTTCCGCGTTCATTTGGGGAACAGTCCAGTTTGGAGAACAGTATGAATTAAAAATCAAATACCATAAATTGCATAAAAAAAAAAATTTAAAATGTATATTTACTCAGATAATCATCATCATCATCATCATCATCAACCTGCTCTTATCCCAATTTATTTGGGGTCGACGCAATATGTCTTCTCCTTCCATACAACTCTATCAGACGTCATCTCTGTGGTCACTCCTGGTCGTTCATACTTCTCACTGCTTCTCTTACCTCATCTATTGTAATTTCCCTTACTAGGCCGACGTTCTCTGATACATCTTTTAACACTCCACTCCATGAATTCTCTTCGTTCATTAACCTTTCAAAGTACTGCTTCCAACGCTCTTTTATTTCCTCTTCTTTTATCAACACTTTACCTGCTTCATCTTTTATACACCTGACATGCCTAATATCTTTTGCTCTTTCTTCTCGGGCTTTAGTTATGCGGTATAGCATCTTTTGACCTCGAGGCCCATCTATCGATTTAAAAATCATGTCTTCGGCCTGTGCTCTCGCAATAGCTATTAGCCGTCTAGCTTTTTTCTTGCATTCTTTGTATTTAAGCTTTTTTGCTTCCTTCCATCTTTCATTATGTTCATTTTGCCATTCCTTAAATACATTCTTTTCTTTCACGATCTTTTGCACATCTTCATTCCACCACCACGTATCCCTATCAATTATACCTTTTCCTTTCGTTTCTCCTAGTATTCCTTTAGCTGTATTTCTAATACAACTAGCCATTTCATTCCAACATTCATTCACAGATTTATCATTCATATCATTCATTTCAATCATTTTATCCATCACATTTTCTTTAAATCTACTTGCATACTCTTTCCTTTCAAGCATACTCCATTTTACCTTAGGAGGGGGTCGGTTTCTGGTCTTAATAGAGGGTGTTCTTTGCTCCATCACTAGTATTAACGGACGGTGCTGGGATACTAATGCTTCACCTGGTAGCACCTTACAATCCTTTACGCAGACCAACTTACTTCTCTTAATAAGAAAGTAGTCGATCTGCGTACAGTGGTTGCTACTTTTATAGGTAATAAGGTGCTCATCTCTTTTTTGGAACCACGTATTACCGATGGCCAGGTGAAACGACGAGGCCGCTTGAAGTAGCGTCTCCCCACCAGCGTTTCGCATGCCGTACCCCCATCCTCCATGCACTGTTTCATAACTTTCATTTCCCGCTCCTACGTGTCCATTAAAGTCACCTCCTATACATATCTCTTCACTTTCTGGTATACCTATCATAATTTCATCAAAATCCTGCCAAAACTTTTCTTTCACTTCATCTTTACATCTGGCTTGGGGTGCATACGCGCTAATGACATTCAGGATGACGTTCTCCCACACTATTTTCACAACTATTAATCTATCATTCATTCTTATTACATTCGTCACACATTCTTTCAAATTCTTATCTAAGACTATTCCTACACCATTCCTTTTTCCATCGCTACCACTATAATATAACTTGTATCCTTCACCAATTTCTCGAGCTCTCGTTCCCTTCCATTTTGTTTCTTGCAGACATGTAATATTTACTCTTCTCCTTTTTAAGAAATCTGCCAATGCCCTTCCTCTTCCAGTCATCGTTCCAACATTCCAACTTGCATACCTCATTCTTATCCCTTTCATACCAAGAGCTTGCTTCTTACGTTGCACCCGCCCGTGGTGCAACAACCCTTGTCCATTTTTCGCAGGGACCGGGTGCTGCCCCTGCGCATCGCTTGCAGGGTACGCCCTAGCCCTAGCGTCATCTAATTTATTCCCAGACATATTGCAATTTGTTTTGGCTATGGTTTTATGACCGGCCGCCTGCCTGACGTCAACCCTCCTTGGGAATGCAATCGTTGACCAGACGGCACCAGATGGGGTTGGCTCAGGTCGATTAAGAGCTCTTAGTCGTCTTTTACGACATCCACGAGCGATGTAAGGGTTGGTAGTATTCGTAGCCGCTACCATTACTCAGATAATCATCGGAAAATATTACAAGATGTTGTAAATATGAAATACTTATGACTGCACAGGTGGGCGCAGTGGTTAAGATACCGACCTGCAGTGCCAGTGCCGTGGTTTAATTCCTACACAGGACAATACTAATACACAAAGTGTTGTTCTGAGTCTGGGTATAATTTGTCTGCGTTAATTATATGTTTGTAAAATCCACCACAATACATGGATTATTTCCTTAGTGCAGGGTGGTAATATGAGGAATGAATGCAATATGAGGAAAATATTAATGAATACTCACAGGCTCCTTACAAATAAAGCAAGTAGCAAATCTAAACTCCTTATCCTTCTGCACTTTACATTCAAATTGTCTATGTTCGGTAGAACCACACTTAAAGCAGACTCCATCTGCTACATTGCCTCCTGGTATTTTTTCCTTTAATTCTGGACAATCAGATAGCACATGGCCTCCTTTTCTACAGTTATAGCAAACATCTTTCTTTGCTCTTGCTAATGCCTTTTCAGCTCTCCTCCTTTCCAATTTAATTGTCCGTTGAACTTCACTTTTTGGAATTCCTTTTTTTAACATACTAGCCTTTAACTCTTTCAATCTCTCAGCATCTTTTTTCATAACAGGAAAACCATCAAACCTTTCCAATTCTATCTCCTTACCATTAAAGATAAGTTGGAAACTATGGTCATTTATTTCCTTCCTGCGGACAGGTTTACCATTAACAAGTTTCTTATTTTTAGGTAGTTTCTTCTTGGGCAAGTCTATGCTAGCATTTTTATTATTTGTCTCATCGGATTTAGTAGATAAAGCTGGCTCAGCAACTGCATTTTTTGTCTTTTGCTTGTTTTTTTTATCGTTTGTTTTATGCTGTTTATTCTTCAACAAATCTGTACTATTTTTTTCATTATTTGTCTCATCAGATTTAGAATTAGATAAGGCTGGCTCAGCAGCTAAATTTTTTGTCTTTTGTTTGCCTTTTTTATTGTTTTGAACTGGTTCTGTTATATCTAACATCTGTGTTTCATGTTGTGATTCAATCTGCATTTTCTTCTTTTTCTTTTTTGATTTTTTAATTTCATTATTTGTGTTGATTTCATCTTTGTTGACATGATTAAATTCAGAATTTATTTGATCAGGGCGATTCATACCAATTTTCATATTAGTTTTCTTATTTTTAATTTTGATTTTTGGAACTTGCTCATTATTTAAACTCTTCTTCTTTGTGTGTTCACTTTCTGGAAAATCACACCAAGTGGCTGTTCGTTTTTGAACTTTCCGTTCTTTAAGGAAATTCTCATAATTTTCTATGCGTTTTTGCTCAGCCTATAAAAATATAAAGATCGCATATTGAAATATTGAGTATAATGTTATTCCACTGTAATTAGAATAAAAATAGGTAAATTACCTGTTATTAATAAATAAAATTATATATAAATAAAACTGTATACCTCTTTCCTATTTTTACTATCGTCATTATCTTTTTTAGCTTGTAAGAGCTGCTCCTTCATAACCTCCCATGGTGTACTATCATCCGGAGTTCTTTCATTTGAAGCCTTAGATCCCCTAGCTCTGGCGAACCTTGTCATAATGATAATTTTGTATAACGAACAAATAATTTGTTCTAACTTGGACTTTATATTAAAAAATAATAAAACACGCACAAATACATGGCATGCTTTTCCAAATCTGCCAAATTGCCAATCCACAGATTAAGTAGAGAATTATAGAGTAGACATGTGTAAGTAATGCGCTTGATATCAAAACGTAATATTTATTATTCGGGCGAATAATATCACATTAAACATTACGCGACACACCAAGGCATTACACATCACATCACACAATACATTACTCGATCGTTATGTTATGCACTCTTGGCTCTAGCCCGAATTTCGCGTAATGTAATGATTGCTTGAGTTGCTAGCTAATTCCTCAACGCATTATTGTATTGTACGAAATAAGAGATCTTAAATTTCCCTCTCTCACTCACTATTGGAGAATGACTGGGTACGTATATGTACCTATACCATGATCGCGCTTATGCCCGTTAACATTATTGTATAACCTTGAACCTACAATTTATCAAAACAAAGAAAAAATAAAAAGTATAAAGTAGTATATGAAGATTGTCAGTTCTAAGCCTGGTAAAGTATGAAGGGAAATCAATCGACTATTTTACATTAATCACATTACGCAAATCGGGTAAAAATTTAATATTTAACACATGTAGGTAACATGTGATAAATATCATAAAATAATAAATATTAATTTGCAAAATTCGGATCACAATATTATGTGAACCGAACTCGAACGTAATATTAATTTACATATGATATTACAAATGTGATATGTATCACATTTGTAATACCATAAAGTATATTACGTTCTGCGTAATGTAATATGGTGTGATATGACATTTCAAAGTAATGTTTTGCGCATGTCTATTATAGAGACTCTTGAGTATATTGTTCTGTGATTATAGATGCTACGCATTGCCAAGCTGTCAATCAGAGACTGACACTGACAGTGACAGAAAAAATTTATTTCCATGGACTCTTACGTCCCATGGAAATATTTTTTTTACTTTTGACGGGAATTTGAAAACGTCATGTGATGTTCTTGTATTATATTCGATATCTTAGTGTTTTAACGTGTTATATTAGATAATTTTGATGGCATTTTATGTAATATGAAGCGACTGAACTACTGGGATGTAGTGAATATCATATAAAAGTGCTTTACAACGTTTTCGTTTTCCATCAAAATTCCCACAAGATACCATTAACAGTGTGGCCGTTGCACTGTTAATGGCGACAATTTGACTTAGACAACGACTGACTTGAAAGACTAAAAACGTGAAAATATTTATAACTTGACACTGGCACCAATAGCTCGTATAAGTAGCTGATTGCCAATATATAAGAAGAAGAAGAAGACTCTTACGTCGCGCTAAACATTTATAACGCAAAACATACCTTCCGTCGTTCACAGGACGCCCACAGTTTTTCTAACCGCGGTGAATATGTCACTAATGACGTCATTTTTTGTACTCGCGCAACGTTGCAGAAATATTTGACACATAAATTAAGCTCCATGATTCATTCGAAATATTGATCTTCACATCATCCTCGAATTGTCCACCATCACGCTATACATTAAACGATGCTCCTGGGGGCAACTCTACTCTCCTGGGGGCTACTTTGACTCTGTCGTGACTCATCCCAACCCTTTTACTGATCGAGGTGGGTAACTATACCCCATATAAAATTGCCGAACTGACTTGTTTAACATGGTTGTCTAAATGTATACTATGATACAGCCTGCGAGGCACTTACACATAAATAGCCGCGGTACCGCCACCACCGTCGGGATCAATGACTGCGCCGCCATCAGTGACACCCCAAGCCAAGGCAAGTTTCCCATAGGGAGAGAGATTTACTAATTGTTATTTCACTTTTATAACATCTGTAACAATTTTTCAAACATGCCTTTTGTAATTTTTACATCATCATTATCTCAGCTTATATAATACGTCCCACTGCTGGGCTCGAGCCTCCACCGTAATGGGAGGAAAATTGACAACTACAGCACGCTGGACAGACGTGTTGGTATAGGGTTTGGTTTCGAGTTTTCCTTCTCTTGCATAGATGTTATATGCGTTTTATATCCCTCAGTCGTCTCTTACGATCACCCACGGGCAAGACAGCGAGAGGCGTATTGTATTCTTACTCCGTCAACACACGGCTTTTTACTTCAGCATTACATAACTAATGCTCCCTCTTGTGATAACAATAGGGAATGTGCATGTTGTTAAATCTACGTGATATATTTTCCCTTGAATCGTTATTGACAAGATAATATGCCTAAATAATTATTACCTTATTTCATCCATCCATCATCGATCAGCCCGTAAACGTTCACAGTTGGATATAAACTTTCCCACAACAATGCCACTCAGAACGGTCCTGTGCCACCTGTATCCAACGACTTTCTGGGTACACTCAAGATGTCGTAAGTTCACCTAGTCGTACTATGCTGCGTCGTCCATTTTGTGGTCGCCACTAAACTTTTTCTTCCCCTACGGTTATCGACTCGACAAGTCATGTGACCTGCCTACCTGCCTGCATGTAATACACACTGGCTTTATAACCATAAACCTTTATCTCCAGGTACTACGGTAAATTACATCTACCTAATTAAACTGTTTGTCTTTAGCTACACATAGTGATCGACAACTTCGAAAATTGAATTCCCCACGACGACCGGTATAAAAATGAAATGGATGATAAAAATGAGTTTGGTCTTTTCCGTGTTCACTTGCAGACCTATTAGTTGAAAAACCTTACTGAGACATTGAGGCTCTCCAGGGATTCTGCCAAAACTATGATATCGCAAATCGAAGGAGAGTAATGTATTCGCCGTTGATGTTAATGTCGAGTCTGGCTCGGTCTAAGAGCTTGAAGAGTGAAGACATCTGCCAGCGCAGTGGTAAACAATCACGGAGAGACGAGGTCCCGCTGTCTCACGACTTCTGCAACTGGATCGATTTCTGATGGACTGCAGCACTGCCGCAGTTTCTACAGAATCAAAACTTTCTTATAACTCAGAAACGCTAGACACAAAGACCGATTATACTCGGTCTTCTGTATAATCTAGCGTAATATATGAAGGTAGTCTATGGTAATATAGCCTTTTCTAACTCCGGCTTGCTCAGGGTGTTGAAAGTCGTTGTGGTTTTTAATTTGAATTTAATTGTAAAAATTTCTTATTTAACTTAATCGTAAAAAAAAATAATTTTAACATGCAAAATACCGACCTCAAAATAACCGGCAAACTGACCTTTCGTGCCAGTGACTTTGATTCCTAGGCAGGACAATATTTTGTGCGACTGTTCTGAATCTGGATGTAAATTTTTCTGCATTAATTATATGTTCGTAAAGTTATGTACCCGAAATACAAGGATTATTTCCTCCGTGCACTAAGTGACTAAGGGAGGTGTATTTAGAAAAAAACAAAATAAGGTAGTAAAGCAAAACTCTTCACTATTGATCGAAACAAAACGTGACGTCACATTCCACGTTTTGTCGTATTATGCGTATTGTGTGCTATAAGAGTTACAAAGAGAGATTTTTTATTTACATTCCTGTTTTTTTTAACCGACTTCCAAAAAGGAGGAGGTTCTCAATTCGAATTCGCTATTTTTTTTTTTTTTTGTATGTTTGTTACGCGATAGCAACGCCAATTATGGATGGATTTTTATAATTCTTTCTTTGTTAGATAGAGGATACTCTAAGGTTGGTCCCATATGCAGGGTATCAGGATCTGATGCTGGGATCCTGGGAAAATCGAGAAAAAATCCTTAAAATGTAGGGCAAAATTGCTGTTTCTGACGCCTCTATACATTTATAGTTTGATTATTTGTGTATGGAGATTATCTTTATGAGCTTTAGCTGATGGTAAAACAACAATGTTACTAAGGGGTAAAATAAGAGTCACGGGATGAACATTTATATGGAAGTTTATCATTTTCAAAGTTATAAGTACGAAATTTCGCACACCTATATCTTTTTAGGAATAAAAGAATGTGTGTTAGCGTTTTTTCAAAATTTCACTACTAAGGGGTAGTATAAGTAGTATAAAATAGGTAAAAAGTGAAAACAAATAAAATATATTTTTTTAATTAATATTAATTATTTTTTTAAATATTATTAAATATTATATATTTTTTTTCAATTTTGTTAAACTTTCGTGTATTAAGCTAATACGTTGAGATCGTTGCTCCTCGATTTGGTTTGATAACGAATCAAACCGAGTCGCTGAGAATGACTTTCTGTAGTTTCATTACGCCTAGATAAGTTTGTGTATGCCCTCATCTGAGAAAGCCTATTGACCCGCTGCTCGTCACTCTTATTTGTAATATTTATCCCATTTCCCAACCCCATTTTTAACTGACTTCAAAAAAGGAGGAGGTTCTCAATTCGACCGCTATATTTTTTTTTATTTGTGTGTTGCGCGATAGCAAAGCCAATTATGGATGGATTTTTATAATTCTTTTTTTTGTTAGAAAGAGGATACTTCAAAAGTGGTCCCATATCCAGGGTATTAGGATCTGATGCTGATATCCTGGGGAAATCTAGAGGAATGCCTCAAAATGGAGCGCAAAAATGCTGTTTCTGATGCCTTTATACATAATTTAGTTTGAATATTTGCGTATGGAGATTATCTTTATGATGTTTAGCTAAGGGTCAAGGGATGAACATTTATATAGAAGTTCGTCGTTTTCAAAGTTAGAAGTACGAAATTTCGTAATTTATTCAACTCAAAGATAACACAATGATACATCTATATACAATAACATTTTCGACCGTTATGTATTACGTCCCGATGAACTAGAAGTTTTAAGTCTTGCTAAATTTGCTGTGCGTTTCGAAACGATATCTAACTCAACATGGAACGACGACGATGGTGACGAAGAATTAAGAGATGAGAACGTTCCGCCAAGAAAAGAAAAGCAAAGAATACGTGTATTAGCGTTTTTCAAAATTTCTCTATTAAGGGTTTGTATAGGTACTATAAAATAAAATAGGTAAAAACAACGAACGGTTGTATGTAAAAGCAGCAATTCTTGTTTACGCGTATGTTATGCGTATTAAGATAAACGGTTTTATTGGTCTAATTGCAATGTCATCTACATACTAAATTTGGCCTACCGACAAACATTGTAAACGGAATAAAACTGTTTGAAAATGAAAATAAAAATATTAAAGATTACGCAAGCGTATCATTTCTGATATAGCTTTGTCATCATGGGGTCGACTTAAATGTTTATTGGCATCCAAATCAGATAACGCAATGCCGTCTAAGGTTTTGACGCGACTGAGGGCTACATAAATCTGTCCCTTTGCAAAATTCTTCTTGCCTAGATCAATCACTGCTTTGTCAAGTGTTGTACCTTGGAGTTTGTGAACAGTCACCGCCCAGCTTAAAATGGGCGGTAACATTCTGCGCTCGTCATCTCCATATCCTCTTTGCGCTTGGAAAGTTGTGCAAGCAGGTGTAATTGGTACGCAACCGTCATCATCTTTTATCCTGAGGCCCACAGTCACGTCATCAAATTTTATATGCACAGATTCAGGCAATTCACCTTCTTCTAATTGGTCTCGTCGAAGAGCAGGCCATTTAATTTTTTTAACTATGCCCATGGCACCATTCATGAGCCCATCGGATAGGGAAATATTACGTCGTAACATGACTCGGGATTCGGTACCCAACTTTACAGTTGATAAGAAACCACCACAGTTATTAATGTTTTTAGGTATAACATTTTCTGGTGGCGTTCTGCCATACGTTGCCGCCTCCCGAGATTCATCTACGGCATTTATCGTATACATGCAGTGCATTTTATCATTTTCAGCGGTCATTTTTTCATTATAAGAGTCAACTTGTCTAACAGTAGGAAATATACGGACAGCAACCCCATCAGCAAAATCTTCTGACAAAGGCACGTGTCGCCGCTCCAAAAGTAACTGTAGCTGAGCTGTTGTTAATTCCCCAACCCGCAAACTATTCAAAAGGTCAATAAACTCAGTGTAATTGCGCTGTCTCATATTTATAGTGAGTTCGCAAAAGGAGAACTGGTGCCAAAGGTGTACTTCCCCCAAAAAACGTGGTGCCTTTTACTGGTGGAAGTTGCAGTATGTCGCCAAAAAGCAATATATGCACTCCGCCGAATAATTTATCGTTATTTTTAAATTCTTGTAGGCGCAGATGAATACATACATACATATCATCACGCCATATCCCTTGCAGGGTAGGCAGAGAGAACAGAGTGCCAGAGAACTCTATCTCTGCATACTTCACTCGCTTCCTCAACATTCATAATTCTCTTCATACACGCTCGCCGGTTTCGGAGACTCTTGACTCCACCTTCCTTCAGTACATGACCGATCTGGTCTAGGTAGGTTAGTCTCGGTCTCCCTCGGTACCTACATCCTTCCACTTTCGCATTGTATATCTTCTTAACCAGACGTTCGTTCGGCATTCTTTCCACATGTCCGAACCATCGGAGCATTCCCTTTCGCATCTTTGCACCAATACTCTCTTTCATACCTACTCGCTCTCTTACGTCGTCGTTACGAATGCGGTCGGTCAGCCTTTTTTTTTTTGTTGACGCTGGGAAACGCTTTTGCGCGCTAACCCCTGCCCGCCGATGTCAAGACGGGAGGGAGTGTGGGACTCGCCGGCCGGCTAGTCCAACCGGAATACCCACTAAAACCACAGCGGCCCCCTTCCGCGCTTTTACGGGGTGCCGGAGAGATCGTCTACTGACATTCGATCCCCGACGCCCCAACGCTTGGCCTTCTGGCCACGCCCTGTCGATCCTCAAGGCGGTGGGAGGAGATGCGCATAACGGCGCCTCCTCCTCCCCGGACGCCGGCGACGGAGCGAGTCAGCGGACGCATGCGCCTCACGTTCCCGCTCCGCAGCCTCCTTCTTCTCCATGACGGCCTCGCAATACGAGGCCATCGACGTCCAGCACCTATCGCTGTCGAGCATCTTGGAGATGATGGTCGACAGCGACAGGTCTCTTCCAACGACCGCCGACAGGACGTGGCGTTGGGGCCCCCAGGCGGGGCAAACCTCTAGAGTGTGACGCGCATCATCCACTGGCGCGCCACACTCGTGACATCCAGGGGCCCCTTCTCTTCCAATTTTATGCAGGTACTTACCGAAGACCCCGTGTCCGGTAAGCACCTGCACCATCCTGAAGCTAAGGCTGCCGTGCCTTCTTCTGATCCAGCGGTGGAGATGTGGCGCGACCGCCTCCACAGTCGCCCGCCCTGCTACAGGGGACTCCAGATCCTCTCTCCACTGCCGGATGACTCCTCTTCGGGCCACTTCCAAATCTCTGCCCAGTCTCCTCGCGGAGACTTGCTCGCCGCTGGCCCGCGCCACAACGCGCAGCCGGTAGGCCTCTGCCAAGGCCTTAGCTATAAGTGGCCAAGGCGGGTCCCCCGCCAGCAATGTCGCTGCAGTCCACGACACCGTACGGTAGCCCCTAATAGCCCTCACCGTCATGACCCTCTGCGGACGTCGCAGGAGGGCCCTATTGCGGGCAGTGAGGGACTCCGACCAAATAGGGGCACCATACAGCGCCATGGACCGCACGACTCCGGTGTACAATCGCCGGCAGGACGACCCTGGACCTCCAGTGTTCGGCAGAAGCCTACTTAGCGCCGCGACCGATTTGACAAGCCGCTGGACGAGCTGGGCAAAGTGTGGCCCGAAATTCCATTTTGAATCAAGGTGCAGACCCAGATATTTCATCTGGGCCCGCACTGGCACGGCAACCCCAGACACACTGATGTGTGCTCCTCGGGGGGGACCTCGACCTGGACCATGAAATAGGAGGGCCTCGGTTTTCTCCGCCGAGACCCTCAGGCCCAACATGCCAATCCGGCCCACGACGAGCGCGACTCCTTCCCGTGCCAATCGGGCAGCCCCCAGGAAGTCGGGCCACCTCGCCGTGATGAGGGTATCATCCGCGTAGCAGATGACCCCCATCCCGGAAAGAAGCCGACCCCGCAGGAGCCAGTCGAATCCGACGTTCCACAGAACCGGACCGAGGACCGATCCCTGCGGAACGCCGCACTCCACCCGATGGCGATGTATGCGCCCGTCGCCCCCCTCCCAGAGCACATGCCTTCCCTCGAGGTACGCCTCCAACAGCCTCCGGAGATACGGGGGCACTCCATGAAAGCGGAGCGCCTCCTTCAGCGTCTCGTGTGGGAGACTATTGAAGGCGTTCTTGATGTCGAGCGAGACTGCCAGAAGTACTTCCTTATGGGCCACCGCTTCGGTGACCAGGGACTTCAGGGCAGCCAATGCGTCAATTGTCGACCGGCCGCCCCTGAACCCATATTGACTTTCTGACAGACCCGGCCTAACCTCCTCGAGATGCTGGACGAGACGGTCCGCGAGCACCTTCTCGAACAGTTTGGCCGTCTCGTCCAGCAGCACCAGTGGCCTGTATGCGGAAGGGGAGACGATTGGGCGACCCTCCTTCCGCAGCAAACACAATCTTCCACACCTCCATTGCTCCGGGAACTGCCCGGACCTCAAACATGCATTGAGCAGCTCCCGGAGTTCACCCCCGAGGTACTCAGCGGCGACGCCGAGCACGAGTCCCGGGACACCGTCTGGACCAGGCGCCTTCCTTTTTCCACGAAGTCGGGAGAGGGCCATTTCCATCTCCCGGTCGGTGATGAGTGGGGCTGAGATCTCCACCTCCACCACCGACCGAGGAGCCATACTGGGGGGAGCATATCCCATGGAACGCGGGAACAACAGCTCCCCCATAAGCCCCGACAGAAGATCCGAGTCCATGGATTCGATGATGGGGACGCCACAGGCGTGGAGTTTATTCCGCGCTCGTTGATATGGGCGCCCCCATGGATCCCCGTCGAGGCCCGCAAGCAGCTCCTCACGAGCCCTCTCCTTCGCCTGGCTGATGGCCAGCTGCAGGGTCTTCTTCCTTGTTTTATATTCATCACGCAGCTGGCCCTCATGGACTTCGTCCCGATCGACTCTTTGACGGCATCGGACGTAGGTACGCCGTGCCCGGTTGGAGGCCACCCGAAGCTTCGCAATTTCGGGTGACCACCAATACACTTGACGACGCAGCGGCCTCCGCCGAGCCCTCGGCATCGCCGCATCACACACTGCCTCGAGGGCACTTCTCATTTGGCCCGCGAGCCCCTCCACATCTGTAGGTAGCCATCCTGTCCCACCCCAGCGCTGCACTATGGCAGACTCCCGAACCATCTCCAGGTCAAGTTGACCGATAGCCCATTTTGGGCGTCCGCCTCTTCCACGCCGGGGTTCTCGTGGTCCCGGGGGGGCGGAGATCTCGAAGCGCACGTATCGATGATCTGAGAGAGTCTCCACCCCTTCTACCACTCTCCAGTCTCTCACCTCGCGGGCGACAGCGGGGCTGGCGAACGAAAGGTCCACCACGGACCCGCCCCGATGTCGCACGCAAGTGTGGACCGTCCCTCTGTTGAGGAGGGACAGACCGGAGAGTAGGGACCACTGCTCAACGGCCGCGCCCTTAACGTTCGTGGTGGGGTTCCCCCACTCGCGAGACTTCGCATTAAAGTCGCCGAGGACAATAATTCGCCTCGGCGACTGGCGGCGAACCGCGGCACCGACGGAGTCCAAGAACAACTCAAACTCCGCCAGCCCGCGGTTGGGAGAGAAATAAACGCCGAGGAGAGCGAAGTCTCGCCACCCCACCACTGCATAACCGTTGCCCCTCTCGAGAGTAGAGAGGGGAGGGCCGGCACATCCTCTGGACAGAACAGCTACGTCTCCTCTAAGGTCCCCCACCCAACTAGGTGAGTGAGGGACGAAATAGGGCTCGCAGGCCACTGCCAAATCTATTTGCCACTCCGCCATGGACTGCAGTAGCAGGTCCTGAGCCCCGGCGCAGTGGTTCAAATTCGCCTGGAGGAAGCCTACTTTGTCTCCCATTAAGTCGACATTTCAGCTTCCTCCTGGCCTCTGCGGCTATTCGACGATGTAGTGGCCCGAGGTCCGAGGGCCACTTTACCTTTCTTGGAGGGGGCTTTGCAGAGACGCCCCCCCATTGTGTGCTCCGCTGATCGTCCAGCGGCAGCACACACGGCACAGCGTGGCGTGGCCACACATGCGGCTGATTTGTGTCCACCACTACCACATCTGAAACAAAGTCCAGAGCGGTCAATGGCGGACGGGCACAGCACGGCCGTATGTCCCAGCTCCAGGCACCGGAAACATCTCAGTGGGAGATTCTCCAGCACCTGGATGCCTGCAGAGCTCCAGCCGACCAGAAGCCTTCCTGTGTCGGCGAGCATTTTTGCTGCGGCGACGGGACAACGAACCTTAGTCATACCCATACCACGGGGTCCACGCTGGATCGGTCCGACTTGGACTTCCGCAGCATTACATGCGCACGTGCGGGCCACTGCGGCGCGCACCTTTTCTTCGGTGGCGGAGTCATCCATCCCAGTAACCCTGATGTCTGCCCGTTTGACCGGGCGGACGACATCCGCAACACCACTAAGGGCGGTGCGCAGGCTTGCTGCCAATTGGTCGGCGACCTCCGTCGACTGGGACTTGGGCAGCTGTAATACGCGAGCCCCAGTCACGGAGCGCCTCACCTTAAGGCCCTCCTGTATCCCCATTTCCTGCAGGTTGACCGCCTGCTCAGCCCGGAGCATGGCGTCGGCATACGTTACGCCCATTTTTTCCGCCTCCGGCTGCAGTTTTAAAATTACAGCCGGTGCGCGTGGTTCAGCAAGTGCCGACTTCTGCTTCTTTTGCACCGAAGCAGGCAGAGTAGGGGCCGCGGAGGCCATATCAGCTGTTGTGGGTGGCGCAGAAGGGGGAGTCTTCTTTTTCTTCCCTTTCTTCAATACTGTGGCCCAGCTATCCGCATTTGCAGTCTGGGCCAGTGGGGCTACTACACCCGACGGACCGGGAACCGGCTCCACGGGGGCCGGAACAGAAGCGCGGGCAGCGACTGTAGTCCCTCCAGACGTCGAAGTTCCCTTTTTCTTATACGCAGCCAATGGCGGACGCACAGTTTTAGCGGGGAGAAGGCGGTCCTCAATTCCCGCAAATCGGGCCGCCATCATCTCTCCGAGGGACTTAGTTAGGGAGGACTTCAAGTCCTCCATCGCGTCCACCTCTAATGGGGAGACAGGTTTCGCTAGCCTTGGGGACCTCAATTCCTCGAATTGCTTCCGGTGAGATTTAATTTCAGACTTTAGATCTTCGTTTTCCCTCCTGAGTCGGGTGATGTCCTTACGCAAGGTGCTCAGATCATCCGTCTCGGTACGCGTGACGAGAGTCTCAATACACCTCATGAGTGTGTCCGCACCATCACAGAGAATTTTCATGTGTGTACCTTTCAGATGTCCAGACTTCCTCACTGTCTGCCTGATTTGAGAGACTACACTCAGTCCCAAACCTCTGATGTCCGTCATCCGCATTGTGGCCATGCCCTTACCATCAAAGTCAGCAGCCGTCATTGAGACTGAACTGCTCGCGTCAGAGAAATCATCTCCGTCGTCCCCATCCTCAGCCCGCTGTTCCCTGCGAGCTAATTTTCTTTGCGCCCGAGTAAGGCCAACAGCGTGCCCTTTGGCCTTCGCCTTGCCCCTCTGAGCCGTGCTGATTTTTCGTTTCGGTCCTAGGTCAACCTCAGTACTCGATCTTAAAAAGTATTGCGAGCTGGGATCGCCAGCAACACGTTTACCACTTCGAGGAGAGGCATTATTTCCATCCAGAGGTTGCGTGGGCAGGGGCAGAGGTGCCCCAGCCCGCTCCTCAACACTCATCTCGACGAGATACAATTATATTTACAATATTCAACACTACCTAAACTATTTATATACAACAGAGTTATATATACAAAATATACAATAACAACCAGATAAGAAATAATATAGACAAACAAATATTAAAAGCAAAACAAAATCCAAAATACAGTATGTATACTATCCACAAAGGCACCAATACCCTCAGAACACGTCAATTATGCGCAGAAAAACATGTCGCGTCACATGAACGAAACATGTTACGACATGAAAGCGTCCATATCACTCACATACAATTCATGCCGTCACTTCACGCATTGACGACACCACACGACACGCGGGCTGCCACGACACGCTGTAGCACGACAATTGTGACACGTCACACGACACGTACCGGCACTGCGTAGCGCACGTCCGATCGACACGGCGGACCGAACACGACTCCGCGGTCGGTCAGCCTAACTCCACAGATTTTCCGCAGAGATCGCATTTCGACAGCATTAATTTTACTATCATACTCTTTTCTGCATACCCAACTCTCGCTTCCATACAGTAATGTTGGGACAAGCACTGCGTTATGTATTGCTACACGTGCCTTCTGGCTGAGGTGGTGGCTGCCGAGAAGTTGCCCCAACGCTCCGTTCACTCTGTTTCCCGCATTCACTCTTCGCTCTATATCAGTGGTGTACCTTCCATCTCGACTAAATCCACATCCAAGATATACAAATTCATCCACTTGCTCTAGTACATCATTACCTATTGTTACTCTTAGATGAATAATACGTAAATTTTCATATGATACCATAGAAATTTCTAATTAGCCAATTAATATGGCACCATTTGCGCCTTTCATTTTCTAACCTTTGCCCTGTGATTTTTTTGTATGCCATGGTATTGCTCTTTTCAATTGGAAGTAAAAAAATGGAGTGTAATGTTTTCCCAAATATCCCTATTTGACGTGCAGCTACTCCTGTAAGAGAACCCACCTCAATAAATTTTGCTTGGAGCATCAAGTCAACTGTAGGTGCATAACAGCGTTTTATATGTTCCACAAGTAGTTTTAGTACAAATGACTTTCCACTTCCTGCACCACCCGTTATAAACAACAATAACTGGTTTTCTTGTCCGTGCAAATTACTTTCAACAGCCCCAGATACTTTCTGGAAAAGATCTCTCTGTTGGACGTTTAGACCTTGAATGTTACCTGAGAATACCTCATCTGGCATTGCAGACCTTTCGCATACATCTTCACAATAATTGTCATCGTTATTAATAATTTGTTCGGCGCCATAAATCAGAGGAGCGTCAGTATTATAAGGGTCACGGGCAGCGTTAAGCGCGGCAGCTTGAGCAAGAGCCTGCTGTATCATTTGTTCTGCGTAAGCAAATTATACTGCACTTACGTTGCTATCTAATGGTCGAAGTTCTCTTTGCCGCCTAATGAAACAAGCCTCAGCGGTTTCTTCTTGGAGTAGAAGTTCATTTCACGAAATGGTACATGACAAACTAACAAGCTGTAGTAATAAGCTTCTTTGTCACTATTCAATGTATAGTATCGTGTGCGTAATACGGCAAACTTATTTCATATACGCATCCGTGTCTTATCTTTGAGTTGAATAAATCTGGCCGGCGGAACGTTCTCATCTCTTAATTCTTCGTCACCATCGTCGTCGTTCCATGTTGAGTTAGATATCGTTTCGAAACGCACAGCAAATTCAGCAAGACTTAAAACTTCTAGTTCGTCGGGACGTAATACATAACGGTCGAAAATGTTATTGTATATAGATGTATCATTGTTATCAAATTTTAAAAGTCTGTTACGCTCATTTGGCTTACAACTATTTATGAAAACTGTTTTTTCTTGAAGACATTTTTAGCGGTAAATGGCATAATCTATATGCGCATTCTGGAGCACTTACAAGGCGTTGCGATAGAATGGCCATTGATACTGCAAATAGCTGGTTCCAGATAGGACCACCTTGCCTCTTAGCCTTCGCAACAGCTTCTCTTACGACTTCACCACTATCATGCGGTTCGCATTTACTTGCGTATTTAGCCACATAGTACGCAACTGCGGTTACGTCACCGCATGGCTGCACATCAATGTTCCCTTTCCAGAGCCTCAATAAAGTTGGATTGTAGTTATTAACCATGCTTTCCTTTTCAGTTCGTTGCAAACAACAAAATCGTCCATTGTTAGCTAGTACTTCATCAGGACCTAAGCAATTAGTTGTCTCATATACGGGCCTTGGAAAACCAAAACGACAATGGCTATTATTGCGATTTTTGTAGCACGTAGTCGTATGCTTGTGTATTTGCACATCTTCTATTAAATTCTGCAATACAGGATCATTAGGTGTTAAGGAGCACGAAACAACCCTTTCGATAACTTCGATACCCTCAGGAGTAGAGAAATTTGGTATATTGTCACACCATACCAACATGTGAAGGTGCGGACTTCCACGACTTTGAAACTCTACTCTATACCAAAAGTCGACTACTGGACCGCCTAAACAATCTCGATTACATTTTAGAAATCGCATCAGAGCATTTACGCGAACAGTAAATTGCCGAGAAATAACAACGGGATATTTCTCTACTAACTGCAAACGCTCAGAAAAAGACAAGCTCTCTGCTTCATTTACATTACGACCATCCGAAATAAGAAGGGCTTTGGTCATATCTAGCCAATTAAGGTCATTGCGTGAGAACGTCATGAACCACGTAGGAGGCCCCAAAGATCGGACCATTGTGGTAAGCTCAGAGCAACATTTCTGCCAATAAGATGCCGATCCTCTGATATTCCTCATAGTAAGGTGCATGTTGTCTATGATTCTTTGAGGTGTCTGTCCAACTTGGCCCTGACGCATGCGGCATGACACCGAAACACTGGATTTAGCTCTATAATATTCGACGATGGAAAGAGCAAAAAATAAATAATCATTTCGATTGAAACGCTTTTCCAGGCACATTATTCGATTCTGAAAATAATCCAAAGGAGTTATATGAATATCTCTTTCCTCTCCAAATCCATTTTTACCGTCTGGAAAAAGACAGTAAAATGCAAGCTCTTCGGTTCGTCGTTCTCTATCAACATTTAATGGTGCAGCTGTTTTTCTAGTAACCTCCGCTAATCGGATGTTATTTCTTGGAGTGATATTGCAATTAAAAGAAACTATATTTTCTAGGTTAGGGACCGTTTCGTCAATGTTATGGAGCATACTAGTGGTTTCAATTATGCGTGTGTGCTCCATAATATGGCTTGCTTGTTTTGAAGCTGAGTTTGGTCGAGATATTTGCTGATATTGATCGTAATCTTCTGGTATTGTATACGTAGGACTCTCGGATTGGTGTATAGAAATTGTACATAGGTATACAATTTATCTCTGAACGGTCTACCGATGTAGGTATCGTAAATGTAGGACTCTGAATTGAACTACTCTTGATTGCTCCTGAGAACTTAACTGTCGATTCCTCAACAATTCTCTGCATAATTCTGTTTGATCTCTCTAAGGAGTTAGTGAGTACACATTAAGAAAGTAGTCTTGTGCTTGCCCTTTCTTCAATGGTGTAAACAAATTTCGTCGTATTATACGATGCAATACGCATATATTTTGAAATTTCATGCAACAGGCTACACCTTGTTTTGGTGCTATAACTCCCTTAGGTCCACGTGCATGTGAATCAAACAACCGATATGTACGAGTATCTATTTCAGCTTTACAATATATAGCCACAGTCATGGCGTTTGCAGTAAGTAGCCCGCAACAGTTTTCTCTGAAAAATAATGTCAGAGCATTTTTTAGGTTTGGAAAGCCGTCAGTACTTCGATCTATATCCAAATGACCATTATAACTAATTTCAGCTGTTGAGATATTAATTTGCAACCTGTTATATAATATTTGCTGCGACAAATCAGTTGCAGCAAGATACTCGGGGTTTATTTCTCCAACTGCAGGGACCACTCTAGAAGCAATGGATTCATGGTAAAACTTATCTCCGAGTATTACAATATAATCTATGTCACTTTTTGACCATCGATTTGGCTCATCTGTACAGAATGCTGCACAAGCTACAGCTGCTACAGCAGTACACTGTTTGCCACGGGATTGAAAATCAAATCTTAAATCGGCTTGATGAAATGACCCGCGTAGTATGGAAATGTTTTCACTTATTTCTACGTAGTTGCTCTGAGGAGTAGATTGTAATTCTATAAGCTCTCTGTCAGGTGCAGGCTCTTCTGAAATTTCAACAATTGTAGAAATGTCGATAACATTCTCAAAATGGGGCCTTATATCTCTGTAGAGTCTATTATTGGACATTAACCACATTAGAGCTTGATACAATCTATTGGTATCCACCATAAACTCTAGGGAGCGCCGTAAGTTCTCGAGACTTTCGACAACCAGAACTAGTCCTAGTTGATTTGGTGCAAGGGGCAGTTGTTCAGCGACTTCAATCATGTCTTTTGCAAACAGGGTAACTTGTCCCTTACACCAATCTTGACAGAAACGGTTTTGTAGTTTTGTTATTTTCAGAAAAGGCATAACGCATAATATAAATACCGTTCTTCAAGATTAGTCAAGCTGGCTAGCTCTGGAGGCACTGCCGCGACTGCCATTTTGTTCCAGTAAGCTACTGGTGGAATTTTTCTTTTTCTGATATTATTTCTACAGCGACAGCACGTTATAATATTACTTAGATTGACTAGTTCTACAGGAAATAATGAACTATATATTGATGAATTTAAATTAAAACGTTGTGGTGGATACAACCCTTTATTGCAAATGGCGCATGGAACATCTGCAAAAATATTGATGGCCTGTTCAAAATTATTGAAATTAAATTCTACTACGCGGTTGTGACTAGCTTGTAGCATACGTTCTATTCGAATGGACCTAGATTCATTTTCATTTTATCAAATTAAGACGATGAGATCGTTGCTGCTCAGTCTCATTTGATAAACGTTCGTGTATCAAACGAAGACGATGAGATCGTTGCTGCTCAGTCTCATTTGATAAACGTTCGTGTATCAAACAAAGACAATGAGATCGTTGCTGCTCAGTCTCATTTGATAAATGCTCACTTATCAAACCGAGACGACGAGATTGTTCCTCCACAGTCTCGTTTGTTAAACGCTCGCGTATCAAACTGAGACGACGAGATCGTTCCTCCACAGTCTCGTTTGTTAAACGCTCGCGTATCAAACTGAGACGACGAGATCGTTCCTCCACAGTCTCGTTTGTTAAACGCTCGGGTATCAAACTGAGACGACGAGATCGTTCCTTCACAGTCTCGTTTGATAAACGCTTGTGTATCAAGCCAATACGTTGAGATCGTTGCTCCTCGGTTTCGTTTGATAGGCGTTCGCGAATCAAACTGAGTCTTTGAGAATGACTTTCTGGACTTTCATTACGCCTAGATAAGTTTGTGTATGCTCTCATCTGGGAAAGTCTATTAGCCCTCCGCTCGTCACTCTCATTTGCAATATTTATCGCATTTCCAAACCTAATTTTCTTTAAACGATTATCGAGAGAGATAATCGCGTGAAGGCAGCTGTCGTTGATGTTCATGTGATTTGTTGCGCTTAAAAGATTTATGCAAGAGAATTTAATTTTCACCACCTAATTGGCACCGACTCCAAAAAAATATTACTTATAAATAAATATTAATAATTTCGTTTATTATATTTCAATGCTCATTGATTTGAAATACAAAATTTAATATTATTATCCATTTTTCTTGACATAATATCAGTTTTTACATACCTAGCTGTAAATAGGTAGATGTATTATAATTTCGTTAATTGTTCTGGTATTCTTTTCAATGTAAATTATTTTTATTAATTATTAGTTAATTTTCTTTAAATAGTAGGTATAAGTTTCTATATACCTGTAAGTAGGTAAATTATAATTTCGTTTCTGTTGTTCTTTTGAGATTAAACTAATTAAAATAATTATTTTCTACTTTTTAGTGTAAGTTTGTTGTATATCGTTTGCCGTAGGTTATAGTCTGGAAGTCGGTTTTTGTTTTTTTTTAAAACAGTGTTTTTTTCCATTCATTTCATTTTTAAAATTCATTTTTACTGTGGATTCCACAGTACGAATAGTAATAACAATTGAAAATTGATATAAAATTACTGTAACACTTTCTTCTTCTTCTTATGTATTGCCAATCAGCTACATATACGAGTTATTGGTGCCAGTGTCAAGTTATAAATATTTTCACGTTTTTAGTCTTTCAAGTCATTCGTTGTCTAAGTCAAATTGTCACCATTAACAGTGCAATGGCCACACTGTTAATGGTATTTTGAGGGAATTTTGATGGAAAATGAAAACGTTGTAAAGCACTTTTATATGATATTCACTACATCCCAGTATTTCCGCACATCACATTACATAAAATGCCATCAAAATTATCTAATATAACACGTTAAAACACTAAGATATCGAATATAATACAAGAGCACCACATGACGTTTCCAAATTCCCGTCAAAAGACCTGTAACACTTTATTATCGTCCATCCCACGAAGTATAGATACACCTGTGTATCTATACTTCGTGGTCCATCCTTAAAAACAATGACATAAATGACACCTTTCAAAGTGACCTAACCTCTAAAAGCAGTGGCTGTTTGGTAATTATAAATAAACATAAAGAAATATAAACCAATAGATATTATTAATAGAAAAATCGGCGTATACAGTTTGGAGTAAACCTGAAAGTTATTGAAAGGTAAACTATTTTAAACATATAACCTAGATAATGCTAAAAATGTTTTACGCGAAGTAATATTGTGAGTAAAGTTTTAAGCATGAATTTCGAAGATCAAAAGAAATGATGGACGTAAACATGACATGGGTAGAAAAGGAGGGTACATGGAATTGACAGATATATTGCATCGACCTTAAATAATTGAAATAAGAGCAGGATGATGATAATATCTAAAAATACTTGACATTGCAACACATTTCAATAAAGATAAAAAAATATACATTTCTTTCTCGTTTTGGTTAGTGGGTTTGAGGTGTAAATTATTATTAATTTTGTGTTAATCATTACAGTTATAGTGACTAAAAATATAAATTATTAGAATATCAAAAAAAGCTAAAATAATGGTTAATCCATTCCAATGGAATAAAATATATGAAATATAATAATAAAATAATATTATCAGTGTATTGTCTGAGTAAGAATACAATTTCTCATCCCTTAACTTGCCCACAAATGTTGTAAAAATGACTATGGAATATAGTAGGCATATAACATCTATGTAAGAGAAGAAAAAATCAAAATAATACTGTATACCAACTCGGTTCGAGCCTGGCATGGCATGGGGGTCATATATGAGATGAGGTGATGATAAAAATAAGATATAAGAGAAATGTTCCATAATAAATATCTAAAGGAAGGTGGAGTCAAGAGTCTCCGAAACTGGCGAGCGTGTATGAAGAGAATTATGAATGTTGAGGAAGCGAGTGAAGTATGCAGAGATAGAGTTCTCTGGCACTCTGTTCTCTCTGCCTACCCTGCAAGGGATATGGCGTGATGATATGTATGTATGTATGTATGTATAAATATCTAAAATATTTTAAAATGAATTTCTAATATTTGAAATATTTTAAAATGATTTCTTATGTAAATTAGCTCATGTAAATTATGTAAATTAGCTCTGTTCTTGTATAATTATAGAATGTGTGGACGAAAAATTATAAGAAACCTTTTATAAAACATCCATTTCTCAATATATGTGTATTATATTCTATATCAATTTGTAATGTTTGAATTGATTCCATAACAAAAAGTATAAAATATATTTTTTTTTTCATGCCAAATTATTATCAAAACCCTCATCATTACTATTGGATGAAGTCGGTTAACTTCTGACAGTAAATTGTATCAATTTGAAAGCAGCTCCTTGAACTCTCTTTTGAACACATCTATGAGAAACCCATTCCAACTGCTAGAATGACTTTGCAAATGATATAGGGCAAGTCTTGCATGGGGCGATCTTTATTCGCATAGGAGTTTTACAAAACAGTCTAGTGTGTCAATTATTAAAAAAAAAAAGCAATGAGTAACATTGGCAAATATAGTAAAGTACTTTTGACCAGATCTATTAATTTTTATATGGTTATGTAGAAGAGCTAAATCTAAATTTGAGGTCAGTTCAATATCTACATACAAATTTTAAGGAAGTTTTGAAAAGCCACTAAGATGTCAAATCCTCCTGTTTTGTATTTTTATTAAGACATTATTTTATATAAGTTGAGGTGCCAAATCTGCACAGATGGCGTAGTGGTTAAGATACCGACCTTCCGTGCCAGTGCCGTGGGTTCGATTCCCGCGCAGGACATTACTTTGTGTGATCCACAAAGTGTTGTTCTGAGTCTGGGTGTAATTTGTCTGCGTTAATTGCATGTTTGTAAAGTCCCCCGCAATACAAGGTTTATTTCCTTAGTGCAGGGTGGTGTAAAAAAAAAAAAAAAAAAAACCACACCGAGTTATTTACGTTGGAGTCCAGATGAGCCAAACAGAATCTGAAAGACTAACTTAAAGGCTTCAAACAATACTTATACATATATACATTCAATTCAATTATATATACATTGAATTGCACTATATGTATGTATTTGGTTGGATGTCTGATATAGAAGTATCAGGTTAGATAGGTAGATAAAAATACTACAGTTTTATTCTCATTGTTCATTTTTATTAAGTAATATTTTACTTAGGGGCTATTTCAAACTGCTCACTGTACAGGCTGTTGGAGTCACGATATCAATCAGCAAGTGGGCATATCTGGGCTCTTGGGCTCTCAGTTCATCATCAACAAATGTAAAAATTCGCAGTTATGATGAGTTTGAGTAGCATTTCTGTTACCATCTAGATGATAGATGCAGGCTTTCGGTACTTCGACGCATAAAGGTTTTATTTCGTACGATAAATTGCTTGTGACTCTAATATTGTAATAGCTTGCAACATTGGACATTTCCATATTGTGACAGTGGACAATAACATCAACTGGCATAGCCCCTGAATCAACAGAGTGTCTGGTCTGTCATATCAAAACGATAAGTGTTTTATTATGCAGGGAATCGCAATTCCAATATCGGCATTGGGTGAGGATGAGAAGTGGGTACGCAGGCGTAGTTTTAAAGCGACCGCATAAGTGAATAATATTCTTGCAGTGTATAGAAGTCAATTCATCACAGGTGTGTTCGAGCCTCCACCAAAATAGGAAGGAATTAGAGAAGGAATAAGAGCAGGATGATGATAATGTCTAAAAATAGGTGTAGGGTGTTTTAGGATTACATTTCGAATTGTCCTTCTCTTGCATAGATGTTATATGCATGACAGATACCTTAGTCGTCCTTTACTATAGTTACGGGCAAAATAGGGGGTGGTGAATTGTATTCTTACTTCGTCACCATACGGAAGAAGAAGTCAATCACACGAATGTAACAAAAGGCCTTATTGTTTTTGTTTCGTTTGTGGTAAATTATATGTCACGAAATACCGAAGGTCTTTGAAAAAAAAAAAATTACGTGGATCGCTTTGGAATTTGAATGACTTGTAGATGCAAATTGGTTTCCATAAACAACATATGGTTAACTGCAGCGATCTTAATACAATGGGACAAAGGTGAAGAGCGAGAGAGAATGCAATTTTCAATTTATGGTTTGTATCGACAACTAAAAATAACTGCTGTTTTTGTAGGCCTGATTTTGTTGGATACTGATTATCCCTATAGTGACCATCTCTTGGCATGAAAACAAAAATTAAACACAAATGCATGCACCACGAAATGTTTATACATTTCGTGGTTTTTCGCGTTTTATTCTGGTAGGTAGGTAGTCAAAATTGGTAGGTAGGTACCTAAAATTGGTAGGTAGGTACTCAAAATTGGTAGGTAGGTACTCAAAATTGGTAGGTAGATAGGTGCTGAACTGGTCCCAAATTGATCAAATGAGGTTATGTAATTTTTTTAATTTGTTTTACATTGATACTATGTATTAGTACAAAAACTTATCATGTCGCCTATGGCCTTGTCCTTGACCTTGCAGATGAATTTTTATTTGTTGAATATTTTAATAATACCCACTTTAATTGATACATTTTCATATTTACGTATACCGTAAAAGTCCACGTGTGCAAAACAAAAAAAAAACAGGCATGTTGTGGATATGGAGTTTCGGATCTGCATATAGACATTAGAATAATGTTATACCGGTTTCATTTACCATACATATACCGGCTTTAAAATTTAATCAGATTAGCCGATTAGTTTCGTTTACGAATATTGGGAGTATTTTAGGAAATTGTGAAAGAGAAATGCTGTGTAGGTAGTAATTATTATATTGTAGATCGTTTTTTTTAAGCAATACCCTGCATTAAGGAAATGATCCTTGTATTGTGGGGGACTTTACAAATATATTATTAACGCAGATAAATTACATCCAGACTTAGAACATGAACAAAAACTTGCGTAGGAATTGAACACATGACACTGGCACGGAAGGTTCTTAGACACTACGTCATCTGTGCAGCCTGTATATTCGACTGGTTGAAAGAAAACCTACCGTAACGTATCTCATACAGAAACCGATCCTATCCGAAATTATTCGAAACTTTTACATCAGTTTCGGATATATTTTTATCCCTGCTCCATAATATTCATATTAAAAACTACATCTTGAGTAAAACTCCGTACAACATTCATACAATATTAATAGATTACCAAGTTGATCTCGGTCAAATCAGTTAAAACGAGGTCGCGTGTTGTGAATTGTTTGTTTTTATGATAGTTATGTTTTGCGATATTATAGTTTAAAAAAAAGGTACTTATTTAGCTAACGATGATGTCACAATTAACTTTATTGTGAAATGTTTTAATTATTGATTACGAAATATTTCAATCACTGTCATCATCATTACCTTGGCTCATACACCTACGCCCCACTGCAGAGCTCTCCTTTAGGTTACCACATGGCAAGTTTACGCTTTGATGGGTTTTATTGTCATAATCATCACGCAGCAAGCGGGTTGGCGATGGCGGTAAGGTACAACACCGTTTCCAGAAAAGCGCTGTTACTAATTCACGTGGTAATCTCTCTAACAAATTTTACGACCCCTATAGGCAATAAAGTGGTGGCAATAGGGTGCGTTCTTATGAAAAACTATCATAATTACGTTAATTCATACACGTCTTACTGCTGGACTCGAGCATCCTTCACAATAGGAGGGATATTGACCTATCATACCACGCTGGTTTAACGGTTTGGCACAGGGTTAAAGCCCCAAGACCCTAATAGAACGTAAACTCGACTCTTATTGCAAATGTTATTTCATTTTATCGTACATTGGCAATAGTTTTATGATCGGCCACCTGCCTGACGTCAACCCTCCATGGATATGTAATTGTTTATCAAACTGCATCAGGTGAAGTAGGGCCAGATCGATATAAATCTCTTTGTCGTCTCTCTGTGTAGTACTCCTAGCCGTAATCACACCTAAATTTTGTTATTATAAATACTTATTTGTTAGGTGGAAATGTGATGGGCACCACAGGATGGGACTTGATTCGTTTATAGAAAAAACAGACGGAATAGTTTTCCAATTTTATAATTAGCCTTGGCATCATATCAAATACTTAACCAACAAATATTAAAAAATATATATTATTATTTGTAAAGACAACAACAGAGCACTAAATAAATAATTGTGCACTGAACACTTCACAAAGATATAATAAATTAGCAAAACAATTATTAAGGATTATCACAAAACAATGCAGCAATGTCCTAAGTACGATTCGAACTCAGCTATCATGGGAGAAGATCGTAACCATGTTTATGGCGTCGCATTTATAGTATTTGTCAATGTTTCACTTGTTGGTGAGTGGAAACATAAGTCCTGGATGGTAAAGCATATTAGTTTCATCAACTAGATATTACTAGAACCCGACATGCGGCATTTAGTGGCGTTTTACTAAATGGGTGGTATTTAGAAGTCCGTGATTATAACCTCCAAGTACAACGTACCTATAGTTAAAAATTCATTTCTATAGTAGGTACATTACTATGAAACTCGAGAAAAAAATAAAACGACTTTATTTTTTCTCGCGTCTCAGTACTAAATTGTCCATTCACAAGCAATTAAGACTAAAGAAATAAACTTAATTTATTATACTTGTATTGTGTTTCCATAAATTAATCATGAATTAATTAAACAAATAATAAATACGTACAGTTTTCAATTAATTCTAATTTTAATATAGGATACAAATTGACATTATACAAACGGCTTACCTTATCAAAAACAACAATTTATTTTTAAATCACAGAGCAGGTGAAGCATTCTAAGATATTTTTTCGTCATAAAATTCAGATTAATAAATCAATAAACATAAAAGATAATGATCCGTCATACAAATAGTCTAGGGTTATCTACCCTATTTTTGAGAGGGAAAAAATATAGTAAAATGAAACCAATTGGAAACGGAAGAGAATATGGTAAAAATGAAAGGAAAAATAAATTACGGGCGATCTGAGTTCGGGAAGTAGGAGGGGGTGAGTGTTTAAGGGTAAAATTCGGTTTATCTGAATTGCCGGCAAAACTACAAGTCCTATGGAAAAAAGTTAAATGGCAAAGTTGTAGGTAATAAAAAGATCTATAACTTTTGTATTCACACTTTTTCCTCCTAAATTTGAGGTTCGAAATTTATATGAAAAATTCAAATAATCAAGTTTTTGGTTTTTTTATTTTTATCTTTTACATAAACATTTTTTTTTAGGAAATTTGGTGTAAACTTACCTTTTTATGTTCCGGTTATTTTATTAAATTTAAATATTTGTAGATGTTGTAGATCTTTTTATTACCTACAACTTTACTATTTAACTTTTTTACATAGGACTTGTAGTTTTGCCGGAAATTCAGATAAACCAAATTTTACCCTTAAACACTCACTCCCTACTACTTCACGAACTCAGATA
The DNA here is from genome assembly GCA_905163515.2 of Lymantria monacha. Taxonomy (NCBI): domain Eukaryota; kingdom Metazoa; phylum Arthropoda; class Insecta; order Lepidoptera; family Erebidae; genus Lymantria; species Lymantria monacha. The sequence goes on from LR991099.1 coordinate 21,441,661, forward strand.
GCCCGTAATTTATTTTTCCTTTAATTTTTATCATATTATCTTGCGTTTCCAATGGGTTTCATCCTACTATAATTTTCTTCCACTATTTACCATTTTTTAAGGCTTCTACCCTAGACTAAAATGGAATGCTATTTTCAAAAAAATTGACAGTGGCCCTGAAATTAATCCATACATGTAGGTAAATCATTTATCCGTGTGATGACGGAATAAGAACAAAAAGTGCCCCCTTTCTTACCCGTTGGTTTCATAAAAGAAGATTAAAGAGGTATAATATGAAGATAACACCTATACAAGAGAAGAAAAACCCAAAACAATAATCAATACCAACTCGTCCTGTTAGGCGTCGATTAGAATGTCACTTTACCTATTATTGAGGAAAAGATTCGAGGCCATCAATGAGATGTATATGAGCCGAGATGAGATAAATCATATTTATAATAATTAATAACTGCTTCTTTTAAAAATTGTAATGTATAGAATACAAGACGTGTGTTCTTATAATAATAGTAATACAGTTTGCAATTTCTCTTAACGCAATAATAACGATAATTATAATCTTATCTAATTCTATGAATACATACCAGAAGCTTCAATAAAGTCTCACATGAGACCGTCATAAAATTGGCTTATCTAAAGCCTAATATAGCATATATTCACGGTGCGGTTTGTTTTCCTCGTGATTAATTTCCTATTATCTATATTGTTGCTATAGCAGCACCCTTTGCCGCATCACCTCCTGATGTGAATTCCAAAGGCAAGCTATAATAATGTTCTACAGCTCTTTGTAATACAGCATTCCTTGATAATCCTGAACCGTTGCCTACAATCCTCTTAATTTGTGCATTGCGCAATATGTCTTTAGGCATCATAGTGTGCAAATTCTCTATTAAGCTATCACAAAGAGATCTGAATACACTACCTAGTTGTATATTAGAAAGATCAATATTTTCTACGGACGCTTTAGCCGTTGGTGAATGTCTTTCGCCAAGTAAGTGAGGAGTAATTTTCATTGTTGATGTTGTTTGCGCTTCCAGACCCAATGATATCAACTTTTCCCATACTTTAGCTTGAGGCGTAGGAAATCCTAATTCAAGCATCCATTGCTGAAGCATCTTTACGAAGGTAGCAAGAACATTACCTCCGTTTAAAGAAGCAGCAACTACTAGATAAGTGTTATCGAAATATGGTAGATGTTCCACTGTTTTACATCCCAAGTCAGACATAGTATTAACGACAAATGCGAGTTGTGCCGAAGTCGATATGTTTAAAACAGCATCCTGTTGACTCTCGAGAGTAGCTCTAATAGAGCATTGAAGATCTCCCATGGCTACGCTCACTGGTGTTCCTTCGGGTATACCATTCCATGCAACATTTAGCTTACCTGCAAATTGACCACTCTTGGTTACTTGGGGTAATAGATTGACAGGAAATTCCACACTCGTTAAAATATCAATATTCCATTCATTTTTATCGGTATTATAGTAACCCCAACTTGCAGCATTTTGATCTGACATGACAGGTGTTTCTAAATCGCAAAGCATAGTTACAATAAAATCTTGAACTGTTCCTGAATATTGAAACTGCTTCAATTTATCCGGCTTATGTTTAACCATCCATAAAAGCGTCGCACAACCATATCCAGAATAGCAATTTAGATGTGATTCAGGCTTTGGCAATGATTCTAAAAATTCTGGCTTGCATCTAATATCTTGCCAGGTGTATAACGCTGACATTTTTTCTCTTACAGCCTCAAATCGCATCACCATTCCATCTTTCTCCACTTTCTCCCAAGCGCTGTAACGAAACAACAAAAATTTCATTAATTCAAGTAATAATATTTGCCTAACTACAGATAACGTTTAATTAAAATATATTTTGTATATATTAACGCAATGTTTACTTATTTGTGTATTGCTAACGGATTTTATAAGTTTGATAAAAAAAAAAATCTTTATTACATGTTTTGTTATTATCAATGTTAACGTACATATTTATCTATTTAATTTAATCGTTATTAATACTCACTCTTTTTTCCATAGAACGACTCCGTGCATTTGTCCACATATTCCAATTTTAATAACATGTCGTAATAAATCTCGTGGTAAGCGCGATATACAGTAATGAACAGCTGATACTATTTTTGGAACGTCTTGTTTGTTGCCTTCGATGCCCTGGTCACTCGGAATGTTTGCCGCAGTGTCCTTATTCTGTTTGGCAACTATCTCTTTCGTTGTAGGATCATAAACACACACTTTTACTGAAGTTGTACCGATGTCCATACCAAGAATATAATTCTTTTCAGACATTTTGAGTTAAAATTAATTAAAAGATTGCACGAAATGAAACACTAGTGATTTTGAATGTGACACGGCATAACACGCGATATAAGTTGTTTCGATTGCTCGCGCAGGTCTGCGTTGTGCGCCGGCAAACCGTGTGAGAGGTGGGTGGCGTCTGGTCTAGCTAGTCTGGTAGCGGTACGGCCGCATCTACGTCGTGCTAGGTATTACGTAAAGGTAGTGTTTGTATTTCTTATCTCTTTGAGTGGTCGATGTGTTTATCACTCACTTCAACAATTCATCGACTTAGAACTAATAAATAACATCGATTTCATGTTTACATGCACAGTATTTCATCCTGTCTTAGCATTACAAACGTAAATATTTGCGAATCACACGTTGAATTTTATTCAAAAGATTGTTTCTTTTATTTATAAAATAAATTGTTTTTTCGCGAATGTAACACATCTTGTACGTGTAACTTATTCGTGGTAAAAATAAACACGTTGAAAGATGCCGAAGACATGTTTATTTTTTTATAAAAATGTTCTTACAAGACACATCAATGCCAGATGTCTGTTAAGTACCTATCAATTCAATTCTTAGCGTCACTACACAATTTTATAATTAATCAATCAGCCTAATGCAACTTACTGTTTAACATGGATCTCTCACTACTTGCGTCATACTATTAACAACTAGCTACAACAAGTATAGTACAAACGTCTTTCTCAAGTCATCTGACTAATTGAGCTTAGAATGTATCCTATCTTTTAACGAATACGACAAAACTACTTTTTTTTTGGCAATGACATTGAATATAGTATCAAAGGAAAGAGGAAAAATCACAGATCGTAAATATTAGATACATATATTAAAAAATACAGTTTGTTAAATAATAATTTCACAATACTGTAAACAAATGCACGTTATGCGCACGCATTAGTGTGAGATGTTGTAATAGAATATATAATTTGACATACAAAGTAACACATTTTATTTACTAAGGTGGTACGATTGCACCAGCTCAGTAAATATATTATACTCAATTTGAAATAAAACTAGTTTTACGGATTCTATCGCGTTTGTATTGGCTTTTTAATTTCCCGACGTTTTGAACAATTTACAGTGATGATGGTCACGGGAGGACATGGTCCTCCATGACAATGGTCACGGGAGAACATGGTCGAAACGTCGGAAAGTTAATTATTTGAAACATCAGGAAATTGAAAATCAAATTCAAACGCGATAGAATCCGTAAAACTAGTTTTATTTCTAATATTCGCGTGAACATTAGAAATCATTGTTATACTTTATATTTATAAAAAATATGATCATAGAAAGAACGCACATTCACGTGATGACCTTTTAAAGACATCTAGGTACTTATTGTCAACAACACGTAGGTATTTTGTGTAAATGAATAGATCTAATTATCATAAACAAGAGGTCATAATTGAATAAAAACGAAAATTATGTCAAACACAAAATTAAAGGATTGAAGTGTTTGTATTGAGTATTAGCGCGTTGGTTCTGTAATGTTAATAGAGAATACATAATACATACATATACAATATACATACATTAGCTTGTACAGTTATCAAAACTACACCTATAACGTAAACCGCCATTATTGGTAGACTACGCAGTCATCTGGGTCAACAGCAAGAAAGCGTGGCCCCCTAAAACCTGCTGTGCGACCTCGTCTTTTCAGCAGTTTGTCTTGTATCCCATCTGGGCGTTACCCTTACCCTACCACCACTTAACATTTCTGGTGTCTATCTTTTAGATCTTATATTTACGGAATAGCTTTTATTTGCCATAGTTGTGGGAATGTAGCATCATAGTCGTAGAATAGGAGGACGGATCATTCTAATTAATGTATGGAAGATCCGTCAAAATTATGACGAAAGATTGCCAAATTGCATATTATATAGGTTATTTTCTTCAGTCCATATACGTCCTACTATTGGGCACGAACCTTTTACACAATGAGTAGTAAACATGGTTATTCTGCTGGGTTAGCATAGATTACTATTTTGATTTTACGAGCAAGCAGCCTATAGTCGAACTTTATGATAGCCGTGGAAAAGTTAAACTAGTTTATAAACGGCCTATTACTTGGGTATAAATAACTACAGGTTAATGTGAATACGTGACGCCTATAATCCTTTTTCATAATTCCTTTTTTTGTTATTTCAGAACTATGGGCAAGAGGGGTAAATCAAGTGTACAGACAAGTGAATCCAAGAATAAGAAAAAGAAATTGGAAGAATGTGATGCAACTGAATCAGTTTTGATATGTACAGATTCAAATACAAAAACTAAAAAACAAAAGTCTCAAAAGAAAATTAAAATTAAAAATGTAACTGAAGAAAAAGTTCAATTAGAAGAAACAGACACTTTAGCTGTAGAATTGGACACAGCTGCGAATAAAAAAATAAAGAAAGCTAGTGTTAGTGCAGATAAGAAATCAGTTAAAAATAAAAAAGTGCTATTTATTGATGATACGCCGATAGAAGTTAGCAATCAAACAAGTATTGAAAAGAAAAAAGAGACACCAGATTTGGCACAGGAAGATGACGTAAAAGACGAAGATATAGATAAGTTCTGTGAGGAAATAGATGAAGAAGATAATCTACAATACCTAAATTGGGTAGAACAAATTGAAGCTAAACTAAATAGTAATAAAAAGAAACCTAAGTGATATTTTGCAGTTTTCTTTTTTATAAAAACCATATATCGAGATGTCACTCCTGTTAGTAGTTCATCAGTAGTTTAGGCCGTCCATTAATCACGTGATCTTTTTTTAGCATTTTTAACCCCCATCCCCCTTGGTGATACGTGGTGAGGACCACTTTTCGGTTTAGATCTCACGTGTTGGACGAAAAAATAAATACACGTGATATATTACTACACCCTCCCTCCCGTTTGTGATATTTAATGTTTTTTGTCAAAAGCCAGCGTGATTACAGTGATAAAATTAGATAGTAAATACTTAAACAAAAATAAAATATTTATTGCAGTGTTCAGACAAATAAAATAAATATAATTGTGTCAGATTTTGCCATATTTTATTCAAGACACTTTTTACTTTCATTTAACTATAATTTAACTTAACTTTCACACACACTTTGCTAGAAAAAAAATAACTTCATATTTGCCAAGAAAAACTGAGTTTTAGTAAGATTCGGCTCGATCAACGTAATTAATGGATGCCCCTTACAGATAATTCTTGTCAACGGGATGTAGCAATTTCTCTATCTTGTGAAGTATTTTGATATATGTATAGATATACGAATGCAGAACTAAATTAGGAAGCAACCTATTATATAACCCCTCACTTCAATCTTACATTAGCTTACTTTTTATGCGTACTTGCACAACGTGAATGCTACCTTAGTCTACGAAATTTTGTTTTTAAAATATAAATTATGAATGTTAGAGATATGAAGTGTCGGATTTCAATACGGATATTGATATTAGAATGACATCTGGATGATCGAACTTGGCTTGGTATTTTTTTTAGTAAATTGTATTTATGGAAATTATATATTTGGATATTAAAAAAATAATTAATGAAAGAACGACAAAAATAATAAATTTAAAAAAATGTCTTAATGATAACGGTCTAATTTACTTTCTAATTATATTTCTTTATTGACAAAACAATATTTTATATAAATGATACCTTGCTAGATCGATTTATCACTTCCGAAATCTCCTATAATAAACTTCATCGAAATCGCTAGTGCCATTGCCGAGATTCTAATTATAATAATTATAGAGACATACTAGAACTGCTCGTATAAAGATATTAGTTTATAGTCGTGTCGAATACAATCAAATTATTTCAGACTGTGATACAACTATCGTATGGATATTAATTATTTAAAATTTTATAAGAAAAATAAAAGGTGATAACTTGATTTGACTTTATTTCAATTTTAAGTACCTATTATAGTGTCTTTTTTAGACTCTGCCTCTATCTGAAATTATTTGAAATTGTTATATCAGATTTAGCTATGGTTTCGGATATCCGATACAATTTCGTTTATGGTCACTGAGCTCTTTAATATCTCGTAAGTAAATGAAGCCGTAGACTTCCTGGGGTGATGGAAAAAGACCAGCTGTATGAGGATTATCTAGGTACCACAGTGCGCGCTCCGCCTTCAGGTTGACCATTTATCACGACAAAAACGTGAATTGGTAGGAGATGTCGAACCGTCTCACGTGACTGTTGGAGTTGGTCGCCGGTTTCGCTCGATGTCTACAGATCCATTGTGTTGCTGACGGATGAATGGATGGAAGTTTAAGGTAATTTGCTGTTCCAGAATCCTGGCTGATGTATCGTCCGGTACTTTAACGAGAATAGCCCCATTCTGACGGACGTTCAATTTGGTTTTTTAATATGCTGAGCGATAGGGTCGCGGCCATAAAGGCAGTAAGCAACAAGAGCGTGCAGTTCACGGTGTCTTAGAGCAGTGAATTGATGCCGATCTTGCGCTGCTATCTGTCATTAGAGTGATGGTTGGCAACGTCAGGCACTGGACCAATGTCATCAGATTGTATGAGGTATTTGTCTCAAAGAGGAAGGTGGCGGAACGAGTTAGGGGGTATATTGATGCTGACCTATCCTACCACTGGCACGTAGTGTGTCACAGGTGCAAATACCTGTACCAGATGTCATCCTAGCTGAGTACCGAGTCCACAGATTAGTGGACCGCTGAGCACTACTCTACTCGTAGGGAGGTCAACTAGGAAAGGGTGGCTTTTCAGCGCTTTTTGCCGAATCAAGAATGGGGTGAATAGAAGAAATAGCTAACTGTAGGGCGGGTCATTAAAATCAGAATTGGTTCAGGTAGTCCGTTCAGTTTATAAAGTGGCAGTCTGTGACATACGCAGTCAACCTTTTGCTGCCTCGTTCGACGAAGTGTGACCAGATTATTACTAAAATATGCTAAAAATAGCTAATGCTCTATTAAAAGCAACGTTATAATCTATTGATGGACTGTACCTTTAAATCAGTTACACAGCACGAGGGAACTGAAGAACTCTTACTTAACTTATGAATAAAATTGTGATGCTCTTGGCTATATAGTGGGCTTATCCTTTGCGGTCCGAACAGGCGAAGCAAACCAAAAGAAATCTGCAGCTGACACAGTTGAAGGGATGTAACATAGGATGAATTAGGTAAAGTGCCACCTGATCTACTTAATACTAATGTTTATTAATTATTGGCTATGTATGAAGGTATCCACAAAAGAAAGATAGTGCCATAATTGTTGCGTTTAGCAGGCTGATTATAACTTGTCCAGAAGAGCGCTACTGCCCACATCCTTAGTGCTCCCATAGGCGTTATTTACTACTCCCACGAGAACCTCAACAAACGCTCACGAGAAAGTAAAGGAGCGGTGATAATGTTTACGGAAAATGTTTAATCCGCAATTCTTATTATTAATGCGTTCTATTTCAAATAATGAGTGGTTTTAATTTTAATTAAAAGAAACACTTAATTTTATATTTTTGTCAAAATCCAAAATAGTATTTAAGGATCGAACGATCGGGACACCATCATTATCATTCAGCCATTTCCCGTCCACTGCTAAACGTAAGCTGACTCATATTTTGTCTTAAAGTCTTGTCTTGTGCCGACCACATCCAAAGATACAAAAAAATAAAGTAAATCACAATCGATAGTCATATGTTATGCCAATAGTTCAACGAGATACATCATATACGGTTCATTTTATACTTTAAGCTAAAATAACTGCTTGATATCATTCACTAAGTGCTTCAATCATCAAATCACGATAACAGTCAAATCATTTTATAATGTATTATTAAATGTTAGAATTTGAATTGATTGAATGACTTCTTAGATTAATATTTTATGACACACAGAAGCTTTGACTGGTTGGTTATTACCAACATATTTTTTTGTCTTATATTTAAGGTAAAAAATTATACCCAGTATGGAAACATACCTAATGCGTACATTTTTTTGGTACAGCTCTATTTAATACGATTAATTTCGAAATACCTAATAAATAGTTATTGTGTTCTTACCACTCATAACTTAAGATTTAATATTATTTACTGTCGACTATTTCACTGTCGATTGATGAATTTCCTAATTTAATAAGATATCTATCTGTAAGAACCTATAATTGGCAATCTGTTATTATTTTGCTGTTAAATATTATATATAAGCTGTTGGTTCTTTTTAAATAAATAAATGATTTAACTTAGTAACTTAAGATTTAATATTATTTAACTTATATATTTGTTCAAATATTTTAAGAAATGCACATGCATTGCTTAAAAGTATTTTATACGTACGAACATATTAAGAATAAGGAACTGATAGTAACAAATTAGGAACAAAAAGTACCTCTTCCACATACCTAATATATAATTTACACCCCACCTCTATTCGATTGACATTTCAGTGACATTGACGCATAACGGACCATTAAGGTTCGGTTGGCCAAGTTCAATGTGATGGGATTTCAGAAATAGAAATTTATGGAAAGATGATTCTTATAGTTTACCGATATACTAACGGAACCGTGTTCTAGTCTAGTGCAAGCGTTGGGTCATTGTAACACCTTATTTTTAATATTAAACATGTTATCATTTTGGTGAATAAACATACTTGTTTTACGCTTATTCTTTTAAATAACGATGGATAGCTGCAATAAATCTGAGGATATGGATATTACACCAGTTGAAGGAAACCTGTTGGAGCAGCCTAAAGAGAAAACAATACCAGCTCGCAATCCTCTTATGAAAGTAAGAACTTATGTGCTTGCATTGCGTCCCTGGTCACTAAGTGGGAGTTTGTTGCCGACTTTACTGGGCGCTGCACTAGCATATCGACTCCCAGGAGATAGTAGCTTTAGTTGGTGCACTTTGTTCCTGACGTTATGTACTATTATTCCTGTCCATGGTGCTGGCAATGTAGTCAACACATACTTCGATTTTGTTAAAGGAATAGATAATAGAAAATCGGATGACAGGACTCTTGTTGATCACATTTTAAGCATTGATGAAGTAGTTTCACTTGGTGCTATACTATATCTAGCAGGATGTGCATCATTTGTGCCATTAGTTATTTTATCACCAGCCCGAATGGAACATTTAGCTTTAGTTTATTTTGGTGGACTATCATCATCATTTTTATATACTGGAGGCATTGGTTTAAAGTACATTGCACTTGGTGACATACTAGTGTTAGTTATATTTGGACCTGTTTCTGTAGTATTTGCATTTTTATCACAGACTGGTAGAGTTGACTGGCCTATAATATATTATGCCATTCCGCTCGCACTGAATACTGAGGCTATTTTACATAGCAACAACACTAGAGACTTAGAAACAGATAGCAAAGCAGAAATTGTAACTTTAGCAATTTTAATTGGGAGAACTGCTTCATATTTACTATATGCATTTTTATTATTTACACCATATATTATGTTTGTAGTGGCCTCAGTACGATGTTCTTTATGGTTTTTACTTCCTATGCTGACATTACCTAGGGCTTTTGAAATAGAAAGGCGATTCAGAAGGCCTGAATCAATGAGGTATGTTCCTAGACAAACAGCCAGATTGAATTTCTATTTTGGTATGTTGTATATGATATCCTGTTTGTTTGCTTCTTGTTTACCATTTCTACTTAGATGAAATCTTTAGTTAGGTATTCTTCTCACTAGGAAATATATTACTATGATCTTATTAATTCTCTACGAGTATTTAACAAAGAACATGGTCAGCTTTTATACGAGGTATGTCTTTTCTAAGATTTGACCAATATTTTAAGGCATTCTTATTATTATTGTTCATATTATTCCATTTGTAATATATGATGTATAAATCTGTAATCAGTTGAAGATTATTATTAATGCTAACTATGAAAAATGATTTTAATATCTTTTTCAACTACTAATAATGTGTATCTGCATATAAAGACTTCATCAAATACTAAATCAGAAACAGTGCTGTAAATAATGAATTTGTTTTAATAAAACTTAATATATTATGAAATTGTATGAAGAGTATAGTAGAGAGACAGCTATGTTAAAATGCTTTGAAGACTGTAAACAGATATATATAGGAAATAAATTGAATTGCCAAAAGTACAAGATTTACACCAAATGGAAATAAATGAGGTCTAATGACACTTCTTGAAAAATGGATGTATTATGAATCTTTTATTGTTTGTATTAGTTTAATATTATACACAATACATGTTCTTAATTTACAATTTAAGGAGTGAATCTTATAGATGCAAAAACCTGTAACTTAATATTTTTCTAGTACAATGTCATTGTGTAATATCTTATAGGCATGTCATAAGATATATATTTATATTCATAGTACATATTGTAGCAACTGGCATTGACCCTTTCCTTTGATGTTATGAATACAGAAAGGGCAAACATTAACTTGATGCATAAACATCACATTTTACTGACGTCATATATTAACCTTGAGATCTTGATCTATTTTAAATTAAAAAAGAAATAATACCTCAACATTTAAGATGTAGATATTATAGACCTGGTGATAAATATTGCACAGAGCCTTGGAAAGAGAAAAACAAATAGGTTTGGTTTTGTAGAGGGTTGTCTCTGTAGCATACTGTGTGACTTTTGTCATTCGTTGTACAAGTGTGAAACAGGTGTGTAAATAATTTAGAAAAAAAAAAGCTTATGAAGTAGGTATATTTTGTTTAATACTAGCGGCCCGCTTCGCTAATTGGTTGCTCTGTACCCTTATTTTAAATCTCTAATAACTTCTAGGAAATTCATTTTAATGATATTTTGCAAAGGGCAATTTTAATGTATATTATATGGCCCATGAATCTAATATATTTAATTGCATAAGGAGTAACACTGTATTGTTTTAAATAGATTCATAAATAACCCATAACTTTTTTAATGTGTAAAGATAAATATAGGTAATGCGAGTGATTCTTAGGGCATAAACATATACAGTTACAGCCTTTTTGTAGGTCTTTTTAAGATATACAATTTCTTAGTATATTATTTAGATCCTAAGGTTTTGCACAACAGGGTTTGCAATATCAGCTTCTAAAAATGTTTTTTTACGATATCACATTAAAAATCTTTTGATTTCTGTCTTTTCTACTATAATATGCCTTTATGTATAAAACCTTCCTCTTTAATCACTTTGTCTATTGACGAAAACTCCATTAAAATCCGTAGCGGCGGTTTTATGTATAAAAAAAGGGTTTTAACAGCTCCTAATATATATATTAGTCTGTTAGTGTTTTGTGCGAATATGCATGTAGTGTACAATATTTATCACCGGATATTGTAATAAAATGTGTATATTATGTTGTAATTCTTTTAGAATACATTATTTATTGTGAATTGACAATATTTATTGATAATAAATTATTCAAATAAAAATTGGCGGAAAAATTAATGTGTCATTATTGTGATAAGTGAAACGGCCGTTTTCATTTATTTAATTTTTATTGATATAATCAACACAGGAGACTTCTATAATATAAAATCTTCGTTAATATATTGATAAATTATAAGTCAAATTATCATACAAGTGAGACCATGTAATTCAAGAAATGGACTTCATTTAGGAATGCCCCTGGTCTAATAACTAATTTGAATATACATATTATATATTGGCAGTGAGAGACAAAAATAAATGTGATACTATTGGAAATTCAGATATATTTAATTAACAAACACTATATATTTCTAATGCAGTGACATAACAATGTGACTTTGTCAAAGAAATCCTTATGCCTTCAATTATACACAGATGGTAGTCATATATCCTATGTTAAAATATGAATTACAGTGTAATGTCACAGCATTATGACACTATACTAATAATGGAATTATGCTAATCATAATAATATTAGAATGAGTGCTATTTCCTAATTTTCAATTGAAAATCCATTTCATATAATATACATTACCACAAATTAAAGTTATAAAGGAACAAATCACAATGTATTATTTAATGATAATACAAAATCATGTTTGCTAACACAGACTAAACATAATATCACTAAAATGAATAGTAATCAAATTCATAATAACATAATTAAATACATTTTCCATATTTGCACGGAAATAAGAATTCAACATTCCATACATTTCCTATATATATTTTATATTATCCTAATGTGTAACCATTAGTTAAACTAATGCAGGACTATTCATTCTAAATAGAAATTACTTGCACACGTGTTTGTAGCAATGGAGAATTTTCTACAAAATGCATGTTATTCAGTTTACATGTGTCATATTCCCATGTTGTGCTGTTCTAACAAATTGGGGTCCAGACAAAAGCACCCTTATCAGGAGTCATGTCCATTGTCATCAGACTTAGGCCTTTATATATTATGTGTGATATTAGTTTTTATGTATAATATGTATTTAGTAACAATGCCAAACACCACATGTGGGTATACAGATGTTAATTTATAATTTGTGAGATGCCATAAAGTGTTTAAGTTAAAGCTTAAAAAGTTATCACTATACAAGGTAAATTTATTATAAAGATTAATTTGAGGCGAGTGTTGAGAGAATTTATTAAAATTGTGTCGCATTTAATATTAATGGAAGAATTTTGTGACAATATTGGTATTATTTAAAAGAAAAAAAAATCTAAATTAACATCTGTATGTGAATAGTTCATTCGATTTTAACTCATTGTATTTATTTTATGAACGAAACATTCGCACGGGTTTTTTTAATATACATGTAATAATCTCACATTCATGCATAAGGACAATAGTCCATCAAAGGCGGAAATATCCGTCCAATAGTCTTTATATATTGGGTTACGTTATATACATCAGACTTGTATTGTTAGCCTCGTACGTTTATGACGTCGAAGCGTTTTTTTCACGCTGCCACTGAATGATTTTCTCTTTTAGCTCCGTTGCTGAAATACAAAAAAAAAATATATTAACTATTTCATATTTTCTATAATTCGAAATTAATATGTAATCATTGTTAAAAGAAATCAAGATAAATTATACTAAGAGTTTGCGATTTTTGGGTTTTGTTTGTATTAACTCTTGCTAAATGACGAACTGAATGTACAGGCAATTAATCAGTCACATAATTTTTTACAGTAGTGCAGCAACGATTAATAGTAGCTATATATAATAATGGTAAGGCCCCACTGTTGATAGGTTCCTGTCTACAGCCGCGGGCCGTTTCGTCAGAGGTAATCCTACATTCTCGCAGAAAGTCTACAGCTAAGCAGTGGCGAAGTACTGTTGCGCTTCGTTTGGTAAGCGAAGGAGCCGCCAGCCCAACTTTCTAGGTGGATTGGGGTTTTAATTAGTAGGCAGCGGCTTAGCTGTACCACTGGTATTGTAAAGGTCCATGGCTGGCAGTAACATTTACCATCATGTGTGTTGCTTGTTCGTTTGCCATGTGTGTGTGTTCGTTTGCCATGCCTCGAATACTACATTCTCGCAGAAAGTCGACGTCTGAGCTGTGGCAATATAGTGTTGCGCTTCGTTCGGTGAGCGAGAGTCGCCAGCCGAAATTACTGGGTAGTTTAGGGTTTTCCTGTTCCACTTGTATTGTAAAAGTCCATGGCCGGCAGTAACATTTACCATCATGTGTGTTGCTTGTTCGTTTGCCACCACAAGCAATAAGATAAACTACAAATAGACCACAGGTCTTTGGGAGGTTTTTAAGGGTTTGTTGAAGTGAAACTTCTTTAGAATCGTTGTGATTTCAAACTCGATGAAACGAAAAAATAAGTCCATAGAGACACAAACACATAAATGTATAGGATTCAGCCGGCGAGAGAATGAGATAGAACACATTAGAGGTTCTCGGTCTCCTCTTTATGCGACTCTTCGTAGCATCCCCACTATCTGACCCCCCCACTAGAGAGAGATGGAGCGAGAGAGAGAGACAGAGAGAGTACACGCTATTGGTTGATGTATGTAAAATAGATTTAAAAAATAGTTTGCCAAAATTTCACTTCTGATATGTGTGGTACCTACTTTGTACGCACGCATAATTTTTTTTTTGATAAAATTCTAACAAAAAACGCTCACTTTTAATATACTTTACGCTTATCACTAACCCTGATGATGGGGTCGTCCATTAATCACGTAAAGGTTTTTAGCAATTTTATTAAACAATTATTTTAATAAAATACTATATGGCTCAGGATTAAAATTTTGGAACTAAGAACCAAATTTAGTCACTAGACCATTGTCTACAATTTACATGTTTACGCATGGACCACTCTTCACTAAGAATTTGAATAAGATTTTTATGCTTTGGGTTACAAAGTTAAAAAGAAATATATGTACCTGGACGTAATTGGTCCTCAGTGAGAGGTTGTCGATTGAACGGATCCGTCGCACTGTTTAACAAGTGACGTAATATTACAGATCTATCCATTACCTGAAAAAGAAAAAAAAACTTATAAGATATTTATCAAAGTTATTACTAAGCAGTATCCATATGGCGACAGACTAAGAATACAATTCACTACCCTTTTCTTACCCGCCAGTTATCGTAAAAGACTAACTGACGCTAGCACATAACATCATTGTGACAGGAGGAAAACTGAAAACAAACCTATACCAATCTCTGATCAGTATAATAGGTCGGCAACTCTTCTTTGCTCGAGGGTTTCGTAAGGATGACTAATAGATAAACACATAATATAGTTATTCCTTATCTCCCCTATGGTGATGGATAAATTTAAGAATGCACATTGTCACCACTCCATACTTTTCAATGGGAATCATTAAAATCAATTGAGGGATGGAGATCAATGAGAATGAGTGGTAGACCGACTTCCATAGAAGACAAAGACCGGGTTCCGATGGCCTACTCGCATGGCGAAGATAGGTACATGTAGGGTGGATATATAGGGTCGCCGCGCCGTTTCTTATCTCCCCGGATGTATTTAACGGGGCGTGACCACTTCATAGTACGCCGCCAAAAAAGACAGACTCCAATCATCATCCCGCCTACCAATTGTGGTGATTATATTATACCTTAATAGAGGAGGTCTATATCCAACAGCGGCCGTTGATAAACTGATGGATGAATGGAATAAACACCATAAAACATATTAGTTATATAAATCAAATTCCAGAGTACATACTTTTCCAGAGGGTAATAAAACTGGATCAGTCATTAGTGTGTCCATAAGAGGATCCCTGAATTCCTCGGGCGCATCAGCGAATTCATCGCTCTTTTGTTGGTTTGATACTGTAATAAAAAAAAAATATTAAAATCATTTACAATTTAATTAGATACATATAAAGAATACCCAATCCTTATTATGACGTATAAAATAGTCTAAAAATTACAATATATGGATTTATGAAAAAAATTGTTTGTTTTATATTGAGCTTTCCAATTTTGATAATTAGACAGAGAGAGAGCAAAACATTGTGACCTCAATTTCGCAATCTCCATATTAATCTACATCTGCATTAAAGAAACATCACTGTGCGAGAAAGGAATAGAATATGGCACCCCCTAATAACTTAAAGCTTGTAACTTCATTGCGTAATTTTTTTAATCTTTATTGCACATTATTCTTAAATTTACATGACATAAAACTAATGGTCGGATAGGGGTGCTATTGGTCTCTAAAAATAGGTGGTTAGTTGACGCATTAACTGTAGGTGTCTGCACGGAGATTAGGAAAGAGTTAGCGTCACCAGATTAGCACGAATGCTATTGTTTGTATAGAAATTTAACAAGTAATAAATAATATTTTAACATACAAGTAATAATTTAATGTTTTTACACTAGTGAAATACACAATTGGGCATTTCTTCAATATTGAGTTATATAGTTGATCGCTCTGGACTTTTCAAATACTGATATTTGATGACATTCACATATTTTTTATTCAAAAGAGATGCCTAAATAAGTTTTGGGCATCTCTTCTCTCTAAATAACTCAATATTGAAGAAATGCCCAACTAAATCTTTCCAAAATGGTGTTGAATACAGACTATTCAATTTTTAGTAATGTAGTTTTATTTCTGAAAATAGTAGGCAAATAAGTCACGTACCAACATAGCAATCACTCAAACTCCTGTGTTATAGTGATTATAATTTATAAAAAATAAATAACTAATATCTTAATTTCGTTGATGGTTAAAGTTCGATATCATAATAGTCTAGTCTAGGTGGACTGACAGGGACCGCACAACCCCGTTTAAGGGTTAACCCTTTCGACAGGGTAACCCGTACATGGGGTCACTCATATCGCAGTGTAACCCTTTGTTTGTGTGATATCGGCAAAACCCAGCAATAGGGTTAACCCCTTTATTACGGTAACCACTTGAAGGGGTTAACCCCTTCAATGACTTAAGCCTTTGAAGAGGTTACCTTCATGAAAAGCTTTTATTCGGGTTAGCTTGTATTACCTAATAGGATTGAGCAACATGTAGGTGTAGGTATATTTTGCACCCAGCGGCGCCTCTTTGTCTCACTATTTGTTATTTAGTTATTACGAATTTGACAACAAACGGCGGCAGATAAGTGAGCTAATAATTGCGGTGAGTAACACAGGTAAGTGATTATTATTTAATATTGTGACATGTACGTAATAATATTTGTTAAATAATTATTGTTATTATGCCAAGTTACAACTTGCACCAGGGTTCGGCTATAAGCCCTTATCTATTTCTCCTGGTGATGGATGCTCTGACATCGGACATACAGGGGGAAGCACCTTGGTGTATGCTGTTTGCAGATGACATTGTCCTCGTCGGAGAGGAGGCAGCTGAGGTACAGAGCAGACTGGAAAAATGGCAGGAGAGGTTGGAAAGAGTTGGCCTTAGGATCAGCCGCACCAAGACTGAACATTTGTTCTGTGACTTCGGTGGCTCTTCCCAATTCTCTCATATTGCGTTGGGCGGAATATGCCTACCGGTCTGCTCCGATTTTAAGTATTTAGGCTCCCTTCTCCAAAACGACGGCAATATTGACCGGGAGGTTAGTAATAGAATGAATGCAGGTTGGATGAAATGGCGACAGGTCTCGGGAACAATATGTGACGCGCGGATGCCCCTTAAACTTAAGGGGAAAATCTACAAAAGAGTCATTAGACCTGTCGCTATGTATGGATCTGAATGTTGGGCATTGAAAAAGACGGATGAGAGAAGATTGCATGCTACTGAGATGCGTATGTTAAGATGGATGTGTGGGGTGACAAGATTGGATAAGATACGAAATGAGTATATTAGGGGAAGTCTGAAAGTGGCACCAGTGACAGAGAAGATTAGGAGCGCGAGATTGTCTTGGTATGGACATGTAATGAGAAGGGATGAAAGGTTTGTGACAAGAAGGGTTATCAATATGTTTGTAGATGGACGGAAGAATCGTGGCAGACCCAAAAAGAGATGGATGGATTGTTTGAAAGAGGATATGTGTATGAAAGGTGTAAGTGCAGATATGACGGCTGATAGAATCGTATGGAGGGCTAGAACATGTTGTGCCGACCCCACTTAGCGTGGGAAGAGGGCAGGCAAATGATGATGATGCCAAGTTACAACTGAATTACATTGTTGTAATTATTTAGTAAAATATACTTTTATTTTTACTTAATTACTCATATGATTGATTGTGTTTCAGGTGATACGATAATGATGTACCTACCATTCAAAAAATAGTCAGCCGATTTTTGTTGTGAATCTAGATGAACTCTCGAGTTCGACTGTGGCCTTCATAATGTCGTCAGTGACGACATTATGAAGGTCACAGGCAACCGTTGGATGCAGGTGGCACAGGACCGTTTTGAATGACATTCTCGTTAGGAAGCCAATGTCCAACAGTGAACGTTTACCGATGGATGGATGGATTCAGGGCCGGCTTTACCTATAGTGCAGAGGGTGCGGTGCACCCGGGCGCCGGGTGTTAGGGGGCGCCGAGAGCCGCTTGTAACCATCAACCTATTCCATTTTGTTCACCCACTTTGGTACAAGAGGGCGCCAGGTTATTGATTGCACCCGGGCGCTACATGTGCTTGAGCCGCGCCTGGATCGATTATATAGTCAGCATTAAGCTATTTATATAATTTTGTATTATACATACCGACAATTTGATATGCATTGTCTGCGAGCGCCTTAAACCGCTCTATTTCTGTTGATGTCTTAATACAGGATTTGGCGAGTCGTACTGAAGCTTCTTCAAATAACTCTTTTCGGAATGATCGCTAGAATTTGAAACAAATATTTTATAAATTTCTAGCCTAGCAACTCGCTTATGGCGGCGGATTAGAAATATACATATTATGTATATTGCTACAAAATGCGGTTATTATAAGAGACTATTAAGGAATGTAAGCCGAGGCTTTACTATGATAATCGAAGAATGACGGATCATTTTTTCCCTGCTTGGTGCAATCCGATGATCGATTCAACGTATGTGATTTAACACATTTATCTTAAAGTTGTCCGTTTAAACGATTATCTATGCATCCAAAATAAAAAAGGGCGCGAAAGTGAAACTTTTTGATGGTAAGTTTCGGGACGAAAGATCGTCGAGTATCCATCTGGAAACCTTTACTTTAGAATTTAATAGTAGAGCCGAAGATAATAAATAACCTTTGTAGAGAAGAAAAGAAAACTACATATATTATTATAATTACACAGATTTTGCAATCGACATGTTAAGACTTAACATATGACATAAAAAAAGACTTATCTGCAAGCGAAAAGTTATTACCGTAACTGATAACTTTATTTATTTGTCATAAGTATAACAGATTCGATAATCTAAATTACTGACCTTTAACATTTGATTTTCTAGGTTACTTATAAAACTTATTTGTGGGTAAAAAAATATTAATAAATATGATTTATTATTCCATCTATATACCGTGGGATAGCAAGTCACATAACATGCACTTAAGGTTAGATAGAGGCCAACGGTGTCATGTATATGATAAATTCTTCTTAGTTCGCGAATTTTGCATTATCGTTCCACGGCCGTAGCTATCATTGTGGGGCAATGCTCTACCTTAAAAATACCGAAAACTAAGACAAATTATTATAATGAAATTGTTTATTCATAGTTTCGTGATAATCATAACTGACCTAGAGGTCAGTGTTATACATGGTGATTGATTTAAGAGCCAGTGCTTCGAAGGCAGAACAATTATGGTATTTTTTTTACTACCGGACTATCTGTAACCACGCTGCACTACCTCAAATTTAGCTCTAGCTACAGTCATGTATTAGTCACAAATCTCTTACTGCTGAGGACATAAGCCCAAGCCGATTTTTTTATTTTCTTTCTTACAGTGACGTTCACCACACACAATTATACATTTAGAACTAACTCCACTACTCAAAAGAAACATTACTAAGTTCTAGATCAAAGAGAGGTAGTTTTTACATACATTAAATATAAAGATTTAATGTTACCTCATCGGCTGCTAGTGCCGCGTGGAACTGAGGTGAGTCGAGGTGCAAGTAGATGTCTACTAGTTGACTCAAAAGTCGACGTGGTTCCCATCCATACTTTTCCGGTCGGCGAACCTGCAAAATAATAACGGCTGTTTATATAACGAAGATAGACACTTAAAATATAGTCCTATTCAGCTATAGTCCTATTCCGTTTTAATTAATTTCATACATATTTTTTTTATTATAACACAACTATACCCGGTGCCAGATAACGTGGCAAAAGACGACCTTCACCTACCTTCACCACGATATCTTAAAACACAAAAATAATCTATCGCTTACCATACAAATCTATCGAAAAGTTCTATCGCAAAATTCTCTTGGTACAGGCCTACAAGAAAGCAAAATTACAAACAGCACAACTCGAAATTTTACGAAATCTAGGAAAATTGCCATAGGAAATTTATGTTTTTAATATCCTATAATCATGTATTTGATTGTTTTAAAATACCAAATTAACCTGTAACTGGTGATATTTCATTAATTTATAAATAATATATTTGATAAGAATGCCAAATTACTTTCAAATGTCTGAAAAAAAAAAGGTTTTTAAGTAACATTAAAATTACAGTATCGAGGATATTTATATAAATTCAATATAATATAGATCCTATAATTAAATACGTAATTAGCTTCAAAGAATTATGTAACCTCCAATAAATGCCAAATTTTAAATTATAACACATTTTTTTCGACTCATATTACCGTCAGGTGTAATAAACCTAAACGATTGACTTAATGTATATTATTTAACTTCGCCTTAACATCTTGCTCTTCCCCTTTATTAATTCTGTATACTAATTTGTAATTATTAAATATTCGTTTCTTTTAAAACTGTATTTTTTTAGTTGTTTTACGTCGTTACTCATCTAATATGGAAAATCCTCGCGAACAGACAGATATAGACGGCGTGGTTAGTTTAATTATAAAATACAGGCCCACGCCGCATCCGTCTGTTTTTGATTCAGAAATTTTAACACATCACTTAATGTAGTGATGTCTCATAATTTCTTAATTAAAATTCTAAACTAATTACACGCAGACATAAATGTTTGTAACCTCTGCACTGTCTAGCCGACTGGTACCACGATATTTCAACGATAAGACGGTTTGTATGGAAAGCGATAGAATTAGCGATAAATTACTTGGATTTGATGATATCGTGGTGAAGGTCGCCAAATGACCTCTTTTGCCATGCTATTTGGCAAACACTATAGTACTAAGGTTTTTACGAATATACAATTAATAAACTTATCCGTGTGGTGACAGACTACGAATACAAATCACCACTCCCTATCTTACCCGTGGGTGACCGTAAGAAACGACTAAGGGATATAAAACGCATATAACATCTATGCAAGAGAAGGAAAACTTGAAACAAAATTCTATGTTAACACGTCTGACCAGTGTGGTAGGTCAATTTGTCTTCCATTATTGAGGAGGCTCGAGCCCAGCAGTGGGACATATATGAACTGAGATGCTACTCATAAAATTATTAATTTTGGATCAGGATGGCGACGGCAACAACAATTATGGTTTTGGTATGGGAACAACATACAATATAAAACAAAGCATTAATTTCACACGCATACATATTTTTATTCAAATCCAAAGCATAGACAGAGCCGGAAGCTCAATTGTGGTGGGCCCAAGGGTGGTTTTGTACTGGTGGGTGGCGGCTTAGCTGTACCTTTGGTATTGCAAAGGTCCATGGGATGATGGGACCAGCAAAGCAGTGACACCATCATGTGTGCCGTTTGCTCGTTTGCCACCATAAGCAATAAAAAAAAATATATGGCGCGCGACGAGACTATATTGAAATCCCATGGAGGACAACCTTTTTATATGTTCCACATTCGATAGATATTGACTGGTTGTTCTGAATCTGCGTATAAACGACATCCAATAATTCTGTTTGAAGCCTCCTTTGATAGAAAAAAATATTTCTAAGATGTTTTTTTATAAAGATCGATTGATTATATTATATTTCCATCCATCCATTAGCCTAATGATGTCCACTGATGGACATCCGACCTTCTCCTTTCTTGCACCGGGATCATTAATGTTCACAAATTATAAGTATATGTAATTTTTTTTACCTTAAGATTTTTACATTTAGGCCCACATAGTTGTTGTAGGTTGAAATTGAGCATGGATGCGAGCCTGTCGACCAGTTCAGCGCGGAGGAACGGCTCCTTAATCTCCACAGTCAAATACTCTAACATATCCACAGTTTCTCTGGAACATATAGATATTTTATTAGTAATAGATCAGAATTACACATTCTTGATTCACACTCTAGGGGCCGTCCATTAATCATATGGTCTTTTTTTCAGCATTTTTAACCCCTCCTCCGTCTTGGCGATATGTGGTGAGGTTTAAGACTATGCTTCCACCAACATCACGTGAATCTTTAGTACCTGCAAAGAGTTCATTACATTCTCGGTTTTCCAAAAAGGTCTTTATACAGATCACCTACTTTAAGCAATGTTTTAATGCAAAACGTACAAGGTAATAGTTTACGCATATGTACTCGGCGCTAAAACAAACAACAGAATAACTGGCGACTGGCGTGCCGAGCCGGATGGTTGTAGTTCGGCGGCGCGTGAGGGCTTCGTTCGTTGCCTGGTAACAGCAAGTCAAAGTCACACTACATGCCGTTTTTCGGTTTACAAATCGCACGTTTAACGAAAAAATAAATACACGTGATATCTTACTACACCCCCTCCCCTGTGATATTTTTGTCAAACCCCTTTCAAGCCTCACGTCATTAATGGACGACCCCTAGTGCTGAGTTCGAGTATATACAATATGATGAAAATTGTCTATAAATGTCAAACCCTCTAATATGTTAACCCGCAACGGTATAATACGTTAACATTTCTCACTTTGTGAATGATGTCCAAAGTGCGATAGAATGCGATGCACATGGATTTGATAAGAAGAACCATTTTATAAAAATGAAAATTACCTGGCTAGGGTGAGGTAAGAGCGACACTGGCGCTCGTCCTGAGCGAGTGCTCTAGCACGCGCCTCAGCATTGGCCCCGCTGCCACCTGCCCCACTCTCTTGCGCTTCGTGGATGCGTTTCAGGTACTGATACAATAATAACACATATTATAACATCATCTATAATATCATCATCATCTCAGCTCATATATGACCCATAGCTGGACGCGAGCCTCCTCAACACTAAGGGCCAAATCTTAAGTCTTTATTTCGAGTTTTCCTACTCATATATGTTTTATCCCTTAGTCGTCTTTTATGATCACCCATGGATAAGATAGGGTGGTGAATTGTATTCTTACTCCATCACCACACGGAAATATATAGTTTTTTTTTTTTTTTTTTTTTTTTTTTTTTTTTTTTTTTTTTTTAAAAAGACACCTCCCTGCACTAAGGAAATAATCCTTGTATTGCGGGGGACTTTACAAACATGCAATTAACGCAGACAAATTACACCCAGACTCAGAACAACACTTTGTGGATCGCACAAAGTATTGTTCTGCGTGGGAATCGAACCCGCGGCACTGGCACGGAAGGTCGGTATCTTAACCACTACGCCATCTGTGCAGTCAATTTTGTGAAATAGAAGCCGGTAATACTTCATATTTATTCATCATCATTTTAGCTCAAATAAATATGATAGTAGGGACACTGAACTAATATGCCACGGTGGTCAGAGGGGTTGGTATAGAAACTCCTCAGGGGAAGTCTGAAAGTGGCACCAGTGACAGAGAAGATTAGGAGCGTGAGATTGTCTTGGTATGGACATGTGATGAGGAGGGATGAAAGGCATGTGACAAGGAGGGTCATCAATATGTTTGAAGATGGACGGAAGAATCGTGGGAGACCCAAAAAGAGATGAATGGATTGTATGAAAGAGGATATGTGTATGAAAGTTGTAAGTACAGATATGACGGCTGATAGAAGCTTATGAAAGGCTAGATAGAACATGTTGAGCAGACCCCACTTAACGTGGGAAGAAGGCAAGCGAACAATGAATGACCTCTCACGTCTAGCAGGTTCGATTCTTATTGATAATAATTTATTTGTGCCGCGTGGGTACGATTACCTATGGGAAATTATTATTTGTGCGATCTTTAAATAATCGTTCGGTGTTGAATTTGTGTCCGTCCACCACCACTACGAACGAACGGAACGTTAGGTAACCTGAGGTTACCTAACGTTCCACTGCTAGGTTCGGTTCTTCTACACAATTCGGCGCAAGTTGACCTTCAGATGTATACCTACTATATCTACTTCAAATGAGTTGGTATATAGATTTATTTCGTTTTCCTTCTCTTGCACTAATTTTATCCGCTTGTGTTCCTTAGTTGTCCTTTACAATAACCCGCGAGAAGGAGAAGGGGTAAGTGGTATTTTGTATTTTTTGTCCCATGAAATATTCGTCGTATCTGTTGTGAAACTTATGTTTTATAAGATTGAAATTTAATGTGATTTTAATTCCCTGGAACGCAAGCATTTATTACTTATAGTTCATCTGATCTAAGAAGTGCATTTTGACGTTTCGCATTTTTTAATACACAATAATCTTGATCAAACGTATACACATGATTACAAACAATAAATCTGAAATTTGAAAGAACTATTAAGTTATTTACATAATTAACGCTGCGGGTGACCTTCTTGTAAAATAATCTAATGTTGAAACTCGTAAAACTAATTTAAAATTAAAATAACATGGTAAATAGTAATTGTTATCGACGATTTTACAATGTCACGTCATCACGGTCTATACTGTAGTGCTTGACAACTTCCAATTCACGAATATCCAAACAATCATTAAAAATATTAGAATAATATAATTAATCGAATAGAGATTTTGACAGACATGTACATTTCGACAATTTTATTGATAATGAAATAATTATTAAGGTTCGCGACGATGATAATTCGACTAATAGTAGTGATGCTAAATAAAAAACTATTTTCAAATCCAGTTTTGTTATTACTTAATCTAATCCTACTAAATATGATGAATAGATTTTATCCTGAATTAATTAAAGGAGCTGGCCAACATTGTATGGACATTTGCCCCACTTGTTAATATTCATGTACGGACATAAGATTGGTATTATTACATAGTACTTGGTCTCTAGATTATAAATCGAAAACAAAAATGTCTCTAAAAGTTGCAGTTTTTTTTTTAAATAAGTTTTTACTTTGTTGCTATGACACAAATATCAGGTATAGCCAGAACGTAATTCTTAGTGCATGTTATTTTCATGCATATACATTTATGCATAGTTATTTTCGAGTTATGCCTTACTCAATATGTCTAACTCATGCAAAGCAGTCAATTTGCAATCTCTATTAAACTACACGAAGCAATAAATACCTATCATTTGAATTTTGTGGAATATCTATATCATACGATATACTAAAAGAATATATGGTGCTGTGTGGTATCGGCTACGAATACTACCAACCCTTACTTTGTTCGTGGATGTCGTAAAAGACGATTAAGAGCCTTATAACGACCTGGGTCAACTCCATCTGATGCCGTTTGGTCAACAATTATATTCAAGACATTTTCAATTAATTTATTCTGATTTATGGTATCATTAATAGTAAAACAATAAAAGTCAATCATTAATTTTTATACATAACAGGTTTACTGTTGTGAGTATATGTAGTTCTAAAACAATTTTCGAGTGTAAAGATGTCCTGAAATGTTATCTAGATATAAAAGCACGAATACGATAGCATCGAAGCACGATACGATATAAGATATCTAGAAAATTATTCAGAATACTATTTTAGAATTTTATCAGACAGTTGTGATCAGTTCAACGAATCTAATAAATATAGGCGTATCGGTTTAACTGTTTGATTTTTTTTACTATAATTACGCAACCAACAGAGTTTATTGTAGCTACCTAACTAACTAACAAAATAATTGACTGATTGTTTTTATGAGCTTAAATTAGTTCTTTTTTTTTTTTTTTTGGTTCTGTTCGTCCATTCGGACAGGCAAAGGGATCAAAGCCCATACAGCCAAGTCTTATTTAATTATGTTTCATACATTATTCATCATTTCTTCATATTATGTAGCCTTAATAGTCATTGTCTGTCAGTAAGTCAAGTCGTTACCATTAATCGGGTGCTGATAACCTAATCAATGATTTTCTTTGGGTATTTTGGACTAATATGAAAATACACGTAAACCACTATTATACCATATTCACTACACTTCAGCATTTTAACTGTACCATATTGCATAAAATACCAGCAAAATTATTCAATATAACACCACAAAACACTAAAGAAATGAATATAATACAAGAGCGTGACATGACATTTCCACATTCGCGCCAAAACTCCTTAAATTAGTTCTTAAAATAAATATTGCCAGCGTCAATAAAAAAATAAATAAGCTTAAGTTAACGTAATCAATGCACAAATACAAAACATTAACATTACTTTCCATATATCGTAATATTCATAACTGAATTTTTGATCGATAGAAGCAATCGATACACAGGCCAATCTCAATTAATACTATCGTCCAAATAAAATGGCGATGAAGCTAAAATGAATAAATTGACTAATGTTTTTATTGCAAGAATAGTTTCTGCTAGTTTAATATCAAAATGGAAAAATGGTTAATAACAGGAAATACAAATCAAGTTTTTATAACGATAAGTCAAATCTGTACGTTTTAATTCTATTATTAGGTATTTTCGTAGATCCGGGGCGAATCTTGGTCAGGTCCTTTGTTTAGTATTAATTTAGCACTTAATTTATTCATCTTCTTTTTAAAAAAAAAACAAAAATAAACCGATTATTAATTAAAAAGAATCAATATCGATTTTTCACTAAAATCGGATATTTACGATAGCGATTATTTGGTTCACATACCTAGACAACTTATTCCGAGAGCTGTCAAAGTGCACTTCTTAGATTAGATAGACTATAGTTCAAATGTTACATTAAAAAAGATAAAAATACAACTTACCGTAAGACACTCGTCAAGTAGGAATGTTGTGTCGTTCATTAACATGTTAATGAATTTGACAAACTGACGGCCGGAACGCGATTCTTTCACTATAGCCTGTTGAAATGCATTCAATTAACATTAAGATATTTTTTTTTTGCCAAGCTATGGTCTGCTGTCCATTCCGTCCGGGGCGACGGAAGAGCGTGGCCCCATAATCCACCGTACTCTCTCCCCATCGATATTGGGCCGGCCACTGGTACCGAATCCTTGACGTCTGTGGTCAGCCCAGCGGGATACCGTTTCGGGTATCATCGTCCTCATGCGGTCAGTCTCTCTACGGGTGACGGATTATTCCCCGGTCCGAGGGATAAATATTGTGATAAAGAATTTAATAACAACTTATAATAGTTTTTTTTTTCAGCAATAAAGTAGAATATTCTTTTCTTCGCCAGATCAATGGCGTAGCTGCCTAATCTATAACAGACGGCGCCGGGCATCGGGGCTTAAAAGCATAGAAGGAAAATTCCGTTTCTTCGCACTATCAATGGCGTAGCTACCTAATCTATCCCAGACGGCGCCGGGCATCGGGGCTCATAGTCATAGCATAGAAGAAAAATTCCCACGGAATTATCTTTTTCATTTTTTTTTTCAGAAATAAAGTAGAATATTCTTTTTCTTCGCCAGATCAATGGCGTAGCTACCTAATCTATCCCAGACGGCGCCGGGCATCGGGGCTCATAGCATAGAAGAAAAATTCACACGGAATTTTCCTTTTCATGTGGTGTTATCTATTCATTATCTATCTAGTCTCCTGATCTATTGGCAAAAGAGATGCTTGGGAAAGAAAGGTATAACCACAATGTATATTTAGTCTGTCTATACAGGTAATAACAACGCAATATCTTTCCTATATATAAATCAATTACGATATAATTAAGTAAAACAACTTGAGTAACTAAAATCACCATTTGCAAATTTAAATACAATACATAGTTATGTAATAAATTGCTTCGAATACTAATATATATCCAGTTCATTAATCATCTTCATTCTCCTACTCTTATCCCAATTACTTGGGGTTGATACAGTATGTATTTCATAGTACATATTGTAAAAGTTATTGGCAATAGTTTTATGACCAGCCGCCTGCCAGACGTCAACCCTCCTTGGGAACGTAATTGTTGACCAAACGGCCATCGACCATCAGATGGAGTTGGCCCAGGTCGTTATAAGTCTCTTTGTCATCTTTTACGACATCCACGAGCAAAGCAAGGGTTGGTAGTAATCTTAGCCGCTACCACACAGCTTCTAGTCCAGTTCTTTAATATAATTTCATTAAATATTCTATACATACATACATATATACATACATATCATCACGCCATATCCCTTGCAGGGTAGGCAGAGAGTACAGAGTGCCAGAGAACTCTATCTTTGCATACTTCACTCGCTTCCTCAACATTCATAATTCTCTTCATACACGCTCGCCGGTTTCGGAGACTTGACTCCACCTTCCTTCAGTACATGACCGATCTGGTCTAGGTAGGTTAGTCTCGGTCTCCCCCGGTACCTCCATCCTTCCACTTTCGCATTGTATATCTTCTTAACCAGACGTTCGTTCGGACGTTCGTTCGTTATATTCTATAAATAGGTATATATTAGAAAAATCGGCATAATAACATTGCGTTAATATAATAAATCGCTACAAGCTGAGATTAGAATAAGCAGAGGTAAAACAGTTCTTAATTAGAATATTTCTTTCAAAGACAATTTTTATTTACTTATTATTTTTAGTGGCAGACCGGTAGGTAGTCCTCCTTATGGTAAGTGGCAACTACCGCTCATTGATCCTTGCAATTCCAAGCGTACAGCCAGATAATTACCGTAAGATGGTGTTTGGGCTTGCGATCTTTCGCTTACCGAATTAAGCACAGTACCGAATCGCTACTATTCAGATGTTGACGTCAATATTGTATTCTTCTCTCTGTCTATTTAAATATATGTAACTAGTACAATATGAAAATAAATGTTATGTAGTTTTAATATGTTAACGTTTTTAATCATTTTACATACTAGCTGTCTAGTTCTGCCCTCTTTGCGTGGCGTAGTAAAAAAAACTATCTAAATATTAAATTAGTACTAAACATCTTGTCAAGGAAAAAATATATTGATTTGTTCATTAGTTTTTACTCTGTAAACTAATCTGTGAAGATTTCTTCCAAATCAGTCCAGGCGTGTTCGAGCACGCAGGAAATACATGTATGTTTGTTCCTTATGAACTTCAAAACGGCTGGATCGATTATGAAGAAATGTATATATATAGTAGTATAGTTTTCCATAAGTAGTTAATAATCAATTTGACGACATTAATAAATGATGTTATAATTGTGGAGTCTAACTAATGTATATTTAATTAAAGTATATTTCTTTGCAGTAACTGCATCATCAACTAATGTGTATACTATTTGCTAGCCCAGTATTATTAGTTTTTAAACATATTATGTAAATACTCACCTGCTTATGAATAGGACGTTCCCACATGCCTTTCAATATGATACTTATATGGAATCGGATCGTAAACTTGTCATAGAACTCTGTACTCTGTCCAGTGGTTTCTATATCCGTATAGAACTTCATCAGGGCACTGGGCAGGGCGGTCTGTGACATCGGATGATCCATAAACTTTTCATATACATTTTTTAATTTCAGTGGCACGGATAAGTTTATCACGAAAAGAGCCTCTACAATTTTTGCTACGAGATATGGGTTTTTGAAGTAGCGAGAGTTGCATATTGCTGTCAGCAACCAAGTAACAATTGGATCCTCTATATAATCAGCCACTATCTGTGGCA
This sequence comes from Lymantria monacha, assembly GCA_905163515.2. Classification (NCBI taxonomy): domain Eukaryota; kingdom Metazoa; phylum Arthropoda; class Insecta; order Lepidoptera; family Erebidae; genus Lymantria; species Lymantria monacha. The sequence goes on from LR991099.1 coordinate 21,471,231, forward strand.
CATATCTGAAAATTATTTTAGAATATCATTAGTAAAATATTAAATTATAATTCGGATTCACAGATGGTATAAGGCCAACCGTAGTGGATAAAAGGCCAACCGAACGTGCCAAGGGCTTAAATTATTTTTTTGCTTATGCTGGCAAACGAGCAAACAGCGCACCTGATGTCACTGCTGCTCAGGAAAAAATTAATATTTTTTTTTTGTCTTCGTACTTCTATCATGATCTCTCTCAAGGGATAAATGGGTGGTGACATATTGTTTACATAAGCAGTCACCAGACGAAGAAGTTTTAAATTCAATAATCTCATTATTGGTTATGTATGGTAATTTTAATTTCTCATTATTGGGTATGTATGGCGGACAAACAGCTAGACGTGCTCTGTGTAACAGAGACCAAGCGAAGGGGCAGCGACGCCTGCGATCTTCCTGGTGGCGGGATGGCTCTATGGTCTGGTGTACCACAGAGCGATCGAGCCAGCATGGGGGTAGGAGTGCTGTTGTCCTCTCGCTTGGCCTCAGGTGTGAAGGATTACGGAATGTATGATCCCAGACTTCTTTGGGTCCGTATAAAACTAGGTGTCACCAAGGTATTCATGGTTGTAGCATATGCTCCCGTAGGATCCTCGGTGGCATCAGACCTAGAGAAGTTTTGGGATAATGTTAGGGAAGTTCTGGATATGGCAGAAACCAGTGAACGCGTGATTGTATGCGGAGATTTGAACGGATGGGTGGGGACCAAGCGTCCCGACTATGAGGACGTACTTGGTCCATTTGGTGATAAGAGAGTGAACGACGCAGGTAGGCTCATAGCTGATGTATGCATGGAGAGAAACCTTATTGTGTCAAACACATTTTTCCAACATAAGGACATCCATATGTATACATGGAGAAGGAATGAACAAAAAAGTATAATAGATTTAATTTTGGTAGACAGTCGCCTCCGAAGCAAAATATTGGACGCAAGAGCCTACAGGAGCCCCACAGTCGATACGGACCACTATCTTGTTATTGCGAGATTTAGTGGTCTGTTCAGAAAGTGGAGGCACTGGCGAGAGCGTGTCCACTTCGGAGGGCTTCAAAGAATAAAGGTTGAAAGGTTGCAAGAAGAGTGTGTAAGAGAAAAGTATGCAGAGGGTGTCCGAGAACGGCTGACGATGGCAAGGCAGCCGCAATCGGGCATTGAAGAATGCTGGAGAGTATTGAAAGAGAGTATGGTAGACACAGCGAAAGAAGAATGTGGAAGTTCAAAGAAGCATAGAAACACAAATGGTGATGCATGGTGGAATGCGGAAGTGGCAGCTTCCGTAGAGCAAAAGAAGAAAGCGTGGCGGGACTATGTCTCTTCTTTGAATCTGAATGACAGTATGACTGAAAAGAAGAAAGAAATATATCGGCAATGTAAGAATGACACCAAGGCCTTAGTGAAAGAGAAACGTGATAGAGCAAGTATGAGTGCAGAAGATAGGCTGACTAAAAACTTCGAGGGTAACACCAAACTCTTTTGGAGGGAGGTGAAGAAGTCTCGGGGTGGTTGGTCAGCCTTCAGAATGAATAAAATAAGGTCTAAAGGTGAAGACATTCTAACACAAACACAAGACGTGTTAAGCCGATGGAGTGAATATTTTAGCGATATGTATGCGGATGCTACGGTTGGCGCCGGTGTCGCATGTGGTCTAGTAGATCAACATTCGGCGACGGCGTTCTCCGATGGCATCAGTATGGATGAAGTTGAATGGGCGATAAGAAGTTTGAAAAATGGTAAGGCAGCGGGCATTGATATGGTGTCTGCCGAGATGATCAAGCTTGGTGGCTCCTGTGTCCGGGAGGCGTTCCTGTTGCTCCTCAATTTATGTTGGAGCTCGGGAATGGTTCCCGGGGACTGGAATAGCGCAGTCAACGTGCCCTTGTTTAAAAACAAGGGTTCACGTTATGACTGCGCAAATTACAGAGCCATAAGCTTGACCAGTTTGGCAGCAAAAGTATATGGTAAAATTATTGAAAGGAGAATGAGGATGGTGTCCGATGGTTTACTGTGTGAGACACAAGGAGGTTTCAGGAGTGGAAGGGGATGCATGGATCAAGTGTTCTCTCTGCGCAACATTGTGGAGAAGCATCTGGCCCTAGGTCAGAGGGTTTTCTGCAGTTTTGTGGATCTGGAGAGAGCATTTGACACGCTTGTACGAAAGGAACTTTGGGACATTTTACCGGAGTATGATATTAACGGTAAACTGCTGCAGGCTGTGCAATCCAGTTACATGGGCTGTAGAGGCTGTGTGCGGCTGGATGATGGAATGTCGCCTTGGTTTGACGTCAATATCGGCGTTAAGCAGAGCTGCGTTCTATCAGCCAGGCTGTTTATCATATATCTGGATAAATGTCTCCAAAGGTTGAATGATATGAATGTGGGAGTCCAGATGGGTGACTCAGTGGTCTCTGCTCTGCTTTATGCAGATGATGCAGTCCTGTTGGCACAGTCAGCGACTGACCTGCAGACCCTAGTCGACACAATGACAGAAGATTGTAAGAAAAGGGGTCTACGCGTGACTGTGAGCAAAACCAAAATAATGGTCTTTGAAAGAGATGAAGCCAGTACAGATGTAAGAGTAACAATAGGTAATGATGTACTAGAGCAAGTGGATGAATTTGTATATCTTGGATGTGGATTTAGCCGAGATGGAAGGTACACCACTGATATAGAGCGAAGAGTGAATGCGGGAAATAGAGTGAACGGAGCGTTGGGGCAACTTCTCGGCAGCCACCACCTCAGCCAGAAGGCACGTGTAGCAATACATAACGCAGTGCTTGTCCCAACATTACTGTATGGAAGCGAGAGTTGGGTATGCAGAAAAGAGTATGAAAGTAAAATTAATGCGGTCGAAATGCGATCTCTTCGGAACTGAAATCTGTGGAACCCCACAGGGCTGACCGACCGCATTCGCAACGACGACGTAAGAGAGCGAGTAGGTATGAAAGAGAGTATTGGTGTAAAGATGCGAAAGGGAATGCTCCGATGGTTCGGACATGTGGAAAGAATGCCGAACGAACGTCTGGTTAAGAAGATATACAATGCGAAAGTGGAAGGATGTAGGTACCGAGGGAGACCGAGACTAGCCTACCTAGACCAGATCGGTCAGGTACTGAAGGAAGGTGGAGTCAAGAGTCTCCGAAACCGGCGAGCGTGTATGAAGAGAATTATGAATGTTGAGGAAGCGAGTGAAGTATGCAGAGATAGAGTTCTCTGGCACTCTGTTCTCTCTGCCTACCCTGCAAGGGATATGGCGTGAAAATATGTGTGTGTGTGTATGGTAATTTATAACCTAACTATCCCACGCTAGGCAAATGAACTGGCATAGGATTTATTTGAAGTTTTCTTTATCGTCGTACTATATACTTAAGACCTTTCTTCGCTACTTGCTGTACCCGTGGGTAGGTAATAAAAATAATTAGTAAAATGTACTATTCTTAATTCAACAGCATATAGACATGTTTTTTTTTTGTATTTATTTTAAAACGAACACGACTTATGTCTGTAGACAGGTCATAACAAAGTCTAAGCTATCAGCTATAAAAAAAAATGTAGTACTCACTGGACGGCGAAGAGCATGAATTCGGCGATGTCTTCGACATACCACTCGGGTGTTGCGTAAAACGCATCGCGTGCGTTTTTCATCTGCTGAGTGAGTAAGGCACATACTGATGCGTAGAATTGCAAACTTCGCCGCATCAGCTCACCTTCCAGCAGCGCCGTCTCTGCACACTGCTTCGACCTAACACATCATCAAAATATAACAAATCTTAAATTCTCATTCATACTACACAGAAATAAAGTAAAACGTCATACAAAAATTAACGTTTTAAGATTTTCTGAAAGTTATTTGTACTACAAGCTGATTACTTCATCGCGTAACTGTGGTGGTTAAAACCCTGCCATTTGTTTTGACAAATTGTTTGATTGGAATTTTATGTGTCAATGGGAACACAACCAATATCATAAAACTTAAAAAATAAAGTTTGTATTTTAATCATAGGTATTCATTTTATCACAGTATGGGACAATTGCATGTTATCTAAAATTACCCTTTCCTTTTTCACCTTCCCTGGCAACCTCGTTAGACAGCAGGACTATATAGATTTCTTATTTCCTTCCCTACCTACCTATTTCTTCGCATCTCACGCGGGCTTCTGGTATCCATACCAAAAATCTCGCTAAGGCTCTTAAATTATGGTTATAAAAAATTACCTGTGTAACCGTTTGATTTGTCTCCGCCAACGACGTAGTAATTCATGATTTCGCAACGCTGAGAAATGGTTGCCCCATTGTGACTCAGTGGCCTTCAACTCTTCAATTACTTTTTGTAGATCACGAATCGCTCTGAAATTAAAATTTTAAATGATATTTTAAATATAATATATACATATATAACATCATTAATTTTGTTCCTTTAATATATTTCGATTAGTCTGGTATGTGTAGGGTAACGCAGAGTACGCTGATCAACTGAAAGTGACGTCCCGATGCTTTCTTGTTGGGACGACTTACGACGGGGGAGGTATTGGTAAGAATAATCCACCGGACAGAACATTGAAATCAATGCATCGGTTGTATATAAGCTTAAGGATATCGTTGCACGTTTTCATTTTTTGAAAATATATTAACTTCTAATTAGCAGGTGCTAGTCACGGTTTTTTTTTAAATCAGGTGATTTTATTACACACAAGAGACCCCGTGCGAATACTTCTTGGCATTAATATTAATTATATAATATATGAGAGTGGAGGTAGATAAATAAATATAATATCCCATGCGTCCGCGAGCGCCTAGAGAGAGTGTGGCTGGAGGTTGACCATTTTGTAGCCCAATTTCTAACTGGCCATGGCAACTTTAAAAGTAAATTATTTTCTTTTAAACTCGTACCTTCACCACTATGTCAATGTTCTACACATAACCGCGAGTATGAACAATCAGCACATCACATTCTCTGGGAGTGCGATCTCTGGCGTAACGAGCGCAACCTTATGTTAGACAGTTTGCAAGTCACATCTGGAGTAGTATACTATACGGATCTTGTAGTAACTCGAGAAAATTTCCGTGCGTTTAGGCGTTTCTGCCATACCTACTACTGCAATCAATCTTAAGGCTCACATATAGACCCCGTTAAGTTATCCCGTATCCATGGTGCCGTACTGCTGCGCTTATCGTAGCTGTACTACCCTTTACTTATTGGCTGACTGGTCAATATTGCTTTCTGTCGCCCGCTTTGCCTGGGAGGGAAGTCTCTCTCACTCTTTTCCAACTCCTCCTCTTTAACTTTTCTAATTAAATTTGTTGCGGGTTTCAAGACAATTAAAATCATTTCCCGGGACTGCCTGAGGTTTAACCTCGGTGTCATTTATAGTGACCATTGTGGATCCTGGCTTACAGGAGTTACAATGGTGGGAATGTGTGGTGGGATTATACCCATTAAAAAAAAATATATACATAAATAATTTCTCGACTGCTATTTAGTGATCACAGCTACACTGAATTGGTTACTTAAACCTACAAGTAAAGTAAACGAATTGCCACCCAGAGGCGACCTGAATTTTGAGATTTCAATATATTAAGAGTATTATTTTTCGATATTAAATAGAAAATTGTAGTTCAAAATGGCGCACAAAACACTAATGAAGATGCATATATTTCACACCAGGAATCTTTAGAGAGCCGTATCTCACGAGAAATATAAATATATATATATTATAACCAAATTGTCTTATTAATAGAGAGCTTATACAATACTGGGACTTTGATAAGATAATGAGGATATATAGATTATGTGGGCAACCTACCTAATCCTCCGTTGATGAGTGTGTAGCGCAGGAATGAGCGCCACATGATGCATGTGGAGTGTCAAGAACCAGCACACCGTTTGGAATTTTGCCTCTGGCCATTTGTGATTCGGGTCATTATCTAAAAGGAACAAATTTATAATTAGTAAATTATAGTCAAATCTTTACGTGTGGTGACGCAGTAAAAATACAATTCACCATCCCCTAACTTACCCGTGGGCGATCGTAAAAGACGACCTAAAATATACATATAACGTCTATGCTAGAGAAGGAAAACTCGAAATAAAACCCTATACCAACACGTCTAACCAGCGTGGTGTAGTAGGTAAATTGCCCTCCTAGTGTGGAGGAGGCTCGAGCCCAGCAGTGGGACACATATGATGTGTCAAATCTATATCAAATGGATATAGTTATTTTCCTTATTTTCTTCGCTCGCAGTTGACGGACCCAGCTTCGAATGGAATATACAAATTATAGATATCACTTTCGGTTACATTCTACTCTCAAATTTCTTTTTACACCACCCTGCACTAAGGATATATATAATCCTTGTATTGCGGGGCAGTTTACAAAAAGCAATTAACGCAGACAAATTACACCCAGACTCTGAACAACACTTTGTGGATCACACATACACTTTCACAACGGTAGTTATGAACGAATAATGTTTCATAGTATTTTTATGTTTTATTTAAAGAATATTATTTATTTATTTTCTATGTATAGCTAATAGAAGAGTTATTATAATACGAGGGTTTAGGCTAAATTTGAGAATTGGCCGTCTGCCTGATGTCAATTACCTGAGAATGCTTGTTTACATGTGCGAACTATAGCCACGTGCTTCATCGGTCTGATTTAATAGCATTAGCTTATGATCACAGCTTTTCGTTAATTTAAATTTAGTTATCGTATTTATCTCCGAGAATAGTACATTATCCAAGATAAAAATAGGTAATCTACGTGCTATTCCAGACTATAAACTATCTTTGTGCAAAATTGGTTTTTGATTCGTTCAGTTCTTTATGGCATGATAAAACACCAAATAAAAGGCATCAACATTTTCGCATTTATATCAGTGTGAAATATGATTACCTAACCTAACTAATCATGCTGCACAGTTGCCAGAGACCACTCTGGTTTGTAAGTATTTTACCGACCCTTCATGCCGAGCGTCATGAGTTCGGTCTCCACACAATATTTGTTCAGTTTTTGCGTGTATGTTGTGGTCATTAATTGTAATTTTGTGAAATTCTTTCTGTCTTTAAAAAATATAACTACACTTATTTATATCCACTTCTTCTTCAAATCACGAGAAAATGATATCCGCACAGAAAACTGGAACGATTCATTGACAAAACTGATGGAAGGAATTTATTATTTTAGATTAGATATTTGAAATAAAACTACATTTACGGATTCTATCCCGTTTGTATTTGATTTATAATTTCCCGACGTTTCGAACACTTTACAGTGATCATGGTCACGGGAAGATACGGATTCTATCGCGTTTGTATTTGATTTATAATTTCCCGCCGTTTCGAACACTTTACAGTGATCATGGTCACTGTAAAGTGTTCGAAACGTCGGGAAATTATAAATCAAATACAAACGCGATAGAATCCGCAAATGTAGTTTTATTTCAAATGTGTAATACTCGCGTAAACATTAGAAGTCATTAGATTAGATAATCATATTAAATCAAAATGTGTTTGTTGTTGTGTCCGTGAATGGCGTGTTTGTAAAACCCCCATTATATAGGGATATATGTTTCGGTGTGAGGTATTTTTAAAAAGAAACGCCGCCGCTGAAAAAGAGAATATTTGATTTGGTGTTTTATATAGGTCGATTTTCGCGTAAGAAATGTCTGTAAGTAAAGTTTTTAAATGATAAATAAATATCAATGTTAACCTTATATAAATAGTGCAAACCCATGCCGCTGTCTGTGCAGATTAGATTAGTTGTATCTAACAAGTATAATGTTGCAAACATTTCAAATGGATTTAATTTAACATAAATAGTCTACTAGTTCGAACTGCTGTTCGTGGTTAATTGCGTTCATCCGAATTGACTCTTATCGACAACATTTTTGTTATCATAACATCTATATAGCCAAACATCTCTTATAACAAGTGTAAAAATATGAATATTTTTAATTTTTTAACCGCGTTTTCCCTTCCCGCGCTAATAGCATTTCCTCAGGATAAAAATTAGCCAATAATATTTAGGTATAAATATAACTTTATATTTGAGAAATAATTTCTAAAAATGGATCAATACATAATTTTTTTTAAAAACCTAGAACTAAGTAATAAGTATTTGTCACGAGGGACTGTATAAATATGCAATTAACGGACACAAATCACATCCAGACTCGGTGCAATCAATGTGCAAATCAAAAAGAATTGTTCTTCGTAGGGATGGAAGCCAGGACACTAGGTACGACAAGTCGGTGCTTAGACCAATCCATCAACAGTGCAGTTCAAAAATTTTGCATATTTAAATAATATTATGAAAACACCATCTTTGTCTTTCTCATGTGACTCTTACAAATGAGTTAAGGGCATAACCACTAGGCGAGTGAAGAACTCTTTTGGGCAAGTTATTACACTAATTGCGATCTCTTATACAGCTGCCAAACGTGCAGTTAAGGTACTATCCCTCCTTTTATGGAGGTCTATATCGAAAAGTGTAATTGCATAGCTTTTTAGGTACATTTCCAGCCACCGATCGTGTAAAACTCATTCCTGCATACAAATCAAATTCAGGATGAGGAGTACTACACTGTGTGAATGCGGGTTGGATGAAGGATAGGTTAATCATATTTTTTTCTATTGTCTTAAATTACGATATTCCCTGTAAGACTGACATCCAATTTCAACTCGTCGTCTCGTTTCCTTTAAATGTCTTCTTTCTTTAACCTTCTTTCAGCATATTATTATGTCTCAATTTATAAACAATATCAAGTTTTATGTATCTATTATAAGTTTTAGTAACATAATAAATGTGTAACTTTCTTCTACATTCTCTTGTACAAAACATTGTCCTAAATCTAAGTTTAAATTCATCGCTCTGGTTAATAAAATTTATCGTTATAAATTGACTAAATTTTCTATTCTATAATTTGTTCTTTTTAGGACATTATAACAGAAATTGGCCGAATTGCGCAAATCATAACCATAAAACGAAGAGGTAAAGTCTTTTAGCGGGAATCTGAGAACGTCATGTGGTGGTCTTGTACTTTAATTAGTACTTGTAATTTAATTAAAAAAAAAACAATGTAAAATTGACAATATGTAAGTGCCCCTATGGGGCTTATGCAAAATAAATGATTTGATTTGATTTGTACTATATTTTAATATCTTAGTGTTTTAACGTGTTATATTAAATAGTTTTTACAGCATTTTATGTAATGTAATGCAAAGGAAGTGCTCCCAGCACTTGTGGCTAGCCAGCTATAGTGAGTGAGTATAAAAATGCTTTACATTTTCGTTTTCCAAAATTCCCAGATTCCCATTAACAGTGTGGCCATAGCAATATCGATGGCGACGACTAAAGACGTGAAGAAAATTATAACTCGACACTGGCAACAATGGCTCGTATAAGTAGCCGATTGCCAATACAAAAAAAATAGATGTGAAGATAAATTACCAAAGATTACCTGCGACTGCACACATGGCGTAGTGGTTAAGACACCGATCTTTCGTGCCAGTGCCGTAGGTTCGATTCCCACACAGGACAATACTTTGAGCAATCCACAAAGTGTTGTTCTGAGTCTGGATGAAATCTGCGTGCGTTATTTGTATATTTGTAAAGTCCCACGCAATACAAGAATTATTTCCTTAGTGCAGGGTGATTGATGTCTTTATTTAAAAAAAAACAATCATATTTAAAAACTTTCAACTTCTCAGCTCATATAGGTCACATTGTTGGTCTCGAGCCTCCTCCGAAATGAGAGGGAAATTGACCTACCGTACAACGTTGGTCAGACATGTTGGTATAGGGTTTTGTTTCGAGTTTTCCTTCTCTTGCATAGATGTTATATGCATTTTATATCCCTTTGTCGTCTCTTATGATCACCTACGGGTAAGATAAGGGGTGGTGAATTGTATTCTTACTCCAGCGCCGTACGGATACTAATAATTAATTAAAAACTTCACCTCTATATATAAATATCTATATAGACATTTATATACGTATTCCTGAAGCGTCAATATTAAATGCACTTGGTACACATTTACAAAGACATTGACACACATTTCAATAAAATATTATGTAACACTGAGAATGTATAATATACATTATTATACTTACTGAGTGAGTCGAGCCAATCTTGTGCTTCCTGTGTCGTGAAATATATTCTGGTCTCATCACGCACGTTGACCCATGAATAAGGTTGGAAAGTGTATAAAGGATATACACGCTCCAGTTTGATTCGTACCGACAACAGCTGCAGCACCGAACACACGTTTAACATGAAACCATCACCTGCAATCATACATTATCGTTATTTCCTTCACTATTTATATATTCTTATCATCATCATTTCAGTGAACATATGCCCCACTGTTGAGCTCGGGTTTGCTCGATGTGGGCATCCTACTATACCACGTTGATCAGACGTGTTGGCATAGTTTTGATATAGTAAAGCACAGATGGAGTAGTGGGTAAGATATCTACCTTCATTGCCAATATAGGTTCGATTCCTATGCAGGACAATACTTTGTGCGATCCACAAAGTGGTGTTCTGAGTCTGGGTGTAATTTGTCTGCGTTAATTATGTTTGTAAAGTCCCTCGTAATTTAATGATTATTTCCTTAGTGCATTGTGTGGCTTAAAAAGAAAAAGTTTTATGTAGAGTTTAAGAAAAATCTTGCATCGATGTTATCCGTATATTATGACGAGAGAGAGGATGTTATTTTATTACTCTGTCAGCACACGGAAAGATATCTAACATCTATACGGTATAAAAACAGTTAAATCCTTGTTAAGAAGACTAAAAAAGAGAGTAAGACCTGGATCAAATAATATGGATCCGTGTGGGATAGCTTAATAAGGTTTAGTACTACAGCTTATTATACATATATTAGTAAAAAATGATTGAGCGGCCAAGAGAATGAATACTAGTAATATTCTGGAAAATTTTAACTCCAAATGCGATCGCCCACACGCTTACCAAGGGTGGTAATTATGGTATTATTCTCATTTAGTCCACGTCCAACAGTGGACGTCTGTCAGGTCGATAGACCGAAATATATTTTTTGAAAGAAAGAAAAATAAAATATAAGTCCCTGTGTCAGGAATAACATGTATTGTTTAGAGAAAGAGGTAGGTGTTATCTACCTGGCTAATATGTCTGTCGAACGACTTATGAACATCTTTACTAAGGATCCTCTAAATTTTAAACAACAACTAAGGCAATATAAACGACACCAACCATGTCAGTTTTATTTAAAGTGTTTGATTTTACATATATTATAACTAGCAGACCCGGCCACGCGTTGCTGTGGCTAAGGTAACCTCAGTAACACGTGCATAACCACTATGCTAATAAATTGTAGCTTATATGAAACGTTTGTACGTTTAACATAGCGCCATCTATTAAATACTTTCACAATCCAGTCAACAGATACCACCATCTGTTAGAATCGTTTGGAGATGACAGATAATTGTGACTGTCAAATAATAGAAAAATAATTTGCAATAAAATAATATTGCAACTATAAATTGAGATGAAAGCTATCCTACCTTTTAAGTTGGATCAAACTACACATGCTGTGCAAATTTGATTAAAATCGGTTAAGTACTTTAGAAGTCCATCGCACAAACAATGTGACGCGTAATTTATATATATATATTAAGATTAAAATTTTATGTAAAACCTGAAACCGTATAAATAATACATAATATCAATGTTGTGCTATTTATATTGCGTTAGGTGTTACTTAAACTTTAGGAGTTCTTCGTGTAAACGTGCATTAATCATGTATTTAAAATTTTACATTTATACATATCGTAAATTACAGTCGCCGTGCGCCATTATACTACAAGAGAGCCTGACGCAAATAGATTAATAATAATAATAATTTGCGCCGTGTTTACGAAGGTAACGTACTTGTCTCGAACAGGAGGAAAAACAGGGGAAAATGTAAATATTTACAGTTCACGAATGCGACATAATCATCAGTATTTGAATGTTGGGAAGTAAATTATTTGGATTGATGCCAATGCAAATTCGTCTAATAGATATGAAAGACATTAACAAAGAAATACGAGTATATACTCTATTTTTGTTAGTCATTATTTCTTAGAACCTATGAGGTTACAATACAATGATAACGGAACACTATAGTCGTAATAATACATTTACGATCAATATTAAATACACGCAACGTGACATCGATATTTTCTTTAGAATATTGCTGACCTGTAATTATCATTGATGACTGGTAACATCAAGCAAATAGACAGATCTACAATTTAATTAGTTATTTATAAACTACCAATATTCTATAGTACATTACTACACCGGCCAGCAAAAGAGGCATTGATGGATGAATGTGTAAATGTGGGCCGAGGCACGCATACGTAAGTCCATCAATTCCTAGCTGTGGCCAAGGCTTGTATAGTGCTTTTCTCAAATAATGCGCGGAAATTAAAATTAAGTAGTACTAAGTAGAACTGTATACACGACGAACAACGAACATTTTTCACGTGCTATAAAGGGTTCATTTGTTCTTTTTTTCATCATCAAACAGGTTTCTTTTTCAAGCCAGTTCGAAATTTAAATAAAACTCTGATAAATTGCGTATTTAGTTACCATATTTTGAAGTAACAAATCGTTCCATTTTTAAAATACACGATAGATATGGATTTACATACATTTTTTGCCAGTCGCTGCTCACGTGTGTTTGGTCAGTACAGCAATTTCGATTTATCTCGAAGAAGGTTGTCAAAATAATGCTCAAATTTCCAAGCATGTTTGAGAAAACATATTTCTTTAACTAAACATGGTCGTATGGTAATCGGATAAGCATGTAATTTACCCCTGCCTTACCTAAGTGGGAGTCCTAAAGGTTTCACCCGGAGAGTGGGCCACAACTCTCCTAGAAAACATATACCACCTTACTATGACAACCAGCCCGTCTACCCAGCGTGGCGATTGCGGCACTATCTCCTCACTTAAGGAGGAGGCCTACATTCAGCAGCGGATGGCAAATGCTGAATGATGATTCATCTCAGCTCATTTATGTTCCACTGTTCGGCTCGTACCTTCTTCATAATGAGAAAGGAATTGACCTACTATACCACGCTGATCAGACGTGTTGGTATAGGGTTTTACTTCGAGTTTGCCTTCTTTTGCATAGATGTTATACGCGTTTTATATCCCTTAGTCGTTCCTTACGATTCACGGGTAAGATAGAGGTTGGTGAATTGTATTCTTACTCCGTCACCATGTGGAATGATGATTATGAATCTGCTATTAGCAACAGATCTCATTTCTGACTGCCAGTCTTGTCTATGCCAAAATACTAGAGAATAGCTTACGAGTGATTTCTACCCTCTACTAGAATATAATAGCAAATATGAACCAACTTTAAAAGTAAAAGAGGGTAGGAACATTTTAATAATAAATACTTTTTTTAGTAAGTAACAACTTGCATCAAGAAAAAAAAACCTTGCATTAAGAGGAACTTTACACGCATGCAATAAACGGACATAAATTATATCCAAACTAAATGCATTTCGAACACTGAGTCATCAATAAAAAAAAATATTACGGAGGAGGCTCGACCCCAGTAGTGGGACATATAACAGCTGAGACGATGCCAAACTATTGTTCTAGAAGCGAACCCACGACATATGACACGATACGTTGTTGTATCTTTTAAATTTTCTCACAAAATAACTTAACCCCTAAATGATCTGACACGACATATTTTCATTCCTTTTGTAATTTTGTCTTGATACAGAGAGACGATTGTAATTTAATTAATTATTAAGGTCGTCAACGTATTCTGTGATTGTAATAAACAACTATAGTTGTTGTGACCTTGTTTGATTGAAGTTAAAGTAAATAATATGTATAAAGTATTCTATGTTACATGAAGACTAAACAGATGTGTTCTCGAAGTCTTGGTAATATAAATGCAAAAACCAAAGTAATTTTATATGAGAAAAAGAATATATAGCTAAACGTACCGCAAATACACGCAAGAGTTTTATATGCAACCAATGTGTTTTGTTTCGACGTGATATAAATGTTCCTACAATATTGTTTTTATTTAAGAAACGGTTATGTAAGATGATGAACCTAGTTATGTAAGATGATGAATACTTATGAAGTATAAAATCATAAAGAGGTTCTTTAGTATTATTTTGGATCGGAACTTAGTCATTTTGTTGCGTTACTCTGCGAGTTGGATGGCAACTGGCCGAAAACCGATGTCTCAAGACTAGTTACTATGCAAATTTGTGTGCAGATATCATTCAGTCTTTGCCGTCCATTGCTGGACGTAAGCCTGCCTTATACCTCACTCATTATGAAGGGATACATGGTAGGTTAGCGATTGCAGTGGAGTGTTATACGTTTTCCACGAGACTGTTACCCACCCTTCTGGTGAGACTCTTAACCGATATTACGACTTTCAGGGTAAAAGGGTGGCGACAAACAGTATAAACTGTTGACAGGTTTTCGTCTACAGCCGCGGGCTGCTCCATCTGTGGTATTACCACACTCTCGAAAATCGACGTCTCAGCAGTGGCATTATGCTGTTGCGCTTCATTTGATGAGCGAGAAATTCGGAAGCCCATCTTTCTGGGTGAGGTTTCGTAGGCAGCGAACTAACTGTACCCCTGGTCTTGCAAAGACCCATAGGTGGCAGTAACATTTACCATAGTGCGGCTATTTCGTTTGCCGAGTGCTGCTCGAATAATAAAAAAAAAACCACCAAAGAGCAATGTAAGGGGTACAAATACTACCAATGAGAGCATAATTGTTAAAATCATATTTGCAAATTTCTCACCTGTCTTGTGTAAACGCTTTTAATGCATTGTGTAAATGCAGTAATAATAATTATAATTAAATTTAATAACACAATTTCGGCGATTACAATAGTATGCGGTCCTTGAAAAATTAACCAAAATAAAAATTGGATATTCAAAGTGTTGAGGAAACAAATGACATAGATTTAAATGAATTTATTACTAAACTATTTGGTCCACCAAAAACATTACCACAGACATCGGTAATGGGAGTCTCCCGTGGCCATGAACGCTGTAGTGTTCAAAACTTTGCGCAATTAAAAATCAAATACAAACGCGATAGAACCTATAAAAATAGTTTTATTTCAAACATAACTATTGGAAATGCGTTACAAGCGGTTCGCCAACTAAGCTACCATGGTATCCGCACCCAGTAACTAGTGTATCATTCATAATTCGCCCTTAGAAGCGACGTTTTATCTCACCATCTAATTAATATCTATACATTATTATTTCTATTAAATCTAACTTTTACGTGCAAAAAGATTACGTGATCAAATATTCTAAATTATGTTGCAGTTCGCGAAATTTATTATAAAGAAACCATGTCAAGTTCTTAATTTATTAACAAAAAAAAAAAGTGAATTATTGCAATTCTATTTTCTGTAAATTAACTTTTTAGACGTTACAATACTTCTTTCTGTCTACACTTTTTAATTAAGAATTTAACTATCTACCTACTTACGTTGCGAGTAGCTATTATGATGTGACAAAAGACATGTCACATTTAGTTGCACGTTGCATACTTAGTCGGAAGACTACTATAAGATCTAATATAATATTTTGTATAAAAACTTATACGATATAAGTTAATCGGAGATATGTAGTGAGTAAGAGGCGAAATGAGTTCAGTTACTGTAAATTACATTCACACGGGTCTCTTTTCATTTTTAATGTCGAATTGCGTATCAATTTTCATTACGAATCTTGATGGAACCGCAAATAACGAGACATACTGAATTATTACAATACCTAAGTACTACAATTAAGCATTTAAAGCGTAAAGTAAAAAGTAAGTTTAGTAATCATTAAAATAATACAGGTCAATACATAGTACTTATTTTTGCCACAACCTGCTCCTAAATCAGCAATATGTTGGCTATAGTAACCAACGCTGATCTTCCGTTTGCATTTGAATACGATCTAATATGCTGACAGACTAAGAGTATAAAGTCGCACTTTATTTTCCTGTTGGAGTCATAAAAATTGGTTAAGAAACATCAGAAGAGCGAGCAGGAAAGTTCTTCTGGGAAAATCATAACACTAGCTGCTATCGCCAATTCGCATACATGCGTGACGAATGATGCATTAGCCATCTTCGTGGGGAGGTTGTATAAAGGACACAGTGGACATCTACAGAGTAATCGATGGATGGATAGATGCATGACGCTCAATATTTGTTTTATCACTTCCTTACATTTTGCGAAAAAACGTTTAGATTCTATCAAGATTATCATTTACCTAACCCCGTCTTAATGTATACGCGGTCTATGGCACAAAAAAATCTTTACCTAAGCATTGAGAGAAGAAAACAGTGGAAGGATGCTTCTAACTTCTGCCTGCCGTCATCACTTTGTTTACACAAAACTGTGTCAGCAATAAATATGTAATAGTCTCATGTTTACTTTGCTCTATAAATTTATTAGCATTGTCCTAGGTGGGTCAAATTTCCTGTACTGGGTGGTCGCTAATTAGACGACTACGCTATTCGTGGAATCTTATCATATAATTATATGTACAATAAACTTACCAGCCAGCGATCTTTCATCAGTTTGTAATTGCGCTCGCCTCTCATTTCTTTGTAGGAGTGCGGCGAAGTAGTTGAGGAGAGGCTCCCTCGCGTCAGGACACAGCAGAATATTGTGGCAGATATTATGTAGCGTGTTACGGCTCACTTCTACCTCGCGCTGTAAAGCAAACGCGAGGCTACGATCGCCAGAGCCAGTCGCGAACAAACGTTCTGCCACTCTGGGATTCTCTTCAGCGAATAATGATACCTATGCAAAATAAAATTATTTATTTATTTATCACATCTCCGAAAGAGTCCTCAAATAATTACTTAACAAACAAAAATCACCTATATTTTTTATATTTTATTTGGCAAATTAATTTCAAGAAACCAATAATTTGTTTCAGTTCATAGCTCAATCAAAGATGATTTTTTGAATGGTTATGGTTTGTACCATATACGTTAATAATTATGTAAAAGACTTTAGATTTTAAAAAAGTCAGTCCAAGATACTACTTACAGCAAAAAATGGTCCCAGGAAGCTAACGCGTGCGATTTCGCGACCGGGTACCGTTGTGACAGGATCCGGGCAAAGACTAGGCAAGCGCGCCAGTAATTCGGCCAACGGGCGGCGCGCGTGGCGCGGTCCAGCCCTCAATTCGCATAACGCACGAAGAGCTCTCAAGGCACCGCCACTGCAGCTACGCCCACCTAACGGTGATACAGCACGTCGCATTTCTTCACGGATTCCCATCACTAGCGGTACAAATACCTACACCATACAAAACAACATAACTTTTAACACAAAATAAAAGGTAATTGTATCTTTTTTTACCTAATTTGTAATTTTATAGAACTAGCAATACTCAGCATTACGAATATCGATAGTAGACTCGATAAGGTCAATATACTGTCACGTGGAGATCCAGAATATAAAATCAAATTGCGTAGCTCTAACTTACAAAATTAAGCCTCCTTTAAATGAGCTCTTTTTCTTCTTTAATAAAAAACGTTGGAACGAAACAAATGTCATTGAAGTATTTGTTCCCACGGTAGCGTTTTCATAACGCCACATTTTTTATGGCGCATACTTCAATTTAAATTTTTAGGCGACACTCGAAGAATTTTCAGGCGGGTTGAAAAAGTGCACGAGCAAATTAAGTCTTAGGTACTAGATTAACTAAAAGTGAAACATTACTTATTACTTCACACTCATTATCACATCATTCACATCAAAACGATGGATGTATGTGTGTATGTATATATATATACATATGTATTCCCTATAGACTCTATAGGATAGACTCTAAAATGAAAGAAGTGATTTTGATGATTTTTTGCAATATATAAATTATATAAATAATCTTCCAGCAGGTCATCCTGTGAAGTTTAGTAGTAATCAGTTCAATGCATTATCTTTTGGAATTTAGATAGAGCAGGTGTATAGTATAATATGAAAGACCCTATTATTAACATAGCCGTAGAATTTTATTTTTTAATAGTTAATAGTTTTGAAAACACTCACCTCCTCAAAAACTTCTTTTTCCGTATAAGTAGCAAGCAGAAGTTCTGGTATCAATCCAGTGGGTGGAGAAACCACCAGCACATATGGCAACAGGGGAGACTTTCTGCACTTTTCAAGATCAAATTTACCTTCCAACACTAACACTAAATGATTTACAAGTAAAGTTCTTAAGCTTTGTAGTAAGTCACTAAGTGGAGGTTCGGAACTCTTCTTAGGATATTCTCTTTCATATGAATTAATGTTAGTGTAAAATCGCACTATATAACTGACTGCCAAGCCTTGTGTTGGAATTGTTTTTGGTAACGGTAGTGACGGTGTGGGACATTCTGCTTTGTCAGACTCTGTTTCCACTCCAAGTTGTCCACTAATTAACATTTCGTCTCCATCTGAAACTTGTTTCTTTGTTGTTTCTGAAATGGCTATTAATTTTTGATTTAGCGGATCAGAGCCATCTGCTATTTGAGTTATAACATCCATCAAAGCTTGTGATGCTAATTCTTCTAAACTTAATTTAGGATTATCTAGGAGAGATGCAGCAACTGATGGCACGAAAATTCCTCCTAAAATAGAAACATTTTTGTATAATTTGAATCTTATTTAAAATTACGTTATATTTATAAAAAGTAAAGCTTAATAATGTTTGTTATTAAACAAAATATACTAGTTAAATAAAATTAAAACATGTTCTACTATGTACTACAGATTTTTTTTACAAAAACTTTTATGAGAGGTTTAAGCATCCATTTTTGTAATTTTTATTAATTCTATCCATCCATCATTCCATCTAAATTTACTGTTAGACGTGAGATTCCATTTTCATATAGTTCTTATATTTTATATTATTGTTATATATTATTATATCATAATATAAAACATATTAGATATTTTTGCTTAGTATAAAACCAAGTGCATTATAATTAAAAGGTGCTTTTGTTACTGCACCAACAAGTATTACTATTACATAAGAATATTTAATTATGTAATGGTATAACTTAATTATCAGGTATTAAAGGTTATCAAGCGCATAATAAAGTAGGGTTGCAATCTCAAATAATCTAGTTACACCAAACATAAGTTATACAAACATAAGATGGTGTCTGCATACTTGTTAATACAAAGTTAACTACAAAGTGCCAGAACAAGCTATTTCTGCAAAGTTTATTCCAATACCTGCAGTATTCATGAAACATACATCTAAATCTTCACATTTATAAATATTAGCATGATATACACCATATATAAAATTTATCAACATACCTTCGCTATCTTCTGACCATGACACTTGTAAGATTTTTGCAATAATACTCCTCAGTTGTTCCTCAGTTAATTCTGTGCAACTAACTGTGCGTGACCTATGTATTTTGCGGGCTGGTGATGCAGCTGTATCACTATCATCAACCTAGCAAAAAAAATTGATTATTGAAAGGATGACTTCAATAGCATATGTTAGAATTTTGATGTGAAAATATTAACATATGTTTAATATTAATTACACTTATGCAATCTTTTGTTTTTTAAATATGTCAAGTTTTAACATACCTCCATTGGTTCATGTTGTTGTTCAGATTGTGAATTCCTTTCAGACACATCATCAACATCCATAGAGAGAGATCTTCGAGAACAACTTGGCGATGCATTACTAGGCCGTGGCCTCACTGGTGAGGGTTCAGCAAACTGTGCTGGGGATATTGACCTTGATGTGCTATCTTCTCTAGTGGACGCACCTTCTGAACCACCCACTGTTGACTGTGGTAAACTGGATACTCTCACTGATCCACAACTCAATAATGTATCATCACCCATTGAATCAAAGCTGTTATATTGTCTAGTTTGTGAAAGATCTGTCATTTTTGTGTCAGGCATTTCATCTAGAAGATTATCTGTCTTTTCAGTGACAATTAATCCATCTGCTGAAATTTTTGTTTGATCCGTTTCACTGTTTTTAACATCATCTGAATAATTAGGTTCTTTGTTTGTGTTGGCAACTTCAGGCGAGGACGGTTCTGTGGAACCACGAGGCACTGGCGCAGGTGAAAATCTAGGTTGAGACGAGGTTTGCAGGTCGAGTGAAGGCACTGAGGCCCCTGGTGTGACCGGAGGACTGGCTGGCGATGGAACAGAGCCTCCACCACTAAGTGCTGCCAGGCGCACCAGACGACGTCTTCGTATCTATAAACAGTCAACATGAGGTTCCTGCAGTATGTGAATCCACGCGCCACCACTAAACACTAGTGCTTTGTTTTGTTACGAAATTAGATTGGCCATACGCATTACGCCAAGGTTCGTTTACAAAACAAATTACCTACTTACCTCTTCTTGACTAAGCTCACTCATGTTGATAGAAAACTATTTTACGCTTTATTCAATCTTACTGGAATCACTATTCCTGTGAATTTAGTTTCAAAATATGTATAAAAAAGAAGAGCAAGCCACAGAACGGCAAGTCAGTCACCTCGCTCAGCTGTTTGACGTTTGTGGTCGGTACAATGACGAGAAAGTATTGAAAATATACGCGTCATCCTTACAAACCAAGCTCTAGCTCTAGTTTTACACCAAATTCAAATGTGTTGTCTCTTTTGCGCAAGCTGAATTGGGTAATATGATAGAAAAGAAAAGGATATAAGGGTATTGTGTAGGTAGTTTATTTCTAAAATATTTATGAAAGTTTTAATAGTAATAAAATAGAAGGTAAAATAAATTATTTAAATTTGAAAGAATAATTGTGTAGGTACTCAATTACAATAATCTATAAAGTAAGTTATTATAACATAGGTAGACTATCTAAAAGAACCTATTTATTTATTTCGACAACTTCGTCCAGAAATGTCCCTATTTGAAATTATTTATAGCGCTCAAGCTACTTACTGAAACCTAACAAAATAGTCTATATCGGATATATTTTAAGCATATATTATATTATTATTATTATATATAACTTATATTAAATATAAGTTATAATTGTAATTTATCAATATAATTTGCTTGAATACATTCATACATTTATTCGATTGGTATTGCTTCCGAACGAAAGTTATGTGGTCAATGGCCGCATGTATTGTTAATTTGTTTACGTTTGGATTGTTGAAATTTGCAATAATATTTGCATTTTCTTTAAAAATATTTTTGGTATAAAAATCCTATAATTCTTTGTTAGTTGTCTATTAGAGATGCTATTTTTACTTCATAATGTATCACAAAACTTAAGTCGCTCAAGGACCTTTGATAAAAATATCCACTAAAATTATTATAATTGTGATGTGAATAAGATTATAAAAATGAATACTTTTCAAGTATCTGATCTAGTTTTGGGTCTAAAATCTCGCCATGCGGATGCACGACATAAAGCCATTCGAGAACTATTGCACTTTACCAAAACTGAACTTCGAGAAATGTCCCCCGAGTCGCTGTTGTTGGTGCTAGATGATTTCAACAAACACATACATATACTAACTTCTAGCTACGATAATAATGATAAGAAAGCTGGGATTCTAACGATAGGTAAGTATTAGAGGTTATATTACTGAATGTCAACATATTAGTTTCTGACATAACTAGCATTTTATAGCTTTCAGCAATTATAGAGCAAAATATCTTATATTAGAATTAAATTTAGAATAAGTATTAAAACATTTTAAGCTGTGTGACAATCTGTATCAATGTAATTTGAAATAAATGTAGGGCATGTAATATTTTAAGTACTATCATAATATAATCACTTTCAGTGTGCCTAATTGGAGGAGACACAGGAACAACAAAATCAAGAAATATCCGCTATGCACATTACTTAAGTAATGTTTTCCCTTCAACTGATTTAACTGTTTTGGAATTGGGGGCAAAAACTATGGGCAAGCTTGCAGCCATTCTAGGCATAAAACGAGTGGAATATGTAGAGAATGAAATCAAGAGATCTTTTGAGTGGCTCTTGGAGGAGAGAAATGAGGGGAAAAGACTCTCTGCGGTATTCATATTGAGAGAACTATCTATATCTATGCCTTCTTATTTCTATCAACATATTAATGGATTTTTTAATCATATAATGACTGCTCTTAGAGATCCAAAAGAGCAAATACGAGAGGCTGCTGCTAAGGCTCTAAGGGCCGCCTTGGTAATTACTACTCAAAGAGAAAATCCTGAGCAAAGCAATAAAGCTCATTGGTATATTCAGTGTTATGAAGAAGCTAGTAACTCATTTTCTGAACAAGGTGGAAGGGAAAGAGGCCTTAGCAGAGATGACCATGTCCATGGTGCACTTTTAATATTGAATGAACTCTTGAGGTGTTCAAATGCTGCTTGGGAAAAGAAATATACAAATTTAATGCAAAAACTTGATTCAGAGCAAGATGTGTGTGATGAAATACCTTCATTTAATACTAAAGGGCAAAGCTTTTGGGCAACACCACAATATCCTGATGAAAAAAGTCAATATGCCGTAGCTTATGAGTCTGGTATTTGTAAAAAGTTGATTACAGAATTGTATGAAAATATTTGTGCAGGTTAGTTAATTATTATTCTTATAATTACAGTCAAAACCGTTTACTGCGACATCGTTTAGAACAACATGCCGGTTATAATAACCCAGAACAAAGGTCCCGGCTGAATGCTATATGACCGCCTTATCAAAAACATTGCTTTTTACGACATTGCTAATAACGACATACCTCATTAAACGACCACATTTAACTAATATTTCGGAGAATTAGATCTGTTAGAACGACCGGCTAAGCTGTATTGTAAACAATTTGAATAGGTATCCACATCTGTCTTCAATGGCTATTAAAACCAGGAAAGAAAACAATAGCATTTAGTTTAGCGTAGGGTATTTTCTAATTCTTAGAAACAAAACACTTGCATGCAGTAGAGTCAAAGCCCGCTTCTTCATATCTCTTCAGTTACTTTGTTACTTTTGTTGTTGCTGTTAGTGTATTAAGAAAGATTGTTCTTTTTAATGAACAGTTCCACATCCAGAGCAATTATGACGATACGTTAATTAAAATACAACGTAAATTACAAAATATCTTTGCACAGAAGTGTTCCAAACAGACTAAAATTACCGATTTTATGCACACAGAAAAATAATATACATTGTACTTATGTGTAATAAACAACATGTACATAGTTGAATTAATATATTTTTTCCAATAATTACCTATCGATTTGTTTGTACTTGCACGATACACATTAAACATCACCGGTTGTTACGACTATCGGTTTTTACGACTGAATAAGAGCAGTCCCTTCGATGTCGTTATAACAGATTTTGACTGTATTATATTTATTTAGTCATCGTTATCCTGATCTTATCTTAACACGTCAACTGCCATAGTCTATTATAACAAATCGTAAAAAAATGCTTTGCAAATTTTTACTCATTATCGTGTTTTAGGCTTGAAAATACGCCCGACAGGCTACACAGATATGTTGAATTTAGGTATGTTTTTTTCGGTCATATAGTCCGACAAGGCCTGAATGATACACACATTTGTAGGACATATAGCGCGACATGGCAGCTAACGTGTTAATTACTTGGAGTTGATGCAAAATATTTGCTGGTGCAAAAGATTTTACGACTCCCGACAAAATTGTAGTTTCGAATATAACTTGACTGCATTGCTATGAAGTGTTGGTAATTTTTATAACCGCAACCACATATTATTATTTTTATTATAGTGTTGTGTATTTAGATGGCTCACAGCATTTTATGCTTAAGTTACTTTTATATTATAAGTTAATTATCTGTCTTTACAGGACATAGCTATAAGGAAAACAGTTGGTGCAAAATAAACTTATTGTGTTAATTTTTCTGATAGACAATGATTTGGGCGTTTTCGTTTTCCTTTTTTGCCTACAGAGATGTCATCTGTTTTTTGCATGTTTGTAAAGTCGCCCGCTATACAAGGATTATTTCCTTAGTACAGGATGTTGTGTTTTTAACAAAAAATAAATATTTTCAGATGTAATGGCCCAACAGATATCCAGAGCACAGAATGTTCATCAAATGCTTCTGTTAATGATACCAAGACTAGCTGCATTTAATAGGGAAGTATTCACTAAAAAACACCTAAAATCTACAATAAATCATTTAATAACATTGTTACGTGGCAAGGAAAAGGAGAAATTAGTGGCATTCACGACATTAGGCCTTATTAGTGTAGCAGTAGAGACTGATATCCAACCATACTTGCCAAGAATTATAGAAATTATTAAGTTTACTTTACCATTTAAAGATACACCTAAAAAGCGTAATGGTTCCGATATTCCATTATTTAATTGTGTGACTTTGCTTAGTGTTGCTATGAAAGAAGAAGTTGCTAATGAAGTTAAGGAGTTGTTAGATCCGTTGTGTGCCATCGGCTTAAGCCCTCAACTTACGACATGTTTTAAAGAACTGAGTCATAATCTTCCTTCTTTAAAGAAGGATATAACGGACAGATTACTAAATATGCTGTCATTGATTTTAAGAAAGAAAAGTGTACTAACTGGAAATAAACAAGTTTATGATGAAAATCAGATTGTTCATATGTTTACAACAGCTATGTTAGTGGAGGCTCATGATGCTGTGAAATTAGTGTTAGCTTTACACACACTCGGCTCATTTGACTTTGAATGGAGCAATACACTATTATCATTCATAAGAAGATGTACAGATCATTATCTATTAAGTGAACAGCAAGATGTAAGGATAGAAGCTGTAAAAACATCCGCTAAATTACTTATGAAAGCTGTCGAAAGATGTGCTCAGATAAATTCTCGAACATTGAATGTAATTGTTGATGAGTCACTAGGTAAATTATTATCAGTAGGCCGATCAGACTTCGATCACGAAGTTAGATATAGAGTACTGGAAATATTTACAAATCCAATTTTTGATAGGTATTTAGCCGTAGAAGATCATCTTAACTGTCTTTTTGTCGCTATCAATGATTCTAACAATGAGGTCAGTGAATTGGCTTTATGCATTGTCAGCAGGCTTAGTAATATAAATCCTAGTTATACTATACCAACATTACGCCAATTATTTGTGCAAGTTTTAATGGAGCTTCAGCACTCTGAATCTACGCGTAACAAAGAGCAAGCCCTTAGAATGGTGAACAATATAATTTGCCATGCACCAAGAATTACACGACAATTTGTTGATACCATACTCAATGTACTTGTGCCTAAATTAAAAGAAGAATCAAGCAATGCTTCTATGGTTACATCAATATTGAAGGCAATAGGAGACTTGGCTGAGGTTAATGGTGGTGGAAATGCTTTAACCGAGTGGCTTCCACAACTTATGTCTGTACAAATTGAAATACTTTCGGATCCCAATCAACTTGAAAAGAGAAGTGTAGCTCTTTGGTCGTTTGGTCAAGTGGTGAGCGCCACAGGTCACGTAGTCTCCCCTTATAAAGAATATCCGCATCTAATGGACATGCTCTTAAACTTTCTGAAAACGGAGCAACAGACTAGGGAGAGGAGGGAAACTATTCGCGTTCTTGGATTATTGGGAGCTCTAGACCCATACAAACACAAAGTTAATCAAGGTTTAATCGACTTTCAAACTATATCTACATTGATTCCTGTGACAGATACTTCGACGAGTGACAATTTTGATTCCAACATAAGCGAGATGGTAGTAAATATGTCGCCTCTTATTCTTGATGAATTTTATCCAGCAATTGTTCTCAACTCGTTGATGAAGATGCTTCGTGATCCAATACTAACTCAACATCACACCAGCGTAGTTCATTCCGTGACGTTTATTTTTCAAACATTGGGTATAAAATGTGTACCGTATATATCTCGAGTGACACCAAACTTATTGTATGTTATAAAAACTACGGATAATAATAATTTTCGTGAGTTCTTGCTTACGCAATTGGCTCAGATAATATCTGTTGTGAAAATACACATTCGGAATTATTTAGAAGATATATTTGGTATAATCAAAGAGTACTGGACGCCCAATAGTCAGTTACAATCTACACTTATAATGCTAGTTGAACACATAACTGTGGCAATTGGAACAGAATTCAAAGTATATTTATGGAAAATACTACCAAATATATTGAGAGTTTTAAAGTATGACAACAGCAAAGATAAAATTTTAACTGAAAAAATGTTATTAGCTATCAAGAAGTTTGAAAATAACTTGGACGATGTTTTACTTTCGATAGTACCAGCTATAACGAGCCTCTTTGATGGTAGAAACATTCCTATATCCATTTCCAAATTAGCAATGGAGACTGTTGAACATCTATGTATGTATTTATGCTTCAGACCGTATTCGTCTATGTTAATACAGTCTCTTGCGAAAGTTTTAGATAATAATCCGGTATTAAGATCTACAGCTATGAATACGCTTTGCGCATTGATTGTTCAACTTGGTCGCGAGTATATTGATTACATACCATCTGTGGATAGAATATTAATAAAACATAAAATACAATGTCCTAATTATATAGTTTTGGTGACGCGATTACAAGCAATATCAACATTGGCGTCTGATGACGATTATTTGAATGAAACTCGATTAAGATTGAGGAACCAAAAGAAAGATGTGAGTGAAATTAGTATATATATTTTTTAACGATATCCTGGACTAAGGCAAATATTCATATCGCGGGGGACTTTACTAACATACAATTGAAATGATGTAGATTGACGTTGAAAAAATATTTATGCACCACATAAACAATAGTCACACACTAACAACAGTCTAGTTTATTATCTGGGCCTACTCCACCTGAAGCCATTTAGTCAACAATTACATTTCCAAGGGGGGTTGGCGCTAGGCAGGCGGCCTATAATAAAACTATAGCCAATAAGTTTTGCAATATGTATGAGTACTTATTGCGTCGACCCCAAGTAATTGTTATAAGAGTAGGAGAATGATGATAAACAATAGTCCCAGGTGGGAATCGAACTTTAAATGCTTGGCACGCGATTTCGACATTTAAATCACCATATCATTAGTATTGATTATTTGTATGAAATATTAGATGGGATCCATTGTGCAGATAAAAAAGTTTCGTACTTATTACGTAATCTATGGATATTTGTAATGGTTAAAATACCGATTTATCTTTATGAGGAGGAATTTCTTTTTTAATTCTATAACTGATTTCCCATTATAGGATATTGATAAAGATATTTGTTGATTACGAATAAAGTATTTACCGATATCCCAGACATTATAAAGCCTTATGACTGCATAAAATGGCTTAATGATTAACATATCGTGCCGAGTATCGCGTGGTCGTTTACCACGCAGAACATTATTTTGTGTGATTTACAAATTGTTGTTTTGAATCTGAGTGTAATTTGTCTCCTTTAATTATGTTTGTAAAGTCCCCTGCGACAGAGGATTATTGCCTTAGTGCAGGGAGGTTTCTTAAAAAAAAACATTTTTATTCTATACGTCGGCTTATTAACTTTGTGTATTAGATCTATCTATTATCCGTGTAGTGACGGAGTAAGAAAACAATTCACCACCCCCTATCTTACCCGTGGGTGATCGTAAGAGACGACTAAGGGATATAAAACGCATATAACATCTATGCGAGAGAAGGAAAACTCGAATCAAAACCCTATACCAACACGTCTGACCAGCGTGATATAGTAGGTCGGGTTCCCTCCCATTGTGGAGGAGGCTCGAGCCCAGCAGTAGAACGTAAATGAGATCAGATGATGATAAGATAATGATTGGACCTGGACGCCCTCAAGTAGGTAAAATAATCGTCAATCTTTTCATAGGATGGTAATAGCAGTTTCTATTATAAGTTACCTAAGACTACCCAATCTCTTGGTGATCGTTCAACCGATTTGTATGACCCCCAGGGTAAGAAAAGGATCGTATCGCTTAATCGTCTCTTACGATCACCCACGGGTAAGATAGGGGGTGGTGATTTGTATTCTTACTCCGTCACCACACGGATATTATATATCAATATAAACAGGAAATAAAATTAATTATATCATTTATTGTTATTATTATATTTGTCACTATCGGGCTAGAGCCTTTTCCACAATAGGAAGGAAAAATTTCCTATCATCCGACACTGGTCATACGAGTTAGTATAGGACTTTTTCCAGTTTACCTTCTCATAAATAGATGTAATCTGCATATTATATCAGTCATCATTTACAACACTGTATTCTTACTCCTCTCTACTCTCCACGTGCGATCACACACGGAAATTGTGAAATTCATTATAAAGTATTTAAAAAAAAAGATGAAATGGATATCCAATAATTGTGACTTCAAGTCCCACGTGTGGATAAAATTGTTCGTTAGCAAACATTATTTTTATGTCAACAAATAATTAATAAAAAAAGTAATTTTATTTTATATTTCAGGTTGGTTTAGGTGACGTGCAAACCATTCAAAAATTAACATTGAATGTAAATAATTTAAGAAAATGTTGGTCAACCAATAATGTGACATCGAAAGAGGATTGGATGGAATGGTTACGCCGTTTAAGCATAGGTTTTTTAACTGAATCAAATAGTCCAGCAATTAGGTGAGTGTATATATAAAAATGTTATGACTTGAGAATAAATAAAATATGGTTTAAGAATTCCTTACCAGTGGGAGTTTAATAGTGGTAGGACCACACCCTTAACGATTTCCTGTCTATAGCCGCGGGCCGGTACATCCAGTGTAGTACAACACTGGCAGAAATTCGATGTTTGATCAGTGGCAATGTGCTATTACGCTTCGTTTAGGGAGCGAGAGCGCCGGCAGTCCAACTTTTTGGGTGGGTTTGTGGTTATCATTGGTAGACAGCGGTCTAACTGTACCACTGGCATTTTGAAAATTCATGTACGGCATTAACACTTACCATCAGGTGTGCTGCTAGCTCATTTGCCTCCATAAGCAACAAAATAAAAGAAGAGTAAAACCGGCTGCCACGCGTTAATCACCATCTTAGCTCATATAGGCTCCATTGACCTCACCCCTTAGTGGTTTTTATGACACCTATGGGCAAGGTAGTGGCCGTTGAATTGTATCCTTACTGTCACCACATGAAAAACATTGCTTACTAATAAAAGTTCTCGAAGCCTCTTTTATTGCCATTCATTATATTTAGAAGATATTTTCATCTTACTAAGAGGAATTGTTGCTTTTTCAGAGCGTGTTCATCTCTAGCGCAAAACTATCCACAATTAGCGAGTGAACTCTTCAACGCGGCACTTATGTCTTGTTGGACTGAACTCGACGAAGTTTCCCGTAAAGAATTGGTGGCGGCTTTGGAGCATGCTCTAATCGTACCTGATACTCCAGAGGTGGCACTTGTCGTACTGAACTTGGCGGAATTTTTAGAACATTGCGAAAAAGGTGCCTTGCCGATACCAATTAAATTACTCGGTGATACAGCCATTAATTGTAAGGCTTATGCCAAAGCTTTGTATTATAAGGTAAGTTCAAACTATATTTGTTTAGTAACAAAAATTTTAAAAAAAAAACTACGTTTGGTGATGGAGTAAGAATACAATTCACCACCCCCATCTTACCCGTGGTTGATCGAAAAGACGACTAAGGGATAAAATATATATATAACTTTTGTGCAAAAGAAGGAAAACTTGAAATAAAATCCTATACTAACACATGTGACCAGCGTGATGTAGTAAGTCAATTTCCCTCCTAGTGTGGAGAAGGCTCGAGCCCACCAGTGGAACGTATATGAGCTGAGATGATAATGATGTAACAAATTGCGTCATGATTAGCTCAACTTATCTATTGAGGGCTGCACGCAAATGCTGTGTCGTGAGTTCAATTTCCATGCGATGCCATTTGTTTTTTTAAAGACAACATCCTCCATTAAGAAAACAATGCTTGTACTTCGAGGTACTTTTCAAAAGTACAATTAACGTGAGTAGTAGTAACGTAGTAGTTTGTCTCTGCCGTGTTCGAAGAGGTTGTGCCACTCATCATGGTTTTGCCAGGGCAAGAGTCCCCGTAAACAGATGACATCTTTTCTAAAATGGTTTGAGGAGGTTTTCCTTGCTTGGCAAGGAACTTGATGACAGCACGAAACTCGATTATCTGCATTTTTGTAGTTTTCTTCCGGATTGACTTGTTGGACCGATGATAGCTCAATGAATAATGACCCGATTTTTATAAAATTTGGTATTTATACTCATAAGTAGTACCGCAATTAGTGCAGGTAAAAAAAAATAATCCCACCCCCCGCCAACACCCCCTTTTCCGCGAACTTATTTACCTTCCCTCGTACACAAATTATACCCAAACATGAAACAACAATTTGTGGATGATAGAAATTGTCCTGTGTTGGAGTCGAACTTGCGACACTGGCATATTGACATCTTAACTATTACGTCATCGGGGCATTCGTGTTTACACACAAATGTTTGTTCTGGATCTGTGTGTATCTTGTGTCCATTAATTGTATATTTTGTAAAGAAATTCCCTCTATGATCTATTTTTAATGACGATAAAATTAATGAATGAATAAAAAAAGGAGAACAGAATGAATAAAATAAGGTCTAAAGGTGGAGACATTCTTACACAAACACAAGACGTGTTAAGCCGATGGAGTGGATATTTTGGCGATATGTATGCGGATACTTGAGTTGGCGCCGGTGTCGCATGTGGTTTAGTAGATCAGCATTCGGCACCGTTGTCCTGCGATGGTATCAGTATGGATGAAGGTGCATGGGCGATAAGAAGTTTGAAAAATGGTAAGGCAGCGGGCATTGATATGGTGTCTGCCGAGATGATCAAGCTTGGTGGCTCCTGTATCTGGGAGGCGTTCCTGTTGCTCCTCAATTTATGCTGGAGCTCGGGAATGGTTCCCGGGGACTGGAATAGTGCATCGGAATAGTGGAATAGTCATCATCATCGTGCCTTTGTTTAAAAACAAGGGTTCACGTTATGACTGCGCAAATTACAGAGCCATAAGCTTGACCAGTTTGGCAGCAAAAGTGTACGGCAAAATTATTGAAAGGAGAATGAGGATGGTGTCCGATGGTTTACTGTGTGAGACACAAGGAGGTTTCAGGAGTGGAAGGGGATGCATGGATCAAGTGTTCTCTCTGCGCAACATTGTGGAGAAGCATCTGGCTCTAGGTCAAAGGGTTTTCTGCAGTTTTGTGGATCTGGAGAGAGCATTTGACACGGTTGTACGATAGGAACTTTGGGACATTTTACCGGAGTATGATATTAACGGTAAACTGCTGCAGGCTGTGCAGTCCAGTTACATGGGCTGTAGAGCCTGTGTGCGGCTGGATGATGGAATGTCGCCTTGGTTTGACGTCAATATCGGCGTTAAGCAGGGGTGCGTTCTCTCAGCCAGACTGTTTATCATATATCTGGATAAATGTCTCCAAAGGTTGAAGGATATGAATGTGGGAGTCCAGATGTGCGACTCAGTGGTCACTGCTCTGCTATGTGCAGATGATGCAGTCCTGCTGGCACAGTCAGCGACTGACCTGCAGACCCTAGTCGATACAATGACAGAAGATTGTAAGAAAATGGGTCTACGCGTGAATGTGAGCAAAACCAAAATAATGGTCTTTGAAAGAGATGAAGCCAGAACAGATGTAAGAGTAACAATAGGTAATGATGTACTAGAGCAAGTGGATGAATTTGTATATCTTGGATGTGGATTTAGCCGAGATGGAAGGTACACCACTGATATAGAGCGAAGAGTGAATGCGGGAAATAGAGAGAACGGAGCGTTGGGGCAACTTCTCGGTAGCCACCACCTCAGCCAGAAGGCACGTGTGGCAAATGTAGCAATACATAATGCAGTGCTTGTCCCAACATTACTGTATGGAAGCGAGAGTTGGGTATGCAGAAAAGAGTATGAAAGTAAAATTAATGCGGTCGAAATGCGATCTCTACGGAAAATCTGTGGAGTTAGGCTGATCGATCGCATTCGTAACGACGACGTAAGAGAGCGAGTAGGTTTGAAAGAGAGTATTGGTGTAAAGATGCGAAAGGGAATGCTCCGATGGTTTGGACATGTGGAAAGAATGTCGAACAAACGTCTGGTTAAGAAGATATACAATGCGAAAGTGGAAGGATGTAGGTACTGGGGGAGACCGAGACTCGCCTACCTAAACCAGATCGGTCATGTACTGAAGGAAGGTGGAGTCAAGAGTCTCCGAAACCGGCGAGCGTGTATGAAGAGAATTATGAATGTTGAGGAAGCGAGTGAAGTATGCAAGAATAGAGTTCTCTGGCGCTCTGTTCTCTCTGCCTACCCTGCAAGGGACATGGCGTGGTGGTATGTATGTATAAAATTAATGTTGTAATAATAATTATAGGAACAAGAATACAAGAAGAATCCGTGTAAACAAGTCATTGAATCTCTTATACATATAAATAATAAACTACAAAGAAGAGAAGCTAGCAATGGTCTGCTTGAGAAAGTGATCATGCAGAAGAAAATTGGTGATACTTCTCTAAACGTTCATACACGTTGGTATGAGAAATTACACAATTGGGAACAAGCATTAGATCTATATAATAAGAAGCTAGAGACAGAACCATATGATGATGACTCCCGATTAGGTATGATGAGATGTCTAGAAGCTTTAGGCGAGTGGAGAAAACTGTATAACATCACAGCGGAACAATGGGACAATATGTCGGAGGAAATTAAAAAGAAGTCGTCCAAAATAGCTGCTGCTGCATCATGGGGCTTACAAGAGTGGGACTCTATGAAGAAGTATGTGGATTGCATATCTGAAGATTCTCAAGAAGGTGCCTTTTACAGAGCTATTATAGCCATTCATGAGGGGCAATGGTCGGAGTCGAGACATTATATAGATTCCGCTAGAAATTTAGTTGATATGGAGTTGACTGCAGTTGTTGGGGAGAGTTATCAACGAGCATACAGTGCTCTTGTTAATGCACAACTCCTGACGGAATTAGAGGAAATTGTGACTTATAAATTGGTGGAAGAAAGAAGGAATCCAATACGTAAATGTTGGTGGATGAGACTTCAGGGAGGTCAACGGTTGGTTGAGGATTGGCGCAAAATGCTTCAAATACGTAGCTTGGTTATGTCTCCTCGTGAAGACTTCCAAACGTGGCTTAAGTTTGCTTCGTTATGTAGGAAAACTGGTGCTATTAATCAAGCTCATAAAATAGTTCTCTCTATAGTTGGATGCGATCCTATCACTAATCCAGATGCATTACTTCGAATGCAAGACCCGAGAATCGTTCTCGCTTATGCCAAAAATTTATGGGAAGCTGGCAATAAACGGTACGCCTATGAAGTCCTCCAAAGATTCGTCGATAACTCAGATCCGGATAATGAAGAATATTACAGATTGTTGGCGCGATGTCATCTTAAATTGGGATCCTGGTGTGAATCTCTACAAGAGATTAATGAATTATCTATCCCAGAAATATTAAGAAATTACGAAGCAGCAACGTTTCTTGCACCTGATTGGTATAGAGCATGTCATGCGTGGGCGTGCATGAATTTTGAAACAGTTCTGTTCTATAAACAACAAGATAATCTTTCTGAAAACAGTCTAGCTGGTGGTTCTGGTGATAAAAAAGTTTCTAGAGTAGATTTTATTAATACTCATACAATAGCAGCGATCGAAGGATTCTTCAAATCAATCAGTTTATCAAACGGCAGTGCATTACAAGATACACTTAGATTATTAACTTTATGGTTCGATCATGGCCATCATCCTGCTATATATGACGCATTATTTGAAGGAATACGACAGATCGATGTAAAGATATGGTTGCATGTGATACCACAGCTTATAGCAAGAATAGATTCCCCTAGAAGTTTAGTTGCAAAATTGGTACATATATTACTTATAGATATTGGGAAATTACATCCGCAAGCATTAGTATATCCTTTGACTGTAGCAACAAAATCAGCGTTTGTCACAAGAAAGAATGCTGCGAATTATATTTTGAAGACTATGAGTGTTCATTCACAGAATTTGGTAAATGAAGCGGCTGTTATATCTGAAGAACTGATCAAAGTGGCTATTCTGTGGCATGATCAAGTATTTATTGCACTTGACGAGGCTTCCAGGTAAATCAAACTTAAATATATAATATTTACGTATGTTCCTCCGCTGTGTGGTAGCGTCTACGAGTACTACCAACCCTTATTTTGCTCGTGGATGTCGTAAAAGATGACTAAGAGCCTTATAATGACCTTGGTTAACACCATCAGATGCCGTTTGGTCAACAATTACATTCTCAAGGAGGGTTGACGTCTGGCAGGCGGCCGGTCATAAAACTATTGCCAATAACTTTTACAATATGTACTATGAAAGAAGAGTACATATTGTATCGACCCCAAGTAATCGGTATAAGAGTAGGAGAATGATGACTTACATATATTCCTTGTGGTGACGGAGTTAGAATACAGTTCACCCCTCTTGTCCATGGGTGTCGCAAAAGACGCTTAAGTTATATATTTTTTTAAAAGATAACACTATGCTAAATAAGTGACCCTTAGCAAAGTCCCCAGCGATAGCTGGGGACTTTGCAAACATATAATTAACTAACACAAATTGCACCGCGACTCAGAATAACAATTCGTAGATCGCACAAAGCATTATCCTGCGTGGGAATTGAACCCGCGACAATTGGTTTTTTTTTTTTTTTTTTTTGTGTGTCTTAGTTGTTAGCCTCAGATGGCTATGACAACTTTACCCGGACTGTGGGTGAGCGCTGAGGGCTCTCAACCCGTTACGACAATTGGCACGACAGATACCGATTTATCTTAACCGCTACGCCATCTATGCAGATATCATTGATGCAAGAGGTATAGTAGGTTAATTAACCTCATACTGGGGGTTCTTCACACCCAATAAAATATGAGGTGTATATGAGCTGAGAAAGAGTTATACATGTACAATTTTTTCAAAAGAAGACTGCACAGATGGCGTAGTGGTTGAGATACCGAACTTCCGTGCCAGTGCCGTGGGTTCCATTCCTACACATGACAATATTTTGTGCGATCCACAAGTGCAGGTGTCTCTTCAGGGAGGTCTTTACTTTAAAAAAAAGTGTGTAATATATTAGTAATTGGTTTATTCTTTTCAGGTTATATTTCAGTGAGAAAGATTATAGAGGTATGTTCAAAACGTTAGACAAAATGCACGCAATGTTAGATCGACCTCCAGAGACATTGAAAGAAGTCTCTTTTCTGCAAATGTATGGGAGGGACTTGCAGGAAGCGCGACGTTGGTGTGAACTTTATAAAGTAAGCCTAATATTTTTGATGTGAAACATCTATTCAATAATAGATATATTTTCGTATTTATTTTCTTAGTTCTTATACGTCCTACTGTGGTTTACGAGTATTAAGTAGAACTCCTTGATATGAAATTTAGTCATGCTAGCCAGATGGCTCAATCATCATAATCGTCATCATTCTCCAATAGTTTTACGACCGGCCACCTGCCTGATATCAACCCTCCTTGAGAATGTAATTGTTGATGAAACGGCATCAGATGAAGTTGACCCAGGTAAAGCTCTTAGTAGTCTTTTACGACATCCACGAGCAAGTAACGGCTGGTAGTATTCGTAGCCGCTACTACACAGCACAACAGCCAGATGGCTGAATATGGGGCTTTATTTCAAAAATGTATTCCTTTAATGTTATCTGCTGACGTCAGATGCGTGATCCATCTTCAGTTTTGTAGAAAGGGAATGCGTGCCAACAGATATTTCTACATTTTGATTACGCGGATATACGGAGGTGCTATTCAGCATGAAACCTTGGCGTGGTGGTTTTTTACACTTGATTCTTAAATACTCTAATTGCCGTTGTGGTCATCATTCTCCTACTCTTATGCCAATTATTTGAGGTCGATACAATATGTACTCTTCTTTCATAGTACATATTGTAAAAGTTATTGGCAATAGTTTTATGACCGGCCGCCTGCCTGACGTCAACCCTCTTTGGGAATGTAATTGTTGACCAAACGGCATCAGATGGAGTTGGTCCAGATATAAAGATATAAAGCTCTTAGTCGTCTTTTACGACATCCACGAGCAAATAAAGGATGGTAGTATTCGTAGTAGAGCGAGTAGGTATGAAAGAGAGTATTGGTATTGGTGTAAAGATGCAAAAGGGCAGGCTCCGATGGTTCGGACATGTGGAAAGAATGCCGAACGAACGTCTGGTTAAGAAGATATACAATGCGAAAGTGGAAGGATGTAGGTACCGAGGGAGACCGAGACTAATCTACCTAGACCAGATCGGTCATGTACTGAAGGAAGGTGGAGTCAAGAGTCTCCGAAACCGGCGAGCGTGTATGAAGAGCATTATGAATGTTGAGGAAGCGAGTGAAGTATGCAGAGATAGAGTTCTCTGGCACTCTGTTCGCTCTGCCTACCCTGCAAGGGATATGGCGTGATGATATGTATGTATGTAGTATTCGTAGCCGCTACCACACAGCACAGAAGACAGTATGGGGTTTTATTTCGAATATTTATTTTTGTAATGTTATCTGCCGACGTCAGATCCGTGATCCATCTTCAGACTTGTAGGAAGGGAAGGTTGGATAATTAATATTCTTATTATTATTTTCCTTACGCGGATATACGGAGGTGC
Organism: Lymantria monacha; assembly: GCA_905163515.2. NCBI lineage: Eukaryota > Metazoa > Arthropoda > Insecta > Lepidoptera > Erebidae > Lymantria > Lymantria monacha. The sequence goes on from LR991099.1 coordinate 21,507,916, forward strand.
TATTCAGGATGGAACTATGGCGTGGTGATTTTTGACACCTAATTCATAAACGCATCTAATTGCCGTTATAGTGTGGCTGTAATATTATATGTGGCAATAATATGAACACTGTTACTTGGAATTAAGGCATATTATGCATTTGTTTCCTTCATTACCCATGCATTACGAATCTGTGAGTCTTGTATAGTGACAGTGGATTTGGAATCAATCGTGCACTAATTAATTTTTAGAGTTTTATTAACATTTCTTGGTTTTCTTTGCAGTTCATAGCGTCCCGCTGGGACACGGATATCCTTCAGTTAAGGGAAACGAAACTAATAATATATCACGCTGTTTAGAGAGGTGGATATAGGGATTCATATCATGTTTTCCTTCTTTTTCAGTAATGCTTATTTATCACTTTTCACGATACCCAAGAGAAAAGAAAGGGTGATGACATTTGTATTGTCATTTCATTACCACACAAAGAAATTTATAATTTATTAATATAGCTTTTTCTCTTTTAGGAGTCAGGTGAAACACAATACCTGAACGAAGCATGGGACCTCTACTATCACGTAGTTCGTCGCATCGCGTCGCAATTCCGTTCGTTAACGTCACTTGAATTACAATATGTTAGTAAGAGGCTACATTCGTGTAAGGATTACGAACTTGCTGTACCAGGGTCGTACGTGCCTAACGAGAAAGTTATTAGGATATCACATATACATAGTCATTTGCAGGTTAGTGATTTACAATAATTATGTTCAGGATTATTATATAAATAAAGTGAAATTTATTATTTGCCTAATTATTTTAGATAAAGAAATGAATAGTCACTTACAATGACTAATCTTAATTATCGCGGAGGCAGCCAAGACGTTACGCGCTGCTTTTGTTTTAATAGAAATTTTAAATATATTGTTTCTATTGGTCAAAGAATTTAGAAAATTAGGGTATGTTCCGATTTACACTGCGAGCACTGTTCAGTGCTCTTACTGGGGAGAAATATATGACGTCATAAATCGTCGCCGTTTATCTACTGTGAACACTGGTGTTGCCGAGGCAAGATGCTCGCAGTGCTTTGATCACGTGATCAACAGCGTTCAGATATCAGCGTCTACCATTGATAATTATTAAAAACAAAAATGGAAATTTTGAAGAAATTGTGTTTATTGCAATGTGAAACAAATATTATGTATGAAATGAAAGTAACGGGAGAAATTAATTTGATTGAAAATATTCAATTGCATCAAAATTAAATTCATAACCTAATTATTTTTATAAATGTCGATCACAGTGTACTGCGTTCCGTTTTAAACATTAACCAGTATAACTAACTATAAAGGAACGGCTTCGCAGTATTCTAAATTGACGTCACACCTTACAGTGCTCGCAGTGTATATCGGAACATGGCCCAAATCAATAGTTCTTTTTTTTTGGAGGCGGGCTATGGTGTGACCACTCCCTGTTAATTCCGGTCGAGTTGACAGAAAGAACGGCGCATGAGCCAATACACGCGCCCTACATATACAGTCAAAATCTGTTATAACGACATCGAAGGGACTGCTCATATTCAGTCGTAAAAACCGATAGTCGTAACAACCGGTGATGTTTAATGTGTATCGTGCAAGTACAAACAAATCGATAGGTAATTATTGGAAAAATATATTCATTCAACTATGTACATTTTGTTTATTACACATAAGTACAATGCATATTATTTTTCTGTGTGCATAAAATCGGTAATTTTAGTCTGTTTGAAACACTTCTGTGCAAAGATATTTTGTAATTCACGTTGGATTTTAATTAACGTATCGTTATAATTGCTCTGGATGTGGAACTGTTCATTAAAAAGAACAATCTTTCTTAATACACTAATAGCAACAACAAAAGTAACAAAGTAACTGAAGAGATATGGAGAAGCAGGCTTTGACTCTACTGCATGCAAGTGTTTTGTTTCTAAGAATTAGAAAAGACCCTACACTAAACTAAATCCTATTGTTTTCTTTCCTGGTTTTAATAGCCATTGAAGACAGATGTGGATACCTATTCAAATTGTTTACAATACAGCATAGCCGGTCGTTCTAAGAGATCTAATTCTCCGAAATATTAGTTAAATGTGGTCGTTGAATGAGATATGTTGTTATTAGCAATGTCGTAAAAAGCGATGTTTTTGATAAGGCGGTCATATAGTATTCAGCCGGGACTATTGTTCTGGGTTATTATAACCGGTATGTTATTCTAAACGATGTCGTAGTAAACGGTTTTGACTGTATTTCTCTTTCGCCGTGCGAGTGAGCCATCGGAACTCGGTTTTTGTCTTCGGTGGCCATATCAATAATTCTACAGATATTTTTGCATTCAAACCACAAGTTTTACCTTTTTTTATATTTTTAGATTAGTATAAACTTACAAAAAATATATATGCTCTCTGCAGGTAATCAAATCCAAACAACGTCCACGTCGACTCACAATCCAAGGGTCAGACGGTAAACAGTACATGTTCCTTCTAAAGGGTCACGAAGATTTGCGTCAAGACGAAAGGGTCATGCAGTTATTCGGTCTCGTAAATACCCTTCTACAAGCCGACACGAACACATACCGGCACGATCTTGCCATACAAAGATACGCCGTTATACCTTTATCGCCGAACTCTGGCCTTATAGGATGGGTGCCTCAGTGTGACACCTTGTATAACCTGATCAGTGATTATAGAGATAAGAAGTCTAATAAAATGGCTCTCAATACTGAACAACAAATCACGTTGCGTATGGCGTCCGATTATCAAAAGTTGATGTTGAAGCATAAGGTGAGTTATAATAATTTTGAAATGAAACCTTATATGAAAGAGCAATTTTTTTATATGAAAGAGCTATTTTTATATTTTATAAGAAGACGTAAGAGAGCGAGTAGGTATGAAAGAGAGTATTGGTGTAAAGATGCGAAAGGGAATGCTCCGATGGTTCGGACATGTGGAAAGAATGCCGAACGAACGCCTGGTTAAGAAGATATACAATGCGAAAGTGGAAGGATGTAGGTACCGAGGGAGACCGAGACTAACCTACCTAGACCAGATCGGTCATGTACTGAAGGAAGGTGGAGTCAAGAGTCTCCGAAACCGGCGAGCGTGTATGAAGAGAATTATGAATGATGAGGAAGCGAGTGAAGTATGCAGAGATAGAGTTCTCTGGCACTCTGTTCTCTCTGCCTACCCTGCAAGGGATATGGCGTGATGTATGTGTGTGTATGTATAAGAAAGAGCTTTATCTGTAATATATTTGTTTTTATTTTCAAAGACACCAAAAGGGGATTTAAATCAAATATTAAGAAAAAACTATGTACATATAGCGTATGTAATCACAGTGTTACATGATGAGTATTCTCCCAGGAATACTCATCATTATACGAGGGACAGAAATCACGTAATATGAAAATGCGTTATAATAATGCATGTTTGTAAAATCACCCGCAATACAATATTATTTCCTAAGTGCAGGGTGTTGTATTTAAAAAAAGTGATTGATGAATAATTAAAAATGTTTACTTGTAATACAAAAGTTTCACGTCTAGGATTTTCATTATCGATAATGGTCCATCTTTTAATGAGTTAAGAATACAATTTTCTTTGTCCTTGTTTTCTTGTGGGAGTCGTAACAAACGGTTAAAAGAACACTAGTGGAGTGGCACCAGCGCTGTTGCGGTCGCCAACGCTCTTGTCAGCCGTGGCAATTATGATATCTCTAAAACCATCTTTGCGTATTTGCTTTTCTAATGAAACATTCAATTCGATCGACGTATGTGGTAGCCGCATACGTCGATTGAAAGCTTCAAAGTCTATACGGACATAATATGTAGAATACATTTTTGGGATTTATATGTATAGATAGATATTAGTATATTGTAATTCCTTTATGAAAAGGTACTCTTGTAATGCATTTTCATATTACGCGATTTCAGCCCCTCGTATAACACGGATATTCTCCCATATAACACGGTGATTACATACGTTATATGCACATAGTTTTTTTTCTTAATATTTGATTTAAATCCCCTTTAACCAGAATATGGGGTCACAAGCGCGTTATATGAGGATACTCTTACAACGCGTTTTAACGTATAACGCGGAACCAATCTAACGTATTATAGGGGAGATTACTGTATATAGATTTGTTAAATGTTTCTTAGGTGGAGGTATTCGAGTACACCCTATCACAGACTCCAGGCAATGATTTAGCTCGACTTCTCTGGCTGAAGAGTCCGTCAGCAGAAGCTTGGTTTGAGCGTCGTACTAATTACACCCGTTCCTTAGCTGTGATGAGCATGGTCGGATACGTCCTTGGCCTTGGAGACAGACATCCGTCAAATATTATGCTTCATAGAGTTACTGGAAAAGTTCTTCACATCGACTTTGGAGACTGCTTCGAAGTTACACAAACAAGGGACAAGTTCCCCGAGAAAATTCCGTTTAGGCTAACAAGAATGCTCATCAATGCTATGGAGGTAAGTGGAAATTGATAGTCTGCTATGTAATAACGGATTAAGAATTCATTAACCTATTTATTTTCCGGGTGGTGACGGAGTAAGAATACAAATCACCACCCCATATCTTACCCGTGGGTGATCGTACGAGACGACTAAGGGATATAAAACGCATATAACATCTATGGAAGAGAAAGAAAACTCGAAATAAAACCCTATACCAACACGTCTGACCAGCGCAGCGTGGTGTAGTAGGTCAATTTCCCTCCCATTATGGAGGAGGCTCGAGCCCAACAGTGGGACATATATGAGCTGAGATAATGATGACCCTATTTTTTGTCGTGGGTGTTCGAAAAGACCAATAAGGGCTGTAAACAGATAACGTCCATATGACGAGAAAGAAACAGACGAAAGTAAAACTACTTTTTTTTATTTATAATGGTGTATAAATGTCTAATGTCTGGATGACCCAGCTTAGATTGATATTTTTATATTTAGTAGATTGGGTTTTATGAAAAATGCATTCAGATATTTAAAAAAAAAACTGATGAAGTAATGTAAAAAGTAATGAAAATTAAAAGAGAAAGCTAACGGTCGAACTGTGGCTGTCTGGATTAGAGTGCTCGATTTCCCATTATTGAGCTAAGTCTTTTATTGATGACAATAGCCAATTTTAACTCTATATTCTAATTTTGTTTTTTTATTTCATTGGCTATAAACATTGACAAAACGATATTTTCTATAGATGATGTCTAGTTTGGTATGCTATTAATCTCCCCCTAAAAACTTCTGCATACTAAATTTCATGGCAATGGCTAGGATCGTTACCGAGATTCTGAGTATAAATATAAGGATTACTACACTGTTAAAAATTTTTGGAAAATTGCAATTGTTTTACAAAACAAATAAGAGCAGAATTCTAAATCATGTTTGAAAAAAAAAATGCAATGGTCTTTTTTTTAATTGACTACACCCTGCGCTAAGGAAATAATTCTTGTTTTACAAACATATAATTAACGCGGACCTATTACATGCAGACTCGAAACAACATTTTGCGGCAAAAATTGTCACAAAATATTAGCATGCGTAGAAATCGAAACCATGGCAGTGGCATTGAAGTATGTTAACCACTACGTCATCTGTGCAGTCGCAGTAGTGAAGTTGTTTGGAGCCTTTACTGCTAAGATTATAATTCGTTAAAACTGTACCGTCGCCGTGGCTGTTTAACCTATTCATGGATAGCTGTTTGCAAGATTTGAAAAATAATGAATGTGGTTTAAGAATGAGTGAGTTACTCGTTAAATGTCTTCTTTATGCCGATGATCAGATTTTACTTGCATCGTCGGCTGAAGACTCACAGGCGATGGTAACTACTATGCGTGATGATTTTGAAAGAAAAAGTATGAAAGTAAATGTAAGTAAGACGAAAGTAATGGTCTTTGAAAAGGATAATTGTATAATATATACCACACCACCACCACCACCACCATTTATAATATTTTTATAAATGGTGAGGAATTGGAACAGGTGAAAGAATTTGTATACTTGGGTGTACTGTTTACTAGTGATAGTAAAAATGATGATGATGTTGAAAGACGAGTTAATGCTGGTAATAAAGTGAATGGGGCACTGTACGCTTTTATGAAGAGTAGGAATGTATCTAAAAAGGCACGCCTAGCTGTACATAAGGGAGTATTAGTTCCCACTCTCATGTATGCCAGTGAAAGTTAGATTTAGCAGGGAAGACATGAAAGTAGAATAAATGCTGTAGAAATGAGAGCTCTTCGTAGTATGTGTGGTGTAAGTCTGAAAGATAAAATTAGGAATAGTGTTATAAGAGAGCGCTGTGGTGTGAATGAAGAAGTAGCGACAAAGATAAAAAAGGGTATGCTGAGGTGGTTTGGACACGTGGAAAGAATGAGTGAAGAAAGGTTGACTAAACAATGGGAAGACCACTCCGTACTTTTCTGGATCAAATTGAAGATGTGTTAACGAAAGGTCAGATTAAGAATAGGTACGTGTAATCGTAGAGCATGCATGAAAACTGTGATGAATGTGCATGAAGCGATGGAGGTATGTCAGGATCGTGGTTTGTGGCAATCCGTAGTCTCTGCCTACCCCTCTGGGAAACAGGCGTGAGGCTATGTATGTAATTACGTTTTATACAAAAAAAATTGCAACAGCAAACTCGGAGTTAAGAACTATGCTCAGTAAAAACTCATAGACTCGTCTCCATTTCTAGTTTTAGTCTATATTGTTTGCATTCAAATTATAGTCAGATTTATAGTCTAACCAGTTCTAGCAAAATGCTATTCTTCATGGAGCGACGGCAATCTGAAATAATCATGGATTAGCATTAGACCAGAACAGACTTTTAGTGTTGGGCTTTAGTTAGACCGCTAGCGGAGTAAGAATACAATTGAAATGCACAAGAAACCGGCGTCGGAACCGAACCTATGACATTCTTCGTGGGCGGTTGGTACTTTGCAACAATATTTGTGCAATCATAGGACCTTGTTCGTAATCAGCTTTATATTTATTGGTTTCTTTAAAAAATCGCTGTAATGAAGATAAGGATTAATTCATTAACCTTAAAATGACCTGATAATTTGGTTGCCGTAGGGACTTTCTTTTACCACAATAAAGATTAATTTGTCATTTGTCAATGCTCTATGCCAACGGGTACGAATACTACCAACCCTCACTTTGCTCGTGGATATCGTAAAAGACGACTAGGAGCCTTATAACGACCTTTTTTTTGTTAACGCTGTGGAAATGCTTTTACGCACTATCCCCCGTCAGTGACAGACGGGGGGGTGTGTGGGACTCGCCGGCCATAGATGTTGGCGGCCGGAATACCCACTAAAACCAACAGCGGTCCCTTCCGCGCTTTTACGGGATGCCGGAGAGATTGTCTAATGACATTCTATCCCCGACATCCCTACGCTTGGCCATCTGGTCACGTCCAGTCAGCCGTGAAGGCGGTGGGAGGAGGTGCGCGTAGCGGTGCCTCCCTCTCCCTGGTCGCCGCCGGCGGAGCGAGTTCGCAGATGCGAGTACTTTGCGTTCCCGTTCCGCGGCCTACTTTGCAGAGATGACTTCCTCGCAAAAGGAGGCCGTCGACGTCCAGTACCTGTCGCTGTCAAGCATCTTGTTGATGACGGTCGACAGCGACAGGTCCGCTCCAATGACCGCCGACAGGTCGTGGCGCTGAGGCCCCCAGGTGGGACATACCTCCAGGGTAGCCTTATAACGACCTGAGCCAACTCCATCTTATGTCGTTTGATCAACAATTACATGCCCAAGGAGGACTGACGTCTGGTAGGCGGTCGGTCATAAAACTATTGCCAATAACTTTTACAATATGTATAATACTATGAAAGAAGAGTACATATTGTATTGACCCCAAGTAATTGGTTTTGTTTTTTTATTGGTTTAATTATTTGACATGCTATAGACTTTTTATAAAACTCATATGTAAATCAATCAAAAAATTACCACAGACACGATTTGAATTCATATCATCTCAGCTCATATATGTTCCATTGTTGGGCTTGAGCCTCCTCCATAATCGAAGGGAAATTGATCTACTATACCACGCTGGTCAGGCGTGTTGGTATAGGGTTTTGTTTCGAGTTTTCCTTCTCTTGCATAGATGTTATATGCGTTTTATATCCCTTAGTCGTCTCTTACAATCAACCACGGGCAAGAAAGTATAGTAAAGTAGGTAAAAGGCAACACGGAAAATTTTAACCCATATATATTTATGAAAATAATGTTCTTGCTTCGTCAGTTAAGCTACTGTGCGTAGGTGATGTAAACGGAAAATTGATTGCTACGTTTACGTAGTAATCAATTTTCCGTTTACATTCTCATAGGAGACATCTCACCATTACATATTTTGGAATTATTATTTACTACTTTTCTGTGTGGTGACGGAGTAAAGTAGTAAGAGACGACTAAGGGATATAAAACGCATATAACGTCTATGTAAGAGAAGGAAAATTTGAAATAAAACTTATACCAACACGTCTGACCAGCGTGGTGTAGTCGGTCAATTTCGCTCCCATTATGGAGGAGGCTCGAGCCCAATAGTGAAAACACAAATAGTGAAACATATATGAGCTGAGATGATGATAATGAGATGATTTTATAAAATATCCGATATGATAATAATGACTAATATTTCTGCTAGAACACATAAAAGAAACGTCAAATTGAATCAATCATCTTAATAATTATGAAGGAAGACGCGGGTAAGATCTCTTAATAATCAAGAGGCTAAATAAATTTCAAGGATAAAATAAGCTTAACTATATCGTCGAGTCGTTAACTAAATCTATTGGATGCGTACCGCTTCGTTCAGGATTAATAATAAAGGTCATCCTAATTTATAAAGGTCATCCTACATTCCACTTTTAATTGTATATATCGCCTCTTTACTTCAATAATGTGTTATCTTGAAAAATTAAATTTTTTGAGAAATGTTTATAAATTTTCAAAAAATAATTGTCTCCAACGAATATTTTTTTACCGTAAATCTGATTTAAATTCACATTAATGATTTAATTATAGAATAATTAAATAATTAAAATCATAAACTACTGGAAAAATTAAGGGATCAAAAAAAATCCAAATTTTTGGGCAATTTTCAACAAGGAGTAACTTCGAGAGAAATGGTCGTACAGGAAATAAAAAAAAAAGGAAATTGTAGCTCCAAGTGTCTAGTTTTTGGAATGGAACTTTAAAATTTTGTAACCTCCGCGGTTTTTGAGTAATCGTAGAAAAACCAGCAACAAAATTTTTTTTTTCTGTCTACGGGCGTAGAAAAATTTTTTTCAACTTAACTACTATATCTATCAGATAACTTGTTTATTCAGCTTGAATTTACTTTTTTAAAAAAGTTCGATACGATTATTTCTCGCTGAGATATCGAACTTTGAATGGAAAAGGATCTTATTGTCTTTAACCATCAATATCTCAGCAACTAATGATCGCATAGAAAGTTAAAGGTGGGTTTCAAGAACATGAATGAATTCTCCTTAACGACTAGCCATTTCTTTTCTGAAAAAATTTTTTTTTCTTTTTGTCACATGAATTTGAAAATGCAACAAAAAAGGGCTTTTGGTGGTTTTTTGGAAAATCAAGCGCTAGATCGAAAATATTGAGGGAATCACTAATGTTAAGTGTGCCTTTTACAGTTCAATATGTCCACAAAAACCCTACAAAAAACCAAATTAATCCAGCCAGCCGTTTTTTTGCTTCACTCGATCGAATTTTTGAAAAAATTATCGATCACGTTTTTTACTCTGAAAAGCTTATAATTTTTAAAAATGAGAAAAATATTGTTTTACCGAGCTTTTCTTTTCCACATTTTTGCTCAAAAATTTTTTTTCGGAAAAGCAATGGCTAGTCGTTAGGGAGAATTCATTCAAGTTCTTGAAACCCACTTTTAACTTTCTGTGCGATCATTGGTTGCTGAGATATTGATGGTTAAAGACAATAAGATCCTTTTCCATTCAAAGTTCGATATCTCAGCGAGAAATGATCGTATCGAACTTTTTAAAAAAGCAAATTCAAGCTGAATAAACAAGTTATCTGATAGATATAGTAGTTAAGTTGTAAAAAATTTTTCTACGCCCGTAGACCGAAAAAAAAACAAAAAAAAATAGATTTTTTTTTTGTTGCCGGTTTTTCTACGATTACTCAAAACCGCGGCGGTTACAAAATTTTAAAGTTCTAATCCAAAAACTAGAGACTTGGAGCTACAATATCCTTTTTTTTTATTTTCTGTACGACCATTTCTCTCAAAGTTATGGCCTGTTGAAAATTGTCCAAAAATAAGGATTTTTTTTTGATCCCTTATTTTTTTCTAGTAGCGTATATTTATATATCAATTTATTTTTTAAACTTGGAAAACACTCCTCTAAAATTTCAGTTGTCAAGATAACACATTATTGAAGCAAAAAGGCGATATAAATGTATATACAGGTCCTAATCTTTATAAATAAAACGATTGGTCAGTTAACAGCTATAAGTTGATCAATTGATTAGACATGTGTAAGTAATGCGAGTGATGCATCACACGTAATATTACCCCACCGCGTACTGTCATATTACACATTGCGCGACTAAACATGACATGACATTAAACATTACACATCACATTAAACATGACGCCGAACACTCGTGTACTGTTCTGTATTTCTGCAATGTTCGGTAATTTGGTAATGGTTATCTATCTCTCAAACGCGCCGTGTGTCTTTTCGGGAGAGTGAGAGGGATAGAACGACTAGACTGCGCTGCGCCTGCGGTCGATAAATATTTATTTTCAGCTCTAGTTTTAGAACATTAAGGCTTATATTAAATGAAATGTCACGTGTGATGTTTGAAGCAATGGTAAAATGTAATATTACTCGGCACGAAATGTACTGCCATATAACATCATTTCGCGAAGTACTGTTTCGCGCATGTCTACATTTGATTACACAGATGGTGGTTTTAGTTATGATACTGACCTTTCATGCCAATGGCTTGCCGATTCCAACGCACGACAATACTTTGCGCGATCGATAAATTATTATTCTGAGTCTGGGTGTAATTTGTCTGTGTTAATTACATCTTTGTAAAGTCGCCCACGGTACAAGGAGTATTTCCTTACTGCAAAGTGCCTTTAAGAAAAAAGAATGAAATTAGCTATAACGCAGTTACAGAATTGGTACTGACCTCCCTATTACTTTCTAATTTACGTATCCACTTTCCCATCTACTTTATCTGTTGGGGGTTTATCAAGCTAAAAAGTCGGTTTCTTTGTTATCCGGTTCTCAACTGTAAATTCTCGGTACGGTAACAGCAGAGGTCCCGTTACGATGAGGCTATGGAATAGTGGTGCTGTCGTGACTATACGCTATTGTCTTTCTAACATCCATACAGGGTGACATTTTTTTTTTCTTTTTTTTTTATTGCTTATGGTGGCAAACGAGCAAGCAGCACACCTGATGGTAAGTGTCACTGCCGCCCATTGACCTCTGAAATACCAAGGGTATAGCTTAGGCCGCTGCCTACCAATAAAATCTCCAAACCCACCCAGTTGGGCTTCCGGCTCTCTCGCTCATCGAACTAAGCGCAATAGCACATTGCCATTACTCAGACGTCGATCTTCTGAGAGTGTGGTACTACCCTGGACGGACCGACCCGCAGCTGTAGACAGAAAACTGTCAACAGCGTGGGCCTACCACTATTACATTGACGTCAGGCAATATAAATTTTAAATATTCGATCGTATTGCTATCCAAAATTTACGTATTACGAGGATTTCAGCAGTAAGTACATACATACATACATACCATCACGCCATGTCCCTTGCGGGTTAGGCAGAGAGAACAGAGTGCCAGAGAACTCTATCCTTGCATACTTCACTCGCTTCCTCAACATTCATAATTCTCTTCATACACGCTCGCCGGTTTCGGAGACTTTTGACTCCACCTTCTTTCAGTACATGGCCGATCTGGTCTAGGTAGGTTAGTCTCGGTTTCCCCCGGTACCTACATCCTTTCACTTTCGCATTGTATATCTTCTTAACCAGACGTTCGTTCGGCATTCTTTCCACATGTCCAAACCATCGGAGCATTCCGTTTCGCATCTTTACACCAATACTCTCTTTCATACCTACTCGCTCCCTTACGTCGTCGTTACGAATGCGATCGATCAGCCTAAGGTAATGATTAAATAGAAAATTCAAGCGTCGGGTTCCGTAGTTACTACTAATGTTTTTTCTCTTTTGCCACAGGTGACTGGCATCGAAGGCACATATCGCTTCACATGCGAATCAGTAATGCATGTGTTACATAAACATAGAGACAGCGTGATGGCAGTACTCGAAGCATTCGTATACGACCCGCTATTAAACTGGCGACTCGTCGACAACGAACACCGATCGCTCACAGAATCCTCCTTCTCATCGGACATAGATTCATCATACATATTACCGAGCCGAAGTCGCAACCACATACATTATGAATCTCTAGAAATGCCACCCGAAGCTAATTTAAATAAGCGTGCTATATCAATACTTAATAGGATAAAGGATAAGTTGACTGGAAGAGATTTTCCTCACATAGAGTCTGTTGTAAGTGTGCCTAAACAGGTTGATCTACTTATCAAGCAAGCGACGAACAATGAGAATTTGTGTCAATGTTATATTGGATGGTGTCCGTATTGGTAGTTAAGTGAGTTAACAATATGTTGCCTTCATCGATCACTAACTACCGTAAGTATTATAAGTGATCGATGGTTGCCTTATTAAAATATTACGTTCCCAATTATTCCCTTTTACACTTTGTTCACACGCAAAAGGTGTCTCATGCTTATTGAATGTAGTTAGAAATGTTAGAATAATCTTTGCAAAGTTTAATCACCTTGATTTCTGGTGTTTATGCGAGTATCCCACATTTAAAATAAAAATATTTTTACGGATTCTATTTGATTGTATTTGATTTTTAATTTAACGACGTATCGAACATTTTACAGCATTCGTGTTCACAGGAGGACTCCCGTGGTCCTCTCGCGAACCCACTGTAAAGTGTTCGAAAAGTCTCTAAACTTAAATTCAAACACAAACGTGATAGAATCTGTAAAATAGTTTTATTTCAAATGTTAAATCACCTTGATTTCTGATGTTTACGCGAGTATTCCACATTTAAAATAAACATATTTTTACGGATTCCATCGCATTTGTATTTGATTTTTTAATTTGCCGACGTTTCGAACTCTTTACAGCATTCATGTTCACAGGAGGACTCCCGTGAACCCACTGTAAACTGTTCGAAAAGTGTAAAAAATCAAATACAAACATGTTAAAATGTGTAAAATAGTTTTATTTCAAATGTTAAATCACATTTTTCATAAGGATAAGGTAATTTATTTAAATTATATTACCCAATATCTATATCGTAAAAGTGGATACTGCTGTTGTAAATTCTACAATAAGACGATAGAATATATCCAAATCCCCTTCTTTTCGAGCCGAAAGGTAAGAAATACTATAAATAAAGACTGATTAGAAAGAAAGGGTGCGAGGAAGCAACAGTCTCAAGTCAAATTTTCAATTGTTTATAAATCATCGAAATTGTGTTTGAACACGGCTAAAATCTGTAAATAATTGTTATTCTACTAAGTATAAACTTAATAGCAAACCATTTAGTTGTACATGTATAATCTACACTTATTTGTAAAAAATGTAGTCATCTAAATAAGACTAAAAAATATTTATTTTGTCTATAATGATAATAATTCGTTTAGAAAGCTAAGTTGTTTTTTTTTAATATTTATGTTTGCAAAATAGAAATAAGTATAATGGAATGTATGAAGTTTCTAATATGAATTGCATATAACATAGAAGCAATTAATTAATTCACTTGCAATTACGCCATTAACATTTTTCATAGAAACTAATTCGTTTTACATACAATTTTCCAATTACATTTTTAATTTATATAACAGTATTTTGCTTTACCACCGAATTGTAGTGCAAAAATACATTTAACTGCTCAAGCAGCTAATTACGGGTATTAAATCAATATACATATATACATAATGCATTCAAAATATATTTATTCTAAATCCTCGCTCTAGATATATTTAGATTAATACATAAACTCCTCAAAAACTAAAATTTATTTGATGTAAAACAGCCATTTTGAGGTTTCTGCAATACTCTTTTTAATCAAAGTTAAATTTATAATTTTTGCATTGTAAATATCATTAATATAAATATAATTACTTGCTATTAAGCTCTGTATTTTGTACACATACATACAAGTATTTGTAAATACAACGGGCAAATAAAACTGTTAAAAGCTATCATATATTTTTATTTCACTTTTATCAAACATTTGTCTCGTAATGTATGCAAGGTGGGTTGGTTCCCGAGAGGGTAACTCGCCGAGCTGGCCACGGATTTCAAAGAAGCGGTACTAGTAACCAGCGGAATAGCGATGGGGAGGGAATACATTGGGTTATAGGGCCACACAACGCCCTTCCGTCGCCCTGGACTGAATGGACAGCGTGTGTCCAAACCAGAGCCTGCCAAAAAAAAAACTATGTAACATGATTTGAAGTAATGTATTTCTATTTACGCTTCAGTAGAGCTACGGGAATATAGATTTATAAAATTAAAAAAATATATAAACGTACGTAATAACAGGTGTATGTCGCATTATTATTTATTATAGCAGTATAATAGATTGTCATTCTTAAGTCCAAAATTGACAGCCACTCGCGCTCTTCTGCTATTTCTTTAGAGCCTGTCACCCGTTAATTAGCTGGTTACTTCTTAAATACGGATTATAAATACAGCAGAGTTGTCTAAGTATCGACCACCGATGCTAAACGCGAGTTCGATCCCCACACAGGATAGTTTTCTGGGTACAACAAATGATTGTTGTGAGTTTGTTATTTATGACCATTAATTTTGTTTATAAAATCACCCGCAACATAAGAGTTTAACCTTAGTGCGGAGTGTGATTATTTAAAAAAAATAAATATAAAAAAAGAATAAAATCATGAAATTACTAGAAATATTTCAAGTTGACGGTTTTAGACTCCAGTATACTCTTTGGTACAACAAACTAGTTTTTAGGTCCATCCATGGAAGTAATAAGTACTACGTACAATTACGTATGTACCTAGTACTTATTACTTCCATGGGTCCATCCGTATAGACTCATTTCTTCTTTATAACATATGTGGTAGGACATAGAATAATAGTGGTAGGACACACACTGTTGACAGTTCTCTGTCTACAGCCGCGGGCCGGTCCGTCCGGGATAGTACCACACTCTCGCAGAAGATCGACGTCTGAGTAATGGCAATGTGCTATTGCACTTCGTTCGGTGAGCGAAAGCTGGAAGCCCAATTAGATGGGTTTGTATTAGTAGGCAGCGGCCCTAAAGGTAAAGGTTCATAGGCGACAGTAACACTTTCCACCAGGTGTGCTGCTTGCTCGTTTGCCACCAAAAACAATAAAAAAAATATCTCTGTCCTATTGCTGGATACGAAGGTCTACGTTCATCAAATTATTTACTATAGTTTTATTTGCTAAGAAATTCTTTCCTTATGCCCTTATCGTGCATTATTATTCAACTCATCATACCTGTAGTGATAGTTTTCTATCTACAGTCGCGGGCCTGTCCATCCGGAGTAGTACCACACTCTGACAGAAAGTCGATGTCTGAGCAGCAATTTGCAGTTGCGTTTTGTTCGATAAGCGAGAGTCGGCAGCTCAACTTTCTGGGTGGGTTTTGATTAGTTGGCAGGGCCCAGCTGTACCTCTGGTATTATAATAGTCCGCGAGCGACAGTAACACTTACTATCAGGTATGTTACCTACTCGTTTGCTGCCATAAGCAATACAAAAACTACATATAGTACAAAAAAATCTAAAATGGATTTTTCACAGGCTTATCATCATCATCTTGCTCTTATCCCAATCACTAGGGGTCGACGCAATATGTCATCTTCTTCCATACGATCCTATCAGACGTCATCTTTGCAGTCACTTCCAGACTATCCATGTCATGCCTCACGCAGTCCATCCATCTTTTCTTTAGTCTTCCTTTACCCCTAAAGCCTTCAACATTCATACCTAAAACTTTTTCCACAACATTACTTTCATCCCGCCTCATCACATGTCCATATCATGTCAGCCTCAGTTCACTCCTTAACTTTTCTGTCATTGGCGCAACTTTTAAACTTCTTCTAATGTGTTCATTTCTTACTTTATCCATTCTTGTCACACCACACATCCATCTCAACATTCGCATCTCCGATACATGCAGTCGTCTTTCATCCTTCGCTTTTGTCGCCCAACATGGTGATCCATACAGAACAGCAGGTCTTATTAGGTTTTTTTTTATATTTACCCTTTAATTTGATGGGTACTCTGGAGTCGCATGTTGTACCCGTAACCTGCCGCCACCTCATCCATCCCGCATCAATTCTGTGCTTCACCGCACGATCTAGGTCGCCATCGCTTTGTATAAGAGAACCTAGGTAACGGAAGTCCGAGCATACTGATATAGGTACTCCATCTAAAGACATGGGTGTAAGATTGAAGAGACCGCCGAATCCGCAGAACATGTATTCTGTTTTCGGTCTGCTGATTTTCAAGCCAACATTCTCCAACCTACAGCGTCACTTTTCCAGCATGCTTTGTACCTCAAGGACCAAGATTTTTCACAGGCTGTACTTTGAATAATTGTTTAATTCAGTAACATCATCATTCACAATATAATGAGGGTTCATGCGAGATATGATGTCTTCCAAGAGTCGGGATTCAAGATAGTATGTCGCCAGTATTCTTTTATACCACTTGGTTTCAGAACGAAATACGTGCTATGCCATGTCAAACGCGCGGGAAACACCCGCGTGTTTGACATCGATCAGAACTTTTATTTCCGTGATAGAGAGCGGTTTGGACTTTTGACGGGAATTTGAAAACGTCATGTGGTGCTCTTGTATTATATTCGATATCTTAGTGTTTTAACGTGTTATATTATATAATTTTGATGGCATTTTATGTAATATGAAGCGGCGGAACTACTGAGATATAGTGAATATCATATAAAAGTGCTTTACAACTTTTTCGGTTCCCATCAAAATTCCCACAAGATACCATTAACAGTGTGGCCATTGCACTGTTGATGGTGACAATTTGACTAGACAATAATAATGACTAACTTAAAAGACTAAAAACGTGAAGATATTTATAACTTGACACTGGCACCAATAGCTCGTATAAGTAGCTGATTGGCAATATATAAGAAGAAGACAGCGGACTGTCCTTGCTGTTGAGTTTACTTCCTATCAGCTGAGTTTGCTTAATCGCTTGTAACTAGGGAATAAAAAATATACCTACTTATATTTAAATATATATTTCTTAATATTTTGTATCAGTTTTTATTTTTCTTCTTTTTCATTTCTCGATATGCGTACCGCAATGCGGGTTAGGACATCCCCCGGAGGCGACGCGTACCGACCCGCCCCCGTCGGTACGAACTTCGGCAGTTGCGGCGATGGGGGCCGCCACCCATCACGCCTTGCCCAGTCAGGCGAGTCGAGGAGAGCAGAGTGCCGGGTGGGCACGTGGAATGTAAGAGGTTGTGTGGAAGGGAAGTTGCACGAGCTGATATCCGTCATGGCGGATAAACAGCTAGACGTGCTCTGTGTAACAGAGACCAAGCGAAGGGGCAGCGACGCCTGCGATCTTCCTGGTGGCGGGATGGCTCTGTGGTCTGGTGTACCACAGAGCGATCGAGCCAGCATGGGGGTAGGAGTGCTGTTGTCCTCTCGCTTGGCCTCAGGTGTGAAGGATTACGGAATGTATGATCCCAGACTTCTTTGGGTCCGTATAAAACTAGGTGTCACCAAGGTATTCATGGGTGTAGCATATGCTCCCGTAGGATCCTCGGTGGCATCAGACCTAGAGAAGTTTTGGGATAATGTTAGGGAAGTTCTGGATATGGCAGAAACCATTGAACGCGTGATTGTATGCGGAGATTTGAACGGATGGTTGGGGACCAAGCGTCCCGACTATGAGGACGTACTTGGTCCATTTGGTGATAAGAGAGTGAACGACGCAGGTAGGCTCATCGCTGATGTATGCATGGAGAGAAACCTTATTGTGTCAAGCACATTTTTCCAACATAAGGACATCCATATGTATACATGGAGAAGGAATGAACAGAAAAGTATAATAGATTTAATTTTGGTAGACAGTCGCCTCCGAAGCAAAATATTGGACGCAAGAGCCTACAGGGGCCCCACAGTCGATACGGACCACTATCTCGTTATTGCGAGATTTAGTGGTCTGTTCAGAAGGTGGAGGCACTGGCGAGAGCGTGTCCACTTCGGAGGGCTTGAAAGAATAAAGGTTGCAAGAAGAGTGTGTAAGAGAAAAGTATTCAGAGGGTGTCCGAGAACGGCTGACGATGGCAAGCCAGCCGCAATCGGACATTGAAGAATGCTGGAGAGTATTGAAAGAGAGTATGGTAGACACAGCGAAAGAAGTATGTGGACGTTCAAAGAAGCATAGAAACACAAATGGTGATGCATGGTGGGATGCGGAAGTGGCAGCTTCCGTAGAGCAAAAGAAGAAAGCGTGGCTGGACTATATCTCTTCTTTGAATCTGAATGACAGTATGACTGAACAGAAGAAAGAAATATATCGGCAATGTAAGAATGACACCAAGGCCTTAGTGAAAGAGAAACGTGATAGAGCAAGACTTGCTTGCTTGCTGCTTAGTATGAGTGCAGAAGATAGGCTGACTAAAAACTTCGAGTGTAACACCAAACTCTTTTGGAGGGAGGTGAAGAAGTCTCGGGGTGGTTGGTCAGCCTTCAGAATGAATAAAATAAGGTCTAAAGGTGGAGACATTCTTACACAAACACAACACGTGTTAAGCCGATGGAGTGAATATTTTGGCGATATGTATGCGGATGCTACGGTTGGCGCCGGTGTCGCATGTGGTCTAGTAGATCAACATTCGGCGACGGCGTCCTCCGATGGCATCAGTATGGATGAAGTTGAATGGGCGATAAGAAGTTTGAAAAATGGTAAGGCAGCGGGCATTGATATGGTGTCTGCCGAGATGATCAAGCTTGGTGGCTCCTGTGTCCGGGAGGCGTTCCTGTTGCTCCTCAATTTATGTTGGAGCTCGGGAATGGTTCCCGGGGACTGGAATAGCGCAGTCATCGTGCCTTTGTTTAAAAACAAGGGTTCACGTTATGACTGCGCAAATTACAGAGCCATAAGCTTCACCAGTTTGGCAGCAAAAGTGTATGGTAAAATTATTGAAAGGAGAATGAGGATGGTGTCCGATGGTTCACTGTGTGAGACACAAGGAGGTTTCAGGAGTGGAATGGGATGCATGGATCAAGTGTTCTCTCTGCGCAACATTGTGGAGAAGCATCTGGCCCTAGGTCAGAGGGTTTTCTGCAGTTTTGTGGATCTGGAGAGAGCATTTGACACGGTTGTACGAAAGGAACTTTGGGACATTTTACCGGAGTATGGTATTAACGGTAAACTGCTGCAGGCTGTGCAATCCAGTTACATGGGCTGTAGAGCCTGTGTGCGGCTGGATGATGGAATGTCGCCTTGGTTTGACGTCAATATCGGCGTTAAGCAGGGCTGCGTTCTATCAGCCAGGCTGTTTATCATATATCTGGATAAATGTCTCCAAAGGTTGAATGATATGAATGTGGGAGTCCAGATGGGTGACTCAGTGGTCTCTGCTCTGCTTTATGCAGATGATGCAGTCCTACTGGCACAGTCAGCGACTGACCTGCAGACCCTAGTCGGCACAATGACAGAAGATTGTAAGAAAAGGGGTCTACGCGTGAATGTGAGCAAAACCAAAATAATGGTCTTTAAAAGAGATGAAGCCAGAACAGATGTAAGAGTAGCAATAGGTAATGATGTACTAGAGCAAGTGGATGAATTTGTATATTTTGGATGTGGATTTAGCCGAGATGGAAGGTACACCACTGATATAGAGCGAAGAGTGAATGCGGGAAATAGAGTGAACGGAGCGTTGGGGCAACTTCTCGGCAGCTACCACCTCAGCCAGAAGGCACGTGTAGCAATACATAACGCAGTGCTTGTCCCAACATTACTGTATGGAAGCGAGAGTTGGGTATGCAGAAAAGAGTATGAAAGTAAAATTAATGCGGTCGAAATGCGATCTCTTCGGAAAATCTGTGGAGTTAGGCTGACCGACCGCATTCGTAACGACGACGTAAGAGAGCGAGTAGGTATGAAAGAGAGTATTGGTGTAAAGATGCGAAAGGGAATGCTCCGATGGTTCGGACATGTGGAAAGAATGCCGAACGAACGTCTGGCTAAGAAGATATACAATGCGAAAGTGGAAGGATGTGGGTACCGAGGGAGACCGAGCCTAACCTACCTAGATCGTTCAGGTACTGAAGGAAGGTGGCGTCAAGAGTCTCCGAAACCGGCGAGCGTGTATAAAGAGAATTATGAATGTTGAGGAAGCGAGTGAAGTATGCAGAGATAGAGTTCTCTGGCACTCTGTTCTCTCTGCCTACCCTGCAAGGGATATGGCGTGATGATATGTATGTATGTGTAGTTTTTATTTTTTAAATAAACAACGTCATATATCGTAGGGTTTGAAACATGATTTGAAAGTCAAATATGCTTAGTAGGTACATATAATATAAACGCTATTACAAATGACATTAATACGCTTACATTATCAAGGACAATGAAATTAATTATAATATATAAAAATCTCATATTATACAATGAAATATAACTGCATATTACAAAGTATTGCAACAAATTAATGAAGTAAAAAACTTCTTTTAATTAAAATGATACAAAATGTCTTAAAAGTCAAAGGTAAATTATGTAGTCTTTTTTTTGCGGTGGACTATGGAGTTGGTCACGCCCCGCCAAATTGGACCGGGGCGACGGAAGAGGCGGCGCGCGACCCAATAGACCCACCCTACAACCTTCACCGTGCGAGCGGGCCACTGGTACCCGATCTTTGTCTTCGGTGGCCAAATTATGTAGTCTGACAATATTAAAGAGGATTTTTTTATTTCCATCGCGGACCACCTCAATCTGATGAAATCATTCAATTTTCTAAAAAAATCTTAAAAACTTGTTTATGTTCCAGTTTGTTAGCTATACATATCTCTATCTACTTACGAAGCATGACAACAAGGGACATAAGGGAACATACCTATATCTACTGCGCGACTCATTTTCAATGTTAAACTTCCTCCCCTTTCGGTTACCACAAATGTATGCGATCAAGACCCAATTTTGTTCCAGTGTATTTTTAAAGACGCCCAATATTCCCTTAAACATGTGATTTATAATAGTATGAGTACGTTCCCTAATATAATTATTTCTGATGCATATGCGACTAGGTATTACACTTTTGAAATAAAACTATTTGTATGGATTTTATTGCGTTTATATTTGATATTAGTCTTGTATCCATGAATATTTATTTCTCCTTTGAGCTTTTTTATGCCAGAGCATGGTGTATCTTTATTTTTATATATTAATATGACTAGCATATTAATGGTAAATTTAAATAATTATTAGAATATTATTAGGAATTTATAATGGCAAACATCTTTAAAATTTTATGGTAAGCTATCTTTCTTATAACTGATATATGCCAAAGGCAACAATTGTGATATCGAGGTACACATCACTTTATCCATGGTCGGTTTACTCAGATAAATCTCTATATCTCCACTTGAACTACGAAACTCACTAAGCGTTTGTCTACATACACCACAAGGAGCAGTAAACTCTTGTTGATGAGCTATCACAGCAACGGTTTTAAACTTCAAATACCCATCAGATATAGCTTTCCCAATCGCTGTCCGTTCAGCGCAAATACAAGGAGTCATTGTTGCATTTTCTATATTACATCCCGTATAAATTTTACCATCGTCTTCTGTTAAAATTGCGCTTCCAACGGCAAAATTTGAATAAGGACAATATGCCTTTTTCCTCACTTCGTTCGCTGATTTCAATAGATTTTGCGTTGAATCACCTGTAAATCCACATTTATTTATTGTAATTAATCTTCTTATATAACACATAACTGCGATTAGTATATTATCAGTTTAAAATTTATTGATATAAAATTTGATTAAAATAATGCTTGTAGTGATTATCAACAAGATTTTATTGTTATTAAATACCTACTAGTTATCTGGCATGACTTTGTAGAGTCACTTTTATTGACTAGCATCTCTGTCGTTGGACCAAACATTGTATATTTATTTTTGCCAAAATCGTTTAAATAGTGTCAGAAATTTTACATAAAGATATTCATGATATGTGACATTGATATTATTGTGCATGTAGAGTCTAAACAGGTATGTAAAAGTCTCTACTTTTACAACGATCGTCTCTACAATGGAACATTACTGGGAATTAAAATAAAAATCGTCGTTAAAATTCAAATAAAAGTCGGACCACTTTTATTTGAGTTTTAACACTTTTAACTTATACAATTAATAATGGTAAATAAAATTTATTAAATGCCTTATTAGTATAGTAGCAGAGGCGAATGCGTAATAGAATTATTATGATTGTTTGGATGCTATTAGGTGTTTCGTCTGGAAATTCATTATTACTTATCAGTGGTAGTTTATAGTCTGCAGATGTATTTATCTAACAACTAGCAATGTGCTTGTTGGTTGCTGCCGTCGCCCATAGGACTTATAAGATATTACTTACATAGCCAAAGCCACTCAAGATGACTTTTAACTCTACCTTCGACCCCCCCTTTGGACGTTAAAGGTTATAAATTTTGTTTCATTGTTATTGTTAGGTTTAAAAACATTCAATATTCAGTATTCATATGTGACTGGACCGGGGAATAGTTCGTCACCCGCAGAGAGGCTGACCGCGTGAGGGCGACGCACTGGCAGTAAGCTGGGGCGTCGACGGGGACTTCTAGTAAGAAGGCTATCGCCAGAGCCAAGGCAGAACATGTTGCCAGAATTGGCGAGCGATTAGAGAGCTATCCTGCTGGGAGTCGTGCATTCTGGTCGCTCGCCAAGGCTGCTCAAGGTAACTTCTGCCGGTCCAATCTCCCACCACTACAGAAAAGCGATAGCAGTCTGGCCTACAGCGCAAAGGAGAAGGCCGATCTTTTAGGTCAATTCTTTGCCTGTAACTCGACTTTGGATGCGGGAGCTGCCACACCACCTACCATACCGCGGTGTGATAGCTCTCTACCTGAAATCCGTATCTCACAGCGTGCGGTCAGGCGAGAGCTGCGGCTTTTAGACGTCCATAAGTCGAGTGGGCCGGATGGCATCCCTGCAGTGGTCTTAAAGACGTGCGCCCCTGAGTTAACCCCCGTCCTCACGCGCCTATACCGTCTTTCCTACGATACTAATAGGGTTCCATCTTCGTGGAAGGTAGCTCAAGTCCACCCGATCCCTAAAAAGGGAGAACGGTCGGACCCATCGAATTACAGGCCGATTGCGATAACATCCTTGCTCTCCAAAGTAATGGAGAAAATCATAAACCGCCAGCTTCTGCAGTACCTTGAGGATCACCAGCTGATCAGTGATCGCCAATACGGCTTTCGACATGGTCGATCGGCTGGTGATCTTCTTGTGTACCTTACACACCGTTGGGCAGAGGCTTTGGAGGGCAAGGGTGAGGCGCTAGCATTCGGCCTAGATATCGCAAAGGCGTTCGATAGGGTCTGGCACGGAGCCCTTCTATCGAAGCTACCGTCTTATGGAATCCCCGAGGGACTCTGTAAATGGATCGCCAGCTTTCTGGATGGTCGGAGTATAAGAGTCGTCGTCGATGGCTCTTGCTCCGATACCATGACCATTAACGCTGGTGTACCACAGGGCTCGGTGCTCTCCCCGACGTTGTTTATCCTGCATATCAATGACATGCTCTCTATAAAGAGTATGCATTGCTATGCGGATGACAGCACGGGTGACGAGCGGTATACCGAGCATCAGAATATCCCTCGGAATATATTACAGGAAAGAAGGACTCAACTTGTGTCTGAAGTCGAGCGCTCTCTGGGGCGGGCCTCCGAATGGGGTGAACGGAACTTAGTCCAGTTCAATCCCACTAAGACACAAGTTTGCGCGTTCACTGCAAAAAAGGACCCCTTCGTCATGGCGCCTCAGTTCCAAGGAGTAACTCTCCAAATTTCCGAGAGTATTGGGATCCTCGGCGTCGAACTATCAAGCAAAGTCCAGTTTGGGAGTCATTTGGAGGACAAAGCCAAATTGGCAAGTAGAAAGCTGGGCGTCCTGAACAGAGCCAGGCGATACTTCACAGCGAGACAACGTCTTGTGCTATATAAAGCACAAGTCCGCCCTCATGTGGAGTACTGCTCACATCTCTGGGCAGGCGCGCCCAAATATCAGCTAGAACCATTTGACTCCCTGCAAAGACGTGCTGTTCGAATCGTCGGTGATCCCAATCTCACGGAAGGACTGGAGTCATTGGGGAGCCGGAGAGACTTTGGGTCTCTCTGTGTACTCTACAGGCTCTTTCACGGGGAGTGCTCTGAGGAACTGTTTGACTTGGTACCACCGTCACCATTTTATCACCGTACCACTCGACACCGCAGCAGGGTTCATCCATTCTACCTGGAAACGATACAGACGTCAACTGTACGTTTTCAACGTTCATTTCTCCCACGTACATGCAAGATCTGGAACGAACTACCTGCTGCTGTGTTTCCCGAGCGCTATGACATGTCCTTTTTTAAACGAGGTTTAAGAAGAGCACTTTCTTCACGGTAGGCAGCGGCCTAGCTATGCCCTGGTATTGCAAGAGTCCATGAGCGGCAGTGTCACTTACCATCAGGTGTGCTGCTGGCTCGTTTGCCACCACCGGCAATAAAAAAAAAAAAAAATAGTACCCGAAAGGGTAACCCGTCGGGCTGGCCACTGATAGCAAGGAAGCGGTACCAATGCCCGGCCCGATGGCGATGGGGAGGGAATACGGTGGGTTATGGGGTCACGCGCTGCCCTTCCGTCGCCCCGGACGGAAAGGGTGGCGTGTGTCTGGACCATAGCCTACGAAAGAAAAAATGCAGTATTCATATGACATATCGATATTACAACTTGTAAATATACTATAAAATTACATTACATTTTGAATTTATTTTCATTAAATTTTCAAATATTATAGTTAAAAAATTCTATGTATACACATGTTTTTATAAGATTGATTCAAACCTCTGTTTCTAATATGACTTCGTAACTATTTTTGACATTGTTGGCAAAAAGTTTATTAAGACTTCATCTCTCGAAACATTTGTGTATTTATTTAGCGACCTTCAACGTTTATATTCAAATAGAACAAAATATTTTAAATCTATTTTAGTATTTAAAATACGTCATTGTGAAGGATAACTACTAGGTACCTAAGCTGGACCAACAATTCTTAGAGTCACATTTCTTATGGTCGCATTATTACTAACGACCTAGATTTAGAATCTACTAGTAAAATCTAGATCACATTTATTAATAGATAGTAAAATAGTTTACTAATAACTAAATGCTATATTTATGTTAAGGAAATCTTAATTGTTTATTACAGGCAGATTAGAATATTAATAAAATCACATAAACTAATAAATATAGTTATTAAAATTTTCCTCTTCTATGCATGAGGATAAAATAAAATACTTACTCAGAGAGCTAAATTCAACGATTTTAAAATTATCCATGTGCGCGTGTTCACGTGCTTTGTGAAACTAACAATGTAGGGGCGCCCAACACTCACTGCGGTCACCGGCCAACTGATTAAATCAAACGATCGTTGATTAGACTGTTATGATTATGATTGAAGATCACTTGTGAGTTTATAACAAACAGTATCTACTGCGTAATGTTACTGTTTTGAACCGCTTACTGGAAACAATTATCTACTTTCTATACGCATACAGTTGTGTTGCAGAATCCGCTGTAATTTAAACGTTCGCTTGATGAGAGAATGTAATTAAATTTAAAATAAGCGTGATACATATAAAGTTTATAACTGCAATTGAAATATTAATTTGTATATTTATTTATTTAGAACCATTAGCGACTTCGTCAACGTACCACAGTAACAAGGAGTGAGTGAGTAGATAATGACACGCTTCGGCGGGACGGAGGGTCAATTTGGAAATACTCCCGTCTGAGTGAGTTACTACTCCAGCGAGGGGGTTGCCTCTCAAAATATAGACCTTTGAGAGCATTGACTCTCTATACGATTGTCTTAGATGTATGGCTAACTGGTTTTCATCGTAAATGAAACGGTGCGTTTCATATGTGCAATCTAACTCCACGACGTTCTACTTTACAGTTAAAAGCAAACGATATTGCCTGCAAATGGCTTTACTGTACTTAAGAACCTTTTGCAAATATATGCCTTTAAGACCATCACAGATTTGCTCTTTTCTTGGTTACAACACCATAACCCCCATCCAAACCACCCCGAGCGGCGGGGTGCCTTGTCATGACCGATTCCTTGTCTTGAGTGATCCGTTTGGCAAGTGAACCTTGACGCAATATATCCAGTCGACGCGCCGGCAATATTTAAAAAATTGCTAGGGCATAGTCTTCACGCAGTCGGCGTCTCTGCGGTTGACGGACTAATCTCGGGTCCAGTCATTCGCCCCATGTTTCCACCCTGAATTTCAATTTAACTCTTTATATAGGAAATATTCTTGTATAAATTGAAAAGTAATAACCAATACAATAACTTTCATTTACCAAGGTATTTGACCTTATTGTAATTAGTTATGTCCGGCATTGACATTTTTGACGTTAATTGAACTGTGCGAATTTATACGCAATAATTGTGCCTAACCGAGGTCAGCTCGTTCTATTATGAATATTATATAGAATTAAATGTATTTATCGGCGCAAATACAACAATACACCTACTATAAATAATTAGACTAATTAATTAAATAGTTTAATTACTTCATAAATCATCAATTGATTACTTAAAGATTATTTTGATGTTAAATTAACATTAACAATCATGTGATTATTTCTCTCATTATAATTTCTGTACTAAAAATTGTAAACACGTGCATGTGCACGTGCTCCGAGCCCTATAAATACGGACGCACTGTCGCAATACATTCTACCGGGTTGCGAGCCCTCAGCGCTCACCCATAGTCCGGTTAAGCTGTCAAAGCCCTCTCGGCTAACAGCAATCGCAGTGGATACGTTTTAGTGGGTAACCTAGCCCTAGGCTAGGAGTCCCACACTTCCCATCCGGGGAGTAAGTGCGTAACGCATTTCGGACCACAGCGTTATCAAAAAAAAAAAAAAAAGCAATACATTCTAGTTTCGGGTTGAGAGCCCTCAGCGCTCACTCGCAGTCCGGGGAGTAAGTGCGTAACGCATTTCGGACCACTGCGTCACCAAAAAAAAAAAGCAATACATTCATTCGTGTTCGAGTCTTTGCGCCGTACGGAGCTCTCTGAGGCGACGTTACGCTACTCGTTGAAGAATCCAACGTTTAAACAGTTACTTGTGGAGTTTTATCTCGAAGATCAAAACCATACATGATTGACACCACCACCATCATCATGATCATCAAAACCATACGTGGATTTTCTACACTTGATCGCTTTGCGAACGGACGTGTGCACTTGGAAATTTTAGAAATATTAAAAATCGACTAGTACTAGGCGCGCAGTGAGGTGAAGTACTTAACTAACAACTACTTAACGTAATACATAAAGTGAGACTACGAACAGTTTGAACCTCTCGCAAATTATGTCCAGATCATATAAATCTGTCAGTAGCAGCGGTATACAACATGCCGTCTCCGACTCCGATGTTACAAACACTAGTTGTGCCATGACCACACCACCGTCCTTTGTATCCCAACGTAACAAAAGGCAGCGTGAATCAAGCGAAGAAAAATTTTATTCAATGAAAGACGAAATCAAAACCATGCTTGATGACTGGAAAGAAACTCAAAACACTATGCTAAATAAATTAATTTTGGAAGTTGCTGAAATAAAGAATCAAAATATTCAAATTAAAAATACCAATGAGGAAATTGAAAAAAAAAATGTTTTTCTTAATAAGCAGTATGATGACATGTTGAAAAAGGTTGAAAATCTTGAAACCGAATGAAAAAGGCACTTCTTAACTTTCACTAACATTAAAAGACGGGGATCCTACGGATTCCCACCCTACGGCATTGCCAAGCCAACATAAAACTGGCACAAACGACGCCTCGTCCTTGGGACTTGAGGCGTCCGCCGAGGGCCCGGCACCAACTAAAGAGGTCTCAAAAAGAAAGAAACGTAGGCGGATCATCACTCCAGCCGGCGAGCGCGCTAACCGGCTCAAGAAGGAAAGGGAGGCGCTGGAGGCCGCGGCATGCCGCGAGACCAGCGTTCCCAGCGACGAGGGCGGCACAGTTGCCGCAGAGCCGTCGCAAGCGGATGGTGGTAGCACCGCAGGGTAGGGATGTGAGGTTAATGGAAAATAATCGATTAAATAAAAATCGATTTTTCTTTATTCTATATTAATCGATTTGCCAAAAATCGATTTTAATAAAAATAAATAATCGATTTTTAAGGAAAAATCGATTTTCTATTATTTAAAAATCTATATGCTTTTTGTATTCCATTAATAAACCTAAGAGATTCATATTAACAATTTATCAGATTAAAATTCAAATAAAATGATATAAATAAAAAAATAACCAATTCATAACTAATGAAACATAGAACCTCCTCATTTTTGAAGTCAGTTAAAAATCAAACCGAATGTTCCTTTAAATTTTCAAGGTAAGGCAAAAGAAGACCAAATGTCATTATTGATACAAATTTTCAGTAACATTAAAAATTTTATTATAAAACAAAATTAAATGATGAGCACTCTTTTTTAACCGACTTCAAAAAGGAGGAGGTTGATGATGAGGATGTTTCATTGTATGTATTTTTTTTTTATGTATGTTCAGCGATATTTTTGTCAATTGTGGGCCGATTTTCAAAATTCTTTTTCTTTCTAAAGGGTATACTCCAGAGGTGGTCCGATTGTCACCAAGTCATGATCTGATGATGGGAAGTCATGGAAATCGAGGTCAACCCTCAAATTTTATAGGCACATATTACATGTCTCATATATTTTCAAAAGCTCTTCAAATATTTGCATCTGGTAGTGATAAACTCATTTAGGTGAGGTGATGATGGAAGGTACATCTCCTTAGCGGTTAGGAGTTGGAGAACAATTCTTTCAATATCATATGCACGCCCTTTAACTGTATTCTCTATATGCACGACCTTTAACTGTATTCTTTCAAGTTAATCAAGTAAGCTGTTAATATAAAGTACTACTCTCGAATTCTTTTAATATCATATGCACGCATAGATCTTTAGCTGTATTCTTTCAAGTTAACTCCCGAGGTGGTCCCATTGTCACCAAATCATGATCTGATGATGGAAATTCATGGAAATCGAGGGCAACCTTCAAATTTTATAGGCACATATGAGACACGTAGTCTCATATATTTTCCAAAGCTATTCAAATATTTGCATCTGGCAGTGATAATCTCATTTAGATGAGCTGGTGATGGAAGGTACATCTCCTTAGCGGTTAGGAGTTGGAGAACAATTCTTTCAATATCATATGCACGCCCTTTAACTGTATTCTCTATATGCACGACCTTTAACTGTATTCTTTCAAGTTAATCAAGTAAGCTGGTAATATAAAGTACTACTCCATAACGATTAGGAGTTAGGTAATTCTTTATGTTGCCGATACAGTAATCTTTGTTACGTAGGTAGATAATAACATACTAAGCTGGAAGGATGGACCTTTTACTATTCACCTTTCTCAAAGTCGAACTGTTGTTAATATGTATCATCATCTGGACTTAAGCTTCTCTCATATTTCGCCACAAATTGCCAAACTTCTATTCTCCAGCAATTATCAGTTCTTTGAGTGATGTGGCCTGCCCATTGCCTCTTAGTGTGCTAATTCTTCGTGATATGTCGATTACACCCGTTATTCTATGGATTAGCGTATTTCCAATCCTATCTCGCTCAGAAACGAGCGAGCTTACCCCGTTCCATAGTACGCTGAGTAGCTTTGAGTTTTGTTACGAGACCAACATTTAGGGACCACATTTTCATGTC
Source organism: Lymantria monacha (assembly GCA_905163515.2). Lineage (NCBI taxonomy): Eukaryota > Metazoa > Arthropoda > Insecta > Lepidoptera > Erebidae > Lymantria > Lymantria monacha. The sequence goes on from LR991099.1 coordinate 21,538,073, forward strand.
ATAAATCATCACTGTTCATAGACTTGTGCCTTCAGACCCTGAGATATATTAGGTGAGATGATCCTCTTAAGTTTGTTAAACGCTGTCCAGCCGTATTGGATAATTGTATCAAAATCTTCTAATTTAAATACGTACCTATTTAGAACCGTCTTATTCTTTGGCTTACGCTTTCTCCTGGTATAGTCTTTTGATTTGAGTAGTTTATTAGACCCTAAGTCGAATAAAGCTGTCCCTCTAGAGTCTTTACATAACTCAGCGCAATATAAAACTGATCATTGGCAATTTTATTTTTGCCTAAATCAATGACAGCTTTGTTTAAGGCTTTGTAAAGTACCCTGGAGTTTAAGGCTTTGTAAAGTACCCTGGAGTTTATATACCGTAACCGCCCAACAGAGGATTAGCGGAAGCATTTTCCGTTCATTATCCCGTAAGCTTTCGTTGCCTGATATATGGTTGACACAGGCGCTATGGCAGCTAACCCGTCACTGTCTTTCACTGTTGTGCAAATAGTGTCGTCATTAAATTTTATAATAACCAAATCAGGTCACTAGCCTGTTTCATTTTGGTCACAACGAAGGGGAACCCTACAAGTTTGGATATTATCCCTATTGCCCGCTTACCAAGCCCTTAATGACAGAGATATTGCATCGTACGATGATTCTGGAGCCTATGTCTAGTTTTAATAATTGCATCAAACCGTCACAATTATTTACAACACTTGGATGTTGGTAGTATCTCATACTTAAGTTGCTGCCTCATGTGACGCATCGAATAGCACATATGGTGTATACGCGAATTGATTGAAACAGTGAAATTTAAAGCATTGGCAACGAGATACAGCATTTCGTTTCCATTTTTTCGAAATACGTTCTTTATTTTTTTATTTTAATTCCCTACTTCTATTCTTCCTCGTGCCATGTGCATTTTTAGTCGATCTACTCATATTGTTATATTTAATAAATAATTTAATTTATATGAACTAGTTAAAATTATTACTCACCTAACAACTATTATTTACACTAAAAATTCAAAAATAATAATCTTTAAAAAAAAATGTAAACCGACTTCAAAATAAGATCAGCCAAAAACCATACTTATTTTAAACACTAAAAACCAAAAATAAGATGAACTATTTAATTCTTGTCGAATTCTAATTATGTATTAATTTTTATAAAATATAATTACAATGTATGCTAGAAATCCACTAACACGATTTGAAGTCGGTGCCAAGCTTAAATTAACAAAAAACAATAAGCTTAATGATATACACACAGGGTGAAAAATTAATAAAATCAAATTATTAAAGGAAATAAGAATTAAAAGATGTATTCAGAACACTATAACGCCACAAATTTAATACCATTTGACACAACCGTCAACGACGTCTGCCCGTATGGATTAAATCGCTTAAACGCTTGCGCGTTGAGATCACTTCAGTCACAAGCGCGGCGTGGTTTGAATGCGATATAGTACACCTATTTGGCTTGGCACCGAATTCAAATCGTGTTAGTGGATTTCTAGCATACACTGTAATTATATTTTATAAAAATTAATACATAATTAGAATTCGACAAGAATTAAATACTTAGTTCATCTTATTTTTCGGTTTTTAGTGTTTTAAATAAGTATAAATAAAGGTATTTGGCTGATTTTATTTTGAAGTCGGTTTACATTTTTTTAAAGTTTATTATTAACCAACTTATTATTATTATTATTTTTATGTATGTTCAGCGATATTTTTGTCAATTGTGGGCCGATTATCAAACATTTTTTTTTCTAAAAGGCATATTTCATAGGTGGTCCCATTGTCACCAACTCATGATCTGATGATGGGAAGTCATGGAAATTGAGGGCAACCCTCAAATTTTATAGGCACATATTACGTGTCTCATATATTTACAAAAGCTCTTCAAAAGTTTGCATCTGGCAGTGAACATTTCATTTAGGTGAGCTGATGATGGAAGGTACATATCTTTAACGGTTAGGAGTTGGAGGATAATTCTTTCAATATCATACGCACGCATAGACTTTTAGCTGTATTCTTTCAAGTTAACTCCCGAGGTGGTCCCATTGTCACCAAATCATGATCTGATGATGAGAATTCTTGGAAATCGAGGGCAACCCTTAAATTTTATAGGTACATATTACGTGTCTCATGTATTTTTTAAAGCTATTCAAATATTTGCATCTGGCAGTGATAATCTCATTTAGATGAGCTGATGATGGAAGTTACATCTCCTTAACGGTTAGGAGTTGGAGGACAATTCTTTCAATATCATAAGCACGCATTCCTTTAACTGTATTCTTTCGAGTTAATCACGTAAGCTGATAATGTAAGGTACTACTCCATAAAGATTAGGAGTTAGGTAATTCTTTATGTTGCCGATATAGTAGGTAATCTTTGTTACGTCTCAACGCCTTTCTCAAAGTCGAACTGTTGTAAATATGTATCATCATCTGGACTTAAGCTTCTCTCATATTTCACCATAAATTGCCAAACTTTTATTGTCCAGCAATTATCAGTTTGTTGTGTGTGTGTTTGAGCGATGTGGCCTCCCCATTGCCTCTTAGTGTGCTAATTCCTCGTGATAAGTCGATTACACCCGTTATTCTATGAATTAGCGTATTTCGAATCCTATCTCGCACAGAAACGAGCGAGCATACCCCGTTCCATAGTATGCTGAGCGGCTTTGAGTTTTGTTATGAGGCCCACATTTAGGGACCACATTTTCATGTCATAAATCGTCACTGTTCATAGACTTGTGCCTTCAGACCCTGAGATATATTAGGTGAGATGATCCTCTTAAGTTTCCTAAGCGCTGTCCAGCCGTATTGGATAATTATATCAACATTTTCTAATTTAAATACGTACCTATTTAGAACCGTCTTATCCTTTGGCTTACACTTTCTGCTGGTATACTCTTTTGATTTGAGTAGTTTATTAGTCCCTAAGTCGCAAAAACCTGTCCCCCTAGAGTCTTTACACAACTCAATGCAATATAAAACTGATCATTGGCAATTTTATTTTTGCCTAAATTAATGACAGCTTTGTTTAAGGCTATGTAAAGTACCCTGGAGTTTATATACTGTAACCGCCCAACAGAGGATTAGCGGGAGCGTTTTCCATTCATTATCCCGTAACCTTTCGTTGCCTCAAATATGGTTGACTCAGGCGCTAAGGCAACTAACCCGTCACTGTCTTTCACTTTTGTGCCAATAGTCTCTTCATTAAATTTTATAAAAACCAAATCAGGTGACTAGCCTGTTTCAATTTGGTCACAACGAAGGGGAAGCCCACAATTTTGGATATTATTCCTATTGCCCGTTTACCAAGCCCTTAATGATAGAGATATTGCATCTTATCGGAAGAGACTCGAATCGGAGCTGTCGGCGGCGCGGAAGGAGAACCGCGGGTTGGCCAAGTACGTAGCTGACCTGCGGCAGGCCTACGTCACTCCATGTACTTACGCGCTATAATTGCCTACCGCTCGGCGGGCCGTTTGCGGACCAAATACAGTGCGGTTTTCGCAAGCGAAGCGTATGCAGGTTGTTAAATTTTATTCTTTCCATTCGTTTGTGTGTATGCCTACGATGGCGTCTGGTGCCTTATGTGCAGTAAATGGGTGCAAATCAAGTAAAAAAAAGGGGTAAAAAAAATTGCTACATATTTGAAGTCCCACATTTAATTAAATGTATCAGGAATAACTTACTGACAAATAATTTTATACACGATGAAGAAAAAATATCTGGGGAACTAATCTAACTAATCAGGCTATGCAAGGATTTGAAGAAAGAAGGCATTCATTTTATGTTTACGAAACGCTTACATCAGGATTGCCTAGAAAAAAATTTTGTTACCGCCCTCAACAGGGTGGTAATTGTCGAGACCCTACACCGATACAGTTCATGAAGGCATTCTCAAATTTATTCCTTTGAAATATGCTTGTTTTTTGTGACTTACTTGTTAGTCTCAGATGGCTATGACAACTTTAGCCGGACTGTGGGTGAGCGCTGAGGACTCTCAACCCGGAAGAACTCAAGCATTTTATCGAAGAGGCAGCCCTGTGATTGCTGTGGAATTGCGAGGTGCGAAGCAATTACAATTGTACGCTTGAGCATTAAGACACATTTTAGCATGCAGCAGTTGCTGACGCGACAGAGTAGGCTATTATAGCAGTAGGTATTGGTAATTTTCTACCGAGGGAAGTATCTGTTATTTATTAATCTGTGCCTGCGGTCTCAATTCGCACTTTTAGTGCCAGCCGCGCCGCCAACACTGGCCTTGCCACAGAAGCGGGTTGCACCGGAGAGGGCGGGCCCGTCCTCTGCGCTCGTGCCGCCAAGAAGCGTGGAAGGCCCAAGAAAGGGGAGGAGCCGCTCCCTGCGGTGCACGATGTGCCGGAGGAGGCAATGCGCGTCATCTTCGCCAGGCTTGAACTGATGATGGATGCGCGCATCCAGGCCGTGGCAAAACGTCTTCCGCCCGAGCCACCCCTCCAGCCGCCGCGGTGGCTGAGCGGAGTAGGAAGGCACGCGGCCAGAAGCGGAGAGCGGCGGCCAAGAGCGCCGCTGTGTCTCGTTGAGGGAGCACACCGCCTGGCGCGTCAACGCCCGCCGAGACGTCATTGCCCGTTGGGCAGTCCGGCTGGAGAGGCCTCGGTTCGGTGTGCGGACCGTGGAGGCCTTCCGGTTGCTGATGCAGTGGCTAAAACGGCGCAGGTGCAGGTTTTGACGAGGCATGGATGCGTCGCCAAATACCTGCACACGGTCGTCAGGAGGGAGAGTACACCGTCCTGCCACCACTGCGATTACGACGAGGACTCGACGCAGCATACGCTCGAGGTTTGTGCCGCTTGGGCAGACCAGCGTTGTGAACTCGTCGCAATCATCGGTGCTGACCTGACGTTGCTGACCATCGCCAGGGCGATGCTCGACAGCGTCAGGAACTGGGACGCGGTCGCAACCTTCTGCGAGGCAGTAGTCTCGCAGAAGGAGGCGGCGGAGCGCGTGCGTGAGGAGCGTCTCCTCGACGATGCGAGCCGCCGCTGGCGACTGGGGCGGCGCAGGCGCGATTACCTGCGCCTGATACCGCCCTAGCCGAGGCCTCGGGTGACTGGATCGGGGAATTAGTCCGTCACCCGCCGAGAGGAAAATTTCAAGTTGCCAGCTTCAATAATATTGGATTGGTGCTAATGAGTCGTCCAACCCACTTCGCAGGCCTAATTTACACCCCCAGAGGGTGTAAATTGACAAATGTTGAAACACGTGTTTATTTATTTTTACTGAAAAATATTTGCATGTAATTTGAAAAGAATCGATTAAGATTTTTTTCCAGCATTCTTTAAATTGGCATAACTTTTTTTGTTTATGATCCAATTGACATGAAATAAAGACTGAATCTTAAGTGAAGCTTACCATAATATATTAGCGACCACGAAACCACGTCTAAATCGGATAAGCCGTTTCTTAGATTAGCGTGCACAAACGCACAGACAAACAAATAAACAGACAAAAATTTTAACAATCATCGTTTTGGGTTCTGTTTGTGTTGATAAAGTTCCCAGTAATATTTTTTTTCATATATCTGCCATGTACAGACAGCGATCCGTTACATTTTTATTATACCTATGTATAATAGATTTAGATAACATTATTACCTGTTTAATGCAATGAAATAATAAAAAAAATCCGTGTGGTGACGGAGTAAGAATGTAATTCATCGCCCCATATCTTACACGACGGTGATCGAGGCAACTAAGGGATATAAAACGCATATAACATCTATGCGAGAGAAGGAAAAATCGAAACATAACCCTATACCAATACGTCTAACCAGCGTGGTATAGTAGGTCAATTGCCTTCCCATTATGGAGGAGGCTCGAACCCAAGAGTGGGACGTGTATGAGCTAGTGATGTTAAAAAATAATCGTTTTTTATTTAAATCGATTATTATTTTCTAATAATCGATTTTTTATAATCGATTTTTATAGTAATATTAATCGATTTTTAATAAATCGATTATATAAATTACGCGTTAAAAATCGATTTTTATAAACAGCGCCATCTATGCGACGGATGAATAAGACTCGAAGTAAATTCATTATTATTTACAAGTTAAGAGTGAGATAATATAGTTGTTGATAAAATAAAAATGTCTTCTAACCGTAAAACAGCTAAAAGCAGCTGGCGAAAATATTTTATAACGAAGAATGATAATACCACAGCAATATGCATATACTGTTCGAAAGAATTAAAAATTTGTAGTAATACTACAAATTTAAAATAGCACATAAGACGAAAACATCCCAATGTCTTACAGGTAACATGAATTACTATATTTTATAGTGATTATTGTGTTCCTTATGACAGCAAAATACTGGTCTTCGTAAAATTCGTTCAAAAAACTATTGTCTGTCATGCGAGTCATACGTTTTATAACTTCAACATTTTCAATAAAAAATGTGTCATGGTAAACGCGTCATCAATAAGTTTTTACAAACTAATATTTTATTTTAAAACTAGTCAAATGTAAAATCATCATCATCATTTGACTGCACAAATGACGCAGTGGTTAAAATACCGACCTTCCGTGTCAGTGTCATGGGTTCGATTCCCATGTAGGAGAATACATTATGCAACCCACAGTGTTATTCTGTGTCTGGGTGTAATTTGTCTGCGTTAACTGCATGTTTGTAAAGTCCACCGCAATACAAAAATTATTATTTCTTTAGTGCTACTTTTAAAAAAAAATATCAGCCTCATGCCGTCCAGAGCTGAACGTACGTGTAATTGTAAAATATTACTTGACATTAATGGCAATTTTCTTTAGTTCTGATTTATATTTTAGTTTTTGAGACAATGTGGTTATCTTGTTAGGATGCTCATCATTTCAGGATGTGACGAGTGTGGTGCACCAGTAGACGATTCGCGTCACACTCTGGAGGTATGCCCCGCCTGGGGACCCCAGCGCCACGACCTATCGGCGGTCGTTGGGAGAGACCTGTCATTGTCGACTATCATCTCAAAGATGCTTGACAGTGACAGGTGCTGATCGTCGATGGCCTCCTTTTGTGAGGTCATCATGAAAAGGAAGGAGGTCGCGCGGAGCGGGAACGCGAGGCGCTTGCGTCCGCTAACTCACTCCGCCACCGACGACCGGGGAGGAGGCGGCGCCGTTATGCGCACCTCCTCTCACCGCCTTGAGGGACGATAGGACGTGGCCAGAAAGACAAGCGTGGGGATACCGGAGATCGAATGTCAGTCGAACTCTCCGGCGCCCCGTAAAAGCGTGGAAGGGGCCGCTGTAGTTTTAGTGGGTATTCCGGTCAGGCTTTAGCTGGCTGGTGAGTCCCACACTCACGCGTCCGTCATTGACGGGGGATAGCGCGTGAATGCGTTTCCACAGTGATAACAAAAAAAAAAGGATGTTCATCATTTAATTTTTTTTTTATAATAAAATGGTACAGAAAATTTGTATCAATAATGACATTTGGTTTCCTTATCCCTTACTTTGAAAATTTAAAGGAACCTTCGGTTTGATTTTTAGTTATGAATTAGTTATTTTTTTATTTATATTATTTTATTTGATTTTTAATCTGATAAATTGTTAATAGGTCATATTAAGAGTATACGTAATCGTAGAGCATGCATGAAGACTATTATGAGTGTGAATGAAGCGATGGAAGTATGCCAGGATCGTGGTTTGTGGCAATCCGTAGTCTCTGCCTACTCCTCTGGGAAACAGGCGTGAAGCTATGTATGTATGTAAATATGAATCTCTTAGGTTTATTACTGGAATACAAAAAGCATATAGATTTTTAAATAATAGAAAAAATCGATTTCTCCTTAAAAATCGATTATTTATTTTTATTAAAATCGATTCTTGGCAAATCGATTAATATTGAATAAAGAAAAATCGATTTTTATTTAATCGATTTTTTTCCATTAACCTCACATCCCTAGTATGAGCTGAGATGATGATGAATGAATTAAAAATGCAATAATCTATGACGAACCTTACTTTTCCGTGGAAGTTGTAAAAACAGCCCGAGCCCCGTGGGATTTCTAATCACCAATTGCGATCGTCAACCCGCCTGTTTAAGGTGATTATAGCATTATTCTCCCTTAGAGACATACCTATATCCAGGGGCGGCTCTAGCACATGCCCGGGTGCAATCAATCACCTGGCACCCTCTTGTATCAAAATGGAATAGGTTGATAGTTACAATACGTTCGACTAAACTCTGAACCTCGCTGGAATGCGTTGTTGCATGCTTACTCTCTTTGTTTTGACACGAAAACAGATAAACACGATCGGATTATGAAATTACAGTGAGCATGGCGACAAAGCAACCTACCCAAACCTGTCAAATAACGCTTTTTTTTTTTGGTAACGCAGTGGTTCAAGAATGCATTTTCCGCACTTACCCCCGCCTGTCGGAAAAATAGACGAGGAGTGTGGGACTCGCTAGCCCCGTGGCTAGAATACCCACTAAACTCTTTCCACTGCGATCGCTGTTAGCCGAGAGGGCTTTGACAGCTTAACCGGACTATTCAAATAACTCACCCACTACGTTTATAAATGGATAAGCACTCGCTGCGTACGGTGCGCCCATTCCGTGCGGAGCGTTACCGTGGAGGCTCTATGTGTCCCGAGCAGCTCTCGGCGCTCATTAACATCCGACGGCCGGGTGCACCGCACCCTCTGCACTACAGGTAAAGCCGTCCCTGCCTATATCCAACAGAATACATTGATGCGTTGATAAAATATCAGTACAGATTTGCATCATGTAATTTGTTTCTTTTTCAAACTGAACTTATTAATGCTATGCCAACACGTCCGATCAACGTGGTACAGTAGGTTACTTTCTTTCATATAATAGTGGAAGCTCAAGTCTTAACAATGATGAATTATTACTATTAACCAGTAAAAACGTCTGTGGATTACACAACCACGTCCTTCCCACGTTACTCGGCACGGAATGTCGACTTAGATTCGAAGTCTTTTAAGTTTTTTATTTCTTCTTGAAAATGATTAATGCATGATGATGTAAATTAATGTGAATTAAAAATAAATTTGAAACAATTAATTAACGAAAAAAAAAATTTATTCAATAAACACCAAAGTATATAATTCGAATTTCACTGAAACAACGTTATTTATTTACAACTGTTATTGGTATGTATTATAGGCAAAGGAAAAAATTGTTATACAGACATGTAAGAAACTATCAGTTCATCACTGAGGTGAATTACTTCATCGGTTATGATTATTTAGTTCCAAGATATCGTTGCTTCTGTGATGACTTTCGTGAATTCGGTCAAGTCATTCACGTTTTCAAATAAATTAAAAAGGTACGTTTTAGCTTCGTTCATATTTCGTTTTTTTTATAGTGAAAGAATGAGCAATGTACAGCCACAGAAGTAATTCAATACAAAAACTTTTTTAAAAGAAGCAAACAATAAATAGTTATATTTGATTCTTAATATAATCAAATTCATAAATACATATGCCAATTTTCACCAACGGCAACAAAATTTTAGGTGACACCTAAGGCAATTTTAAACAGGAATATAAGATGTGACGTCATTAACCAATAATTGATATTGTGACACATAGATTACTATAGGTGTTACCTACAATTTAAATGTCGTTAGTGAAAGCTGACATTAGTAACTTAAACAATGGATTTAAATTCTAATTATTGTTCACGAACCAAAAATATAATTATTATACATGTATAAAAAAAAAATATATATTTCATAAATTTAGAATATAATGCACTTCATAGATTATGTAAAACAACTCTCCCACTCACACACAGTTAGCATTAGGTAATGTGAGAACGAGACAGCTCATTTATGTAGCCTAAAATAGGTTAATTGACTGAAATTTCAACATTTGTTTTCTGCTATGTATCGTTATCTATGCATATATTAATATGCAAAATTAACTTGTTAATTTATACGATATATATGAAAAAAAAATCATGAAAAAAAACTGAAAAAAAGACATGAAAAAAAAATCTCAAATCAGGCAAACAAAACATGATACAAGCGCGTGACGTCACAACGTCCAGTGAAGCTGATTTAAATCTGCTAGCGCTAAAAATTTGTGTATATTGTTTGCTAAATATTGCGTATAGAAACGAACTAAAATATTTGAGAAACTTTGTCTTATTAGACAAGACGTGAATTAACAAAATATAAGAGGTGACGTCATATTAAGTTATAAGAGTTTACCTTTAGTACCTTTCAAACTTTAATTACGTTATGTTTTTATGTTAAAAAGGTAATATGTATTTTAATAAGACAGTCATTATCATATAATTCGGTCGATGTGAGTCAATTAACCTATTATTCGATTGCATAATTGAGTATAAAACTTAAATTACTTGAATATTTCAACTCTACATAGAATCCTCGCATAAAAATCCTATTTATTTTCAGCGAAACCTTCTAATATTCTATGCTAGACACTAAAATCTATAACTAAATGCTGTTATTATATAAATGCGATAGAATATAATGAGTTAAATAATAATTTAATATTGTTACAACCATTATTAAGTCATGCAACACTAACGCAAACTACATGAACAGATTAAACTTGACATAATAAGTAATAGGAATAATATCACTAAATATGGCTTTTATATTCATCTACACATAGATGCGATCGGTACAAATCCATTTGTTAACATATAATGGTTTAAAATAGTTTCTGCAATACTAGTTCATTGTGCAATAGTTGCGCTAACCACATAGCATCCATAAAACACGGGTGAGTGAAAAACTTGATAGTCTTTCAATGTTACGTTGCGTAAATGTATCTCATTTGGTTTACAACTGATTTATTATACTAATATGAAGCGAATGTTAGCGGAAACAATAAGTCACGAAATGAAGACTAATAATCCAGTCTAAAATAGCGGCCATATAACAGAATGGTGTACATCAAGGTACTGTAGCTAACAAAGGTCTTTAGAAATAGAAAGCAAGTATGATACTCTGTACTAAATTATGTCTGTCATCCTCGAAAACCGATTAATATGTCCCTAATTTGACCCTCTGTACTACAGTTTATTGGTAAATTCTGGCAACTCTACACAGTGAAAAGAAATTGAAGTGATTTATCTTAATCGAGCTTATATCACAACATTTTGCACTAGCGCTGTAGGATAATTTTGCGAAATTATGAAAGTGCACGTAAAACACTGTAATTTCATATTCACTACACTTTAGCACTTACTATTATTACATTACATAAAATGCCATCAAAATGATTTAACTAGTGTTTTATATTGATTTATGATGTTTATGTGAGTATTACACATGAAATACAACATTTTTTTATGGATTTTATCGTGTTTACGGCAAGTCTCTCATGACCATGAATGCTGAGCGTCCGATATGTTGAGAAAGAAACTATCAAATACAAACGCGATGAAATCTGAAAATATTTTGGTTTCATACACCTGTGTGTTCTTCAATAAATTATTGACCACTACAAGGCATTATCACATATCCGCCAGAGCCCTTTCTTTACCAAAACGGACACCATCCAACATAGCACTGGCATAAATTCTCATTGCTGGTTGCTTGTTGTATGAGTAAATCGACTTGCTTCTGTACAGAGACTAACTCATCTATATGCGGGAAGTCGCGACCAGTTAACTTATCTCTCACTCTATTCACAATAGCCAAAGCACGTTTGTTGAGATTTGTCTCCGCTGGTTGGTCTAAAGCATCGTTCAATCCTATATTAAGTCTGCTTCTACTCGGTTGTGGAGAATTCTGTGGTTCTGAGTTAGAGCAGATTTCTGCATCCGCTCTGGAGCGACGAGCGGCATCTATGAGCCTCCAATTAAGTAATGGATCATATACAAATGCTTCAAGCACGGCCATTACGCTGTCCTTGTGTCGGTGCAGTACTTCCATGACAGATTCACAGGTACGACGATATGTGCCCTCGATACCAGTCACCTGAAATATTAATTTCGTTACAGAATACAGATACATGGATTTTCCAATTATTTAGATTTTAATTTTAAGTAGGATAGTCGTGATGACTGTTTACCCTAAGGAACGGACTAAAAATGCAAGTGATGTATCGTAAAAGAGGAGTAAGAGATGGCGATAGATAACATCACTGCAAGAGAAAAAAAAATTAAATAGATCTCTGATCCTATCCATCTAATTAACTGTAAGTCAGTGGAAAGTTCACTGGCGATACGGATCCAATGCGATGAAGAGAGATTGTATTAAAGATTGTTCATATTTTTTGAAAATTATTAATTTGTCCTCTCTCTTATAAATTTCAATAGTTATTTGTATAAAAAAATATTTAGCATTTTTATTCTTAACATTTACAACCGTAGATATTCAGCAAAATGCACCTGTCTAGAATTGAAAAACAAAGATCACACATATGTTTAAGAAATTATCTTTAGCGCTTTTTTTGGGGTAAATATCCCAGTCTTGTACCAACTGTATACCTGAACGGCACGCCGTTACAGAGAACGTTTAAATTCAAATATCTAGGTCACATATTGACCCCTAGCCTCAAGGACGATGAGGATATCGAACGAGAGCGGAGGGCATTGTCGGTTCGGGCGAATATGCTCGCTCGCAGGTTTGCTCACTGTACACTGAATGTGAAGATAACTTTGTTTCGTGCCTACTGTACAGCATTTTACACATGCAGCCTGTGGGCGGCATATACACAAAGATCCTATAGTGCCCTCCGCGTTCAATATAATAATGCGTTCAGGGTACTGGTGGGGCTGCCTCGCTACTGTAGTGCAACGGGGATGTTCGCAGACGCGCATGTTGATTGTTTCTATTCAACAATGCGTAAGCGGTGTGCATCCCTGGTGCGCAGGGTGCGTGGCAGCGCTAAAAGCATCCTGAATATGATATAGAGTAGACTGGACTGTACATTCATGGGCCGCTGCTGCGCCATCTCTCATGGGATGTTGTGGCGGTGACATGCCTATGTCTTGTGATGTGCCGTTTGTAATTTTATTTTTATTACTAACATAGGTGTAAGTCGTACTAATCATTTGAGTCTTGGTCACTTTAATAAATATTATTATTCTTTTTAATATTCTCAGCTCTTGGCTGGTTTTAACCACATTTACGGGTCGAAACCAAGTAAATGCGGTGAATGTTTTTAATTGTTATTATGGTTTTGTGTGATGCTATCGCTTTCGTCTATTGCCATGAATTTACGTACTAATCTGCATGTGTTTAAAATTGCTGCTTTTTGGAGACTAATGTATGTGTTTCCATTCAGACCTAACAACTTCAGGCTGTGTCGTAGGTGTTTGGGGATGATACCTGTGGTACATAGAACTATCGGTACTATATAAACCTTATCCTGTTTCCATATTCTTATAATCTCTTCTTTGAGTTCAGTATATTTATTAATTTTTTCAATTATTGTTTTCTGTATATTATGAGTATGGCAATATCAATTTATTAGGTACGGCAATATCAATCAAATAAGTTGTTTTGTTATTTTTGTCTTGTAATATAATGTCTGGTCTATTATAGTGTATTGTCCTGTCCGTGAGAACAGCGCGGTCATAGTATAATTTGTGTGTAATATTTTCCAGTATTGTTTCGGGTTTATATTTATAGTACGGGGTATTTGTATTTTTTATGAGATTATGTTTGGTAGCTAATTGCTGATGAATAATATTTGAAATTTGATTATGTCTATGTGTGTAATCTGTTTGAGTAAGGGTAGTGCATGCTCCGGTTATATGTTGTATGGTTTCCGATTGATTGTGACATTTACATCTATCATTTGTAGTAGACGGATCCTTAATGATGTATTTTCTATAGTTTTTTGTGTTTATTACTTGGTTTTGTATTGCTATTACAAAACCTTCTGTTTCTGGGAATAAGGAACCTACCTGCAACCATTTATTAGAAGCTAATGAATCTATGTGGGCCTGTTGCAAATCATTTGGGGCACATCCATGAAGTGATTTGTTTTTCCAGTTTTCAATCTTTTGTATTTGCGGGTCATTATAAGTGTTTAAATAGTGTTGAGAATTTAAATAGTGTCCTTTTAGATTGAGTTATTATTATTATTTTGCAGTATACGTATTGTAAATTTTCATTTATTACATGCCATGCTCACCTTGGAGTAATAATAATTTACGTAAGCATCACAGCCACGCCTGTAGTTTCTAACCAAAATAGAGAGTTAATGGATAAAAACGATACCAGTTCTATTTCACACTTACCTCCATGGCATTAATGAGCATCCTGGTCAATCTAAAAGGTATTTTCTCTGGAAACTTGTCTCTAGTGACCGCCACTTCAAAACAGTCTCCGAAATCAATATGCAGGAACTTGCCAGTGACTCTATCGAGCATTATATTTGAAGGATGTCTGTCGCCAAGACCTAGGATGTACCCGACCATACTCATCACGGCTAAGGAACGGGTATAATTAGTACGACGCTCGAACCAAACCTCAGAAGATGGACTCTTGAGCCAGAGTAATTTGGCTAAGTCATCGCCAGCCGTATGTTCGAGAGCATGCTCGAAAACTTCCACCTGGAAAAATACTTATTATAGTCCTTAAAATATAGCTTGATCTGTGACAGATAGATACAAAACCGATGAAGTAATTTTGAATACGCGTGACGCGTATTACATGCGTTTACAATTCTATTATGTATTTTTTTTTATTGCTTATGGTGGCAAACAAGCAAGTGCACACCTGATGGTAAGTGTCACTACCGCCCACGGACATTTGCAATATTAAGGATATATATAGGCTTAGGCCGCTGCCTACCAATAAAATCCCCAAACCCACCCAGTTGGGCTGCCAGCAGTTTCGGCTCTCTCGCTCACCAAACGAAGCGCAATAGCACATTGCCATTACTCAGACGTTGATCTTCTGCGAGAGTGTGGTACTACTCCGGACGGATCGGCCCGCGGCTGTAGACAGAAAACTGTCATCAGCGTGGTCCTAGCACTATGATCACCTATATTTTTATTCTTTACGTGCCAGTTACATCTCAACTGAATTATGAATATAAAAATATGAACATATACACCAATACTTGTACCTTATATGTTTTAAAATACTTAGTAACCATTTTATAAAAATATGCTGCTTACGCAAATACAAGGTCATACTGGACTGAGAATAAGATAGAGATGGGACAGTCGATAAACGTAAATCGATAACATTCTTATTAATTATTTATAAAACAGGTAAAACCAATACATTACCTATATAAACCACTTGGTTACTCTATAAAATAAGAAAATTGTGTTAATTTAGTATTCAGACATTATAGTCCTTAAAATATAGCTTGATCTCTGTGACAGATAGCGACAAAACCGATGAAGTAATTATGAATACGCATCATTATTACAATTTTAATTTGTATTTTTTTTATTGCTTATGGTGGCAAACGGGCAAGCAGCACACCTGATGGTAAGTGTCACTACCGCCCATGAACCTTTGCAATACCAAGGGTATAGCTTGGGCCGCTGCCTACCAATAAAATCCCCAAGCCCACCCAGTTGGGCTTCCGGCTCTCTCGCTCACCGACCGAAGCGCAATAGCACATTGCCACTACTCAGACGTCGATCTTCTGCGAGTGTGGTGTTACGACCCCGGACGGACAGGCCCGCGGCTGTAGACAGAAAAATGTCAACAGCGTGGACCTACCACAATTGATTATATCGCCTATATTTTCATTCTTTAGGTGGCAGTTATATCTCAACTGAATTATGAATATAAAAATATGAATATTTACACAAAAACTATTACCTCATATGTTTTAAAATACTTAGTAACCATTTTATAAAAGTATGGTGCTTACGCAAGTACAAGATCATACTGAACTGAGAATAAGATAGAGATGGGGTAATCGATAAACGTAAGTCGATAACATTCTTATTCATTATTTATAAAACAAGTAAAACCAATACATTACCTATATAAACCACATGGTTACTCTATAAAATAAGTAAATTGTGTTAATTTAGTATTCAGACATCAGTTATAATATTAATAAGACCATTTCTTTTATATTAAAAATATAAATTCTTTTATAAAATAAACACGATTATTCATGAAATAATCAGTGACCAAGAACTCATCAACTATAGGAATGCTCTAGCAATGACGATAATAGTGACAATGAACTTGTATGTACTCCTTTCGAATAATAAAAATAGTTAATTAACAGCTTTAGTTTAAATTAAATAAAATCCATTGATTTAAATTCAATAAGATTTTCATAGATTGTTTTCCATTTATGATCGATTCACCCATCCATGTGATTGAAATTCAATAAATTTTCATACATTGTTTTTCAATTGCAGTAGCAAATCACTTTAAATAATTATATCGACAAAAATACGGACTACATCGTAAACGTCCGGCACTAGTGAGAACTGTCACAGAGATCCAGCTATATTTTATAGACTATAGTTACCATTTTAGGGTATTGACGCCATACAATTCAATTATTTACTTATTTAAGGTAAAAATAACTAAGATGCAAATAGATTTCATCGCTGTAAAGGATAGAAATCTTGGAATAGTAAAACCATGGCTATTACAGAGACTTGTGCCTAATAATGTAAAGTAATAAGGGCTGACTAATAAGAAATTTCCATTTTGATCATAATGTGATGAAATTCATTCATCCATCGAGCAGCCTAAGGAAATTTTACCATTGGTCATAAACCTTCTCAGGAATGGGAGAAATGCTGCAACCGTCACCTTTGGCAACGCGTTGGTAATCATAGTTGGTGTTATAAGTTACCCAAAAGAACGCTGCTGCCCACTTCTTTGATGTTTTATGGAAAGTAAGTAACACTCTTAAGGGCAATCATAGGGTAGATAAATTATTTAATTAAAGTTTTAATTCTTTTACGTATACTACTCATAAATTAAACTAATTTTACATACATACCTTTTGCATCAACATCAATTTATCTAAATCGGACGCCATCCTTTGCATAATTCTGTGTTCAATATTCAATAAACACTTCCTTTTATCTCTATAATCTTTTATAAGCGTATGTAGAGTATCACAATGTGGTACCCAGCCTATTAATCCAGAATTAGTTGATAAAGGTATGACAGCATATCTTTGGATTGCTAGATCTCGTCTGAAGGTATCGGGATCGGCCTGTAAGAGTGTATTGACTAAGCCGAATAGCTGCATGACTCGTTCATCTTGGCGAAGATCTTCGTGGCCTTTTAATAAAAAGATGTAGTCTTTACCATTGGAGCCGCGGATGGACAATCTTCGGGGACGTTGTTTGGAAGTGATAACCTGTGGCAAAGGAATATATATTTAAATCCACCCAAAGTTGCATATGCATTAAATATCAGTGGATGACATTTTTGAATTGTCTTTAGCAAATGGTTATATTAAACCAGACTGTACAAATGGCATAGAAGTCTAAGATTTGACCTACCACCGAGTGCTACAGGTCGATTTCTATACGGAACTTGTCTTAGTACGATTTACAAAGGTTACAAGTCTATATGTCTTACTTGTCTATTTTTAAAGTCCATAGTGATACATGGATGTATTCTTAATTGTAGGTTATTGTCGAAATAATTGTTTTTCATTTTTTCTGGTCCATTTTAAGACATATACTACACATAAGTAAGTACGGTAAGCTTTAACGTTAGGAAATTAATAGCAGTGTTACTATAACATAAATTAAAAAAAAAGTGATACAATAGATAAAAACTAGATAAATATTTAGTCTTAATATTCACGTAAAAACCAGAATATAAAAAAATGAGAAAGCGGTTTAATATTATCTGTTAGTCGTTAGATATTGTTTAAAGATTGCTTGTAATTCCTTTAAATTAAAACTTTAACAAAACTTAATGTTTTTTTTTTCTCTAATAACTTACGTAATAATAAAATATGAGTCTATACTACTAACCTGTAAGCTGCTTTGAATGTGAGCAATCCTAATAAGATCCTGGTCGGGTACGTAAGAGCCGGGTACAGCTAGCTCCAAGTCTCTACAATGCAGGAGCCTCAAACTCACATACTGCAGCTCAAGTGACGTCAGTTGTGGCAGCTGTCGACTAATGCGGCGGAACACATGATAATAAAGGTCCCACGCTTGGTTGAGGTCACGAACTAGACCAGATTCCTATAATATAAAAGAAATATATCTATGTCAGGTAGAACTATAGTTTCTTTAATGATTACGTAGCCTTCGGTAATAACTTAGGTAATAAATTTACAAGATTTATTGCGTCGTTACTTTAACTATGCGGGTAGTTAGCAATAAAAGCAAATGAACTGTGTAAACGTGTCTATGAGCTAGTCGTTAAAGTGACTTATTTGATTGCGAGAAGGACGTATATCGCTTTTAGATAAGTATACATGATACTTTTGTCTTCAGCGATATAGTTAGAAACTATATTGGGTCTGACAGCTCCAATATCTTGATACTAAATTTTGGATACTTCTTGGAACAATACAGTGCGTTACAAAAGTGTAAAGCGGTTTAAAAAATCGGCCAGGTGCGAGTTGTACTCACGCACGAAGGCTTCCGTAAAACTAAAAAAAATATGTGATGTAACTAAAAATTTAAAGTTTTCTAAATTTTTCTTTTATATGTCCTATAAAACATTGCTTCATGCCAAATGTCAAGATTCTAGGTCGACTGGAAATACCCTTTAGGTTTTGATTCCTTTGCAAGTAGTTGCGAGTTTAAAAATATGCGGCTTAAATTGCTGTTTCTTTTGATTGCATTGACATAGAAGTTTGATTTTGTTACAGCTTAAAGATATTATAGACCTGACTATTTGATATGAATTTCAATTTAATACCTCTACGCGTTCATGAGAAAGGGGTAATTGAGTTTACATTTTTTTTATATATGATATAATTAAAAATTTACGGTTTTCATAATTCTTCCTTTATCTGTGCTATAAGACGTTGCTTTGTACCAAATTTCATGGTTCTGAGTTCACGGGAAGTACCCTGTAGGTTTTGATTTCCTTGCGAGTGTCGAAAATATGCAGAAATTTCATTCATAAACAGCTGTATCTTTTGATTGCATTAGCTTAGAAGTTTGATTTTTTCACAGCTGCAAGGGACAGTAGACCTAAGTATTTGATATAAATTTCAGCTTGATACTCCACGCATTCCTGCGAAAAGAGGTCTTGACAGACAGACGGACGGAAAACAAAGTAATCCTATAAAGGGTCCGTTTTTTCCTTACGAGGTATGGAACCCTAAAAACAAGCGTTTTGAACTTAATACTTGCCAAAAATTTTGGGTTGATATGAAAAAAAAGAAACGATAAATTAAAAGAATCACGAAGACGCGAGTATACCTAAAATTCACAAATAACCATGGTCTAAATCTTATGTTATGTTTATCGACCAAAAAGTATGAAATACATGCCATAGTTCATTAAATATACAATCGACTTCAAGTAACTAGTACCGGTGGTCAGCACAAATGGCGATGAGGAAGTAATACGACAGGTTATAGATTCGCAAGCTTCCTTTCCGTCACCCTGGATATTACGAGCAAGTTGTGTGCAAACATAGAGTGTCAAAAAAATAGAAAAGTATGTCAAATGTCTTTTTGCAATTGCCGATATTTGATTTATATAAATTATAAAAAAAAAACATTAATTGTCTGAGACCAAAGCAAACATAAATATGTTACCTTATAACGATTACACCACTCCTGTGCTTCACTCAGATCTCTTCCATAGGCTTGACTGAACGATACTTCCTTCATAGTCTGTGGGCCCCTCTCCAGCATAGCATGTAACGGCTCCAATGTTTTAAACATAGCATTCACATCGTTCTCACTAAAATACAATCGTGACGCCTCCTCTAAAGCCTCATGCCATTGTTCATGCCACAATATGGCCACTCGGATAAGCTCTTCAGATATCATAGCAGCCTGATTCACTAAATTACTTGAATGTGTGCACATTGATTTTAGAATTTGATTAGCAGCATTCTTTCGTGCTATAAATGAAGATTTAGAAGCCACTGTTAAAGGATACACAAGTGCCTGTGGATGAGATTTACCTATGTCTATAAGCAGAGAGTGAATTAATTTGCCAACTAAAGCTCTTGGTGTATCTATCCTCGCTATTAGTTGAGGTATTACTTGCAGCCAAACGTTTATCTCAATTGTTCTGATGCCTTCGACTAGAGCCTCATGTACTGAAGAATAGTGTCCATAATCAAACCACAATGTTAACAATCTTAGAGTATCTTGTAGAGAGCTTCCATGAGATAATTTGATTGACTTGAAAAATCCTTCCACAGCAGGAACTGTGTGTTGCTGAATACATTCAGGTGATGGACGTCTCTCATTTGGGTTTCCACTATTTGTATCCTGATGTTTATAGAATAAAACCGTTTCGAAATTCATGTAAGCCCAAGCGTGCCAGGCTTTGTACCAATCGGATGATAGTTTCGTTGCAGCTTCGTAATTACGCAGTATTTCGGGAATAGATTCCTCATTGATGCCAAGAAGAGATTCACACCATGATCCTAGCTTTAAATGACAGCGGGCCAACAACCTACAATGTTCAGCATCACCATTTTCGGTAGACTCTACATATCTTTGTAACTGATCATATGCCAATTGTTTGTCGCCAGCTACCCATAAATGTTTCGCATATGCTAGAGTTAATCGTGGCTCATGGTTTGGCAATGGCATATCTCTATTCTTACTAGGATCTGTTCCTAATAACATAACCAAAGTTTTATGAGCTTGGCGCGGTGCCCCGTTCTTTCTACATAGTGAAGCAAACTTAAGCCAAGTAGCCATATCTTCTTGTGGTGTTAAGACTAGACTCCTGACTTGCAATATCCTTCGCCAATCCTCTACCAGTCTCTGACCACCTTGGAGTCTTTTCCACCAAGCTTGCCTGATACATTCCCTTCTTTCCACAACAGACTTATAGGTGATTACTTCTTCTAATTCTGCCAATAACTGAGCGTTTATTAAAGCACCATATGCTCTTTGATAACTTTCTCCAGCCACAGCTGTAAGCTCTGAATCTAATAGAGATCTTGCTTGATCTATATATAATTTGGACTGAACGAATTCCTGATTATGAATATTTAGAACGGCTCGATAAAATGCACCATCCTGGGTATTTTCTGGTAAGAAACTGACATATTTTGCCATTGAATCCCATTCATTTAAACCCCATGCAGCGGCTGCGGCCAATCTTGCGGCTTTATATTTCTCATCATTCGACATATTCACCCATTTGATGGATACAGTATTGTAAAGTTCTACCCATTCTCCTAAAGCTTCGAAACACCGTAATTCGCCAAGGTAAGCGTCCATATCAATGGCATCAGCAGCCAACTTTTCACCATACAAATCCAGTGCCTTCTCCCAATTATGTAGTTTCTCATACCACCGAATTTGAACTTTTAAATTTGCATCTCCTGCCTCACGTTGAGCCATTACGCGTTCTAGAAGACCTTCAGCAGCTTCTTTCTGTTGCAGTTTGTTATTAATATGTATTAACGCTTCTACAACTTGAGAGGTTGCACCACTGCGGAATTCTTCCTCCTGGAATCGAAGAACATTATAGTAAAATAAAAGAGATACATTTTTAATTGAATAATTAATAAAAGAGACGTACTTTATAATGTAAGGCTTTGGCATATGCGCGACAATGCATGGCCCTTTCTCCCAACAAATGCGTGGAAATAGGTAAAGTACCGCCTTCACAATGTTCCATAAATTCTGCAAGATTTAAAACGGTATGAGCCAATTCTGGAGCGTCAGGAGCAGTCAAAGCTTGTTCCAATGCATTCGCAAGTTCAGTACGCGACGTATTGTCGAGCTCCGTCCAACAAGATACGAAGGCAGCGTTGAATAAATCCCGAAGAAGTTGCGAATAATTGTGCGCTAACGCTAAACATGCTCTGTGAAAGAATATATAAATTAATTAAGAAACCCAAGACCCTTTTAATATTTGTATGTATGTATATCAATCTTTAGTAGCACTTAAAAATATAATTTATTAAATGCTAGCTTTCGCCCGCGGCTTCGTCCGCGTGGTTTGATGATAAAATGGTAGTCTATGTCCTTCCCCAGGCATTAGTCGCACACTCTGTGTCACTCGGCGTCTCTCGCTGGTTTTAATTTTGTTTTTGCGGAACTCTATTTTTTTTTACTCCTTATAAGTGAGTCTTGTTAAAATCGGTTCAGCCGTTTCGGAGATTAGTCGGAATAGACATATAGACACACAGAGAAAATTTTAAAATTGTTTTATTTTACCTAAGTACTATATATACTTTCATACGCATTTAGTGAAAAGCTAATAATTTGGAATTACAAACGGACACTTTAATTTATTTATTATGTGTAGATTAATTTTAGGACACAGTATAAAGCATCGGAGATACTGATTATCTTATGATTTTCAGTAATTTATCAACACTATTTTTTTCAGGAGCTTACCTAAGAGCAGGACTATGTGATTCGGTCAATAATCCAATGCTGAATCTTCTGAGCCATTCAAGCCAATCATCCTTTGACACTCGAGAGCTCACAGTCCATGCTAACTTCAAGTTATGAGCGTTGACACACAACTTACGAATAGTGGTAGATGTGTCACATGATGTCACAATACGAGCCTAAAAGATATATTTTTATTTACATTTGGTTTTTTATTGTAATCAAAATAATGATTATATTAATTTTGATAGACGAAACTGAGGACAACAGAACATATTGTATATACACTAGAATCCGGTTATAATGACATTGAAGGGAAGTGACAAATCCGTCATACTAAGCGGACGTCATACAAAGCAGAAGTTCTCAGAAAATGCAAATTTTCGTAGTTTTATTAGGTACGTATATAATTTTGCTTTAATAAATAGAAAAACTGCAAAATTAACTGCTGAATTAACACTTGCTAAACATGTACCTGTGCTTGTTTATTTATTCTTTTAAATAAATAAATACCTGTACTTGTCGTAATTCTTTCAAAGAACCTCTCTCACTTTGAATCGAATTAAATGATTCTTTGTTTAGTCTGAATATAATTTCTCTCTTATCATTCCCTTCAAATCATAAAAAAAAAGGTATCACTTTCACCAAAAAGCTTAAGATTTTAATGCTTTTTTGTTTGCAAATCACTAACAATCTTCAACTATCGACTCGTAATTGACATTAAGTAACAAAATAAAAATGAGCCACATGCAATGCCCATACCAAACGAAGGGGCAGGCGAGGGCAACGAAAACGGGCGAATAGATTAGAGATCATATCGGTCACTATATCCGACCTTGGTTTTTAAAAACATGTCATTATAAGCGACTTGTCACTATAAGCGGTCAGATCAGGACATTAAATCCATCTTTTTTACAAAGGATTTTATATGTAAACCAAACTAGGCTGTGTAATAACGTCATATTAAGCGGTTGGTCAATATAAGCAGGGTCATTGCAAACGGATTCTACTGTAGCTTTAAGATTGGTTATGTATAATAAGTATTAGTTACCTCTTGATTGTTATTCCTCGGTCTACTTCTTGTACACTGCAGAAACTCGTCCATAGCCAGAGTTTGGCTGGATTGCATCCTTGAAAGCATTAATTCGTAATTTTGATGCTGGATTTTATGTTTTACGACAACTTTCTGGACTAAAGGTATAAAATCTGTAAACTTTCGGCCAAGTTGGACAATCAAAGCACATAATGTATCCATTGCTGTAGGACGTAGCGATGGGCAACTGTCCAGGCTTCTCACTAAAGGATGAATTATTCTGGAGATAAGTTCACTATAGTTTAGGGAATCAGAAAGGTAATCCACTGTTTCCATTGCCACTTTGGCTACATTTATAGGGCAGTCCGATGCATCAAACAACTTGACGATAGAAGGTATCACTAAATGCATGTAATCGTCCAAATTATCCTCGAATTTTTGTAGCGCAAAAAGTAGCTTTTCTGTCACCATTCTGTCTTTACTGGTATCGTGCGCTAAAACTCTTAAAATCTGGGGCATAAGTTGAGGTAAATACACTTTAAACTCTGAACCAAGAGCAACAGCAATATACTCAACTAATAAAATTAAAGTTGGTTGGAAAGGACTGTTAGGAGTCCAAAACTCCTTGATCAAATCGAATATTTTATCCAAATAATTACGTATATGTTGCTTGACAATTGCAATTAATCTGGCTAATTGCGTGAAAAGAAACTCTCTAAAATTATTATTATCAGTTGCCCGCGCCACGTATAAAAGACTGGGGGTGACACGTGAAATGTATGGAACGCATTTAATGCCCAATGATTGGAATATAAATGTCACAGCTTGCACTACACTAGTGTGATGTTGCTGGAGAGTAGGGTCGCGTAATATTCTCATTAAAGTAGAAACTACTATAGCTGGATAATATTCGTCAAGCACAGGCGATGACATATTAACCAACATCTCACTTGTTGTCATATCAAAATTATTTTCCTCTGATTTACTATCGGCTACAGGCACCAAACTAGAATCTGGCAATTCCCCAATAAGTCCTCTTGTTATTTTATGTTTATAAGGATCTAATGCTCCCAGTAAACCCAATACCCGAATGGTTTCACGTCGATCTTTTGGCTGTTGTTCAGTTTTTAGGAAGTTCAGCAGTACATCCATTAAATTAGGATACTCAGTATATGGGGTTACAACATTTCCTGTAGCACTGATCAATTGACCAAAGGCCCACAAAGCAATACTCCGTTTGTCTGTTGCACTTGCATCAGATAACAACTCGAGAAGAATGCTCAGGAGCTCTGGTAGCCATTTTTTTAGACCACTATTATCACCATGTACATCTGCTAAATCACCAACAGCTTTCAATACACTGATGACAACACCAGGATTGGAATCAGGCTCTTTTAATTTAGGAACAAGAACATTAAGAATGGTCTCCATATAGGGCTTGACAAGTTTTGGAGCATGAAGTATTAAATTATCTAACATCCTAGCTGCCTGCTCCTTATTTCTACTCATTCCAGAATGTTCCAATTCAGTCAAAAACTGTATTAAAGTCTTTCTAAGGCCAGGCATCACATAGGCTGGATTTACGACGCTTAAACGACCAACAGTACATATCGCCAACTCCCGAATAGCTAAATGTTCATCATTCATAGCCATGAAAAGAAAACTTAAATTTTCAATTTGAGCCAAATGTATGTCAAATGTTTTGTTCAAAGACTCAAGAACCCAGTAACGAACTTCATAATCCGGATCAGTAACCGTTACAACTAAAAGCTTGCCTATTATTTCCGCAGTTAACAGAGTGAGAGTCCTTGAAGGTGTTTTCTCAGTTCTATTTGTAGAATCTGCTAACAATTTAGCAGCAGTTTTCACAGCCTCCAATCTTACCTCTTGTTGATCACTTTGTAAGAAATGGTCAGCACAACGTCTGACAAAAGTAAGCAAACTATGTTGCCCTTCAAAATTGAATGTACCAAGGGTTCTCAAAGCCAAAACAATACTTCCCGTGTCTTGTGGTTCTATAACTAAACTCATATTACTCATTTGTTGTTCTAAGCTCCTTGGTACTCCTGGATGTAAAAACGGCTTATTTCTTAATACAAGGGACAACATATTTAATAAGCCTTCTGATATTTCTGCCCGTAGAGAAGGTAGGGAGAAACTTAATTCCCTTAAACAAATGGTTAAGGAGGCACTAAGACCTGTAGCAAACATTGCATCCAGTATTTCTTTGATATCTGTGACAACAATATCCTTGACAGCACTACCAAGCAAAGTAATGCAAGTAAATATTGATGGATCTACCCACACTCTTTTTTTCACCTGTGTATCTCTTACTGGCAGTGTTTGTTTTATGGCATCCATTATACTGGGTATGTAACTTCTAATATCATCCTCTATAGCTGCAGCCATTAGCCCCACTGTTGTAAAAGCCATATTTCTTTCTTTTTCTTTACTCCGTAAACATGATAGTAAAAAATTCATAGTGGTACCTAGGTACTTTCTTAAGAAATAATCTTTATTAAAAGCAGCTAATCTTGGTATAATTACAAGTAGAATTAATGGTACTGTTTTCTGTAGTCTCTGCGACATAACATCTGAAATAGAAATTGAATGTCATTTTTTCTCAAATTTTATTCCATAACACATGTGATGTACCCAATATAATTTTTTTATGCTTGTATATTTATACAATTATACAGTTATGATGGCTAGGTGAGTTATAGGGTTCCTTAAATTGTTATTTTTATAATAACTCAAAATATTATTTTTAATAATTAAATTACTTAAAACAACTTTAGTTTTTATAAATAATCAAGCATGTTAAATGCTAAATTTCAGTAATTTATTTAAAACTAATTTATCTATAATTGATATGTCGTGGCAACAGCTTTAAATCGACTAGGCCATCTCCATCCAATGTCATCTAGTTAACAATTACATTTCAAAGGAGGGTTGATATCAGGCAGCTAGCCAGTCATAAAACTCTTGCCAATTTTTTTGTAATATATACATTGACAGAAGAGCACATATTGCATTTATATATTATATTAATACATAGTCTTCTTTTCATTTTCATCTTCCTGCTTTTACCCCAAGTAATTGATAAGAGAAGTATGATGATGATGATAAGTTATAAAATTATGAATAACCAGTGCTAATTCACATTGTTACATTTTCAGATTTCAAGATAAATAACTTGTAATTTTTATTCTGATTTAAACGTAAATTTATGTAACCAAAATAAACAAAGCTATTTAACATTGTGCAACATTTGTTATAAATTAAAAATCAAATATATAACTAGCAAACAGCCATTAGATTGTGATGTTCTAAAATATAAACATATAATTAGTAATAAGGTTATCAGTGTCCTAGGCAACACAACAATAATATTGCTTAATAATATTACCCATATATACATACACTAACCAAATATTTAATCTATACATATAATAAAATTGTAACGGATCACTGTCTATACATGGAAGATATATGAGAAAAAATATTACTGGGACCTTTATCAACACTAATAGAATCCAAAACAATGATTTTTAAAATTTTTGTCTGTTTATCTGTTTGTCTGTGCGTTTGTGCACGCTAATCTCAGAAACGGCTTATCCGATTTAGACGCGGTTTTCACTAATATATTGTGGTAAGCTTCACTTAACATTTCGGCTTTATTTTATGTCAATTGGTTTATAAATAAAAAAGTTATGTCAATTTAAAAAATGTTCGGAGAAAAAAATCTTTATCGATTCTTTTCAATTTACGTACAAATTATCTTCAGTAAAAATAAATACGTGTTTCAGCATTTGTTGATTTTCACCCTCTGGGGGTGTAAATTAGGCCTGCAAAGCTGGTTGGACGTCTCATTAAATCATTAGCGCCAAGCCGATATTATTGAAGCTGGCAACTTGAAATGTTGACAGTGGTGTCTTTATATGACGTAGAGATTTACTAAGAAAGGATGTTACGTAATTATACCCCTACGGGGGTGGAGCAGAGTGGCAAAGTTTGTATGGAGAGAAAAAAAATCTGTATTAATTCTTTTCAAATTACGAGTCGAATCAAATATTCTAGGGTAATATCCGGCATTTGTCAATTTTCACCCTCCGGTTGTGTAAATTAGGCCTGTGAAACGGGCTGATCGACTCATTACCGCCAAGCCGAAACTATTAAAGCTAGAAACATTAAAATTTGAAACACGTTTTTATTTATGACATAGAGATTCAATATGAAAGGATTTTATGAATTCCGCCCCTAAGGGGATGTAACAAAGCGGCAAAGTGTGTATGGAGAGAAAATTTCTTTATCGATTATTATCGATATCTTTTCAAATTACGTACAAATATTCTTCGGTAAAAATAAATAAACACGTGTTGCTCTCTCCCTCTCCATTAACCTCACACCAGTGCTGTTGTGGCGACCAGTTCCGGCGTGAGAGCTCACACGATACACATAGTAGACGGCAATAGGTTCTTGCCTAATGGTTTAAGATACAGGTTAAGTTTAGCTTCAAAAATGTTCACTCTATAACTCAAATAATAAATCATATCTAACGAGGTCGAAACTCTGCTGGTGAAACAAAACAGTCAATTAAAAGGTGGCGATAATTATATTTTTATCCCATGGTCATACCGTAAATAGTATATTAATGGCAATATAATTTGTAGAATTAATAGAACTTTGAACCACCTTTTTCTTTAGGGACCGGCTATAGTATATAGACACACGCACGCCGTATATGTACATCTACACTGTGCGGGCGGGCCACCGCAACCGGGTATCATCTCGAGTCGAAGCCGGACAATCACCGACGGTAGAGCGTGTCAACCTAGAGTATTTTCTCTCGGACCCACCCTATTGCCTAATTCCGTTAGACAACTAACTCGCAGAAGGCGGCGACCGCATCCTAGTTTCTGACGCTGTTCATTATCATCCTAGCGACAAACCTTCAACACGTTTTTCTATTTAACTCTGTCAGAGATGACTTCTGCGTGGACGAAGTCACAGGCAAAAGCTAGTTTATGTATATGTTACATATGTTTTGTCCTTTTGTTTTAGCGTAGAAACAGTAAAAATGAGGCCCACATCAAGCCTTACCACAGTCAGGTGCTCAAAATTGTTTTCAATTGTTTTTGGCTATATACACACGTTTTTCACTCATTATTTGTCATTGGCAGAATTGTCGACAACGGCACATTGCCATGAAGAAAAATTAAATTGAATTGAACTCCATCCATCAGCGCGTAAACGTCCACTGTTGGACATAGGCCTCCCCACGAGAATGCCATTTGCAATGGTCCTGTGAATTGAACTAGCAAACAACAAATGTTGACACTTTATTTAGAAACATAGTTTTGGAACATAGGACTAACAATTAAACTCTAAGTTAATCAGCATAACTAGAGAAGTTTCTCTGCAAGACAAAATGGGGAATACAGTATTATTTATGCTATAGTTATTTATTCTATAGTTATTCAATATATAAATTGAATTTTTATTTAATATCAATACATACCTTTACATATTTTTTCAAATTTGTCACGAAGCAAAATACTACATACTTCAGATTCATAAATAGGAACTGGATATGTAACATTCTCAGTCTTAAAACCATCACAGAGGTATCCTCTCTTTACCGATGGACTATGCAGTTTGCTACTAATGAAAATTATATCATCAGAAACTGTAGTATCCTTCTGTGTGCTCAAACTTTGCATTAGACTACTATATTTTTTCTCCCATTTAGCATTAGAGCATCTCAATAATTCATTTAAGATTAGTAAGCCTCCATGGACTCTATCCTCTTTGGTCATTCCTTTTTCTTTCATAGGAACTTCTTCAAAGGACAACATGGCTTCTTCATAGCATTGCATGTACCACTGAGGTCTAGCTGTAGATTGCTTTGCAGATTCTCTTTGTGCTGTGACAACTAAACCTGCTCGCAATGCTTTAGCAGCTGCTTCACGAATTTGTGGCTTTGGATCTTTAAGGGCTACAAGAATATGATCAAAGAAACCCGATACTTGTTGGTAGAAATATGTAGGCATGGCTATAGCCATCTCTTTGAGAAGTAGCACTGCTGAATGACGTCTACCTTCATTACGCTCTTCAGAGAGCCACTCAAATGCTCTCTTTACTTCAAATTCAACATATTCAGCACGTTTAACACCTGATACTGTAGCCAGTCTACCAACAGTTTTGGCAGCTAATTCCATTACACCGACATCAGAAGAAGGTAGAAGATTTCGTAAGTAGTTCGCAAATCTCGTGATGCGCGTTTTCGTAGTATCACAATCACCGCCAATGAGACATACTAAAACAATAAAGAAAATAAGATATTTAATAATTACTTGACATCACCTCATATACTTAACACTGCTGGGCCCGAACCTCCTCTACAAAAGAAGGGAAACCGATTTACAATGGCATGCTGGTCAAATAGGTCGGTATATCCTATAACCTAATAGGTTTTATTTAGATTTTTCCTTCTCATGCGTAGATGTTATATGCGTATTATATTTCTTAATCGTTCTTTACGCTTCCCATAGGCAAGAAAGGGGGTGGCGAATTATATTCTTACTCGGTCACCACTCGAAAAACTATTTAATAGTTACTTTACGAGATATAATTAAATAATAATAAAGCATACCAATAGCCAAAACACCGCCTTTTTTTTCATGAACATCGTTACTGGAGACCATTTCAAAAATTTGATGATTGAATTCATCGAGGAACTGCGTGAGTTCCTCTTGGGGAACTTCTCGTAATTCCGTCTTCGCATAGTGATAAAGCTCGCGAGCTGCCTTTATTTGTACGTCTACATTTCGGGACTTCAGCCCTGCTACGAATACTCCTACTTGGTTAGACATCATTTCGGTTTAATTCATTGTGCTCATGTATTATTACGCACTAAATAAGCGTAAATTGACGAATATTATAGTTACAACTTTCAAAAGGTATTATTTTTATATTAAAAACAAACAAAGCGTGTTAAACAGATGTGTACTCCCAAAGCGGGGGGCAATACAGAGATAGTATATTATCTAGGGATATTCGATATACATCGATGCATCGAAAACATCTATGTTTACAATGCGATACATCGAATCGATCCGATGTTTTGAAAAGCTATCGATATACTCGATGTATCGATGTTTTTTCATAAAACATCGAATCGATGACCACCAGTTAATGACACAAAAACTCAAGTTTATGTTTAAATACATAAATGATTCAATGATATTTCAAAGTAATATAAATATTTTTTTTAATAATAAATTACAGTTTTATAAGGGTTCGGAATGGGTATAAATGAAAGAAAAAGAAAGAAAAAAAACATTTATTTTGTTCTCGTTAAAAACTAATGAAAATAAACATAACTAAAAAAAACAATTTGAAATAAAACTACTTTTACGGATTTTATCGCGTTTGTATTTGATTTATAATTTCCCGACGTTTCGAACACTTTACAGTGATCATGGTCACGGGAGGACCATGATCACTGTAAAGTGTTCGAAACGTCGGGAAATTATAAATCAAATACAAACGCGATAAAATCCGTAAAAGTAGTTTTATTTCAAATGTGTAATACTCGCGTAAACATTAGAAGTCATTATAAAAAAAACAACTTCTGGTATAAAATGACATTAACGAGAAACAAAAAAGGCTATTGCCTCAGCTATGGCTATTTTATTTTATATCAAAAAAATAATTAAAAAAATCAAAAACCCAACTGCGTAAAAAGTGAACCAAAATACGTACACAACAAAAAAAACTGAAAAGAGAAAAACAAGCACTTAGATAGTCCGGTGGTCTAGAATTCTATAATATATTATTGAATGAATACTATTGCAGAAAATAATATATATTTTAATAATGGAACACAACAACTGAACAGTCGGGATCCATTATTCGACAGCAAATCTAATTTTCAATGTTTCTAACAACAAATTATATAAATTCTTAACAACAATGCATACATATATATAATATAAATAAAATTGGCAATATTTAATAAAATATATATTTTTTTAAGAGTATCGAAATGTCGCACTATATAAGACAGTGTAATTGTGCATTAAGTAAATGTTGTTTTAAAGTGAAAATGAATATAAATGCCACAAAACATAAAAAAAAACATTTTTTTTTATAATATTATCGAAAATAAAGTCATAATAAAATATACCAATAAAGATTTTAAAAAATCTGGCCGTGCCAGTTTGGCCAACATAGAAATGATGTAGGCAGTTGGAAGCACTGATGATATTGGCAGCACTACGCAAGCAAGAAAGAGTCAGTGAGTTGTCTATGAATTACTTAAACTGTAATAAAATAATGGATTTAGCTCTTCTTAACTTTCAAATACAAAAATTTTCACTCTAGAAAGAAGACCTCTTTTGAGAAGTATCACTTTTGATATGACTTTAGCTTTGTAATATATTTTAGAAAAAGTACTCGATGTTTACAAAACATCGATGTTTTCATCCGATACATCGAAAGACATCGATGTACAGTTTCGATTTATCGAATCGATAAAAACATCGATGTTTTTTCAAAGTGGACACCCCTAATATTATCTATGATACAGAGTAGCACGGTCAGAAATGATGAAACATTGGCTGTATACTGCCCAAACTCATTTTTTTAACCTATGGCAAATTCGTGAAATATTACCTGACGTTTCTTATTTTTCCACTATTTTTTTTTTTTCTTCTTGGCATCGTCCGAAGACATTTGCCATGTTCAAAAATTAGGGAAGTTAATATACATGTAAAATATTAGTGTTAGGAGTGAAAGGATCGTGGATCAGAGAGAAAACAATATACACTAATATCTACAGGATAGGATTATAAATAAATATTATTACATACAATAAAGGAGATTAGACAATCGTAAATAATAGGATTTAAGGAAGATAGAAGTATAGAAATATTAGTAGATAATGGAACTTTAAGAGTAACAAGCGTACTATAAAAAGGAACATGGTTGTATAAGATGCAGAAAAAAAAACATATGATTCAAGTCTCCAAACTCGTCACAGTCGCAGTATGGATCACTTCTTAATTTCATTTTGGCTAAATGAGATGATAGGCATGTATGTCCTACACGCATTCTGATTAAGACTGTAATAGCTCTTCTACCAAGTCGTAACTTGTTAAAAGCTCCATTACAGAACCAGGGTTTCGCTGGTATATAGCACTGTATCATTCTATAGTGTAAGCCCTTTGATTGGCTAGACAGTGCCCAGATCTTCTCCCAAGAGTCCCTGAGATAAGTACCAGGCAATGTTAGCAGGTCCTGAGGATAAATTTGATATGGAAAGATATCGGCACATTCCGCAGCCTCGTTAGCTAATCTGTCAGCCCGTTCATTACCATTTATGCCGCAATGACTTGGTAACCATGCCAAGTTGATATGAAATCCCGCACTTAAGCACAAAAGTAGCTTGTGTCTAGCTTCGTATATAAGTGGATAGTGAGTTTTAACTTTGAATGGAAATTTAGATAGAGCTTGTAGTGCGCTCTTAGAATCGCTAAAAATAATAGATCTTTCTAATTTAAAAATTAAAATATATTCTAATGCTTTTACGATACCGAAACATTCTCCAGTGAAAACAGAGGTTTCAGAGGGGAACTTAATTTTTTCTACAATATCAAATTCTTTATGAAATATACCCACTCCTACTCTACCAGATTGACTGTGCTTCGAAGCATCGGTAAATATTTGAGGCCAACCTTGCCATTGCTCATTGACTATTGCGTTGAAATCACTATTAGCATCAGAAACGTTACGGTTAATGTTTAGATTAAAGTAAATTGTAGGAGTATGTATGACTATGAAAATTACAGTGAAAAATAGGTAAACGTTCAGAATTGAAAACTGGGGCTGAAAGATTTTTAAATTTATTAAAACTGTTTACTAAACAAGGTAGCTTTTTATGATTCCAATAAGAGGATTCGGGTATAAATGCTGTTAACTGTCGAATTTTAGGCAGAAGCTCGTTGTGTGACTGACATAAACGAAAAAAGTAGCGGTCAGATAAGAACTGTCGCCTCAAGTAAAGGGGCGGGTCGCCACACTCTACTTGTAAGGCATTGAGAGGGCTGGATTTCATTGCTCCCATAATTATCCGCATAAATTTAGATTGTATTCCATCTAACCTCTTCATTGCCCATACACTACAGGGTTCTAATAGAAATGTGCCATAATCTAATACAATAAATAACTAATACACTTCTTATTAATGCATTATAAATAATTTTTAAAGAAGAAGGGTGCGCTCCCTACCAAACTCTTATAAGACATCTGAGTAAGTTTAAATTTTTCTCACACTTAGACACGACGTATTCACAGTGAGCATGGCCAGTAAGTTTAGAGTCTAATACAACTCCTAAGAATTTTGTATGCGATTTTTCAGGTATTACAGAATCGTAGTAATGAATATTTACACGTGGCTGATTACGTTGCCGACTGTACACCACGATGGTGCTTTTAGAGGCCGATAACTCTAAACCATGCCTGTCTAACCATGCTTTTGAAGACTTTAGTGCCAATGATAATTCTTGTGATGCTAAATGACTACATTTGTTAATAGAGTATATTAATGAATCGTCTGCATATTGTAATACATTCACAGAATTGCCAATGGATGCTCTTAAGTCATAGGTATAAATATTATAAAGAAGTGGGCTTAAAACAGAACCCTGAGGTAGACCTTGCCATGATATTCTTTCTAGGCCAGTAGAATCTAGAAGTATTTTTCGTCCACAAAGCATATTTTTAATGAAAGTAACTAATAACAACGGAACTTTAATTTGAATTAATTTGATACATAATATATCTATGAGAACATTATCGTATGCGGACTGAATATCTAAAAATGCAGCCACTACAGACTTATTTTGTGAGAAGGCTAAGCGAATGTCAGTGGCAAAAAGGCTAATACCATCTATAGCACTTCTGCCTTTCCTGAAACCATATTGCGTGTTAGATAAAATATTTTGATTCTCAATGTACCATTCTATTCTATTTTTTACCAAATGTTCTGCTATTTTGCCCATAATTGGAGATAAAGCTATAGGTCGATAAGATGAAGGGTCCTTGGGATTTTTATAAGGTTTTAAAAAGGGTAACACAATTTGTGTTTTCCAAGATGTGGGGATGACACCTGTCATTATGACATAATTGATAACGTCAAGAAAATAAACTAAAGCTATGTCTCCTAAATATGTAGCTGATTGCCAATACATAAGAAGAAGAAGATATATGTCTCCTAAATGTGAGAAAAAAGAATATGGTATACCATCATAACCCGGTGCAGTATCAGTGGTTACTGATAAAATACCTTTTAATTCCTCCTAGATAAAGGGGGCGTCTAACCCGTACGGACATGCATTCGGATATTGTAGAATCGGTGTAAGAACCAAGTCTCTAACTGGTGCTGTTGGTGGAACCAATTTGTCCAGTAAGCTATCGCACAAAGAAGGTGGCATAGTCTCACATTTTGAGTCACTAACTCCAGTTCTATAGCGTTTTATATTACGCCAAACAACTGAAGGTTTAGTATTAGGAGAAATAGTTGAGCAGAAATTTCTCCATCCTATAAGTTTCTTGTCTTTCAGGATTTTTTTAGTTTTTGATATGTGCATGAGTTCAGTAAAGTTTTCTTGAGACATACTTAAATTGTATTTTATTTCTGCTTCTTTTCTTTCAGCAACAAACACACTACACTCAGAATCCCACCAAGGTGGCGATGATAGCTTATAAGAATATGTTTTAAGTGGGAAAGTTGCATTAGCAGCTTCAATCATAGCGTTAATTAGATTGTTAGAACTTTTAAAAATATCTTGTGTCTAATGTTGTCTTAGTGTTTGAATTTTATCTTCTACATACTGTTTGTATTCACCCCATTTTTCCTCCAATATTTTATGCTTCATGCGAGGAGGTGGTTTAGGAATATTTTTTATTTTAAATGTTAGTGAAGTTATTAATATAGGAAAATGGTCACTGCCATATGTGGATGACAAAATGTGCCACGAGATAGCGGAAGCTAAACTAGGAGATGTTATTGTTAAGTCTATTGCACTATCATTTTCTAAAGGGCCAGTTCTGCGAGTTGGTGAACCGTCATTTATCACACATAAGTTCTGCCCATCTAGCGCATCTAAAAGATCCTCACCATGGCTGTTGGTTAGAGAGCTGCCCCATACTCTATGGTGTGCATTAAAATCACCCATGATTACAAGAGGTCTAGGCAGTGTAGATAGTAAACTATTTATGTGCAGAAATGTTTGATAGGAAGGTTTGGGAATGTAAATTGATAAAAAGCAGGTTTTATTTATAATACAAGCAACGAAATTTAGCATTTAATATGCTTAATTATTTATAAAATCCGATTACGAAATGAAAAATGATGTCGCAAGCGGGATTCGAACCCGCGCCTATTGAGATTCCGGCCCAATCGTGCTGCCACTACACTACCGCGACTAATTGTAGGACATGCAAATTTCATTTCGTATTGTATTTACGTCTTAAGGTGACGGTATGCTATCTACCCGACAATGTTTACACATTGTTATAGGCTTAATACTTCAAACTTTACAGTTAGAATTGTATTAAATGATGACACAACCTTGTTATTTAAATTACTGAAATTTAGCATTTAATATGCTTAATTATTTATAAAATCCGATTACGAAATGAAAAATGATGTCGCAAGCGGGATTCGAACCCGCGCCTATTGGGATTCCGGCCCAATCGTGCTGCCACTACACTACCGCGACTAATTGTAGGACATGCAAATTTCATTTCGTATTGTATTTACGTCTTAAGGTGACGGTATGCTATCTACCCGACAATGTTTACACATTGTTATAGGCTTAATACTTCAAACTTTACAGTTAGAATTGTATTAAATGATGACACAACCTTGTTATTTAAATTACTGAAATTTAGCATTTAATATGCTTAATTATTTATAAAATGATGATTTTATGACATGAAATGAGTCGCCATTACTCGCTATCTCAAAAGCGTGCTAGGGTTGTACAAAAATTAGTAAATAATTCATTTATTTACTAATTTTAACAGAAGTTTGTAAATTATTAATATACTAATTAAAAGTATGTAATTAAACAATAACGAAATATGAGTTCAAAATTCTAATGTTTTTTCATTCGATTACGGATCAAGTTCTGATTTCTGCTAATTTGATGATAAAATCAATGGCTATCACAAAACCTATCAGAATGAAAACGTTACCAGCTGCCCGATTCACGTAAGTAATAAAAACCGTAGCGCAGTGACGTCACTTCGTTTTTTGCAAATTTAGCCCTTTTAACCGACTTAAAAAAAAGGAGAATTCTCAATTCGCTGTATTTTTGAACCAATTTTTATGATTCTTTACACCAGGTAACTCAGAAATTGTATAGTAATTGAGCTATTGGAAGATTTATGACAATCCAAGACTAGATAAGTAAGTGCGTTTAAAACAGAAAACCAAAAGGCGATTTCTAAGTTCCTAAGTTAAAACGACTTTTGGACTGGCGTGTTTACGTGAATCGACTGGTTGGGTAGTTAAGTTACCTGTATCTTTCAAAATCATTAGGCGTTCTTCTCTTTCAAAACACGTAAAGCTCTTTCTTTCCTCTCTTTCATAGCCTCTATGATACTGGGCGCGTCACGAATGGGCATGCTTCGTGACTGCCGAGGATCAACTAATTCTGGAAGTAGGCAATCGTAATAAAACCTAACTAATTTCATTTCCATTTTCTCCTCCCAAAATTTGTCGTCCTTTTCTATAATATAAACTTTCATAGGTACAGTAGCACCAAACCAGATGCCAAGCATGCAAACGTTTCTTTTAGTAATATGTACCTGTCCCTGAATTTGGAAATACCAGTTATGATTTTTATTTATGACATAACCCTTGGAAGCCTTGTCCTTAACCCAAAAGGTATGTTTGGCCATTGCTTCATCAAGAGTCATGCCAGCTAAAGAATGTGGGCACTTAATTTCAATTAAACCGTTTGCATAAATGCCATCTGGTGTAGTACCAAGAAATTCATATTGATCGTCGACGAACAAACCGCAACCTTGTATACTAATATTCTCTTGAATTTCTAACTGTTTAATTGCGGTTTCTTCGTTTTCGATACCGTACCGTACAGCAGGCAAACTGGAGATATTACTACCATAAACGATTTTACGAACAAGAACAGCACAACTTGTGCTCTCTCGTTTTTTACAAACTTCCCCGAACGATGATGAGGTTAGTAATTTTCTCCTTGTACTCATCCACTCAGAACTACTTCTTTGCAAATGGGTCGACCTTTCAAGCTCCTCTCTTTCAGCACAAGACAACTTTAAATCGGCTAAAAAAGATGACTTGGCTTTCTCATATAATTCTGGACTCAGATCAGGTTTTTCGCAGTTTGGTCCATAGTGAGCATCTTTCGATACAGCGCTGTGGCTCTTTTTCAATCTTAATTTAGGTTTAGCAATTAAACGGATTCTACGATTACAATTTTTCACTTTCGCGATCAAAGGATTAGGACTAGATTTAAATATTACTTCATGAGTTTTACTATGAATCGATCCTGTATTAAAAGACACAACAGCAGCTGCGCATCGGCCCGCATAAGAACCACGGGAAGAATAATTTACACGCTTACCCCCTACTAATTTGGCAATCACTGCGTTAAAACTTTCAACTATATTACTTGTACAATTATGAATTAAACTTCTAGAATGATATGACAGTCTTTTACTTAAAATGTGTACCGCGTCCATTAATCCGCATCCAACAATTGCTGGAAGCAACCCAACAGGTTCTATTCGACGAGTATCAGGTCTACAGAAATACTCCTTGCAATATTGGTGATTACCAAATACGTGTTGTGGACCATTTAGGATATCTTCACTAAGATTTTTTATTTTTTCTTCGAGTGACTGATTTTGATCGCCCCAATATTTAATAGCGCATTTTACACCCGTTCTTAAACGCAAATACCTTTCTTTTAGGAATTTCCGCAATTCGCAAGGATACTTAGTGTCTTTCGACAGTTTCTCCAAGCTATTGCAGTAGTTTCGTAAAAGATGATTTTTGCATTCAATTTTCTCTACTGTTAAATTACCGTACGGTCGCGAATCTAATATTTTTTTATAAGTACTGGAATCGCCGTCTGCTACAAATTTATTATAAATTACACCGTGATCAACAATGGAACGTTTAAACCCCTCAACTATTATGGTCGATTCCATACCGGTAGATGATCCCGAATAATTCTTGAAACAACGGTGTTCCGAGGGCTGACTGTCGTTCTTTGCGGCTCGTGCACAAACTACGCAGTATTTATTTTTAACTCTAAAAAACAATACTTTATTAGTTTTAATGCCAATTATCGCAGCTGCGCCGGACAAGGCGGAAAAATTCTTACCATAATAAGATCTCTTGCTCCAACAACCGTCAACAGCAACAGATATTAATGGTGTACCATTTTTATCAACACTACCTATAGACACTGCGTACTCCGCTTCTTCCTTGACAGCTTCTGCCATGGAATGTGCTGCTGTCTTTTCCCACCAATCGCAAACCGTATTATTAATTTCATTGTATAATGAAGGTGACATGATTGGTAGGGCTACTGCGGCAGTTAATGTTTTTAACTGATAGTAGCTCCCACCATATGATATGATACCAGATACAATTTGATGATTCACTTCCATTCTATCTTCTTTCTTTTCAATCAAACACACAGTAAATTTCATACTACACATACTACATTTCATGATGAGTTTTGAGTCCAGACCAACTTTTACTTCACCTATTATACTGAGGTAACTTAACTTACAATCCATTGGACCGTGGTCCCCTATGGCCTGAAGAGCTTTAAAAAAAAAAAGAAACGTCTACAACTCTACGCCCAACTTCCATTTCATCCACCTTTCCTTCTTGGTCGTTTTCATTAACTAGTTCCTGTAAAGAAAGATAATGGCTTGATTTTTTTTATAAAAAATAATTAAAAATTTAAAAAAATGTAAAAGAATTAATACAATATTAGGTTCCTGATGAATAGAAATTATAATTTCTTTACGCATTAGGTATTGTTTTTTTATGACGTCACCTATTTGAAAATAAATTTTCTTTTGAGAAAGTAATTGAGAAGTATTTCGGTACTAAGGTGTTTGTCTCTCGATGAAAATAATAAATATTGCAAGAAAAATCTATAGGTAGGTATTGAGATTTTGTCTTCGCCCATCACTAACTAAGTAGTTTGTTTATTTATGTAACAAGTCTACAAGAATTACATATAACAACTTACCTCTATACAGCGCGTAGCATTGTTGCTCAGAGTCTCGGCCCCAAGGTTTTCTTTATTTTCAATACTGGAAATATTATTCATCAATATTATCCACTTTTTATTTATTTTGTACAACCCTAAGCCAGACGCTAGGTGCCTCGCGTCTGTTTGGCGGTATAGGTATGTCGACAAAGTTGCACTGTCGCCTACCTACTTCCACAATTTGATATTTAGACAATACTAGCCGATCCGGCGAACTCCGTATCGCCTTTTTTTTTTTTAAAAATCCTATTATTTTGATATTACATACAGATACTTCAATTTTATTTATCAGTATAGATATAGATAATACAAACCAATATTTACATGTTATTGTAGGTATATGTCTGAATCGGGCAATCTAAATCATATGACATATTGTATTAGCTTTGTAATGTACCCTGTTCAAATGCGATAATAAATAAGTAGGGAGGAACTTACATTTTATTCCGAGATCTTTTGGCTTTCATATTTTTATAATGCGTACAAAACTTTCTTTTCCCTGGCATGACACTCAAATTCAATCAGTCCTGCGAAAAAAATAGCCTATGTTACTCAGTGATAATGTAGCTTTCGAATGATAAAAGAATTATCGGTCCAGTACTTTTTGAGTTTGTTCGTTTCATACAAAAATCCAAATCTTTCCTCTTTATAATACCTATTAGTGTAGATATTGTATTTTTTACGATTTATATCTAGTTCCATCATGGTTTTCTTTCAGACATTCATTATATCGATACTTTCTACTAACTGAAAATAAATTAATTATAAAAATGTTATACTTACAGTTTTTTTACAAAAAACACAAATTCACAATACGTAATTCTGCTGTCTGCAGCCGACAAGCGTGGTGTCGCGTTCACTTACAGAAAGGAACTGCCGTTAGTGACCACCGAGATTGCACGAATGAAACGAACGCTTTATCCCATACATTTGTGTATGAAAAATTTACCTTAAAATATATCTAGATTTTAGGGCTTTAAAAGAGGAAGTCTTTGTTTGTAAAGGTATAAAAAGAAGTATACAGCTATACTTATTGGTTTCTTCAGTGTTCAAAAAGTGTTTCTTTTTATCAATTTGTGTTGATTTATGGGCTTAAATCTTTAAAATACGAAGTCATGTTTTTGCATTTTTACTCAATTTTGTGCGTTTGTTGACGTTTATTATATAACAACCATTAGGTTTAAGAGTTTAATATAAGCATGAACATACTTATTGGTCTTTGATTGTAATATATACAAATTATCATTGATATCAATCATATGTAAATAGGTTAAATATGAAAAATCGTAACACTCTTTTCGGTGATTTTCACGATCTACACCCTTAAGCCTATAACAATGTGTAAACATTGTCGGGTAGATAGCATACCGTCACCTTAAGACGTAAATACAATACGAAATGAAATTTGCATGTCCTAAAATTAGTCGCGGTAGTGTAGTGGCAGCACGATTGGGCCGGAATCCCAATAGGCGCGGGTTCGAATCCCGCTTGCGACATCATTTTTCATTTCGTAATCGGATTTTATAAATAATTAAGCATATTAAATGCTAAATTTCAGTAATTTAAATAACAAGGTTGTGTCATCATTTAATACAATTCTAACTGTAAAGTTTGAAGTATTAAGCTTATAACAATGTGTAAACATTGTCGGGTAGATAGCATACCGTCACCTTAAGACGTAAATACAATACGAAATGAAATTTGCATGTCCTACAATTAGTCGCGGTAGTGTAGTGGCAGCACGATTGGGCCGGAATCCCAATAGGCGCGGGTTCGAATCCCGCTTGCGACATCATTTTTCATTTCGTAATCGGATTTTATAAATAATTTAGTATATTAAATGCTAAATTTCAGTAATTTAAAAGACTTACCAACTATTTTATGTACACTAAACCTACTATAAATATGCACAAATATTAATATAACACATATATACAACTAAAATATACTCCACTGATACACGAAAAAGATATTTAAAAAAATTTAAGTAAAAAACGCGGCCGCCCTCTTCGAAACCTCCCGCCTTTTTTCCTCTTCACTTCTGTACTTACCCCTCGTTGCCAAGATTACAAAATATTACAAATGGCGTCATTGTTACTACGTAGTACCACGTATTAATTTGTGATTAAATCTGCCAAAGCGTCTTTTAACAAGTGTGTGTTGTTATTTATATTCGTGAAAAGATTTTAATTGTCTTTGTGCTCCACAGACAGACTGAATTGTGATTCACCATATCTATCTTTGTGCGAAAGGACTTTTAGTAGGATTACAGTGGAAATATAATTACCTACGATAGGAAATTTTCTTTAGTGCTATTTTATGAAAGGACATTGAAACCGAAATACAAGCGTAACAATTGTAATTTTCAAAGCATTGGCATATAGCTACAATGTAGATTGAAGTAGGTGGTAAAAATGTGATTCTAAAATTGTAATATAATTATGAGTGTCTATATGTATGTAAATACGAAGTGAGAACAATAATTATTATTTGAATAATAACTTATAATTATTTTGACGTATCTGTATATTTTACTACTATGCATAATGAATAATGTTAATGTTAGTACTATCATAAATAAATTTTGAAACGTCTGTATTCTTTTATTTTCCTGGGCGAACACAATAAACGCAAATATGTATAAATATATGTATGTGTGTGTGTGTGTGCCTCTCTATCTCTCTTTTTCTTTATTTCTCTCTCTCACTCTCTCTCCCTCTCTCTTTGTATGTGTGTGCGTGTGTAAACTGTCAAGCTCTAAATTGCTCACGGTTGAAAATTCTGTTTACAGATGTCTTTCTATATTACTACTTAGTCTGTGCAGAGTAGACATTATACAATTTATATCTGAGAATGAAATAGTTCTTAAGCAATATAATAAAGTTATAGTAAAATAGAGAACATTTATCTATTCTACTGCGGTCT
The DNA here is from genome assembly GCA_905163515.2 of Lymantria monacha. Taxonomy (NCBI): domain Eukaryota; kingdom Metazoa; phylum Arthropoda; class Insecta; order Lepidoptera; family Erebidae; genus Lymantria; species Lymantria monacha. Next base: position 21,580,860 of record LR991099.1, read on the forward strand.
CAAATTAGGTATATTCAATATTCTAGTAATTTAGCGTATATTAAAGATTTTTAATCACATTTTGTGAATGACTCCTATTAATGCAGTGAAACTGCAGGACATATGCTAAAGTGTGGAGATTAAAATAGTAGTGCTACAATAATGTTTTTTTTGGTGCCTGTTTTTTTATATGCAAGTGGGCCTTTCAGTAAGCTGCTATTGCATTACTAATTTCGTCGACATAGCTTATTGACAAACAAGATCTTTAAGACTAGGTGTAAAATATATTTTTTTTTTCTAGTTATATTAGTGCTGATTATTAAAAAAAGTGAAATATATCTCTTTAATAAATACAATTGACATTGCTCAAAAAAATAATCGTCTGAAGACTCTGGACTCTGAACTCACATTGGGGAGAGCATATCATCCTTTTTTTTATTTTTTTTATTTTTGTGTGTCTTAGTTGTTAGCCTCAGATGGCTATGACAACTTTACCCGGACTGTGAGTGAGCGCTGAGGGCTCTCAACCCGTTAAAGTTAAGCGACCGATCCCGAGGGCACCCCCTGTGGGGTACGGACCTCGGCTCGGGGAGTCGCTGGCAAAGTGGGTTCACCCACGTTTATGATTTGAACGCGACACGATTTCCGACCCCGACGGCGGGGACGGAATCGTGGATATTTATTTGTCAGGGCCGCGCGGGCTGTGTATGCCTCCGTCTGGACGAGCGAGATAGCGTCATCGGGTTCGTAGAGGATTAGTCGCGGTTGTCGGATCGCGGATATTTTTGATGGGGTATAGCTAGACGCCCTAACCACTATGGGGTTAGGGTGAGTGGCGGCAGAGTCGAAGTAGCGGCGAGAGCACTGCTTCATGTACTGCCTGATTGTCGGCAGGCCGAGATCTATCTGAAGATCCACATTGCGCATGTACCACGGTGCTCCCGTCGCACGGCGCATGAACCTATTCTGGAGTGCTTGTAAACGGTGTAACCTGAAGGGTTTCGCTTGTGTAAACACCACACTGGCATACGTCATGATAGAGCGTATGCAGGCGGTGTATAATCGAACTGTACTACTGAGGGATAGCTTGGCTTTGGCGTGCAACAAGCTATGTAATCGTCCTAGCACAAAAGCTGCACGCGCGCGAACACGCTTTATGTGCGGACCGAAGGTCAGGCGACTGTCCAGGGTGACGCCCAGATATTTGACTTGCCTAGTCCAGGGAATGGACTGGTCTGACATGGTTATACGTGGGAATGAAGTCATAGGATGGATGTGATCCGTCCACCGGTGGAACATGATCGCTTGGCTTTTTGTGGGATTGATGGTAATCCTCCATTTCCTAGACCATTTGTCTAGGGCGGTATTGGGGAGGCTCAGAGTCAGCAATTATGCACTGCGACAAGTTTTCGACATATGGTAAAAGAAAATTATATCACAATTCTTACATTAATAATTAACAGCGAAAAAGGCATGCTGGGTTCGTTTTTTAAATTTTAATTAATACACTTAGGAACACAAGTTATTGTCAATTCTACAAATATCATTATGATGTGAATTGCTGATTAGTTTAAAACAGATAAATAAATTCCTTTTTTTCCAATGCGATCGTAAATACCGGTTAAGGGAAATAGTCAGTTCCTAGGAAACTCATAACCACAACTGCGATCAACAGCCTGCCCACCAAATGTGTTGATTATGGCACCATCCTCTTCGTTTGTGAGAGGAGCCCTTCCCTAATAGAGAACTTTGATGGATTAACGGAGATATTTCAATAATGGTGCAATTTGATCAGTTGAAATATCTATGTTATTGACATAAAATAAATCATTCTAGTTTATAAGCAATAAAAACAATGTGATCGCCACTCTTCCTTAGTATATTATTTTATTTCATGTTCTATAGGGCTATATGTTTAGGGCTACCACTTATTTTATAATAACTTTAAAATATTATTGTAATCTTAAATAAACATAGAATTAATTTGAAGTTATCAGTTTTAATATATTATTAATATGTACTTACTGAATATTTTTACCTAGGAGTAGAAAAATTAAGATACAATACTAAAGTGCATACTTGGCTTTATAAACAGAATTGTGATCTATGGTTAATGGCCAATATTTCATTCATTTGGAGCTTCCTTTTCTTTCTGTCGTTTATGGATATCTATGTACGGGCGGTCGTCATTATAAAAAAAATCGAATAAATTATTAAATGAAGGTGCTATAAGCGTTGATTTTATGAAAAAGCTGTAGGTTATAAATTGTTAAATAATGATCTTACTCGAGATCAACAATAGAATTATAGAAGATACTCTAACAGTTAAATATAAAAATGCACTGGCGCGGTGAGTACGTTAGCCTTAGAAAGTGTACTGTTTTTTCAATATTGTGATGTGTTTAATGAGCATGAACTATATGTCGAAGTGTTTGATGGAGTCCTTATCGCTGTGGTATTGTCTACGAGGGTTTTGATTCCTGACTATAACCCCTTTTTGCAAGTAACTTGACAAGTGTCAAATTCCTGGGGTGGGCCCACGTTGGTCGCATCAATGCAGATTCATGTAAATGTATAAGAACAGTTCATATAATATATTGGTTACTATTATGTCACGTAGTGAGTATGACGCGATAGTGCCTATCTCAGCATGGATGAGTCATATGAGTTGTTTATTGGCTTTTGGTTGTGTGTGTGAGGAAACATCCCATAATGTTTTTGGATTCCTGTAGTGGTAAACAATATTATGAGTGATATGTTGGACTGATACTTGCAACATAATAAGACTTGATGGTATCTATTGCTGTGTCATTCACCCAGGATGTGAGTAATTTTAGTGTTGAATTATGTCCCAACAATTTATTTCTGTGATGTTATTTTCAGCTTAAAACCAGAGTCAATAGATGTGCAAGTTGCTGATTTTGATGGAGTGCTCTTTCATATATCTAATGTAAATGGAGATAAAACCAAAGTTAGGGTATGTGATGAGCAGTATAATTCTTTGATATAAATAAAGTTAGCATAGCCTTGTATAACACTGCAGCAGCAGCAATGATTTCAGATACAAATCCTAAAGAAATTAAATTAGTTAGATTTAACTACAAAGTAGTTTTTCAAACACTAATCTATATGCTCCAAAATAATTTTGTTGATCTCACAATATTTATTTGCGGAGAGTGGTAAACTAAGCCATAATTTCATCTCATTTTGGAAAGTTTTGTTATCATTTTTACCAGATTAAAAATACGTGTCCATCTCTATACTTAATAAAAACTATCTGAGAGCTCACTAATGGCTTGATGTAATCCATTTGCAAAGCATGGTATTTGTGCCATAATCCCGTACCACTGGGAAGGTTTGACAGTTGATGTTGAAAAGCTGGAATTACTAGTTTATATGTTTAAATAAACAAGTTCTTGTGCTTTAAATAATAATTTAAATACCTAAATTTTAGTAATTACCTTAGTAATTAACTAAATTTTAATTATAAAAGTTATTAGATATTGATGTATTGTATGTTTCTGGGATATTATTGAAATATGTTATAATATTGTAGGTTTTTTCACCACTCCCTATTTTACCCGTGGGTGATCATATGAGACAACTAAGGGATTTAAAATGCATATTATATATCTGCAAGAGAAGGAAAACTCGAAACAAAACCCTATACCGCTACGTCTGACTAGTGTGGTATAGTAGGTCAATTACCCTCCCATTATGGAAGAGGCTCGAGCCCAACAGTGAGACATATATGAGCTGCAATGATGATAATGATGATGATTGTAGGTTAGTATATCATTGAAGTTCTACAAGCAGTTAGAGGAACATGGTGCAGATCAACTCCTCAAAAGAGTGTATGGACCTCTCCTTACAACAACAGAGTCAGGTATGGTTATTTATTTAACATAATATTATTAATAATTAGGCAATATACACTAATGATTTATATTTTAGTATATCAAGGTAAAAACCTTAGAATAACGCTTTTCTTTCTTAATGATGTCTGATATTTAGGCGAGTATTATACATTTGTAATAAAACTACTTTTATGGATTCTATCGTGTTTGTATTTGATTTTTAATTTTCCAACGTTTCAGTCTTCCTATGACCATGATCACTGTAAAGTGTTTGAAATGTCTAGTATTTTTTGTGGTTAACTACGCTGTTGACAGTTTTCTGCATACAGCAGCAGGCTGGTTCGTCCGGGGTAGTACCACATTCTCTAGCTATTACCCCTGGTATGGCAAAGGTCCATGAGTAACAGTAACATTTACGATCAGGTGAGCTGCTTGCTCGTTTGGCACCATAAGCAATAAAAAAATAATTGAAAATCAAATACTAACACTATAGAAGACGTAAAAAAGATTTTCTTTCTTAAAAAAGACATGACTGTCTACACCCCCTAGAACTGAACAATCTTACTTGGCTAGAGAAATAGAGAAAAGGACTTTAATTGTATATTTTCTTTGCTGTGGTTTTTGGATCTCACTTAGGTTTTAGTGGGCAATAAGGCCCATGCTTAACAGTGGATATTTGTAAATTAATGGAACCATAAATAAATAAGCTGTAATAACATAATAACTACAGGTAACTAGAACAAACTTATATTGCATATATTGTAGGTTTTCCTTAAATTTATTTTTAACTTTAACAGTTGCTACAACTTCCTTTTAGTGAATCATAACTGATAAAAAAATATTTATTAATCCTATTAATATTGTGACACATAGCGTCTATGTAAGGAAGTTATAGATACATTCTAAAATTTATCCGAGTTTAACTAATTATTTATATTAAAATAACCAAATTATCCATCTTACGTAGAGGTATATTAAAGTTATCAAATCATATGCGAAAGTGGAAGGATGTAGGTACCGGGGGAGACCGAGACTCACCTACCTAGACCAGATTGGTCACGTACTGAGGGAAGGTGGGGTCAAGAGTCTCCCGAAACCGGCGAGCGATATGGCGTGATGATATGTATGTATGTATCAAATCATCCTTATGTAGGCCATAGGCCTCCCTCATATTCCTACTTATATTCCAATCATTTGTAGTCAATGTAATATGTACTCTCATTCCATCGTACATATAGTAAAATTTTGGAAATAATTTTATGACCGGCTGCTTGCTTGACATCAATTCTTCTTGGATATGTAATTGTTGACCAGATGACATCAGATGGAGTAAACCGAGGTCGATGTATTGCTCTTAGTCGAGCAGTCGACGAGTAATGTAAGGGTTGGTAGTATTAGCCACCGAAGACAAAGATCGGGTACCGGTGGCCCGTTCGCACGGCGAAGAGAGGTGTTTGCAGGGTGGGTCTATAGGGTTGCGCGTCGCCCCGAACCGATTTGGCGGGGCGAGACAACATACATAGTCCACCGCAAAAAAAAGGGTTGGTAGTATTAATACTGCAGTGTTATTAATCTTTGTAATAACGATGACTTGTTGAACGTGACGCACCTTAGTCCTTCCATTACCATGAACGCTCTACAGTGTTCGAAACATAGGATAATTAATAATCAAATAAAAACGCCATGGCATCCGTAAAAATAGTTTTATTGCCAATGTGTATATATAATAATCGTGTAGGTTAGATTACCTTATAGAAAGGTTTTGGTAATATGTTGTTGAAAGTTCCTATATGCGAAATGCAAAGGCATCGGTGTCTTATATTCAAAGACGGCACATTTCGCTTACCAAGGTTTCAGACTCAGTTTCGCTAGTTTCTGATATTAGCAATAAGCTATCACTGCTAAGCAACTCAAACATTCCAAACAGTTTTGTGTAGTAATTGTCATTCTACAATTTAATCGAGCACAGTACCAAACTTCGTGTTTATTGATTATAATTTATCCAGAAAATTATTGATAATCGAGAAAATCCGAAATTTTGTTTTGAGTTATCCTTCTTTTGCATAGATGTTATATGCGTTTTATATCCCTTAGTCGTCTCTTCTATCACTCACGAGTAAGATATGGGGTGGTGAATTGTATTCTTACTCTGTCGCCACACGGAAAAATGGGTTAAGAATACGATAATAATAACCACCATCTTTTAATCAACATTCCTGGACTAGGAGAATTATTGAACTAGGAGTATGGGCAGCACTATTTTATAAAACTTAGAAACAACAATTACGATCACCATCTTGCCTGCTGAGACTGTATTATGGCATTATATACCTTTGAAAAGGGCTATGTCCAACAGTGTACGTCATTAAGCTGGTGAATAAATGAATAGATAGAATATTTTCATGTACACTTTTATTATTTATGCCATCCAATTTTCTCAAAGGCCAAAGTGTTTTTACAACCAAGCGGCTATTAATTAATTCCGACGTGTAAGGTGTGGCGTTTTATGCGTAATCAATATAAACAGCTCAAAGTTCGACATCGTATATGAGGAGGCATAAACCATAGCCAAAAAAATTGATTAACTCATTTTTATTATTTATGGTGGCATGATTTTAAGGCTTTAACTGAATAAATGTAACTACTATATTTACTTTTACATTATTTTTCTTTTAAAAAAGCCGTGTGGTAGCGGCTCGAATACTACCAACCCTTACTTTGCTCGTGGATGTCGTAAAAGACGACTAAGTTTTATATCGACCTGATGCCATTTGGTCAACAATTACATTCCCAATAGAGATGGGCGTTTTCAAATTTTTACGCAAACCGATACAAATTCGATTTCTGATACTGAAATCGATTTCAAAAACCGATTTCAGAAATCGATTTCCAGAGCGGTTGGCGGAGCGGATTTACCTTAGTTTCGATCGATATTCGATGGTTTTAGTTATTTTAGCGTAGAAAACGAACGAACGCATTCAAAATATTTTCTATAATTTCTTTGTTGATTGGATTTAGGTGTACGATTTTCCTTCATGCTTTATCTAGGCTTAACTAGAGTACTAGACTAGCAAAAATGTTTTGTTTTGGGTATAATACATACTTTCTGGCGTATTTAAAAATCGTCATATTTAAATTACTGAAATTTTTAGCATTTAATATGCTTAATTATTTATAAATACCCGATTGCGAAACGAAAAATGATGTCACAAGCGGGGTTTGAACCCGCACCTATTGGGAATCCGGCCCAATCGTGCTGCCACTTACACCATCGTGAACTATTTTAGGACATGCAAATTTCGCTTCATATTATATTTTACGTCTTCAAGGTGACGTATGCCATCTACCGGACAATGTTTACACATTGTATAGGCTTAATACTTCAAACTTTACAGTTAGAATTGTATTAAACGAAGACACAACCTTGTTATTCAAATTACTGAAATTTTTAGCATTTAATATGCTTAATTATTTATAAATACCCGATTACGAAACGAAAAATGATGTCACAAGCGGGGTTCGAACCCGCACCTATTGGGAATCCGGCCCAATCGTGCTGCCACTTACACCATCGTGAACTATTTTAGGACATGCAAATTTCGCTTCATATTATATTTTACGTCTTCAAGGTGACGTATGGCATCTACCGGACAATGTTTACACATTGTATAGGCTTAATACTTCAAACTTTACAGTTAGAATTGTATTAAACGAAGACACAACCTTGTTATTCAAATTACTGAAATTTTTAGCATTTAATATGCTTAATTATTTATAAATACCCGATTACGAAACGAAAAATGATGTCACAAGCGGGGTTCGAACCCGCACCTATTGGGAATCCGGCCCAATCGTGCTGCCACTTACACCATCGTGAACTATTTTAGGACATGCAAATTTCGCTTCATATTATATTTTACGTCTTCAAGGTGACGTATGGCATCTACCGGACAATGTTTACACATTGTATAGGCTTAATACTTCAAACTTTACAGTTAGAATTGTATTAAACGAAGACACAACCTTGTTATTCAAATTACTGAAATTTTTAGCATTTAATATGCTTAATTATTTATAAATACCCGATTACGAAACGAAAAATGATGTCACAAGCGGGGTTCGAACCCGCACCTATTGGGAATCCGGCCCAATCGTGCTGCCACTTACACCATCGTGAACTATTTTAGGACATGCAAATTTCGATTCATATTATATCTTACGTCTTAATAGTTGCTTTTGGGGAACTGTAGACTACTACTATCGTTTGATTGTTTGTTCTAGTCGCTAATTACTAGTTACCGCTCTATTTATAAAAAAAAATCATTTTTATTTATAACTATAAACTTATTGCTAACGAAAATATGTTAGGACATTCGTTACAAACACTAAATTAACGCCGATATCTTATCATTTTCGTGGCTCGAACTCGTCAGCACTGTAATCTTATCAAATACGAGTAGGTGTCAAGAATTAATGTTTTTTATTTTGTAATAATATTGTTGCAATGCGAACATTTATTACGATTAATATTACCTGAGCTATTTTAAAATTGAGATCTATAAATATAGAAGACTTGCAACCCGCCCTCGCTTCGCTTCGGTTATGTCAGTTCAGTTGTGTAGTTTACTTTCGCTACATAGAATTCCTTTCGGAGATGGAATTTGTTAAAATCCTACTTCATCCGACCTTTACAGGGCATATAGAAAGTCCATAGTAACCCCCCCCCCCCCCTTGCGGGTGGAATTTCGTAAAATCCATTCTTAGCTGACCTTTACTCGGCGAAAGGAATATTCCTGCCAAATTTAAAGTCTGTAGGCCTTATGGTTCCAGAGATATCGTGATGAGTCAATACATAGGTGGAAATCTCTTATATATATAATAGATTTATCCTTAATACATTCACCTATATTTATTTTCATATTTAATACATTTTGAAATATATTACATAGTAAAAAAAAAAACAACACAGTTATACTACGTAGAGTACATCATATAATCCGTTAAAATATTGTAGCAGGTATAGGGACCAAGCAACCGATGTTTTAAGATCCAGACAGAGGCATATTCTCACTGGTCGAGTACTGACTTTGTATCATTCAATATTACGTAAAGTAGAGAATTCATGCGTTTCTATGAATATTCACAGTACCTATGTCAATATACAAAAAGCAACAAGCATTCACTTCGAAAACTGAGCCCCTATCACTGGAAATAAAAATATACGGCTTAGTTACGATTTTTTGCGTAGAACCAGTGTTACGAGTGAATGATTACTATAACGTTATTAAAACATTTCTTTTTAAATATGATTTAAAAGCGTGTTCTGATGTTACGCATTATGGTCATGGAATGTTCAGTGGCATAACGATTAGGGGCCATGGTGGTCTTGGGTTTGAAGAAATAGAACCGAACCGTTTACGGTTCTATGTATATATTAAATTAATACGCAAGTGTTTCCCAAGTATCTAGTTAATATAAATTCCAATATTTGAAAACGCCACTTAAGATACAGAAATTCAATTTAATGTTTTTATTTTATCATTCGTACATCACTTCATTGATACTATACGTAGTGACTCACTTTTTTGTGTGTGTGTCAGTGAATTGAACTAGCTGATCCGCGCAATTTCATCTGCGTCACACAAGAGATAGAAGGAAAAATAAAGAGAGGGTGGGTAGGCACCTATAACGTGCAGCACTCACAACGGAAGGTCTCAAAAGAAACTGCGCCCCATTAATAAAAAAGTTATGTTATACGTATAAGCCTATAAATAAGCCTTCGTCCATAAGTGGCCTATCCAACGCCAAAAATTTTCACCAATTCGAACCAGAGGTTAGTGTTCCTGTGATAAGCGCGTTTAACCAAACAAACCCTTCAGATTTATAGTATTAGTATTGATTCAAGAAATTAAATCGTAAGATTCAAGAATAATGTACTTAAGTCTACTATTGGGCACATACTGTCGCATTCCTTACTTGTAAACAATCGCTGAAAATCGACGTCTGAGTAGTAGTAATTTGCTCCCGTATTTCCTTCGCCGAGCGAGATACAATAGGGCGGAGGCCCTAATCCTCTTTGTCATTATTCTACTCTCAAGCCTGTGCATACGGTTAGCAGGGCGTGACCGCACCGTACTCCTCCGCCAAAAAAAAGGGGCATCGTCTTAGCTGTACCTCTAGTATTACTAAAGTTCACATACGGTAATATCATTTGCCATAACGTAGGCTATTTGTACCAACTAAAAGCTACAAAGAATCCTGTCCTAATTGCTGTAGATACAGCATATTCCCTTCCACTAAAATACAGTTGAAAGAAGAGTAAAACATGCTGTGTGTTTTGGCTAAGCTTTATAACCGGCTATTTGCCTGACATCAACCCTGCGTCCAATATTTCTTATTATGAGAAGAAATCTTGTACGACCATGGAATAGGCGTTTGTTTTTTTATCTTGCTAATGTTAGTAGGTTATTGAGTATTGACGAATTTTAGGCGCTGTAGATAAATAATAAAAATTATAAATAACAACAATATTTTGATGCTAGAATATATATTTATTTCGTTTGATTGGTATATAACAAAAATTGTTATTTATTAGATATACCGCAAATTTGATTAACTATTACTGGCTATCTAAAATAAAAATAATATTTATATTTTTCCGTGTGGTGACGGTGATATTACAATTTGCCACTCCCTTTCTTGGCGCAGGCAGAAAAACGTCTATGTGATATACTCGTGATATACCGAAAATATCGATAAGTAAGTGAAGGAGAACGCGAAATAATACCTAACCTAACCTATACCAACACGTCTGATCAGCGGGGTTAATTTCTCTTCAGTTTTGGAAGAGACCCAAGCCCAACATTGGAATGTATATGGGCTAAGATAACTATAGATATGTTGTAAACGAATAGCGTGAACTTTCTTGTACCTTGTCAGAGTAGGTGTCCTGGGCATGAACTCTGAGCATCCGTATGGTAAAAACGGTATTTTCTGTGTGGTGACGGAGTGAGAATACAATTCACCACCCCTCTATCTTACTCGTGGGTGATCATAAGAGCCGACTAAGGGATATAAAACGCATATAACATATATGTATATACGAGTGAAAGAAAAGTCTAAACAAAACTTTATTCCAACACGTCCTATCAGCGTGGTATAGTAGGTCAATTTTCCTTCGATTATGTAGGAGGTTCGAGCCCAACAGTGGGACATATATAAGCTGAAATGATGATGATGAAAAACGCTACTGCGTATACCATACCCGCGGGAGTGAAGTTCTTGTTAATCATTGGCTTCTATTATTATGTAATACTATTATCTTATTCTACAGGTTACAACATCTCATTATTGCTTGATCTCGAAAATATCCCTGACGACTGGGAGGATGTTGTGAAGAAGGTGGGATTACTTAAGAGAAACTGTTTCGCGTCCGTATTCGAGCGGTATTTCAGATTGCAGGAAGATGGCGACGTTAGTCATAAGCGTGCCGTCATCAACTATAGGCAAGATGAAACATTGTGAGTATTATGGCTTTACTTTTTAGCTATGGACCTGACTTACTTACCGTGCTAATGAGTTTCGAAGCCATCTATCAAATGGCCTCATTGTTTTAATCTGTCAAATGGTGCCATTATTTAAATAAATATTTGTATTTATTTAAATAATAATAGATGATGAAATATATTTGTATTTTTCACATAGAATGATATCATCATGATTTTAACTCATATACTTCCCACTGCTGGGTTCAAGCCTACTTCACAGTTAATTTTATTTCGAGTTTTCCTTTTCTTGTGTAGGTGTTTGAGAGGGTCGGAAACTGGCCTAACTGGGTGAGTTTGGAGTTTGTATTGGTAGGCAGCGGCCTGGCTATACCCTTGGTATTGCAAAGGTCCATGGGCGGCAGTAACATTTACCATCAGGTGTGCTGCTTGCTCGTTTACTACCATAAACAATAATAATAAAAAAATGATGTTATTTGCATGTCCCTTAATCATCTTTTATGACACCTATAGACAAGATCACCATACGGAATCCATTCGTATATATAAAATAGATTTATAAAATTTGTACTAATTTTAAAGATCATCATCATCATCACAGCCCATATATCTTCCACTGTTGGGCTGAGGGCCTCCGTCGTAATAGAAGGGAAATTAACCTACTATACCACGCTGGTCAGACGTGTTGGTATAGGGTTTTGTTTCGAGTTTTCCTTCTCTTGCATAGATGTTATATGCGTTTTATATCCCTTAGTCGTCTCTTACGATCACCCACGGGTAAGATAGGGGGTTACGAATTGTATTCTTACTCCGTCACCACACGGAAAAGATATTTTAAAGATATCGCACTGTAATTAATAGATAGCTGGAGTCCTTTTTGAGACTATAATTTTTACAACACATTTAATGGTTGCTATAGAAAAAAAGAAAATGTATTTTTTTAGTAAATTAAGAAAATGTAGTTTCATTAGTAATTTTTTAAATGCTCTATCGTAATATATTATCGCTTATTATTTTCATATATTTAGTATGATGTAATGGCCTTGCAAGGTGCCTTTAAGAAGGGCCAATGCTCTCAATTCTAACGAGTATAGTTGTCGTTTTAAATTTAGACTTTATGTTTACTTGAATAAGTTTTATTCTTGATTATTTACAAAGTATTAGGATAAATTGTATTTTAGTCATCATATTTTAAAAACTATTAAGTATTTGATTAAACGGATGACATTATTAGTAATAAGTTAAACTGTAGCTATTAAATTATTACTTTCTACCGTTTTCCATCCATTCATCGACCTATATAAAAGTAAGGACATATTATAGTTCATCTAATCTAAGAAGTGCATTTTGACGTTTCGCATTTTTTAATACACAATAACCTTGGTCACACGTATACACATGATTGCAAACAATCAATCTGAAATTTTAAAGAACTATTAAGTTATTTACATAATTCGCGTTGCGGGTGACTTTCTTGTACAATAATGTAATGTTGAAACTCGTAAAACTAATTTAAAATAAAAATAACATGGTAAATAGTAATTAGTATTGACAAACTTACAATGTCATTTCATCACGTTCTTTACAGTAGTGCTTGACAACTTCCAATTCACGAATATTCAAGTAATCGGTAAAAATATTAGATTAATATTTTAATCGAATAGAGATTTTGATAGAGATGTACGTTTCGACAATTTTATTGATAAGGAAATAATTATTAATGTTCGTGACGATGATAATTCAAGTAATAGTAGTGATTCTGAATAAATAGCTATTTTCAAATCCAGTTTTTGTTTTTATTTAACCTAATCCTAATAATTATGATGAATTGACATTATGATGAAATAATTAAATTTGTTTATTATTAATTAAGCACTTAATTTTTCATCTCCTTTTTGAAAAATAAGAAAATAAACCGATTAATAATTACAAAGAATCAATATCGATTTCTCACTAAAATCGGATATTTTCGATAGCGATTATTTAGTTCACATACCCTTTTTTTTTTTTTTTTTTTTTTTTTTTTTTTTTTTTTTTTTTTTTTTTTGGTAGGCTATGGCCTGGTCACACGTTGCCCGTACCGTCCGGGGCAACGGAAGGGGAGTGCGTGGCCCCATAACCCACCCTATTCCCTCCCCATCGCCATTGGGCCGGCCACTGGTACCGCTTCCTTGCCTTCCGTGGTCAGCCCGGCGGGCCCTTTCGGGTATCATCCCCCGTCGACGCCCCAGCTAACTGCCGGAGCGTCGCCCTCACGCGGTCGGCCTCTCTGCGGGTGAAGGACTATTCCCCGGTCCAGTCACCCGCGGCCTCGGCTAGGGCGGCATTAGGCGCAGATACTCGCGCCTACGCCGCCCCAGGTGCCGGCGGTGGAGCGTCTCACCGAAGAGGATTTCCTCTCGGAGTCGCCCCGCCGCCTCCTTCCGCGAGACAACTGTCTCGCAGAAGGCGGCGACCGCGTCCCAGTTCCTGACGCTGTCGAGCATCGCCTTAGCGATGGTCGGCAGCGCCAGGTCGGCACCGATGATCGCGACGAGTTCACGGCGCTGCTCTGCCCAGGCCCACACAGACCTCGAGCGTGTGCTGCGCCGTGTCCTCGTCGCAATCGCAGTGGTGGCAGGACGGTGTCCTCTCCCTCCTCACGACCGTGTGCAGGTACTTGCCGAAGCAACCATGCCCCGTCAAGACCTGCACCAGTCGGAAGGAAAGGACCCCGTGCTGTCGACCCAACCACTCCATCAGCACTGGCTGGAAGGCCTCGATGGTCCGAACACCGAACCGAGGCCTTTCCAGCCGGATTGCCCAACGAGCAATAACGTCACGGCGGGCGTCGCCCCGCCAGGCGGCCATCTCACTAAGCGAGACGGTGCCGCCCCCTGCCCGCGTCACTGACACCCGCCGGTACAGTCCGGCGAGCATCTCCGCCTCCAAGTCCCACGGGGGTATTCCGGCCAACAGGCATGCTGCCTCCGTCGCCACCGTGCGGTACCCGCGTATGGCCCTGACCGCCATGGCCCGCTGTGGCCGCCACAGCAGAGCCCTAAGTCGGACGGTCAGAGACCCCGCCCACACGGGTGCACCGTACAGGGCCATCGACCGGACCACCCCCGCGTACAGCAGTCGGCACGTAGCGCTGGGTCCGCCCACATTCGGCATAAGCCAGGATAGGGCGGACGCCGCGCCGACAAGCCGTGGAGCAAGCCGACGGAAATGCTCCCGGAACCACCATCGCCCGTCGAGCACCAGGCCCAGGTACCTCATATGGGCCCGGATGCTGATGGGAACCGAATTGACGGTGATCGAGGCGTCGGTGGGTGGACTGGTGCGGGGCCCATGAAATAATAAGGCCTCCGTCTTATCCAGGGCCACCCTTAACCCCAGCGCCTCGATCCGCCTGACAATCTCCTCGGTGCCAAGAGTTGCCAGGCGTGCCGCCTCCTCCAGCGTCCCACCCCGGACTGTGACGAGTGTATCGTCGGCGTAACAGATTACGCCCAGCCCGGGCGGGAGGCTCCCTCTCAACGCCCAGTCGTAGCCGATGCTCCACAAAGTCGGCCCCAAGACCGACCCCTGCGGAACACCGCACGACATGGGCGTTCGCACAACATCCCCTACTCGGTTCTTATAGAGGACGCTGCGCCCCTCCAAATAGTCTGCCATAGTTCACATACCTAGACAACTTACTCCGACAGCTGTCAAAGTGCACTTCTTAGATTAGATAGACTATTGTGTTAAAGTTAGTATATAGTTCGTATATGTATTAGTTTCATCTCAGCTTATATATATTATATATGTCCCACTGTTGGGCTCGAATTGTATTCTTACTCCGTCACCACACAGAAAATACCGTTTTTACCATACGGATGCTCTGAGTTCATGCCCAGGACACCTACTCTGACAGGGCACAAGAAAGTTCACGCTATTAGTTTACAACATATCTATAGTTATCTTAGGCCATATACATTCCAATGTTGGGCTTGGGTCTCCTCCCATGGGAGGGAAATTGACGTACTATACGAGACTGGTCAGACGTGTTAGTATAGGGTTTTGTGTCGAGTTTTCCTTCTCTTGCATAGATGTTATATGCCTTTTATATCCCTTAGTCGTCCCTTACGATCACGCACGGGTAAGATAGGGGGATGGTAAATTATATTCTTAGTCCGTAACTTACTTTTACACGGATGGTGTATTAGTTTATTGATGTCCAATACAATCTCCAGATAAATAATTCCGTAAACGGCATACTTGGCAGACGAGTTTGGGAATTAGAAACTGCTGTTATAATTTTTCCCGGTATGTGCTTTGGTTCACTCTTTTTTAATGATCCCTAAGGCAGTTTTTGCAACCTAAACTGTTACCATACAGTAACAGTTTAGGAATATAATGGTATGATATAATGGTAATGGCCCGTTTAGGTATGTAATGTATGTGGTATTCATGGTACACGACATGGCTACCGTATTCATGGTAAACTATAATATCATGTAATTACATTGAACAGGAAATAGGTTCATTAACATTACCTCAAATTATCCTGTTTGTACACGTTCGTTTTAGTTTGAAACTAATTTGTGAAAATATTTAAATTCAATGGACATGTACTATAGACCGAATTGAGAACGAGATAGTGCCACGCTGCAGATAATTTACTACTGGCAGACATAAATGGCTGACTCCATCATAAATGTAGCAAATCGTCATCATCATCGTCACAGCTCATATATTTCTCACTGTTGGGCTCGAGCCTCCTCCATAATGGGAAGGTAATTGACCTACGATACCACGCAGACGTGTTGGTATAGGGTTTTGTTTCGAGTTTTCCTTTTCTCGAATAGATGTTATATGCGTTTTATATCCCTTAGTCGTCTCTTACTACTCACGACTCGACCGATCACTCACAGGTAAGATAGTTGGTGGTGAATAGTATTCTTACTCTGTCACCACACGGATAAAATGTAGTAAATAGAGTGTAGTATTACAGAGTTCCGTTAACGGCAGTATCCATTAACCATGATGTAGATTGCTTGCTTATTTGCCACTAAGTGTGGTAAAAAAAAAAAAAAAAAAAAAAAAAAAATGCGATTAAATTCTATGGCACTAATTGGAAGAAATGTATATGGTAGGATAACCTTTTGCATTTTACATGTTACCCTAGTATACAACGTAACATGTCGTTTCATGTATTTTCCCTTACGTATGTTAATATGTCAACTTACACAGCAGAGTTATCTGCTGAGTAAATTGAGTTGGTTTCAACGTCTTCTCGTCTCATATATGCCTTAGAGTGCCGGGGATTGAATGTCATCAGACAATCTTAGTGGTAGGAACAGACTGTTGTCAGTTCTCTGTCTACAGCCGCGGGCCCGGTCCATCCGGGTAGTACCATACTCGCAAAAGATCGACTTCTGAGTAATAGCAGCAACTAACTGGGTGGATTTAGGGTTTTTATTGGTAGGTATCGGCCTAGATATATCTTTGGTATTGCAAAGGTCCATGGGCGGCAGTGACACTTACCATCAGGTGTGCTGTTTGCTCGTATTCCACCATAAGCAATAAAAAAAATTTAAAAAAATCTGTCCGGGTAAATGCATTTTCATAGCGTGAAAAAAAACCAATATCTCATATATGTCAATCGCTCATAGAGGGAGGGAAAATAAAGCTACTATACCACGCTTTTCCGTATAATGATACTAGTAACAATTCAATTCACCATACATTCTCTTGCTCGCCGATGTGGCAAAAGGCAAATAAGGGATATAATATCGAGAACACTTCGATGCAAGAGAAACAAAATTGGAATTAAAACCAACACGTTTGATACATCGTCATGTGTACCATAATAGTGGGTAAATTTGTCTCAAATGAAAGAGATTCGAACAGAGCATTGGCACGTATACAGGTTGAGATGATGTTAATGATATCACGCTACGTTGTTCAGATTGGCTTGACGTTTTGTTTAAATTTTCCTTCACCAACAGTGATGTTATCTGCATATATCCTTTAATTATCTTTTAAGACATCCACAAGAAATGATTACTTAATGATACTCCGTCACTACACGAAAAATTGTTTTAATATAGATAAAAAAATAAATGACCCCATATGTGTTTTAGATACGTTGAAGCGCAAGAAGATCGCGTGACAGTTGTGTTCTCAACGGTGTTCCGGCACGAGGACGACATGGTGATTGGAAAAGTGTTTATGCAGGAACTTAAAGAGGGGCGAAGAGCGTCACACACTGCGCCACAGGTATACTCGATTTATGACACTTTTTTGACCCGCTATTGTGCATGGACTTCCTCCATTTATTGAGCTGAAGTCGCTCTGTACCAGCTCCTGAGAATCCATATATTTAGCAGCCTATGGACTTCCACTGTTTGGATATAGGCGTACCCGCTTAGGCCATAAATGTCTACAGGCAAACCAGTGAATTTGTGTGGTGATATTTAATTATTCTTTAAATATACTATATACAAGCTGTGTGGTAGCGGCTGCGAATACTATCAACCCTTACTTTGCTCGTGGATGTCGTAAAAGACGGCTAAGAGCCTTATAACGACCTGAGCTAACTCCACCTGATGCCGTTTGGGCAACAATTATATTCCCAAGGAGGGTTGACGTCTGGCAGGCGGCCCGTCATAAAACTATTGCCAATAACTTTTACAATATGTACTATGAAAGAACAGTACATATTGTATCGACCCCAAGTAGTTGGGATAAGAGTAGGAGAATGGTGATAATGATTTAATTATTCTATAACGAGTTTTTTTTTATTCCTAACATTGATAGGAGCCAATTATAACATTACGAAATTCATATATTTGACTTATGAATTCGATATTCTGAAGACATGAGCCACCGTTTATTTTCTCCAGTGTCGTGAAAATTGAATAAGAGCACAATGGGATTGAGTAGTATTGCTCTCAGTAACTCGTATCGCCAACTGCGATTGTTACCCGCCTGCCAAGTATACGGATTATAGCATCCACCATATGAAATAGAGGAACCACTGTATTTAGATTATGAATGGAATGTTATTAAGTAATTGCGCTGTTTTTTCAGGTATTGTTTTCACACAAAGAACCACCCTTAGAGCTAATGGACACCGATGCGAGAGTAGGCGATAATATCAGTTATGTTACATTTGGTAAGTTGATCATACTGTATTTATTATTTGTTAGCTTTTGACCAGGAACTCGCTTCTTTTCAGAGGTCTTGTGACAAAGGTGACTTCTAAATGATTGCTTTTTGCTAATTTGCAGAGATGCGATTTATTTGAAATACTTCTATTTAAAATGCAAATACAAAATGCAAAATACCTATTTTGTATTTTACATTTAAATGCCTTTTAGTAAAAACCATTTTGTATTTTATTTGAAATACCTTTCGACATATATTTAGCATTTTTAATATTCATTTCAAAATGCAAAATACTTTGTGATCAAGTTTAGCCAACATTACCAGTCAATCAAAATGAAATGAACGAATGACGCTTGTATTGCCGAATTTGACCGATAGAGGCAACCTGCTAGCCATGCGCGCCCTTTTTTTATTTGATTTGATTACCTACTTTTATGATATTGAAGTGTTGTTGTTATCCCTACAATACTGAAACGGCTATGTACTGTACTACAACAAGATAAGAGAAAAGAAAAGTGAACCGAAATAAATGGCCACATAATTCACAAAATGGAGCCATGGCTCTTTTCGTTAGCCTAGTTTTTTACATTATTTTACGTGAGTATTATTATTATTAATAACATAACAGAATTTATTGATATGCGTATTGATAAATATGATCAAAATGTCATGCACAAGGTGCCATGTTATTAGACGTTTTTGTTTGGCTCGGCATTGTGTCTCTATTTCTAATGCTAGGGCCGCACCTGCGAGTATCGTCCCGAAGTAATTTGTGGCGAAGTTTCGTACGTTTGGTACACTAGAAAATTATCGTGATAAAACTGTGGTCACATTAGCGACTTCGATATTTTACACGAAGTATCGTGCAATAATTAAAGATGGCCGAAATCATTTTCATGCGTTGAACTATGGATGACGAATTGCTTTATTATTACAGCTATATTATGCTAATACTTACATAATGATATTTTTGGATCCCTTCATGGGTTCCGCTTCATAATGGTGTATAAATTCTAACACCATTTCATCACCTCGATCTCCAGTTAATCAATAAATATGGAGTGGCCATATTTATTGATTAACTGGAGATCCTCAAACGCGTCTAAACGCAACGAAAATTGCCCCCGAAATGAAAAACGCTAGTCTGACCACAGAGCGCGATATATTAGCGCGCTAAAACCAAGACAGAACAGAGTGCCAAAGAACTCTATCTTTGCATACTTCACTCGCTTCCTCAACATTCATAATTCTCTTCATACACGCTCGCCGGTTTCGGAGACTCTATAGACTATAAGGAATGTTCTTATCTTTTAAGTTTGTTTTGTTAAATATTGTTGTGTTTCAGTGTTATTTCCGCGGCACACGTGTGCGGCGGCGCGCGACAACACGATCGACTTGCTGCACATGTTCCGCGACTACTTGCACTACCACATCAAGTGCTCCAAGGTGTATGTACATTCACGTATGCGCGCCAAGGCCGGCGACCTGCTCAAGGTGTTGAACCGTGCGCGCCCTCAAACATCATCCAGACCCACCGAGCGCAAGACAATCACGTACGTATATCTTAATACATATATAAATTACGCGTCACGTTGTTTGTCCGTGATGGACTCCTAAAGTACTTAACCGATTTTAATCAAATTTGCAAAGTTTTTGTTTTGTTTATTATTTGACAGTCACAATTATCTGTTATGTCCAAACGATTCTAACAGATGGCGGTATCTGTTTACTGAATTGAGTAAGTATTTAATAGATGGCGCTATGTTAATAGTACAAACGTTTCATATAAGCTACAATTTATTAGCATAACCACCACGTGTTATTGACGCTACCTTTAAGGTAGTACCTTAGCTAGTAGTGCTAGTAATTATATAAAATACAACATCAGATACTTTGCCACTATTTAAGTCGCATCGAACTGGCCTGTGTGGTGACCGATACAGAATATCACACAATTAAATATCAATTAAAGCACGCCTGACCATTCTCGTAATGATCTCTCAAAAGTTCACGGGTCAGTAAGGATATATAAATAACATCACGATTAGGTTATTAAATCATGATGATATCAGTCCATCGATCTGTATATCCTAATGTTATTAGAATTTGTTGTGTGCGCGCGGCTACGAATACTATCAACTTGTTGCATTGCTCGTGAGCATCGTAAAAGACGAGTAAGAAAACTTTACACCAACCTCGGTCAACTCCATCTGAGCCGGCCGCTCTGAACGCCAACATTTTTGCAATATATCAGTGGAAGGAGTATATATATTGCATGGACGTAGCGATTAGGATAAGAGCTGGACGATGATGATGACTATGAATATGTAGTAGAAGAATAAAAACTTTATTTAATATTTATATACAGGGGGAGAACATTTGTGAGGCGAGATTGAGTGTTGCGCGCCGGCGGCACATAGGCGCCGAGCTTCACTGTTACGAGACACCTGTAGCGCCGCCGCTTCGGTGACAACTCCCCACCATCATCAACTAACCCTCCACACGTAACTACAGGGGAGAAGCATTCATATTAGTCAGTAATCCAACCGCAGACTCACCATTGTATCTAATCACAAAGTGGATCTCACGTCACTCACAGATGTTATATGAGTTGACGCGTTGTCCAAATGTAAGGTCTACATGCGCACACGATACTTATAGCGATTAGCGGTTTAATCAAGAGAGTCGAGACTCTAATTTCTCCACATACAAAGCTAGTCTCAATGATGAAAATAGATTTTTAGATATTCGGCTATATTCAGAATCAGTACCAGCTCTAACCTTGGATCAGAATATAGCGATATTGTCTTTCATCGCTCTTCAAGCTTTGATAAAATCACACATATTAAAAAAATACTTGTAAATCTATGGATTTATTTAGATGCAATCGACAGAAATCAACACATTAATCTTCATCCCCGTTTCTGGTGTAACAACCCTGCCACGCGTGCTCTCAAAAGGCGCCACTATTTTTTTTTTACTTAAAATTGTTTTTCACATTTGATTATCATGGCACTTCTTTCTACCTGGAGTCTAGATAGATCGCTCCTCAGAAATATGTAATAATTAAAACAAGTTATACCGCCATAGTCGTCGATAAACGACATAGAATAGATTCAAAATCAATCCCCTGTCGTAAACGTTGAAAGTAGCGTGTGCACGCTAAGATTCTAACAATGTGCGTATTTCATATAAGTATTTAAATAAAAAATTACACTTTTATTTATTATACCTCACCATATTTGTGTTCCAATTAAACGTCACAAAGTACTTATACTTTAATCATCTTGGAAGCTATTTGTAAAATTGAAAAATTTGCCAAACAGACAGTTATGCTCAATGTTACTCGTGCCGGTACGTTTTATATTAGCTAAAAAGAAATGTGCACATTGTATTTATAAATATTTATTATCAAAACTCATGGAACGAGTGCATAGTGTTAAAAAGTCAATAAATAATGTTGCAGTAGTAATTGTTGATAACATGAAAAAAAAATATTATGCTTTATTGATATGAGAGTTCTATTTATAGCGATGGCACTGCGCCGTACAATACTTTGGTTCCTAAAGTGTTTAGTATTCACCCATCACATGTTAGCTAACCGTAGTGTCCATCGGAAGCGAACTTTTTCTTAGCTTACGTAAGTTATGCAATTACCAATCCCCATGTAGGGTAAGTGTATTATAAAATTAGCCTATACATACTGTTTCGAATACAAATATGTATTGTAAAAATGTATATCACTAAATTATCGAGACAGTTTAACATGCACAAAAACACGTACGAATTATATTCAATTAATAATTTTTACATCGCCCAACTTGTGTTTAGTTGATAACGCTACGCAATATGTACGAACAATAATTTTCATATATTAACCTTTATATTTTAGGTAGGTCCGATTCAATTATAATGTAAGTGAAAAGTGTATAGTATCTCTCAATAGATTCTTCCATAGTCATGAATACGATTAAAATGTATCGTAATGGCCTTATTTATGATGAGTTTGGGCTTGCTCTTGTTATGGGGCATATGGTGTTTGGTTCAATAGAGTCGCTAGTTTAGGTCACGGTACACTATATATATGTAATGGTAAGTGCAATTCAATTTATTGATTATTCACCACGTTATTTGATTTCAAAATACATTTTTAGTTTTATAAGAGAGAATAAAAACTCTATAAAATACATTTTAGCAAAAATTTATTTCATGTTTTAATGTATTTTTAATATAGCTAGTTTCGTCCATTAGCTAAACACTTCTCGTTAGACGCAAATGCATATAGTGTTCGTGTCAACTTGCACCGTTAACCCAATTGCTCAAATTATTAAAAACACCAAGGAGCTAAAGGTATCTGGATTATGGAATGAAACATGTTTGGAAGTCATTGCGTTATGGCGTAGATGTGACGTCTAGTGTATAGTATAATACCCTGTGTGTTTGAATGATATTCTGCTAAAGTTTATATCGGGTCAAGGACTGAGAAATCTATCAGGTAGATGTCACACAAGTCTAGTTTGAAATAAAATTTTAATGTAATATTATAATGGTTTTTCAAACACCAGATAAAATGATCAGTCAAATATATAATTTGATTGAATAAAACAATCGAACAATTGGAATTTTGTATTGGTACAGCAAATTTTTAAATTGAATTTTAATTAAACCAATGACTTTTTCTGCTTGAAAAATCAGTCCTAAAATATAATTAATTTGATTATGACCGTTAGTTTTAATAAAATTTAATATGACAGGCTCTCAAAGCAACATTATATGAAGTGTGAAATGATGGAATGTATTACGAGTATGTATTTAGAACGATTAAACTATTTAATTAATAACAAATCTTAGCTAACTTGAATTTATGTAATTTTTATTTTGCAAGATGTATTATTTATGTATTATAAAATGTAAGTTAAATGTTGCTTTAAAGTTATTGCTTACATAAAACATTGTTTTTACTGTCAGTTTTAATGCGAGATTATGTAAACAGCGCAGAATACCGAAGTTAATTGTGAATATGTAATTATTCTTGTGATTTAAAATCCGTTTATACTGTATTTTTTATTTTCTAGATTAAAGAAAACTTACTGCATTTTAAATTTTATTTTATTTACATAAATTTTTATACATATTTCTAAATACTAAAATATTTTAGCAAAATTAATTCGATAAGCTTGGTTGGATTTTGCATAATTTTTACACTACAGACATGTATCAATTAAAAGTCCATTTTAATGTTGGTTGACGGGGTGGGTGAAGTGGGTGACTTTGGTTGGCCTAACTTGGAGATTGTGGCTACTTTAGATGCAAACTTGACGAAGCTTATCCCTGATGTTTGAGCATCTGGTTTCTGTTCATTCTCTGGTTGGAACGACGCATCCAATGAACCTGTTAAGAATGAACATTATACAATATATGACCTAAATAAATATCTATTATAAATAATACAATAATGCCAACTTAATAACTATATGAATTAAATAGGCCGGTGTTTATTGCGACGTCCGAAACATAATTGTTACACAAATAAAAGTGTAATTTTAGATTGATACAATTCCTAAGGACCCTTTGCAATCAGCATTCTCCTACTCTTATCCCAATTACTTGGGGTCGATACAATATGTACTCTTCTTTCATAGTACATATTGTAAAAGTTATTGGCAATAGTTTTATGACCGGCCGCCTTTTTTTTTTTTTTTTTTTTTTTTTTTTTTATTGGTGGGCTATGGGTGCGTCTCGCCCCGCTGAATCGGTCCGGGGTGACGGAAAGGCGGCGCGTGACCCCATAGACCCACCGTAAAACCTCTCTTCGCCGTGCGAGCGGACCACCGGTACTCGATTTTAACTTCGGTGGTATGACCGGCCGCCTGCCAGACGTCAACACTCCTTGGGGACTTGGGAATAATATATAATTGCCAATAACTTTGCAATATGTACGAATATATATTGCGTCGACCACAATTGAAATAAAAGCAGGAGAATGATGTTGAAGTTAAAAAAACGAAAGGCAATAGAAACTAGCCAGCTCAAGTCATGATTCTATTCACTTCTGATAGAACGAATATTTGCTTCGACGGTAAAAGCTACATCCCTTTAAATTTAAATTGTCCTTATTGAGGAATTCGGCTCTAATTAAAATAGCTAATTTCAACAAACTTTCCGTGTGTTGACGTAGCGATAAGAATACAATGTGTTATCAATTCCAGATTTCTTGAACTAATTTATGTTGTATCTATAGTTGTAAAAATCACCCCACCTTGAGGACGTCTATTTTCAACAATCAACTTCTATAATCTGATGGATTGATTGATGGAAACTCGACATTATATTATGTTCTAACGTCTCTGGACGAGCGTTCCAGTTTAATTTTAATATCAACATAAATCAACACCATTTTCAAGTCGTTGGACTATACCTGACGGTCTAGTACCTCCCTAGAGCCTACTCGGACGCAATCACTGCTATACTATGTAAAAACCAATATCACGCGATTGTAGGAAACTTCTTGCAGATTGTTTTAAGTCCGAATCAATCTAAATCTCTACTCTTCACCAATTCGAAATAAAAGGCGCTGGAAACCATTAAAAGCAGATAGGGAATAGAATAAGCTTACTTACTCTGTTGGGGTGAGATGATCGAGCTGGGTTGTGATCCTGGTTGGTTTTCGCCCTCCATTTTCTTCTCGTGAAGTAACTCCAACGCTATGATGTATAAAAATAATGATGAAGTTTTGTATAAAATTATCTTATCGTAAATGTTTAAGCAAATAAATGCACGAAATGTTTATTGAGTATTAAATTGTTTAACTAAGAAATTGTTAGTAGAACTATCGTGTAATTGCAGTGCTTTGGTATATTTATAAAATTTTACGCCACGCCAAGCTGATGAGTACAAAGTAGGAAGCGACGAGAGCCACTTGTTTGGTGTTTTATTTTATTTAATAAAACTTGTGACCTTCTCGGGTGATTACAGGCTAAGAATTCAATGTGGTGACACTTTACTTCCTTTAGGAATGGTAAAAACGGACTGAAGGATCAACATAAACATGGGCAGCAGTATGATCATGGCAACGGAACAGTAACTTGGAGCACCATAATCGCCCGTATGTCATCTCACCATCTATTAAGCAGAACCTATTGTTTGACGTCGATGAGCTACTGCTCATCTCCCAGGAGAATACTCACTCCCAGAAAATTGATAACTGCAATAACTAACGTCAATAGATTGATAGAATACTTATGTGTGTAATGTAAGCTGTATTAAATGAGCTTAAATTAAAGCTCGTCTCATCTTAAAATTAAACTCTGTTATGACGTCATATTGCATAATTAATTTAGAACCTTAGTTGCCTTTAATAATATATATATATATATACGGTATGGAATTGATACGTGTAATAAATGCACAGAAAAGGAAGGAATAATTTCCTTAGTGCACAAAATTAATAAAATTAAACACATTACCATCTTTCAATGACATAGCATCCATTTTAGCGTCTTGTATAGTCTCCAATTGAGCTCGAAATTTTGTAGTTATTTTTCGTCTTTGATAATCTGCTTCTATTTGCTGTTTCGTACGTGGGATGCGGAAACGGAAACAGCAGCATATCATAACAACTGCAAAATATCATAACAATATCTAACATATATTTAATACCAACGCAAGGTAAGAGTTTTAAGCTTGCTGATAGAGAGAGTGAACTAAAGAATCCGCTGCTAAATAAAGTATCTTGCTTAGTAGATCATGAGGTGGTAAAAGGTTGTTACTAGCCTGGAAATGGACAAGTCATCCTGATTTAAAATAAAACAGACGCTTACTGAAAAACTGGTTCGCTTAAAATCTAAAAGAATATAATACAAAAAAGAAAGGAAATTAAGATAATGATCCTGTTCAGAACTTGAAGGAATGGAATATTCCTGAAAGCGAGCCTGAAGAGTGTAGGAGTGTATCAGTGCTATACTCAGAGTAAGAAATCAATGATGGCGAGTCTAGTCGCTGCCAAATAAATTATAAGCGCTACGTTCTGCGTGTTTAGTCTTATGGCCTCTTTACGTAAAACTGCAATGACACATATAAGGGTCATGGTGTGGGTGCATAAGGCACACTCCTATAGCGACTCGGCATGGCACTCGGTAGGCATTTAGAGAAGAGGGTAAAATACAATGTGAACCTCACGCTTACGGCATAACAGCTTGATATCATGGTGTAACCGGCAGATGCCGGAATAGTAGATGGGCATGACTTAGGCCACTTACATAATTATATACGACGTTAGAGGTCTGCTCTAAAGGTGAAATAATGGTACATGATCCCTTAACGTTCTGCTCTAAACACAGACGACCACATGTTAAGTTGACATCGTGGTATACAGGGGTGGCTTTACTTATAGCGCAGAGGGTGCGGTGCACCTGGGCGCCGGGTGTTAGGGGGCGTCGAGAGCCGCTCAGGACACATAGAGCCTCCATTGTACGGTGCACACGCTCCGCACGGAGCAGGTGCACCGTACGCAGCGAGTGCATAACCATTTATTAACGTAGTGGGTGCGTTATTTGACAGGTTTAGGTATGTTGCTTTGTCGCCATGCTCACTGTAACTTGATAATCCGATCGTGTTTACCTGGTTCGTGTTCGTGTGCTCGTGTCAAAACAACTAACCATGCGGCAACGCATTCCAGCGAGGTTCGGAGTTTAGTCGAACGTGTTATAACTATCAACCTATTCCATTTGGTTCACGCTTTTTGATACAAGAGGGCGCCAGGTAATTGATTGCACCCGGGCCCTAAAGTTATTGATTGCACCCAGGCGCTACATGTGCTAGAGCCGCCCCTGGTGGTATATGTGTGAGTATTACGACACATTATAATACCTACGAGGTGTTGGAATATTGGCTTTGCTTGACCTGGGTCTCATGGAGCGGTCAAGACATGCTTCGCTATTAAAATCGCAGTAAATAAAAAATAAAATAGACCACGAGAAAGAACTGTGTCAAAACCACAAGGATTCCGAACGTAATGTTGAACAAATATATATAGAATTTAGAGGACAGAATTTATACCGGTAGAGCCCGCCACTTTTCAAAAAATACTCGTTTAAATCCTTACGTGAGAAGTTTTGTTGCTATTGACAGATCTGGTATTTTATATTTAAATTAATTAAATTAATTTAGTATTAAATTAAATTTATTTATTAATTAAATTTATTTATTAATTATATTCAACATTCGCGAGCCAACGCGTTTTTACGTGTAATAATAATAATAGCATCGATGCGGCCTAAATTTTAGCGCAGCCAGTGACAGAAAAGAGTACTAAGATCTGGGTTTATTATTGTGTCCATGAATACTATGGAAAAGCCTATACAGTTCGGACTCCTTGTATGTATACTTCGTGGTAAAAACAATAGCAAACGAAATTTGTGAACGAAGAAATAGCTTAGTCAAAACAAAAGAATGAAAATTGTGAACGAAGTAAAAAGCTTATTTCAAAACTGTATCAAATGAAAATTGGGAACGAAGCGATATGTCAAAAGCCTAGCAAATAAAAACGGAAAATGGAGCAATAGGGTGTTTACGGGTTGAGAGCCCTTAGCGCTCACCCACAGTCCAGGTAAAGTTGTCATAGCCATCCGAGGCTAACAAATAAGACACACAAAAAAAATAGGGTGTTTGATGTCAAAACTATAGGAAATAAAAAATTTTGAACGAAGCGAAAGGGCTATGTCAGAACAACAGCGAATGAAAATTTATGTTTTTATGTCAATGAAATTGTGAATGGAGCGAAAGCCTTATGTCAAAAACGTAGAAATAAAAATGGTGAACGAAGCGAACGGGCTATATCAAAACAACAGTGAATGAGGACTTATGGCGGGAATCTGAATGCGTCATGTTGTGCTCTTGTATATATTCCATATCTCAGTGTTTAAACGTGTTATATTAGATCATTTTGATGGCATTTTATGTAATGTGTTGTGACGGAACTGCTGGGATGTAGTGAATATCATATAAAAGTGCTTTACAACGTTTTCGTTTTCAATCAAAATTCCCACATGATACTATTAACAGTGTGGCCATAGCACTGTTGAAGGCGACGATTTGACTTACTGACGGACAATGACTAACCTGAAGAGACTAAAAACGTGAAGATAATTATAACTCAACATTGGCAACAATGGGTCGTATAAGAAGCCGATGGCGAATACATAAAAAGAAAAAGAAGAAGAACAGTGAATATAAATTGTGAACGAAATGAAAGGGTTGTGTCATAACAACAACGAATGAAAATTGTGAATGAAGCAAAAGGATTATGTCGAAAACGTAGCAAATAAAAATAGTGATTGAAACGAAAGGGATTTTTTTTGAAAACCGTAGAAAATGAAAATTTTTGACCCGGGAAAAGAGAAAGCAAGGGAAAATGCGTGTATAGTATAATGTCCGAATGAATTAGGTGCTTTTATCGAATAGATACGCTATATAAATATTAATACAAATGCCATTCAGTCATATAGTCCAGGCCAAGCTATCAAAGCTATCTGCGGCTAACAGCTTAACACACACAAAAAAAGTCATTCAGCCATTAAACATCTCTCTAACGGTACGGTCATCCTCAGCAATGAAAGGTGAAATGATCTACTATACGAATTAAATTATAAAGTTACACTCATATTATATTTAGAAACTATTCTCCTTATCAGTTATCACCGACTCACCAAGCTATAATTAATATTTATTTTAAGTAAAACGATATTATTGTGTAGCTGTGAAAACGTTGTTGGTTGTGTACTTTTATTAATTTTATATAGTACTGTTATTGGCATAGATACCTCTTTACTAGGAAAATTTGAAAAAATTCTGACATTGAAAAATGACAACTATAGGAGCCGTCTTATTTTACAATTATAAAAGTTGAATTAACTTACTTAGAGAAGCAATGCATGCCAAACACAAAAATATAATGTGCCAAACTCGTAAATCGCCTATCACTGTACTCTCAAGCCATTGAGGCTCTTGAGAGTTTTTAATAACGTCATCCACCCATCCATCCATCGTGATCGGCACGTAATATTCAATTAAAATTAAAACAATATGCTTATTAGAAACACGTCCATCAATATTTCAATTGATCCAAAAACTAACTAGGTGTCTGTTTTAGATTCAAGGAGTGGTTATACGCCACACCTATTAAACATGACTCTTCGGCACTCCTATAAACATCACGGTGCCAATTAATGCCAACATAATTAATTATTTACCTTCCTTACCTTGTTCGCCCTTTATGGTTAAGTAATAAATAAACTAAGATACAAATAGTAACAAATAAACTAAGATTCAAATTTTACATTAAAATAAACATACGTAAGCTTTAAAATATGGAAAGTCATATTAATTATTCAAATAACGCGCGTAAAACAAAGGCAAGGGGATTGCTATATTGCCATGCTTAGGCTATGGAATAATATCTTGCTACAGTAGGACTAGACTACTTTCATGTATGATTTTAGTAGTCCTGTTTAATTGATATAAATTGCATTTTACTTTAATTAAAACTCAGATATTAGGCAATTAATAATGTTTCAAATAAACGTCTCTTTAGAATATAGCCACAAATTTATATGTAACTTGTAATCTTGAACATAGTGCAGTTAACACGTAAAAACAAATTTAATTATGTTTAGCGCTGGTTGAGTAAAAGTAAATAAAGTTTCATTTCTTTTTCAGTACTGTTCCTATTTTTTACAGCGGCAGGATAAAATTATGGTCAACTTATGAATGAACATCAGCGTGGGTCATATCTATTTTTATATTGACAACATTTTATTCGTTTTCTCTTTCAGTTGATGACTGTTTCACTTTCCCGCAGAAAATAGGGTGTCGAATCTGCTCTATAACCTCCGTTATATTTATCACTATTTAAAGATCGAAGATGAATCTTTTATGATAATTGTGGATTAATTCATGTAAAGATTGTTCTAAGTGATGTTGTGTAAGATCGTATGTGTTCTTGCGGTCACTCTGTAGTGTTTTAAAAAATTAAACATGGCCTCGAACCGAGGAATTCAGATCGGTTCCGCGTGGTTTCAACGGAAGCTGAATTTGAGGCCACAGCATCGGGGCGTGCACCTCGTCACCGAGGAGATCCTTAAGCAGGTGCCGGAGCTTTCGCAGTTTGCTGTCGGCCTCTGCCATATTCAAAGTGAGTACCAGTTCCGTCAGACCAGTATTTCAGTCCCGCGCCGTTGCTGCTTCGCTTCAAACTTATATTTACATCTACCTTCGATTATTAAAAATAACAAAGTCAAGTTGCCTCGGATAACGTGGTAGCAATTGGAAAACTAATACACGCGCGCCTGCCAGCTGATTCATGGATGTTGTTTTCAGTAATGCACACATCAGCGAGTCTTGCACTTAACGAGAGCTGGGATCCAGATGTCAGAGACGATATGGAGATGATGCTCAACAAAATAGTGCCAGAGGGTTTAGCTTATCGCCACTCATGTGAAGGACCTGACGACATGGTAAGTGTTATTTGCGAAACACATTAAAACTATAAAATAATGTCATTAATTATGTCATGCAACATTAGAATCTGATATTTAAAATAAGAATACAGTTGATATTATTCTAATAAAATTAAAGTTTTTTCTTAATTCTAATAGGTAAAACAGTGGTCTTGTTCTCTTTGGAATGATTTTTAAATTAGACCGATTACTTTATTTTTTTTTTTAATATCATTTATGTGAAATTTTGATATGGCCAATGCTTGGTACATGTAGAGGTTTCATTTTCTGCCATTTAAATATATGTGTACATTCTTTCAAAGTGAGTACCATATTTGACAGTAAATAATTTCTCTTGTTTTTGTTGTTTTAAATTTTACTCTTAGGTGGGTTACTTATTCGCATAGGGCCTCATAATGACACATTCTATTGCTAGATTAGTAAAAAAATTTTGATGAATACCCACCAAATTTTCTTTGGTGTACCTATACCCACCAAAAAATAGCCTTAATAAAAATGCAACCAACTTTGTCAACTCATCTGATCAGTTAATAAGTTGTAAGCTATAGTAAGGAAATATCCCTCTCATTGTGGAGGAAGCCTATTGTCAACAGTTTGACATATATCGGCTGATAAAAAATAAATGTGGGTACTTACAGTAGGATCAATAGAAATGATTTCATTTGATCTTAGGGCTACAGTGAAATGTGTTTCCATATCTATGAAGATGAGCATAGTCTGGGCAAGTTTTCCCAGTGAACAAGGCTGGATCAGGGGTTGCATGTTTTGGAATTCTGATATCCCGCTTATGTGTGAGGCTCCCATGATAACTGTTAAATCAGTCATCATCAATGATGTTTATGTTTAAAATAGGCCTAATGGGTTTCTTAAATACTCACAACTACTTAAAATTGGAGGTACAGAATTGAACTATTTCAAATGGCAACTCACAACAGTTATACTTGAATATTTCTTCCCCTATAATTTATAACATATCTTTCCCCAAAGATAGGTCCAACTTTATTTTAAATTACAGTATTCCAAATTTATGTTTATGTTTGTATATTATGTATGACTGCACAGATAGTGTAGTGGTTAAGATACCATGCTAGTGCCGTGGGTTCGATTCCTACGTAGGACAATAGTTTGTGCGATTCACAAAGTGTTGTTCTGAGTCTGGTTGTAATTTGTCTGTATGTTTGTGAAATCCTCAATAATTATTATTTCCTTAGTGCAGGGTGGTCTTTAAAAAAGAAATGTTTATTTTATTATATCACTTATACTATTTTATATTAATGAATTTATATACATCAGTTTGGCGCTCCTGCATGTCATTCTAGATGAATATGCAATTTCTCACTTTCTGGAGGCAGATACGGGTAGTGAGCTTGATGAGGCTTGCTTGTTTCTTGTAACTCCTACTGAATTTTCAAGCATTACAACCCTCCCATGGCCACCTATACCAATGATGTCCAACTATTTCTATAGTGAAGGAATGATTGTTAAGGCTAATGAGGGCATTATCATCATCATCACTATCTACTCTAACCAATTCCAGGCCTAGGTTTAAGACCTCGGAGATCCCTTGTATCTACACCTGCCACTTAACTGTTTTAGTTGAAAGACGTTTTATGCAGACAATGGTTCCAACTCGTACAGATCTTGTGTTCCAAGTTATGACTTTTTGATTATCTCGAAATCGAACACAACCTCTTATGTTAATAGTCCCAGGTAAATAATTAAACTCTGGAATTTAGTATTAAAAGATAATATTATAATTAAATTAATAAGTAGTAGCTTAACTGTTATAAATTTATTTTAAAAGAATAACTGATGAATTAATGTTTTTATTCTACAGCCAGCTCATGTGAAAGCCTGTTTCTTGGGCTCCTCGCTGACCATCCCCATCACAGACGGCAAGCTCAATCTTGGGACCTGGCAAGGAGTTTGGCTGTGTGAACATAGGAATCATGCTGGCAGCCGAAAGGTGACTCTAAATTATTAATAATTGCTTTAGTCTTTATATTGTTTTTATAGTGGATAGTGGCAAATGAGCAAGCAGCAGACCTGATGGTAAGTGTTACTGCTGCCCATGGAACTTGGCAATACTCCCTACCATTGGTTTTCATTGAAAACCCCAAATCCATCCAGAAAGTTGGGTTTCCAGCTGTTTCGCTCACGAAGCACAACATGCTACCACAACTTAGACGTTGATTTTCTACGAGAGTGTGGTACTACCCTGGACTGACCGGCTTGCGGCTGTAGACAGAGAACTGTCAACAGTGTTTTTACTACTATTAAATGAATACCTTATTTGATTATGCAGAAATCAGTGACATGGTAAAACTAATTCTTCTAGAACTGTGATATAATTTGAAAAATGTTTTTAAAATAAATATCTACTGGTATACACATATATTTCCTGGGATATTAATTAACAAAAGTAGTTTTCAATGGAACACTCACTACACACACACACACTAGTACAGTAAGTACTCTTGCCATGACTAGATGAACACCCAATTTAGTTACATGGTTACAGAAATATGCAATTCTCAATATTAATAAGGTATCATATGATTGATTTGCAGGTTAGATTACGTGAAATACTTTCTCTATAATGTAAATTAAGATAGTTTTGAAGTAGATTGTAAATAGATTGTGTGTGATTCAGGTGGTGGTGACGCTGTCTGGCTGCCCACGTGATTCTCCCCTGTCACCGGTGTCAGGCGCTTCGTGTTCCAGTTAGGAAAGGGGGGGGGCCGCGACCCCCCATACACACTCCCATTCGCGCCCCTCCTCCAAGAGTACGCGGAGGTAAACTCCGCACCCACACCTTTTATATCCCGCACATAGATGTTAGTTCTTACTCTTATCTTCGAGCGACAATATGTACATAAGATTAAAATATTTTGTAATGCTACGCGTGACACCTCGCGCGGGTCGCCGCTTGGACCCGGGTTGTCCCGAGGCCTGAACTACATGTAATATAGCATATATAGGAATTGAAGCCGACGCGAGCGGCTAGCGTGTCAGCCCTGACGCGAGGTGTCCAGCGATCACTGAAACCCTATTGATGTTAAGTTCAGTCATGAAATACTGAACCCGTTGAACGTGTACATAAAATTTATGTGCGATAATCATTGTTTTGTTTTTGCAACTTGTCGATATAATGTACATAGAGGACGCGTGGACGTGGTGACATTGCGCTTCGTAGGTTCGTTTCTTCAATGATGGCGTTCATATGGTATTTATACCATTAATAAATCACATACTATGTTAGGAGCAAATATGAGATAAGGAGTAATGATTTGAATGTTTCTTATATATTTTCCACTAATGCACTCGTTCAATTTTTTCAACATACACCAGAAAACACAATATATTTTTAACATGCCAGCACGTTAGATATTTTTATGGATTCGAACACTGATTTTTAACCACACAAATTTTGTATGTAAACGCATTGGTTAGGCGGTCAGTTCGTGTAAGTTTTTAAGAGCTGAAAGTAGTTTTATATAGTTAAGTACTTTGTACGTGTACAATAGGTCCCTTCTCTCTCCGTGTTAGGTTAGACTTTATTAAACGGTTAGTACGTGGAACATGTCCATAGCTTTAATTGTGTCACATCCGTTGTATCAACGGTTCCTTCGCGGGATGACAATGAGCTAACATTTGGTACCACTAGTTTGTAGTTGTATATCATTACTCTTAAGATCATGTAAGTGCCTCGGATTTATGGGGTGGTCATGAGTTAATTTGCAGACTGGACGCCTAGAATGGTACTTCTGTGGGTACTTTGTAGATAGGACCATGGAGCTCTTAGCACAAACGCACGTCTTTATCGCTCCACTTTTTTTTCGTTGATCTGTTTTCATACACCTATGCTGTACAAATAACAATAGGAAAGACAATGATAATAATCTTTATATGTCTATGGTCATTTGAAAAGTGAGTTTTGTTTATAGAACAAGCGGTGGTACATCATATACATCTACATAGACGGGGGCGCGTTGAAAGGGAGTTATGGGGTCATGACCCCTTCTGAATTAAATTCAAACATTGATAGTTTACCAATTCTCATTACCTTGATTGATATGTGGGCTCGATATCAGTGAACCTTCCGATGCATAAGTTATATCCAACACATAACCAAAATTATATTTAACATTTGTTTTGCACAAATGCAAATTAAAATATCATTTTTATTACGGTCAAAGATGTCTCTGTATAAAGATACGTTTTTTTGATCGCAGACAGGTGACGTGGGGCCCATACGTGCCATATTTCCACAACACCCGCTGAAAGGGTTATAGTGAACAATTTTGAGTTCGGTGGCTCGCCCGGTGGATTAACCCTTTCAGATATGTCTCTGTTGATGTTCCGGCATCAAAGCGCTTGTAGGTGGCGGATAAGCCAAGATAACTTAGCTAGGAACTAACAAGAAAAATCGCGTCCACGTAAAGCCATCAATCATTTGCAATTGATATGATTTCTCGTCAATGGTATTGCTAGCTATCAATGGATAAATGAAATTAAAACAAGAAAAGAATAAGTGAATAATTACGACAGTTTTATTCTCGATGAGGTAATAATGGTATTACTATTATTGGAACTAAGTATGTTATAAAAATTGTTACAGTGCCCAATTTTATATTTGACAGTTGGATTTTTTGGCGGTAAATTAAGCAGCGTCGTTCATTCCCTAAAACTAGATCATATGCTTATTAAAAGATGCGTGTAATAAAATAGCAATGTTATGTGCAAAATGACTTCGAATTGTTACAAGATTTTCGGTTTAAAATTTTCTATAATGATTTAAGTGAAGTCAAATAACAGCCTTTTTATTCTGTCGCTGTTGGTGGCGAATCCCCTGTCAAAATCAAAAACGGTCGTCATCTACAATTTTAAGTTATAGGTTTTTTGTTTAAGTGTGAACTCGATACGTTTTTCTAATTGTTTTGAGCGGTTACTTAGGATAAGGTCATTAAGTTCAGAAAAAAAATATCTTCACGTAATATTTTATGTAGATATATATAATATTAGATTTTTACAATTATCAGTTAAAATTCATTCGTATAATTAAAATACGACCTACATTAATTGAAAAATACTGTTACACCGGTAAATAGCTTATAATTTTTCATTTTATAATTATTAGAGTGCAATTCGGAGGGTAGTTAAAGTGACGGGCCTGTGTCTGGTATCTTCGTTCATGCGGGTGTCCGTAATGAGTCTCTTTGGTTTGAGATTGAAGGAATAGGGTGCAATCCTTATTTACACAAATATCTATACATTTTATGGGTGCCGAGGCAGGAATGCGATCGGCAGAATATTATCAGTATAATTAATCGTTGGTCAATCCATTAAATCAATTATAAAATTTTAAATTGTAAAACTTTTCAAGTGACAATAATTGACGGGTAAAGATAATTAACGTTCCTATTTTTATTTGAATCATTTTTGTAGCCTTCACACTTTATGGATTTCATTATTACCTCAATAATGCATTTTACTGCGTTTTAGGATAAAGGATTTAATTTCGCGGTGTTCATAATGGCGTATGTGTATAGTTGTATGTCTTCCTATGTAAGTTACATCATGTAAGAACAAAATTAGCGTAACTTATCGAAGTAAATATATCTGATGTATGTGAATGGTATTAGGGTACATAAACATTACCTTTATATCCGGCCACAGATAAATATATTTGAATATGTAATAGAATGAATCCAAATTTGGGAATAGTAATTATTATAAATAATATTTATCAAAAGTAACCAGTAGCGAATGTTTAAAATTACAAATGGTAGTGAAAATGACACAATTTAATAAGTTCTAATAACTAACTAACGTTACAGGGTTGAGAACCTTGTCCTTTACAGGAATTAATTATATTCATTCCAGTTTCGACATTCCATTACTAGCGGAGGTTGCTAGGCGCGCCCGCCGATTGCATTCGGCTTTATATGTCCCATCGAAATCGCTTAAGTGGCACAATTTTACACTTGAAACTTAGTTAGGAGTTAATAAATTATAAATAGTAGGGTACAATCGCGTTAGGTAGAAATGCGCATTGGCTACACTTGCCAGTGAGCGTAACACTCGTTTTATACCACAGTGTGCAGATGTCTCACATACGAGGTACACACAATATTCTTCACATGGAACAGGTTTTCTCAAATAGGGGGTCGTAACAAAAATTACGTCATGTCGATGGATTAGCCATTCAACGTTGTCACATCACAGATACATTTTGCGATAGATAATCTCAATGATCTTATTAAATATGAACCCTATGTGTCTTTAATTTTTTAAGAGTTATGTTGTTTTGGAAATTTGAGGGGTAATTGTGGTTATAAGTTTGAGAAACCCTGTTTAAAGTCCATGGACAATTTAGTCTTACTTCACTTTAGGGAGCTTGTACGTCGGGGCTTTTTATAGATTCACGTTAAATTTTACGATTTTTAATTTTTTATTATATTTGTTTTTAAAAAACACTTAGTCCGTAGGTAATGTTTTCTGATTATATGAACTGCTTTATAAAGCTTTAAAACATGCTTGGAATCAATAATTATGTTTTTTATTAACTATTTTATATATTGCATGATACATATTTATAACTATTTCACGGTTTTGGCTTATAATATTGTTTATTAAACTAGTTATTATGATTATTTTTTTTTATTATAAACGTTTTTCAACAATTTCCATGGTGTGTGCAAAAAAGAAAAGATGGCTTAAGTGCTTTTTGTAACACTTAATTAAGGACATGTAAATATTTTTTGCATTAATATAATGTACATGTATATATTTATCCATGTACATAAATACACTCGTAATGTAAAAATGTTCAAGTGCTATTCGTGTATGGGTGTTCTGTATGCCACTGCCATGAAAATATTTAGTGTTGTATTTGTTATGTCTATGGTTTACATGTGCGATTTTAATGTTTTCTTTTTAATATTATATAAATATAATGAAAAAAAAAACTAATAAAGTTCATATTAAAAAAAAAATATTTGATAGTAAACTGATATCCTACTAAATAGATAAGTTTGTAAAAGCATGAAACGCGACTGGTTCGCATTGTATAATTATTATTTTTTTGTTTATTGTTATATTTACTACAATCAGGCATGTTATGTTGTGTCATGAAGTTGTAGGTTAGAAATATCCCATTTTAGGCTGTTCAGTAACAACGAATGTGTCTAGTGTTTTTACCTTTTTATGTGGAAGTTCAATTTTACATTATCCAGATATTTACCACAGATAAACAATAACTCAGTTTAAAAATTATATATGCGTTTA
Source organism: Lymantria monacha (assembly GCA_905163515.2). Classification (NCBI taxonomy): domain Eukaryota; kingdom Metazoa; phylum Arthropoda; class Insecta; order Lepidoptera; family Erebidae; genus Lymantria; species Lymantria monacha. Next base: position 21,619,146 of record LR991099.1, read on the forward strand.
TTTAATGTATTGTATATTTAATCAATCAGTTTTTTTTTCCTCCAATATTATTACAAATACAGTATAGAGCACGATTTTTAATATCATTTATGTATTTAGCTAATATTTAAGTATCGTTATTATATTTGTTATTATAATATTAATTGCACATAGGAAAACGAGGTTGTAATAAGGTTTAAAAAAAAAAAGAACTAAAAAATAAAAACAATCAAAATGGACGACAAATAATTTGTGTGTACTTATATTATTTAGGATTATTATATCAAATATTATTATTGTACAGTTGATTCACGTTTTTTCTTAGAGGAATCCTCGTCAGTTGTATATTTGTTGGTTTTGTGCGCTCACTTATTACGTGCCATTGGAATATATGTCACGATAAAATTTAAAATTGTATCATAATAAACTTGTACAATATAAATATATAGAATCCACGATTATGAAAGAGATTAAATATTTGCAAAAGTTAAATATTGTATGAGTTTTATTTTTACCTCTACGTATTCAGTCGATTTAAAATTAATTGTTTATGGCCACAACTTTAAAATTAATGTTAATTATATTAATTAATTATAATGTTAAAATTATCCTATGTTATTTGGTATTGTTGGCTCATATTGTAGACTCTTCGCTTGCGATCTTGTGAGGTCCTGGGCCTGCGTCTGAAACATTCAAGTGACGTTAAAGTCGTTAATATTGTTTGAGAGTAGCTTTGGATTTTACTATTTGAAAAAAAAACCTTAATTGCTAGTGAAATCTCAAAGTCAAATAAGCTGTGTATAAATTGGGAATACATAGCGAGTTTTAGCAATTTGATATTCTAACATAAATGTTCTCATGAAAATGCCGAATACCCTGAAGTTGTGGTTGAAAATTTCGTATACGTTGAAAAGTGATATTTGGTAGTACTGATATAACTAAGTCATCATTCTCCTACTCTAATCGCAATTGCTTGGGGTCGATACAATATATACTCTTCATATTGTAAAAGTTATTGGCAATAGTTTTATGACCGGCAGCCTGCCAGACGTCAACCCTTCTTGGGAACGTAATTGTTAACCAAACGGCATCAGATGGAGTAGGCCCAGGTCGTTATAAACCTCTTAGTCGTCTTTTACGACATCCACGAGCAAAGTAAGGATTGGTAGTATTCGTAGCCGCTACCACACAGCTTTACTGATATAACTAAGTATACATATAAATTAATTATTTTGTATACAATTAAACATATACTCATAAGAGAACTCAATTCTAAAGATGTAACAACCGCAAGACGTTTCATGCCATATATTTCACCTACTGGTGATGATGATGATACATCATCATAGGCGGCGTTCAAGTATTACGTAACGCAATTTTTGAAGATTTTTGATCCTCCCTCCCCCACATGTAACGCGTCGTAACGTATGTCTGTACCCCCTTCCCCTCCCTGAACGTAACGTAACACCCATGTGACCGTTTTTAAACGTGCTTGAGGCAATAAAAAAGCGATGCCAAACTCGCAATACATGTGTATGTTGTTTATTCATCATCTAAAAAATAAAAGTTTGCGTGTCAACTTAGGAAATATTAATTCCCTAGTTTTTTATTTAATAAAAAAAAACAGTGTTACGTAACGCGTTGTTTGAACCCCCCTCCCGACTATGTAATGCATTGTAACATTTAATAAGACCCCCCGTCCCCCCAAATTGCGTTACGAAATACTTGAACGGCCCCATATCACCAGTAATTGCTATACATTTTCTATCAACAAACATTTGAATATAAAGGCTTTATCGTAACTACTTATCCCACAGGTCTCGATAGTATAGTTAAGATTATTTTAATATGTAGCCCGTGTTGACATATCTGTTATACTTCTATATATATATTCCATTTTATAATCTGCAATACTTAACTACGCATATACTTGCAACTATTATTCGAGCCGTTGTTTATCCACTAGATGAGAGTACCCTTCTACTCGCGTCAGTGACAAATAAAGGCTAAATCTCAATTATATAGTTTTGTATTTCATAATATAATTTGACTAGATCTATTGGGGACGTGCCTACCCCACAGTGGAAAGCTAATTATATCACTATCACATTGATTACAAAGAGGCACAGATAGAGGATTTCTTCAAATACCGACCTCTGCCAAGACCCAAGGTTTGATCTAGAATAATTCTTTGCGTGATACACAAATGATTGCTTTGAGTTTGGATGGAAATTATAAATTATGAAATTTATACCTTAGCGGAGTACTGTGTTATTAAAAAATATAACTATATAAAATACCCCTAGTATTCTTCTCAAAAGAGTGGCAGAGAATTAATTCTCAAACTTTATCGTTATTATGGAGTGTTTTCATATATATATAAATAATTATGATAAATATTGAAATTAAATTACCTTTAAGAACTGGTGCTGCAGTCGTATTCTTAGGAAGTTTATTTAAAATTTCAATTAAACCAGAGGTTTTTCTCTCAAATTCAGTTATCATTACGGATAGTTTGCCAAGTGCGTGGTTCACGTCCTCTCCTAAATGGACCACTCGTGTTGTAATAGCACTCACCTGTGATCAAATAATTGTTTTTTTTTTTATAATTATAGTTAGTATTAATATGACGTAATATCAATTAGGTACCTTAGGTATATACATCCCACTACTGGACTCAAGCCCCCGCCATAATGGGAAGGCAATTGACCTGTTATAAGTCAGATAGGTTGGAATAGGGTTTTATTTCGTGTTTTCCTTCACTTGTACAAATGTTATCTATTATATAGCATACTATTTGTCGTCGTCCTTTACAACGCCCACGGAAAAGAAAGAGATGCCTTGTTTTGACGGAGTAAAAACATAATTTACTACCCTTTTATTTTTACTTCGTCCCCATACGAAAAGTATATTAGTTGATTAAAAAAAACTTTTCTTGGAACCACGCTCAAAAGATTTTTTTAGGTATAAAAATGAGGCTGTGGAGAAATGAGCTCTTAATTTTAGTATAAAGATGATCCGTATCACATTTTCGTTTCTTTCTAAGAATAACATAGGAAAAAAACATTGTGTTCTTTTCGTAGCTAACGAACTTTTTTTTGTAACTAACGAACAATAAGTCTTATTGTAAAGTTCTTGACATATTTGTAGAAAATTTAATGCTCTTCAAGAAAGGTTTTTAATGATTTTTTGATGAATTGGATACTTCAAAATAATTTAAGGTCAAAGTTGAAATTATATGAAATTTTTGGGTTTTCTAATTAATTATAACCTTTTTAATAAAAGAAAAATTAGATCAGCTTAATTACCTATCCTAATTATTTAAATAGGTACTACATTGTTAGTCTTTTAAAATATTAAGCATGATACTGTAAAAGAAAAAAAAAAACAAAAATAACATAATTGTGGTATCATGTCTTCGTGACAAACAGTTTGCTGCAAATATTTCGTTAGGTGTTCATATACATATATACAGGTTGCCGATTTAATTAGTAGAATCCTTGAAGGTGGTGTATCAGACCATGATACACTATCCAAATAAGTAAAAAAAAATAGTACTTAAGTTTTGATTAAATTGCCATACTGATAAGCGGTCAATACACTTGTACTATAAAAATTCGATGTAGGCATATACTCATGCCTGTGACACTGAACTAGTAGGCAAATAGTCCCGCTCTCGCTGCGCTCATCGCCGCACAGCTGGACGAAATGTACCTACATGTACGCTGACAAACCTACTGTTTTGATAAGAAACAAATCACTTTATCTCGGGATTGTGCAAAGCTAGGAGTCTGCAACTAACTTTAATATTTTTTATGATTTCATTCCTCCTCCTAGTTTAAGTTATTCTAGTAATAAAAGCGGCACTCTGTATAATCATGGTATAAGACAAAGTATAATGAACTTACTTCCTTTTTCACCTTGTTCATAGTGGTTGAGCTGCTATTAACATAATGTTCTGATAAGTCCTGCCAATACAAAAAAAAAAGATATTAAAAGATGGATACCTATTACTGAAATATTGTTTTAAGCTGTCCTTTTCAGTGCATAAAGCACGATCCTGCTTTCCATTATGGCAAAGATATTGATCTATACGCTGGTCAGACTGGTAAGAATAGAGATTTATTTCGAGATTTTCTTCTCTTAATGACATTATCTGCGTATATCTCTTAGTCGTTATTTATGACACACGTGAGAAAGGAACGAATATCTGCGCCTGATGCCGCCCTAGCCAAAGCATCGGGTGATCGTACCGGGGACTAGTCCGGTCACCCGAAGTGAGGCCACCGCGTGAGGACGTCGACTCGAGTCGATGCCCCGATGGCGAAAGACGCGAGAGGAACCCGCGAGGGTAAACCGCTGGGCGGGCCACCGAATGATCGGGTACCGGTGGCCTGCTCGCACGGTGAAGAAATGTGCTTGCAGGGTGGGTCTATGGGATCGCGCGCCGCCTCTTCCGTCGCCCTGCCCCGGACCGATTTGCCGGGGCGCGACCACCTTCCCGCGGCAGTCGGAGCACATGGCCCCGGTCATGGCTTCGCCAGATCACGACCGGGAGGCCGTCGAGAGTGTTCCGCCCGTGACGGAGTCGGAAGTGGGGGCAGCCGTGGCGAAGATTCGTTCCGCCACCACGGCCCCCGGCCCGGACGGAATCCCAGTCCGGGTGTTGACGTTGCTCCTCGAGCATCTCGAACCTCGCCTCAGGCGACTGTTCAACGCCTGTCTGACGTCTGGACAGTTCCCTGAGTGCTGGAAGGAAGGGAGGTTGGTTCTCCTGCCAAAGCCGGGACGGCCCCCGGATTCGCCGTCGGCCTACAGGCCCATTGTGCTTCTGGACGATATGGGTAAGCTGCTGGAGCGTGTCCTCGCTGCCCGCATCGTCCAGCACCTGGAAGAGGTGGGGCCCGATCTGTCGGACGCTCAATTTGGGTTTCGAAGGGGGCGTTCGACCATCGGGGCCCTGCTACGCCTGAGGCAGACGGCCGCGGAAGCTGTCGCCGGCAAAGCAGTGCTGTTGGCGGTGTCGTTGGACATCGCCAACGCCTTCAATAGTCTGCCATTCAGCTGCATCAGGGAGGCGCTCCGGTTCCACGGAGTGCCCCTGTACCTCAGGCGGCTGGTGGCAGACTATTTGGAGGGGCGCAGTGTTCTCTACGCGAGCCCCGCAGGGGACATTGTGCGGCCGCCCATGTCGTGCGGTGTTCCGCAGGGGTCGGTTTTGGGGCCGACTCTGTGGGACATCGGTTACGACTGGGCGTTGAGAGGGAGTCTCCCCCCCGGGCTGAGCGGTATTTGCTATGCTGACGACACGCTCGTCACAGCCCGAGGCAGGACATTCGAAGAGGCGGCGAGCCTGGCCACTCTCGGCACCGAGGAGATGGTCAGGCGAATCGAGGCGCTGGGGCTCAGGGTGGCCCTAAACAAGACGGAGGCTCTTTTATTCCATGGGCCCCGTGTGAGGCTGCCCATCGGCGCCTCGTTAGTCGGCAACTCCATCCACATCAGTATCCAGGCCCATATGAGGTACTTGGGTCTGGTGCTCGACGGGCGATGGTGGTTCCGGGAGCATTTTCGTCAAATTGCTCCCCGGCTGGTCGGCGCGGCGTCCGCCCTTTCTCGGCTCATGCCGAACGTGGGCGGACCCTGTTTTCAGGGCCGACGGCTGTATGCGGGGGTGATCCGCTCAATGGCCATGTACGGCGCACCCGTGTGGGCGAGGGCTCTGAACGCCCAACTCAGGGCGGTTCTGTGGAGGCCACAGAGAGTCATGGCGGTCAGAGCCATTCGCGGGTACCGCACGGTGTCGACAGAGGCGGCGTGCCTATTGGCCGGGACACCCCCGTGGGACCTAGAGGCGGAGATGCTCTCCGACCTCTACCGGCGGGTTACCTCAATGCGCGAAGAGGGTGGCTCCCCATCGTTCAACGAGATAGCCACCTGGCGCGAGGACGCCCGCCGAGAAGTCATCGCCCGTTGGGCTACGCGGCTGGAGAGGCCTAGATACGGTGTTATTACCGTTGAGGCCCTCCGGCCCGTACTGATGGAGTGGATGGAGCGGTGGCACGGAGTCCTCTCTTTCCGGTTGGTGCAGGTCTTGTCGGGGCATGGTTGCTTCGGCAAGTACCTGCACACGGTCGTGCGGAGGGAGTGGACTCCGTCCTGCCACCATTGCAGTAGCGACGAGGACACGGCGCAACATACGCTCGAGGTATGTTCGGGCTGGGACGGGCAGCGCCGTGACCTCGTCGCTGTCATCGGTGCCGACCTGACGCTGCCGGCTGTTGCGCGAGCGATGGTCGACAGCGTCAGGAATTGGGACGCGGTCGCCGCCTTCTGCGAGGCTGTCATCTCGCAGAAGGAGGCGGCGGAACGGGCCCGGGAGGATTCCCGTGACCCGGGCCGCCGCCCGCGGCCGGGGCGGCGCAGGCGCGAGTACCTGCGCCTGATGCCGCCCTAACCGAGGCTTCGGGTGATCGGACCGGGGAATTGTCCGGTTACCCGACGTGAGGCCACCGCGTGAGGACGACGCTGTCGGGGCGTCGACAGGAGAGGAGCCCAAGAGGGCATACCGTCGAGCGAGCCACCGAAGACAAAGATCGGGTACCGGTGGCCCGCTCGTACGGCGAAGAAGAGGTGCTTGCAGGGTGGGTCAATGGGGTTGCGCGCCGCCTCTTCCGTCACCCCGGACCGATTTGGCGGGGTGCGACGTCCATAGCCCCCCGAAAAAAAAAAAAAAAAAAAAAAAGGGGCGCGACCACCTCCATAGTCAAAAAGAAAAAGAAAGGAACGGATAATAATTTCTGTTCTTCGTTATTATACGAATGAATGTATAATTATTGCCGTTTAAAATGTACCTAAACACTTTTATAGGTTGACATAAAAAGTTTTCATTAATCTCTGCAGACATTTAGACTACAAATGAGGTAGGGGTTATCCGTGTGGTGACGAAGTAAGAATACTATTCACCACCCCGTAACTTACCCGTGGGTGATCGTAAGAGACGACGAAGGGATATAAAACGCATATAACATATATGCGAGAGAAGCAAAACTCGATACAAAACCCTATACCAACATGTCTGACCAGCGCGGTATAGTAGGATAATTTCCCTCCCATTACGGAGGAGGCCCGAGCCCAATAGTGGGACATTTGTGGGCTGTGATGATGATGATGATGATGAGGTAGGGGTCTACCGATCATCAAGATTTAGAGGATTTAATTTGCTAAGGAAAGCTATAGAAAACTCCGAACACTTCTTCGAGGCACTTTTACTTGGACATGGTGAAATGGCTCCTACAGTGCAGCAGAAGGCAAAAAGAAAGGCATAAAAATTAAAATAACAAGAGCCAGGACGCTGTGAGTCGTTTTCAAGCAGGACAGCTATTTGTACAATTTTCAAATGATTATATTTAGCAGAAGTGTAATTATTGTCTGTTAATTATATTTATAGACTCTATGGGGTTACGGATTCATTTCTTAGTAGTAGATAGTACTTTATAAGCGGTGTTTAGAGAACAATCAAATAAATTATTCTAGCAATACACTTACAGTGAGCTTTTCGAGCCCTTGCTGACTCTTCATGATCTGTTGATGCATGATACCAATCTGTCTCCACACCTGCGACATCTCGGAGTCCAGTGTTGAGCTGATATTGTTCAGTGCTATTGTCTGATTATCTGTTATAGCTTTCTCCATGGACTCAAGTCTGTAAAAGAAATTTCATTAGCCAATACAATAGATCTAGACTTAATAAATTGTTTTATAAATATATTATATATATATAGTAATTGGGTTTTATAAATATATGTAACCTTACAACGTACGTAGGGGCTTATTCCCTATAATTTTCCATAAGATAAAATTAAAAAAATAGCAACTTGTATAAAAATAAAAGGTATCCCCTTTTTGTCTGTATCTTTACTTCATTATCACATGTGTTTCTATGGTGGGCAATAATCTTTACCACAAATTGGCCTACTAAAGCATGCTGGCAAAACTATTTCGATTCCATAAGACGTAGGTGGTATTGTAAAATCCGTTATTTATATAATGGAGCGCAAGTTTTCTTAACCTTCTTATTATTTTATTGTCAGAAGTGTTCTAGATTTTACTAACCTCAAGTCAACAGTTATGTTCGTTTTCTTGTGGTTTCCTTTTATAACTTCACCTAACTCCATGATGACCTGGTTGACGACGATCCCTAGTCGTTTCTTAATAGCGAGCACATTGTCCGATATATCAACAATTTGTTGATCATTTCTTGACAACAATTGAATCTGTCAGATTGGAATACATAATTACATATCATCATCATTTTAAATCATATACATCCTACTGATGGGTTCATCTTCCTCCATATCTAATAGGAGAGAAATTGGCCTACTATGCTGATCAGACGGGCTGGCATAGGTTTCTATTTCGAGTTAGCTAAGTCTTGCTTATGCAATGATGTTATCTGCATACCAAAACCCTTAGTCGTCTTTTACAATCATCCACCAACAAGAAACGGAGTGCTGAATTGTATCTTTACTCCGACACCACACGGATAAAAATTACTGATACAAATAAATATTAGCCTTACTAGATCAACTGGAGGTGTAAGCATAATAGATACTAAGATCGTGAAATCCTGGGTTCGAATATTTCTAAAAAGTGTCTTAGGAGCATCTCCTTCACACGTCCTCAATTGTTTAAGATATTTTTTTTGGTTTCTGCAGCATTTTTGGAGATTGAAAACGTCATTTCCGTTAGTAGTAGGTAACATTAGTATTTAATAGCTTCTATTACGTGGGAATAAGAATTTTGTTGTGATAAGTGAGTGTGTTTAAACCTCTACTTACTCTTCGGTGATAAAGGCTTGAGGCTGTAATAAATATACGAAGGCTATCTGTCCTGGTTCTGTGGTATCAATTAATTCAATTATGTCACCAAACTAAAATGATAGTCATTAGACGACATTATTTTCGTTTCTAATATCTTCCTTTTCTTCTCAGCTTAACTATACTCCTCTGCTACTGGGGACAATCGTATCCCACCATGGCATAGCATTTTACGATGTAGGTACTAACGTAAAATAATAGAAACTCGAAATAAAACCTTATAACAGTCCATCTGACCAGCGTGGTCAACTTTTCCTTTATTGAGAAGAACGCTGGAGTTCAACAGCGGGACGTATGTATGATTAGCTCAGATGATGATGTAGGTACTTTATTACCCCACTGTATTAAAATAACACAAGAATTTAATAAATACCTCAGTACGTAGCGATCCGTAATTTCTCGAGATGTCATCGAATACACGCTCCGTCATTGTGTTGCTTTGCGTTAGACTTTTCTGTACGTCCTCATTCGTTGTTGCCAACCGATCGCCCATCTCTCGCAGTTTTGATACTAAGTTGTTAGCATCTATAACATAATTATATTAATTTTAAGCTACACAGTATATGTCGTCTCTAATATTATAATAGTTTCCGTGTGGTGACGGAGTAAGAATACAATTCACCACCCCTTATCTTACCCGTGGGTGATCGTAGGAGACGATTAAGGAATATAAAATGCATATAACATCTATGCAAGAGAAGGAATACTCGAAACAAAACCTTATACCAACACGTATGACCAGCGTGGTATAGTAGATCAATTTCCATCTCATTATGGAGGAGGCTCGAGCCCAAGTAACCCAGTAGGACATATGTATATGAGCTGAGATGATGATGAATATTATAATAAATGTGAATATGAATTTGTTTCTTAGGCCTTTATTCCTTAACTGCTTAACCGATCGTTTTTACTTTTCTCATACATGTTGTCAGGTATACAGAAAAAGTTGGCTTATATCTAGGAAAAAGTAGTGTTCCCGAGAGATACGCAAATTATGAATGATTATAGAAATCTATACTAACACTTTTCATTGATTCAATATAAAAGATTTTAAACTTTAGGAATGTTAATATTAGATTTCCTTTTTTCACGGGATCTTCCATAGGGAAGATGCCCGGTCCTTTGGGAGGCTTACATGGGGATATGGATCCAACACGCAGAGGCCTTTGGAGAAATTTAATCTAAATATTGGGATGGGACATCTACCGATGACATTCCACGTCTGCACATAACATACGTGGACTGCCAGCGGTAAGTGTAAAACTATTGTGTGATTATGGTAGCTAATATCTGATTATGGGAGTGGGTGCTTAGTGGACTGGTTCATCTTAAATCTATGCATTTTTAACTGTCGTCTGCCTTCAAACCCATATTGAGAGATGAACGGTGGCAGACGGTGACTCGCCAACTCACTGAATGGGCCCCCTAAACAGTCGCCACAGGCACACAAGCCATACGGGCAACAGGGGGCAACATTGGTGCAAGTGGCTAGGGGTGTCGAGCGGTGCGGCGCCGGTTTCACCATTGAGTCTGTGATAAACAGAGCCATGGTTTCCCCGTAGTTATGCCCTTGAAAATGACACTTCCACCCCCGAGCATATAGCTCTGGCGGCCCCTCTCTGACCAGCTGTTTAAGGCAAGCCAGAGCTGAGAGTCCTTCGGGCACTCTTCGGTTTCCACTCTAGCCAACCAATGAAGGCCAGCTGGAGACGAGGCCCTGATCGACTCTCTGGAGTTATTCGGGACCGCAGTGTCGCCACTCACATTCAGCTCGCCACAAGCTGCCCTGCGGTTTATTGGCTTGCCTGTAAATCTTGTGATACATTTTTTTTTATATATCAAAAGAACTTAGGAAGCCGTATAATGTTCCTCCGAGTTTTGCGTTAGCCTCATGGTGAGGTAACGACTATATATATATTAGATTTATTATTACTGTTCTGGTGTCACTTATTAACTTGTTACTTAAAATTAGAGTAAAATGGGCATTAGCGTTTTTGATACATTTCAGATAGATAACGAAGAGCTTTGACAATAAAACTTTTTGACTTTTATGGCAAGCTTATAGATAATTATAGATAAGAAAATTATTACAAAATTATGCATTAGACTGATTATGAGTGGGTTTTTATGAACGACGATTATGTACTTATTATTAAAATCAAATTCACTTATTGTTAGCCGCTCCGGCTCGTGTGTGAATAAAAACAGATAAATGCCAAGAAATATGTAATAATAATAATAATAATTTATTGCCTTTTCAAAACTAAACTAACTAAACTAAAAACAAACAATTATAATAAAACAAAATTACATCTAGTAGGCAAAAGGAATTGGCTCAGCTTCTGCTGTCACAAGTACGGCGCTGATTTTCAGCCATCCCCGTGAATCTATTGTATTGTGTGTGTGCATAATGAAGGGTTAAGCTATTCAAGTTAAATTTATAAAATATGACACATTTACTATACATACATAGAGTATAGTTATTATCCATGGGAACATTCATCATTTAAAAGGCTTAAAAAGTGTTGATAGCTACCTATACACATAATAAAAACACCGCTAAGTAATAAAACCTATGTGAGTATCCATCAAATTAATTGTAATAAATAGCATTCTATCATCGTGTCTGTTGGGAACTAACATTTATTTAATTATTTTATGTAGGTTTCATAATATTCCACAACGTTTCAATTAACTAACCACATTTTTAGTTTAAATAGACAACTTAAGTAAATGTAGTAAAACTTGTTCAACTTACCCAATCCACTGTTTAAGACAAGTGTATCTGTGGCATTAGAAATTGCTTCTGTAATTTGCTTCGTCGAACGATGGAGATCTGAGAGTCTTGGCAAATCCTTCCACATGCTCTCAGCGTCGGACAACAATTTCTGAATCTTCTTTATTTCCTTCTCTTGGCGTTCCATTACTGTTAAATTTAATCTAATATTATGATATGGAATTTATTTTAACGGTGTAAGACGCAATTTTTTTAAAAGCATTCGTAGTCATGGGAATAATTAATTTCAGTATGAAGAATAGCGCTTATTTGGGGCAATTATATAGGTCATACAGGCGCTTATACAGTAAAGTATTTTATCTACAATAAGTTGTATGTACTTATAAAACTGAAATTACTTATGAAATTAAATGGAAAGATACAATAATTAAACCAGAAATAATGGAATAATAAGTACAACTAGGTAGACTGCTTTATTTTTATGAGTTGTATTTGGACTTTGGGCTCCCTAATTAATTGTTATTAATTAATTATTAAATTAATTTATTACTAAGGTTCTCCACTGCAACCAAAATTAAACTGATTGTATATTACTTTCTGCTATTTCTTCTGAAACCTATTTAAGTAAAAGCCTACGATAAATAACATGTGACAGACTACACAGTGTCAGAATAGCTCCACAGCTGACGTAGGGTAAGATAGCAATCTACCGCGCCAAATATCGCGGGTTCGATTTCCGCGTTCGACAACGCATTGTACGTGCGATCTACAAATTATTGTTGGGAGTCTGGGTGTAATATGTGTATGTAAATTGTATTTTAGTAAAGTCTCCCATAATACAAGGTTTAGTTCCTTAATGCAGGTATTGTGTTAAAAAAATCTAAAAGTTCTGGTAAGGAGCAAAAAATACAAATAGGTAGGGTACTTAGATTGCCTGATAATTTTATAAAAGTTTAATGGATAACACATGGTTATATTTAGAAGATCAATCTGAATGCATAAAGCGTGAACGCAGGCAATAAGCACTTAATCAATGTGGTTGTCAATACAATACATTTTTAGGATATTTGAACAAATTATAACGTAATTTCGAATATATTGATGTAAATTATGAAAATAATAACGTTTTTCAATTAGATTTTATTATTTGTCCGCCATATGCATTTTGGTAACAATTGGACTTTGAATTTGAACGGGATCGGATTATTTATGTATTTTTGGAATGAACGTTTCTCAATTACCTTCACTCATCTTGCTATGCCACGCTTCATCAGCAGCAGCCACCTCGTTGAGGGGTACGAAATCAGTTTGTACAGCATTCGTACCATTGTACTCGTTCAATTTAAGCTCGTACTTATTCAGCAACTTCTCTGCCTCTGTTATATGCTTCTCGAATGGGTTCATGTCAGATGCTACTTCCAAACACATGGCGCGCAAAGACTCCTGACACAAAATAAAAATTTATTTTATTACGAGTTTGCAATTATGTTGCAATCTTGATGTATGGTGTTCATCGCCCTTTAAGAACACTGCAGAAAAGTAAGGGGTCCTAATATGTTGTTTTAATTCGTTAACGCAATTCTGTGTTTTATGTTAGTAAAATCATATCACAGTGCTTCAATGGCCATAGGGCTCCCACACAAAAACACGATACGACATCGCGTCGTGGAAATCTACGACGCGACATCATAACGTGCCACGATGCACCATTGAAAAATTAGAATTGGATCCCGACTGTTCAGTTGTCATGTTTTATTATTAGAATATATTTTATTTTCCGCAATAGTATTCATCAATAATATATTATAGAATTCTAGACCACCGGACATTTAAGTGCTTGTTTTTTTCTTTTCAGTTTTTTATTATGTACGTAGTTTGGTTCACTTTTTATGCAATCGGGTTTTTAGTTATTAATACTTAGGTGGCTATAGTTATTTTATTTATTAAGAAGTAGGCACCTAACTATATATTTGACTGAAGTTGAGTACGAAATCGTTAGAAGTTGGACATGGGCGACCGCGTCAGACATTAGATACTTTAGGTAGTCCACTATACCTACTAGATACTTTAGTATATGTTCATCTACATTCAGCATAAATAAAATTAAAATGTAAATTGCTAAGATTTGTGATGTTAGGCTATTTTTAAAAAAAAATATTTGCAAGCTAAAGTGTGAGACCGTGGGACTTGAACCCCCATTTATTGGCAAAATATTGCAACCGCTTTCCTAATTGGGCCAGTGTGGATGGTGGACGTATAATAACCAAGTTGTGACTCGTATTGTCGTCTTTATGGAAGACAGTTTACATGCCATCTGTTAGAAAATGTTACATATAGTTCCGATTTAGTTATCTATTCTAAGATTTCAGTTAAAATTATATTATCTAAGCTACGAAATAATTTATTTAAAAAGCCGCATGCTGCCAATCTATGATGGTATGCTAGGCCAATTCTTCGCCCATGGAAAATGAATTCCGAGTCCAACAGTGTATATAAACTGAGTAGAAAATGTGTAAAATAAATATTTTGCACTGACTTACCGGATTTAAACTACTCTTCAGATTTCCTATTTCTTTACTCACTGTATCTATTTTAGCGTTTGTCGCATCCAATTTCTTTTGTAATTCGGCGTTTAATATCACATGATTCTCCAATTCTTCGGGTATTTTTGGTTTTGGTATCAATGTTACTAGAGTTTTCTGAATAGTTTCTAGAGCTTCGTTAATTTTGTTTTGAGACGACTTCTCTCGCTCTTCTTTCTAAAATGAAATATTATTAATCTTTCAGTATTATTAGGCTTTTATAATAATTTTTATTTCATCTTAATATACTTACATATTAATTAACTTATTTTTGAAAGAAAAGCTTTACACTTTTGTACGAATAAATACTTCATTCAAATTACCTGAACATAATAGAAATGTAGTCAAATGAAAGTTACTAACCTGTAAAAGTATAGTTTCAACATTGGACAATCTGTCATCCAGCCGCGATATCATTCCTTTGAGTGGTTCCAGGACTCTATGTTTTTTGTCAAGATTGATAAGCATTTTCTTCATATAGTCACCGAGTGATTTCTCCCTTAACTCATGTCTTTCTAATCGATCATCTGACATTCTTATCATGTGTACCACTGACAACATTGCATCTCTGATATCTTCGTGCCTAGAGACAAGAAAAATACGGTAAAAATTAATGTCAAATGAGATGAGTTTTCTTTTTCTAAATTATTAATAAACTTTCAGTGTGATGACGGAATAAGAATATAATTCACAGAGAAAGGAACGCTCTCCTGCGCATTAACTCATGAAAGATCACCTAAAAAAAATGCGTACCGCAGTGCGGGTTAGGGCGTCCCCCGGAGGCGACGCGTACCGACCCGCCCCCGTCGGTACGAACATCAGCAGATGCGGCGATGGGGGCCGCCACCCATCACGCCTTGCCCAGTCAGGCGAGTCGAGGACAGCAGAGTGCCGGGTGGGCACGTGGAATGTAAGAGGATGTGTGGAAGGTAAGTTGCACGAGCTGATAACCGTCATGGCGGACAAACAGCTAGACGTGCTCTGTGTAACAGAGACCAAGCGAAAGGGCAGCGACGCCTGCGATCTTCCTGGTAGCGGGATGGCTCTGTGGTCTGGTATACCACAGAGCGATCGAGCCAGCATGAGGGTAGGAGTGCTGTTGTCCTCTCGCTTGGCCTCAGGTGTGAAGGATTACGGAATGTATGATCCCAGACTTTTTTGGGTCCGTATAAAACTAGGTGTCACCAAGGTATTCATGGTTGTAGCATATGCTCCCGTAGGATCCTCGGTGGCATCAGACCTAGAGAAGTTTTGGGATAATGTTAGGGAAGTTCTGGATATGGCAGCAACCAGTGAACGCGTGATTGTATGCGGAGATTTGAACGGATGGGTGTGGACCAAGCGTCCCGACTATGAAGACGTACTTGGTCCATTTGGTGATAAGAGAGTGAATGACGCAGGTAGGCTCATAGCGGATGTATGCATGGAGAGAAACCTTATTGTGTCAAACACATTTTTTCAACCTAAGGACATCCATATGTATACCTGGAGAAAGAATGACCAGAAAAGTATAATAGATTTAATTTTGGTAGACAGTCGCCTCCGAAGCAAGATATTGGACGCAAGAGCCTACAGGGGCCCCACAGTCGATACAGACCACTATCTCGTTATTGCGAGATTTAGTGGTCTGTTCAGAAAGTGGAGGCACTGGCGAGAGCGTGTCCACTTCGGAGGGCTTGAAAGAAAAAAGGTTGAAAGGTTGCAAGAAGAGTGTGTAAGAGAAAAGTATGCAGAGGGTGTCCGAGAACGGCTGACGATGGCAAGCCAGCCGCAATCGGACATTGAAGAATGCTGGAGAATATTGAAAGAGAGTATGGTAGATACAGCGAAAGAAGTATGTGGTAGCTCAAGGAAGCATAGAAAAACAAATGGTGATGCATGGTGGGATGCGGAAGTTGCAGCTTCCTTAGAGCAAAAGAAGAAAGCGTGGCTGGACTATGTCTCTTCTTTGAATCTGAATGACAGTATGACTGAACAGAAGAAAGAAATATATCGGCAATGTAAGAATGACACCAAGGCCTTAGTGAAAGAGAAACGTGATAGAGCAGATATGAGTGCAGAAGATAGGCTGACTAAAAACTTCGAGGGTAACACCAAACTCTTTTGGAGGGAGGTGAAGAAGTCTCGGAGTGGTTGGTCAGCCTTCAGAATGATTAAAATAAGTTCTAAAGGTGGAGACATTCTTACAGAAACACAAGACGTGTTAAGCCGATGGAGTGAATATTTTGGCGATATGTATGCGGATACTCGAGTTGGCGCCGGTGTCGTATGTGGTTTAGTAGATCAACATTCGGTACCAAGGTCCTCCGATGTCATTAGTATGGATGAAGTTGAATGGGCGATAAGAAGTTTGAAAAATGGTAAGGCAGCGGGTATTGATATGGTGTCTGCTGAGATCATCAAGCTTGGTGGCTCCTGTGTCTAGGAGGCGTTCCTGTTGCTCCTCAATTTATGCTGGAGCTCGGGAATGGTTCCCAGGGACTGGAATAGCGCAGTCATCGTGCCCTTGTTTAAAAACAAGGGTTCACGTTATGACTGCGCGAATTACAGAGCCATAAGCTTGACCAGTTTGGCAGCAAAAGTGTACGGTAAAATTATTGAAAGGAGAATGAGAATGGTGTCCGATGGTTTGCTGTGTGATACACAAGGAGATTTCAGGAGTGGAAGGGGATGCATGGATCAAGTGTTCTCTCTGTGCAACATTGTGGAGAAGCATCTGGCTGTAGGTCAGAGGGTTTTCTGTAGTTTTGTAGATCTGGAGAGAGCATTTGACACGGTTATACGAAAGGAACTTTGGGACATTTTACCGGAGTATGGTATTAACGGTAAACTGCTGCAGGCTGTGCAGTCCAGTTACATGGGCTGTAGAGCCTGTGTGCGGCTGGATGATGGAATGTCGCCTTGGTTTGACGTCAATATCGGCGTTAAGCAGGGGTGCTTTCTGTCAGCCAGGCTGTTTATCATATATCTGGATAAATGTCTCTAAAGGTTGAACGATATGAATGTGGGAGTCCAGATGGGCGACTCAGTGGTCACTGCTCTGTTTTATGCAGATGATGCAGTACTGCTGGCACAGTCAGCGACTAACCTGCAGACCCTAGTCGACACAATGACAGAATATTGTAAGAAAAGGGGTCTACGTGTGAATGTGAGCAAAACCAAAATAATGGTCTTTGAGAGATCTCTACGGAAAATCTGTGGAGTTAGGCTGACCGATCACATTCGTAACGACGACGTAAGAGAGCAAGTAGGTATGAAAGAGAGTATTGGTGTAAAGATGCGAAAGGGAATGCTCCGATGGTTCGGACATGTGGAAAGAATGCCGAACGAACGTCTGGTTAAGAAGATATACAATGCGAAAGTGGAAGGATGTAGGTACCGGGGGAGACCGAGACTAACCTATCTAGACCAGATCGGTCATGTATTAAAGGAAGGTTGAGTCTAGAGTCTCCGAAACCGGCAAGCGTGTATGAAGAGAATTATGAATGTTGAGTAAGCGAGTGAAGTATGCAAGGATAGAGTTCTCTGGCACTATGTTCTCTCTGCCTACCCTGCAAGGGACATGGCGTGATGGTGTGTATGTATAGATCACCTATGCTAACCTGACTGGCCGTTTGGTAAAGATATTGTAGCACATAAGTAAAACTAAAAATCATCATTCTCCTACTCTTATCCCAATTACTTGGGGTCGATACAATATGTACCCTCTTTTCATAATACATATTGTAAAAGTTATTGGCAATAGTTTTATGACTGGCCGCCTGCTAGACGTCAACCCTCCTTGGGAATGTAATTGTTGGCCAAACGGCATCAGATGGAGTTGGCCCAAGTCGTTATAAGGCTCTTAGTCGTCTTTTACGACATCCACGAGCAAAGTAAGGGTTGGTAGTATTCGTAGCCGCTACCACACAGCTAGTATATAAGTAAAACTAAAAATATTACTGTAAAACGTACTTATGTTGTAACTATAAATACATTTTCAGTCTTTTATTATATAAGATTAGGAAAACCGCTGATCATGTTAGGGATTTCGCGGGCAGGATCATTGCACCCGGACAGAAAAGAAAGAGCCCATCTGACAAGCACGTTTTTTTAATGCTTATAATGGCAAACGAGCAAGCAGCACACCCAATGGTAAGTGTTACTGCCGCTGCCGCCCATGGACTTTTATAATACCAGGGGTATAGATATAGGTCGCTGTCTACCAAACCCACCCAAGTTACGCTTCCGGCTCTCCAGCTCACCGAATAAAGCGCAACTGCATATTACCACTGCTCAGACGTCGATTTTCTGCGAGAGTGGTACTAACCTGGACCGACCGCCCCGCGCCTGAAGACAGAAAACTATCAACAGCGTGGCTCTACCCCTACTGATATAATATATAAATTATCCTTGCATTGACACAAGACGGCTCTGTAGGCCGTCTTGTGTCTATTAAAGAAGAAGCTATCGAGGATCAGGCCTGACTTTCTTGCAGGATAAGTAGGATAGGATCCAGAAAAGTATAATAGTCACGGCACTTCTATTCTATTGTGATAATTTTATCCTTCGAAATAAATATGCAATTATTTTATATTTTTCTTGTATATGATTTTTATGAATTAAAATAAATATAGTACTCTAACGGATACGAATAGCGGTAATCATTCAAAATTGTTAGGTATAAATATAACTTATACAGTTCCGTTATAATTCTGGAAAACGTAAACAATGAAATACTTAGGTAATGTACAAATATTACAATGATGCATTGAAAAACATCCGTTCGAAAAGTTCAACTGTTGATAATAATGCAAATTGTATTTATTTGTGAAGGTCATCTTATGGATACGGTTTTGCACTAGGTACATACAAATTAATATATTTGACAGCACAGATGGCGTAGTATACAAGGATAAAGTTCTCTGTCACTCTGTTCTCTCTGCCTACCCTGCAAGGGATATGGCGTGATGATATGTATGTATGTAGATGGCGTAGTGGTTAAGATACCGACCTTCCAGTGCCGTGGGTTCGATCCCTACGCAGGACAATACTTTATGTGATCCCCAAAATGTTGTTCTGAGTTTGGGTGTAATTTGTCTGTATTAATTAAATGTTTGTAAAGTCCCCCGCAATATGATTATTTCCTTAATATATGGTGGTGTCTTTAAAAATAAATAAAAATAGATTGAGAAACTTTGATGAGGCCGGCTTTTAATAAATATTCATGAAACTTTCTCTGAATTTATTTATAAAAAGTTAGTTTTCTTTTCAAATCAAATCAAATCTTTTATTACGCATAAGCCCCAAAAAGGCACTTACATATTGTCAATTCATATCGTCGTTTCATTAATTAATATAACTTATAATAATAACAGTAAAATTTTTAAAAATTATTCATTTCATTTTCCCATGGGAGTCGTAAAATCCGTTAAGGGTTTATCTATTGACTTATCCCGGTCATAAGCTTTTCATTGGGATGCTTATATACTAAATGCATTCATTAACTTGCCGCGTTATTCTATACACTCGCATGAAGAAAAATATTCAAGTAGATGTCAATACGTACTTAAAGCTAAAATGTAATGAACATGAATTCAGAAAC
This sequence comes from Lymantria monacha, assembly GCA_905163515.2. Taxonomy (NCBI): domain Eukaryota; kingdom Metazoa; phylum Arthropoda; class Insecta; order Lepidoptera; family Erebidae; genus Lymantria; species Lymantria monacha. The sequence continues at coordinate 21,638,907 of LR991099.1, forward strand.
TTTGATGGCGTAAATTTCGTTTGTATTGTTTTTTTATTTAACAATTAGCATTCCTCCAGCTAAAAATATGTTTATATTTCTATACGATGCCGTAAAACAAAACTTTTAATCAGTATATTCAGTACTACTACTACTAACCTATCGCTACGTTATTTCAGCGCTTTTCTTCTCTTAGCACAGTGTAAGTTTAAAGTCATTTTACTGTTGCCATTGTCATCATTTGCTGATAATTATAAATAAAATATATAATTGCCACCAAAACATAAGATAAGTAGTATGTTTAAAGAGTTTCCGAAACCGACGAGCGTGTATGAAGAGAATTATGAATGTTGAGGAAGCGAGTGAAGTATGCAAGGATAGAGTTCTCTGGCACTCTGTTCTCTCTGCCTACCCTGCAAGGGACATGGCGTGATGGTATGTATGTATGTATGTTTAATGAAATTCAAAATCTTTATTATTTACCATAAACGGTATATATACAGAGAGGTGTTGCTGTGTGGTAGCGGCTACGATTATTACCAACCCTTACTTTGCTCGTGGATGCCGTAAACGACTAAGCGCCTTATAACGACCTGGCCAACTGGAGTTATAATTGTTGACCAAACGCCATGGACGAGATGATGGATGAGATGGAGATGGAGTATGGACTAATGCCGTTTGGTCAACCATTACATTCTCAAGGAGGGTTGACGTCTGGAAGGCGGCCGGTCATAAAACTACGGCGAATAACTTTTACAATATGTACTATGAAAGATGAGTGCATATTGTATCGACCCCAAGCAATTGGGATAAGAGGAGGAGAATGATGATATAGAGAGGTGTTAAAATACATTGGTCCGAGCCTATTTAGCCATAATCACAGCATGCAAGTATAAATATTCTAAAAAAAGCTTTTTTATGCTACTATGCCAACGATCTAATAAGTACATAATTAATAACTTTTACGGTTTCTAATGTTAACGAACTCCTGTTAGGCGATGAGTCAAAAGACATACAGCGTCATCAAGTTTGGTGTCAGTCATAAATACATAGCGTCATCAGTCAACAGTTCATAAATAAATAGCGTCAGTTATAAAAGTGTAGGAGTTAACCGCCAGCCATTAACGATTTTAGAGAAAATTTATAATTATAACGTATTATTCTAGATTTCAGTCTGCTAGAGAGAATTTAATTATGCAGCTAAATGTAAATGTCAGTGATATAGGGATGTTTCATCACATATTGTCATCACTTAATTCTGAAGCAGCCTATAAGTTAATTAAGTTTGCTATGTCACGTTTTAAGTAGTATGTAATTTATTGATATACGATAGGACTGGCATGTACATTTGTATAAAAGTCCCTAATAATAAATAAAGAGAAAAAATAAAACGTATTATTGCCACAAATAAATTGCCCACATTTACTCCCATTTGAAGACAGGTGTGGAATAAAATTGTCGTCTTTGCTTGTCCGTGGGAGACGTAAAAGTCGGTTAGGGATCACTAAGTACAGGCACTAACTCTCTTCTGCAATTGTCAACTTATCTACTAAGCGTGGCTATAACAACACTAGCTCCTCGAATAAATTAGTGTATTCTGTAGCTGAAGCATAAGTGCTGCTGCACTGCTGTGTAGGACAAAAGACTGAATGATGATGCAAACTTATAAGCATATATTTTGTCACTCATGTACTTTTTTTTACATTTATAATATTTCGGTGTTGTTCAGCCACAGCACCAGACCTTGATTTAAGAATTGTAGACAGTAAATGGATTTGAGGTTTTCCTTGATGATGACCGATAAGCCCACGTAAGGTATGAAGACTTGAATGATGTTGTTGTCTGCATGCATACATTATGAATGCGTAGTTGCCTAATTGTTGTATTATTTGTTTTACAAATAGAAGTTTCTAGAAAAACTTCTTTATCAATTTAGCAATTGTCCTATATGGGTTTGTCTCCGTTATACAAATTTGTTTATAGATCTTACATGTAGGCGGTTACTAACGGTAAAAAAACATTCGAATGCTGAAATGTGTTCGACTTAAGTCTAAAATGTCAGACTCTAATAAGATTAATTCATCCTTTATAGATAGTTTTTAAAGTATTTTCTTAGGGGAGACCAAAGAGATATTGAGGCAGGTATTATTGATTTTCCACTCTACATTTTCACCAAAAGACGTTATTAGTTTAAAAAAAGATCGCAGCGTTACTTTAGAACACAATAAAAAATATATTAATGAAATCGATCCAATTGTTTCGGAGGAGTTCAGTCACATACATGTACAGAAGAATGATATGTATAACTATATATTTATGTATAACTATATTATCCGTGTGGTGACGGAGTAATAATACAATTTACCATCCCCTATCTTATGAAGGAACCTCGAACCCAACAGTGGGACATATGTGAGCTGAGATGAGATGATGATGATGAACTATATATAAAGATTGTAAATTGACTGTAATAAACTCATTTGCAAAAAAAAAGGGGCAGTTTTGATTTTCATTCATATTTAAAAAGATACAATACCAAAAAGGTTTCAATCGTTTGTACACGTTACTGGCCGGTTTTAAAAATGCTGTGGTATTTAAAAAAGTACGTTCTAAATTCAATTTTTCATTTGATGTTCATTTTTACAGAAAACCCCTTTTTATCCTACATTTTTGGCGCGAAGTTCCAGAAGTTAACATCGACTTTCATAACTTTTATTCAATTTTTATCGATTAATTTCATATCCTTGACTGTCAAAGCTTTATTTAATGCTGTTTGGCTGTATCAAAAATGGTAGATAAAGTGGTAAAAGCTACCAAAATTATCGCGCTGCTTGAAGAGGGTTGCAGCCAATGTTTCGTGGCTAGGAGGCTAAATGTTAGTCGCTCGACAGTCCAAAGGACCTGGCAGCGATATCAGGAGACTGGTTCCGTCGAGAGAAGGCCTGGTTCTGGAAGAAAACCATGTACCCAACCACGGGATGATCGTTTTCTTGTGAGTCGCGCATTGAGAAATTGCAAATCTTCGTATGTGGATCTTAAGAACAACCTCCAAGAAGTAAGAAATGTGCATATTAGTCTATGGACGGTCAGGAGGAGGCTTCTCGCTGCCAATATACGCAGTCACCGCCCGGCCCGCGGCCCCAAATTACTCCGTGAGCACAGAGTTCACAGGCTTAGGTTCGCTAGAAATTGTGAATCATGGACTCAAGACGATTGGAATAGGGTTTTGTTCTCTGATGAAGCCAGGATATCTCTGTTCGGTGAAGATCGACGTCGGCGAGTGCTAAGAAGACAAGGAGAACGCTTTGCAGAGGCATGTTTCGAAGAAATCACACCTTATGGTGGGGGCTCTGTTATGTTTTGGGCAGGAATAAATTCAATGGATCGTACAGAGTTAGTCTTCATTGAAAACGGCTCACTGACTGGGCATCGATACATAACGGAAGTTCTAATTTCTCATGCACAACCCGCATTGGCCGCTCTAGGTGAAGACTCGATTTTTATGGACGACAATGCTCGCGCCCACCGATCCCGCGATGTTAATGCGTATGTGCAAGAGGTCGGCATTCGTCGTTTGGATTGGCCAGCTCGAAGTCCCGACCTCAATCCCATAGAGCATGTCTGGGACGTTCTGAAACGGCGTGTGAGATCAGTACACCCGGCTCCGCAGACTATCAGAGAGCTGAAGAATGTGATTACTGCGGAGTGGGAACGTATTCCGCAAGCAAGTATCCGGGATATACTCGCTAGCATGCCCAGACGAATTCAAGCTGTGATTTTAGCTAGAGGGGGTCACACTCGATACTAAACATTTATCTGCTTTTACTTTATTAAAGAAAAACAAACAAAAAAACTTTTTTATTTTTACTTCATGAGCATATGCACTACTAGCGAATATACACTACTAGCGAGGTTTAGCATTATTTCCCATAAATTGTATCTAAATTTTATGAAATACTGATGAAAACGATTATTTTCTTATTAATTTACCAAATTGTGTGGATAAAACTACCTATAATTATCAAACAAAGAAATATTAACATTTGAAATGGTTCATTGCTTAGGTGCCCGTTTTTTTTGCAAATGAGTGTATGTAGTAATAAAGAAACTGCACCTAAGTATCAATAAGTAGGAACTGGTATTTGGAGCACATAATAAACCCAGTTCTAATGGAAATATACCAGGAGTAGCGTAATATAGAAGGTCAATTTCCCTGCTAGAGGAGGTTGCCAATTTTGAAAGAAGAAACGACCATAAAGTTACACTAAGAGAGTATTGGTGTAAAGATGCGAAAGGGAATGCTCCAATGGTTCGGACATGTGGAAAGAATGCCGAACGAACGTCTGGTTAAGAAGATATACAATGCGAAAATGCAAGGATGTAGGTACCGGGGGAGACCAAGACTCACCTGCCTAGAACAGATTGGTCACGTACTGAAGGAAGGTGGAGTCAAGAGTCTCCGAAACCGGCGAGCGTTTATGAAGAGAATTATGAATGTTGAGGAAGCGAGTGAAGTATGCAAGGATAGAGTTTTCTGGCACTCTGTTCTCTCTGCCTACCCTGCAAGGGATATAGCGTGATGATATGTATGTATGTATGTAAATGAAATTTAAAATAGTCTATCTATCAGCTTAGCGACGAACATTGTTGGACATAGGTATCCGTAGCGGTTAATGGCATAATCGCCACGTTTGACAAATGCGTTGGCAATCGTATTTGGTGTTTGATGTTTCCTAGGAAAGTTCTACTGCATATTTTCTTCACCCAATTTTTACGAGTCCTCTAGGAAAGTAAGGGGTGAATATACTTTTTTATTCTCAAACGGTTACCACACGGAAAATGTAAATGTGTGTTGAATTAGTTATTTTATTCTCTACACATCAAACATGATGTCGCAGCTATTTCGAGGCAGGTATCCACTCTTAAAATATAACGAAACGCAGAAACCAGAACTGGTGCAGCGTATTATTAATAGGCATCAAATTCTAGTTACTAAAGCGCATAGAACTATATTATTGTGAATTTCAACTTCGATCATTTGTTTATGTAAAATTACTTAATTTCAATTCGCTTGTTTGTTTTGTTTTAAAAGGGAAAACATCCTTTTGCGTATAATTTTGTCTTCATTAATGGCGTAGTAATTTCAACAACGACGTCACTTCTCAAGTTTATGAGCTTGATTTTCCTTCAATTTTATTTGATTTCTCTCCAAATATTGTGGATTTGTTGGCTAATCTCCTTTAGATAAGAAAAATAAGTTTAATATACCCCGCTGCCCAAATAATTACCATAGGACCTTGTTTCAAGCTTTCCTTTTCTTCCACAAATTAAATATCTACATATGCAGTTGCTTAAAATTGGGTGCTCTTTATGCCTGTCAACGCTGTTTTAACCATCGTTAGAAGGGTCTAGTATTAATTAAAAAAAAATCCTAATATTAAAATAGATGTGTAATTGGATGTCTATTATTACGCGTACAACGTTGTACAGATATGGATGAAAATTTCCATATAGATAGACCATTTTGTGGATTAACACATACGATACTTTTTATCTCAGTAATATGTTCCCTTGGGGTAATAGTTCAACTTTGAAAAAGTTATTTTTTACGTGGGTGAAAGAAGCTAGTAAAAATATTTAGTAAGATATTTCAGGGTGGAAAGGGACTGCTCCCGAAAAGAAAAACAGGTAACCCTACTAGTCCTACTTGTAATGATAGGCTAGAAATAAAATTGATTCGGCAGAAAAAAAAAATTTTTTTTTCACCACGCGAGGTCGTTGAACTCTTGAACATATGATCGTAAGTTTTGAATAGATTGCGTCTTTTCTCATCTGAGTATAGTTATGTATTTTTATGGAATTATCTTTACATGGCACTGTCCTAATACGATGGAATGTGAAAAAAACTTAAAATTCGTTGTGAAAAAAAAAAAAAATTCATCTTAATCGATTTTTTTTCTAGCCTATCATTACAAGTAGGACTAGTAGGGTTACCTGTCTTTGTTTTCGGGAGCGGTCCACTTCCACTCTGTATAAGAAGTACTTTAGAAAAGTTTGTAGTATATATTACGAGTATATATCACATATATACTACTACTGTTTTATTAAAAACAGTGAACATAATATATTTTCTTGAAATTAATATTTGTTCAAGAATAAATATGCTTACATCCCTTAGTAATCTTTCGCATCCGTGGACAATACAGTGGAATGAATTATATTGTTACTCTGGTACCAGACAAATAACCTTATCACATAAACCAATATTAATTTAATTTTATATAAGGGGCCGTTCATTAATTACGTGATCTTTTTATTAACATATTTACACTACAAACCCTCTACCCCTTGTGATACTTCGGGACTTTTGTCAAACCCCTCATCCCCTTTTCAAGCCTCACGTGGATAGCCGCTAACAAACAAATATACTAAAGCTACTATAGGTATAATAAAAAAAAGGTTGTCGAAATATAAATAAATTTATGTAATCTTGTCATAATTATGAAATACTTTTAACTACACTTTATTACAAGTCAACACACAAACCCATAAAATTATGAACATCTTAGATATAAATCGAATCTTTAAATTAAGTGAACTGTTCAAAGAACATCAATCAGTACCTAAATAGAAATAGTATCATATAGCTTCTTCCTACTGTACTATTTAATGAAGATTTATGAGTTTACGTCCATTATCTCACCATACATTTCGGTTTGGAATACCATTAATTAATATTAGAAGATTTACGACTAAAGTGCTGTGAGTGTGCTTAAGGATGTGGAATATCAAAAGAATCTTGGCCATTTGAGGCACAGAACTTGGAACTATATTTTTTTTAATTGTTTTTATTATTCCATAACAACTTATAGACATTTAGGTTTACATGGATGTATATAACGTCCATGTAAACTTATTGTATCATGGTACAAATTGATATATACATATTTATGTATTTTTGAATTATATATTTCCATTTGACAATAACCTTAACCTTAACGATGGAAGAGGAGTACATACTAATTGCGTCGACCTCAAGTAATTGGGATAAGAGCAGGAGAATGATGATTGATTATTTTCATGTATTTAAAATTTTTGTTAAGTGCGTGTGTATGTACTTATGCACACGCGTTAGAAGTTATACATTTTCGGTGTAACAAGATAAAAATCTTTTAAAAAAAATTACTTTCGCCTTGTTCTACGTGTGTAGAAAAAACGACACTAACAATAGAAAAAAGGTATTTAATACATTGAAAGTTTTATTATAACGTATTATCTATATCTTATTTAAATATCACAAAAAAACTAAAATGTTGACTATAGCTAACTTCAGAGTGTCGGTTTTTCGTGATGGTATGCGCGCTCATCGTAAAAATTTACTCTCTTCATTTTCCCTAAGAGCGGTTCCGCACTACATTCGATCCGAATCCGTGAAAATATGGTCCGTCGTAGCCGTAGAACTATTTCTATGGTAATTTACGCACTACATCCGATCTCCGTCATCCGATTTCTTTCCGTCATTCTAGAATCTCCATGCCGGAGAAGATTTTTGACGGACCGATGTAGCCATAGAATTATTCGTATGAACGTACGTCTACGTTCTTCGTACGTACAATAGTATTGCCAGAAGTTGACATCGATTTAAAGGACTCATGATCAACGACGTGAACACTCTGCTGTGGTGTAAAATGTAAATGTGGCGTAAAATCACGTAATTCGGTCCGAGTTTTCTAGACCCATATTTTCACGGGTTCGGATCGGACCAGTGCGTAAGCAATATCTGAATTCGGACCGAGTTTTCTAGATCCATATTTTCACGGGTTCAGATCGGATTCGGATCGAACGTAGTGCGTAACTGCTTTAACGCGTCAAATCAAGTATGTTGTACCTACCTCTAACTTCAAAAATCTTCAATTTTATTTATTTGTATCGATAAAAACTTATCGATAGATTTTGCAATATTATTACAATATACACGAACATAAAGTTGACCTTGACATTAGTAATTCTAAGAATTTCTTCTTAAAAAACAGGTAAATCTCGCGACAAACTTTTATAGCATATAGAGTTGTGTTATACATTATGTTAATATATTTAAATAGATTTCATTTAATTAAAAAGTTTATTTACTTTTTAGAACATTTCAATAAAAACTCATTTCTTCTTTTTTATTGTTAATTTTTAATGTCAAAATTGCAATCTTTTGGTGCGTTTACGTCAAAGAATTACCGCCACAAAATAAGACAGTTTACACAAGGTTAGCTCGTAAATAGTTTCGCATTTGTGATGTAGTGGGCAAATATTGACGACTAATAAAATTTTGTGAATGTTTCATCTAAACATCAAATAAATGCTATTCACAAGACCTTTATTTTTTAAGGTTATTGAACTTATGATATTCAACAAAACCTATCTAAATACCTAGGAGTTCTGAAGCTCAATAGAAACATTATATTATTACTAAAAAGATTTTTTCAAATGTTTTGTTTACGGCAATAACTATAATATTATTATCCCCCAATAGGTGGACTGACGACATCTTAAGAGTCAAGGTAAGCCGTTGGATGCAAGTGACACAGGACCGTTCTGGGTGGCATTCTCGTGGGGAAATCTATGTCCAATAGTAGACGTCTATGGGCTGATAGATGATAATATTATAGTATAATAAATATAATGATAGCTTGTTGGACGTGATTTTTGTTTTATAAATATTTTAAAATACAGAGACGTGTATGTATATTTTGGAAATTTAATTTCTAAATTTCAAAATCATCATTCTCCTACTTTTATCCCAACTACTTGGGGTCGATACAATATGTACTCTTCTTTACATATTGTAAAAGTTATTGGCAATAGTTTTATGGCCGGCCGCCTGCCTCTCAGAAGTCAACCCTCCTTGGGAATGTAATTGTTGACCAAACGGCATCAGATTGAGTTGGCCCAGGTCGTTATAAGGCTCTTAGTCGTCTTTTACGACATCCACGAGCAAAGTAAGGGTTGGTAGTATTCGTAGCTGCTAAAAACAGCAAAAAAAAATACACATTATATTTTGGAATTTAAAAAATGTATTGTAGCAGTTGTTAAGTCTACCAAAGATACAACTAAACAGCTGCCAAGTAAATATTGCAAACATTAGGTAAAGGAACGCTTGTATTTTGTTTCTCTTGTCCTAAAAAAAATATTATTCTAATGACAGCTAGGCAAGACCTCCTCCACAATGAGATGGCAATCGGTCCACGAAACTACGCTGGTCAGGCGGTTTGTTATAGGATGTTATTTTGTGAATCTCCTCTTGTAGTATCAATGCTATCTGCGTATATTCCTTGGTCGTCTTTTAAAACACACAGGAAGGGATGATAAATTGTGTTGATATTCTTTATTTTTTTAATTATTTTTATGGCTACTTACTGTTAAAAATATACTCGCCCATTGCGTAATAATAAGTACAAGTAGTCTATAGTCCTACTTTAATCGAAAGATACCACTTAAAAGCAACATGAAACTCTAAAATAGCATTACACAATGTACTTACGGCTTCTACACGATGCGCACTCTTATCTATGTATTTCCTTCTCAATACTTTAACAGGCATTTAGTTTCTAATATTACGTAAACTTTATCGACTTTAAATACGATTTATCATCAGACTGTCACAATTTATAATAGTAAACTAAATATAATATAAGAGGACAGTTAAAATTTACAACGAAAATATTTACTTTGCATAGAGAAAATATTTTTATATAATCAACTGCTATTTTATGGATGAATTATCATCCACTTGCTCTAGTACATCATTACCTATTGTTACTCTTACATCTGTTCTGGCTTCATCTCTTTGGAAGACCATTATTTTGATTTTGCTCACATTCACGCGTAGACCCCTCTTCTTACAATCTTCTGTCATTGTGTCGACTAGGGTCTGCAGATCAGTCGCTGACTGTGCCAGCAGGACTGCATTATATATTGTACATCTTGGATGTGGATTTAGCCGAGATGGAAGGTACGCCACTGATATAGAGCGAAGAGTAAATGCGGGAAATAGAGTGAACGGAGCGTTAGGGCAACTTCTCGGTAGCCACCACCTCAGCCAGAAGGCACGTGTAGCAATACATAACGCAGTACTTGTCCCAACATTACTATATGGAAGCGAGAGTTGGGTATGCAGAAAAGAGCATGAAAGTAAAATTAATACGGTCGAAATGCGATCTCTACGGAAAATCTGTAGAGTTAGGCTGACCGATCGCATTCGTAACGAGGACGTAAGAGAGCGAGTTAGTATGAAAGAGAGTATTGGTGTAAAGATGCGAAAGGGAATGCTCCAATGGTTCGGACATGTGGAAAGAATGCCGAACGAACGTCTGTTTAAGAAGATATACAATGCGAAAGTGGAAGGATGTAAGTACCGGGGTAGACCAAGACTAACCTACCTAGACCAGATTGGTCACGTACTGACGGAAGGTGGAGTCAAGAGTCTCCGAAACCAGCGAGCGTGTATGAAGAGAATTATGAATGTTGAAGAAGCGAGTGAAGTATGCAAGGATAAAGTTCTCTGGCACTCTGTTCTCTCTGCCTCCCTTGCAAGGGATATGGCGTGATGATATGTATGTAACTGCTATTAAATAGTCAAATTAATCAGGATACAGCTAAGATTATACCAAACAAAAATTTCTACCCATAACTTTTCCGTGTGGTGACGGAGTAAGTATACAATTCATCACGTAAGAGACAACTGAGGAATAAAAAACGCATATAAGGTCCATGCATAAGAAGGAAAACTCGAAACAAAACCGTATAGCAACATGCCTGACCGGTGTAGTATAATAAGTTAATATCCCCCAGTTTGGAGGAGGAGGTTCTAGCCAAATAGTGGGACGTGTATGAGCTGAGATGAACTACACGTCGGCTTTGTAGATTTCTACAGCGCCCACGGATAAGTTATGCAGAGAATGAATGTTGGTAATGAACAGCTGAGGGGTTTACGAGGAGAATGGTAGCACTCTCCTAGGAAATATGGACGTATAAAGACGTATATCTTCACCTTATTGCGACCATCAACCCGCTTATCAAGCGTGGCGCATTGCAATAACATTATAACATTCTATGGGAGAGCCATGGATGAAGAAAACCTGATGATGATAATGAATATAGCAGGCAAATGGCTGTGTTAGTTGTGGTTAACTGAAACCACTGTACCATCTGTGAACTAAATAAACGGACTATTATACAAATAGAAAAGTGTCAAGTTGAATTTGTTAACATTCATATGAGTTGTATACTTACGTAAATTCGCGGCAGTGTGCGTGCGGACTCCATAACAGTAGCGCGATGGTGACCCACCATATTCTCTGGGGACAACAGCCAACTTTTAATAACTTGAATATTAACGTATGCCTAAACAAGTCGTGACTACGTGAGTTATGTACTTACATTGTATGGTGTTTTATTAATTTGTAATGATCGAGCGGTTTCAATTAATTTTAAGTTGCTAGAATTTACTATATAAAAAATACTAATACTTTATTTTATTATATAATATCGAACTAAAATAGTAAGGGAAGATCGAGAAAAAGATGGATGGATTACGTGAAGCATGATATGGATAGAAATGGAGTGAACGCAGAGATGACATCAAATAGGATTGTGTGGAAGAAAAGGACATATTACGTCGACTCCAAATAATTAGGATAAGAGCAGGGTAATGATGATAATCGACCTGAAGTAGTAAATTTTATTGAATTCTATTAATTTAAATATTTTGCCAATCAAAAGAGAACTTGCCAATTTTAGACAATTTTTCTATCCTTCGTGTATAGTACTTTTCTTTGGTTGAAAGGTATCCTAACCTACAAGCATTTACTCTGACAATGTATATCCGAGATTATAGACTATAGATTGAGTATTTAAAGCGTGAAAGTGTAACAAACAACACACAAATTGAAATACACTGTTATATTATTTGATCTGCTACAGGCTGTGCAGTCCAGTTACATGGGCTGTAGAGCCTGTGTGCGGCTGGATGATGGAGACATTCCATTGAGACTGCCTTGGTTTGACGTCAATATCGGCGTTAAGCAGAGGTGCGTTCTGTCAGCCAGACTGTTTATCATATATCTGGATAAATGTCTCCAAAGGTTGAACGATATGAATGTGGGAGTCCAGATGGGCGACTCAGTGGTCACTGCTCTGCTATATGCAGATGATGCAGTCCTGCTGGCACAGTCAGCGACTGACCTGAACCACCGACCGACTGAAAAGGGGTCGGACGAAGCCAGAACAGATGTAAGAGTAACAATAGGTAATGATATACTAGAGCAAGTGGATGAATTTGTATATCTTGGATGTGGATTTAGCCGAGATGGAAGGTACACCACTGATATAGAGCGAAGAGTGAATGCGGGAAATAGAGTGAACGGAGCGTTGGGGCAACTTCTCGGCAGCCACCACCTCAGCCAGAAGGCACGTGTAATACATAACGCAGTGCTTGTCCCAACATTACTGTATGGAAGCGAGAGTAGGGTGTGCCGAAAAGAGTATGAAAGTAAAATTAATGCGGTCGAAATGCGATCTCTGCGGAAAATCTGTGGAGTTAGGCTGACCGACCGCATTCGTAACGACGACGTAAGAGAGCGAGTAGGTATGAAAGAGAGTATTGGTGTAAAGATGCGAAAGGCAATGCTCCGATGGTTCGGACATGTGGAAAGAATGCCGAACGAACGTCTGGTTAAGAAGATATACAATGCGAAAGTGGAAGGATGTAGGTACCGAGGGAGACCGAGACTAACCTACCTAGACCAGATCGGTCATGTACTGAAGGAAGGTGGAGTCAAGAGTCTCCGAAACCGGCGAGCGTGTATGAAGAGAATTATGAATGTTGAGGAAGCGAGTGAAGTATGCAGAGATAGAGTTCTCTGGCACTCTGTTCTCTCTGCCTACCCTGCAAGGGATATGGCGTGATGATATGTATGTGTGTATGTATGTATGTGTATTATTTGTTAGACCTGGCACATATATACAACTTTTGCATTGACTAAACTGTTTAGTCCAATTTCGTCAATTAAATCATTTACTTTACATTTACTGGCTGTGTGTCAATTAAATCATTTATTTATGTCAATTTAATCATTTACTGGCTGGTGTGCATACAATTGATTTAGTCTAACGGCGATTTTTTTTAAATCAACTGGTCTGATTTTGACGTGACAGTCAAGGTACTATAAACAATGACATTTAACAAGAAAGTTCTAGAATATATTTTTCGTTTTACAGGATGATGATGGCGATACGCTATAACACTAGAAGAGTGGCTGATCGATTGTTTTAATCGAACAATTCGCATGTTGTTAAGATTGATTTATGACAAATAATTCTGTCAAAATTAAATAAATTTATTTATAAAAAAAAGATAACTTTGCACGGCAACGTGGTGTTTTTGTATTATATTCGATATCTTAGGGTTAAAGTATTATATTAAATAATTTTGATGGCATTTTATGTAATGTGATGCGAAGGAACTGCTGGTATGTAGTGAATATTATATAAAAGTGCTTTACAACGTTTTTATTTGCCACCAATTTTGGTGGATGACGAAAACGTAAAGCGCTTGGGAATTTTCCCAGAAGTTGATGGCGACGACTTGAATTACTGATGGACAATGACTACTATGAAGATTTTAAAGACGTGAGGAAAATTGTAACTCGACACTGGCAAAAATGGCTCGTATAAGTAGCTGATTGCTAATACAAAAATCGAAGAAGAAGAAGGACGTCATTTCATGTAATTTCTTGATTTTTAATTTTTTATATTATTTTATATATTAAAAAAAACCACAACAACAGAATACTGTCATTTTATATTCTAAATTAAAGGATTTTCGTTTAAGGTTGATGAAATATAACATTAAATTTAAATTGACTCTTCTGTCAAAATTAAATTCATGTTAAATTAAATTCATCACGCGTTGATTCAGTGAGTGATTTTATGGTTGGAATTACAACTTAAATAATGTAAATGACTCGTAAATTGCAATGTGTTAATGCTAATTATAATATTGCAATAAAATCTCAATTGAAAGATGTTTATTAACGTTTTTATTACAAACATCGTTAATAATTATTCAAAGATAGAATAATAAAATATTAAAATGATAACCCCTTAGGTTACTCATATTACGTTACATATAAATATACATAATAGTAATATTTTCGAGTAAGTAAATTCTTGAATAGTTGAGAAGAGCCGAAATTGACAAAATGGTAGTGCTCTGGGAAGGTTTATATTCAGTGACGGATTTTGGCTAAGGTCGGCGAAGCCCGGGCCTAGGGCTACAATTTTAGACGCTCTAAGAAATTGACACGAAATCCCATGCAATCCTACCTGTGCTGCGTGGCGATTATCGAGGAAACTTGCACCAAACAACGGGACTTAAACAGATTGAAAATAAGATAAGCACCTTATTGTTCTCAGTGCACAGTCACGAAAAGGACTTATCAAAAATACATATTCTCTCCTCATTCACCAAATAGACTTACCCGAAATACGTATTCTCTCCTCATAAACCAAATAGACTTATACAGAATCAGCATCATCATCATCATCATCATTTCGGCTCATATATGTCCCACTGTTGGGCTCTAGCCTTCTCCATAATGGAAGAGAAACTGACCTACTATACCACGCTAGTCGCGCGTGTTGGTATACGATCTCGTTTCGAGTTTTCCTGATCTTGCGTAGATGATATATGCGTTTTATATTCCTTAGTCGTCTGTTACGACCACCCATGGGTAAGAGGAGGTGGTGAATTGTATTCTTACTCCATCACCACAGAATGTAATATTAATTTAGCAAAAGACCAATATGTAATTAATTTAGAAAAAGACTCACAGATTTACAACCGACCGCATAGTAAAGTAAGTTTGCGGTCAGTTCTGACATATATGTATGTGGAAAACAAGCCAATATTGACGACTACCTATATAGTCATTGACTACGCGTAATAGTTTAACATGACGCTTTGAAACCTCTAGAAAGCAAATGACACATTCACATATCTATACAGAGGTAGTTTCACATTACAACGTAACAGTGGCCTGAATATTCATAGTAGGCACATTAAAATATAAGAATTTTCCTATTCATGGTTTTTTCTTTTATATTCGTATTGGTGATAGAGTCAGAATACGTTTAACTTTTTTTTTTTCGCAAGGTGGGACCGTGGTTGTGGTCGCGCCCCGGCAAACCGGCCCGGGGCGACGGAAGAGGCGGCGCGCAACCCCATGGACTCACCCAGCAAACACCTCTCTTCGCCGTGCGAGCGGGCCACCGGTACCCGATCTTTGTCTTCGGTGTCCCGCCCGGCGGTTTACCCTTACGGGTTCCTCTTGTGTCGATGCCCCGACAGCTTTCGCCGTCGGGGCGTCGCCCTTACGCGGTGGCCTCACGTCGGGTGACCGGACAATTCCCCGGTCCGATCCGAAGCCTCGATTAGGGCGGTATTAGGCGCAGATATTCGCGCCTGCGCCGACCCGGCCGCTGACAGCAGCCCGGGTTACGGGAATCTTCCCGGACTCGTTCCGCCGCCTCCTTCTGCGAGATGACAGCCTCGCAGAAGACGGCGACCGCGTCCCAGTTCCTGACGCTGTCGACCATCGCTTTCGCGACAGCCGGCAGTGTCAGGTCGGCACCGATGATAGCGACGAGGTCGCGGCGCTGCCCGTCCCAGCTCGGACATATCTCGAGCGTATGTTGCGCCGTGTCCTCGTCACTACTGCAATGGTAACAGGACGGAGTCCACTCCTTATACGTGACCGTGTGCAGGTACAAGCGGAAGCATCCGTGCCCCGACAATATCTGTACCAGCCGAAAGGAGAGGACTCCGTGCCGCCGCTCCATCCACTCCATCAGTACGGGCCGGAGGGCCTCAACGGTAACAACACCGTGTCTAGGCCTCTCCAGCCGCGTAACCCAATGGGCGATAACGTCTCGGCGGGCGTCCTCGCGCCAGGTGGCTATCTCGCTCAACGATGAGGAGCCACCTTCCTCGCGCACTGAAGTAACCCGCCGGTAGAGGTTGGAGAGCATCTCCGCCCTCCTCCCTCACTCCCTCTCAACGCTCAGTCGTAACCGATATCCTACAGAGTCGGCCCCAATACCGACCCCTTTTTTTTTTTTTTTTTTTTTTTTTTTTTTTCACGCTGTGGAAACGCATTTAGGCGCTGCCCCTCGCCGGTGACAGACGAAGGGGGAGTGTGGGACTCACCGGCCATAGATAGTTGGCGGCCGGAATACCCACTAAAACCACAGCGGCCCCTTCCGCGCTTTTACGGGGTACCGGAGAGATCGTCTACTGACATTCGATCCCCGGCAACCCAACGCTTGGCCGTCGGGCCACGCCCTGTCGTCATTCATGGCAAGCGGTGGGAGGAGTTGCGCATATCGGCGCCTCCTCCTCCCTGGCCGCCGCCGGCGGAGCGAGTCTGCGGACGCAAGTGCCTCGCGTTGTCGCTCCGCGGCCTCCTTTATAGAAATGACCTCCTCACAAAAGGAGGCCATCGACGACCAGCACCTGTCACTGTCGAGCATCTTTGAGATGACGTTTGACAGCGACAGGTTCCCTCCAACAACCACCGACAAGACGCGGCGCTGGGGCCCCCAGGCGGGGCATACCTCCAACGTGTGGCGCGCATCGTCCACTGGCGCGCCACACTCATGGCACCCTGGGGCCTCTTCTCTCCCAATTCTGTGCAGGTACTTACCGAAGACCCCGTGTCCGGTAAGCACCTGCACCACCCTGAAGCTCAGGCTGCCGTGCCTTCTGTTGATCCAGCGGTGGAGATGTGGCGCAACCGCCTCTACAGTACCCCGCCCTGCTATGGGGGACTCCAGTTCATCTCTCCACCGCCGGATGACTTCCCTTCGGGCCACTTCCAATGCTCTGCCCAGTCTCCTAACGGAGACTTGCTCGCCGGCGGCCCGCGCCGCAACGCGGATTCGGTAGGCCTCCGCCAGAGCCTCAGCCACTAACGGCCAAGGTGGGTCGCCCGCCAACCCAATACCGACCCCTGCGGAACACCGCACGACATGGGCATCCGCACAATGTCCCCTGCGGGACTCGCGCAGAGTACACTGCGCCCCTCCAAATAGTCTGCCACCAGCCGCCTCAGGTACAATGGCACTCCATGGAATCGGAGCGCCTCCCTGATGCAGCTGAATGGCAGACTATTGAATGCGTTGGCGATGTCCAACGACACCGCCAACAGCACTCCTCTGCCGGTGACAGCCTCCGCGGCCGTCTGCCTCAGGCGTAGCAGGGCCCCGATGGTCGAACGCCCCCTTCGAAAGCCGAATTGAGCGTCCGACAGATCGGCTCCACCTCTTCTAGATGTCGGACGATGCGGGCAGCGAGGACACGCTCCAACAGCTTACCCACATCGTCGAGAAGGACAATGGGCCTGTAGGCCGACGGCGAATCCGGGGGCCGTCCCGGCTTTGGCAGGAGAATCAACCTCCCTTCCTTCCAGCACTCAGGGAACTGTTCAGACGTCAGACAGGCGTGGTACAGTCGCCTGAGGCGAGGTTCGAGGTGCTCGAAGAGCAACGTCAACACCCGGACTGGTATTCCGTCCGGGCCGGGGGCCGTGGTGGCGGAACGAATCTTCACCACAGCCGCCCCACTTCTGATTCCGTCACGGGCGGAACACTCACGTCGGCCTCCCGGTCGTGATCTAGCGAAGCCATGACCGGGGGCGTGTGCTACGACTGCCGCGGGAATAGCTCCTCGACCACCCTACGAAGGAGGTCGGGCTGGAGGGTCTCGGTGAGGGGGAGGGCCCTGCGCGCGAAGCTTGTTCAGCGACGCGTGATACGGGCGACCCCAGGGGTCATGGTCGAGACCGTCCAGCATCTCCTGCCAACTCGCGTACTTGGCGGACTGGATGGCCAGCCGAAAGGCAGTCCGCGCACTGCGGTACGCCTCGTACAGCTGGCCCTCTCGCTCAGCATCGCGGCGACGCCGCCGGCTGCGGGTGTAGGACCTTCGGGCGCCTAATCATAGGCCTGGGTTATAAGGTCATCATAACGCATCAGGTGGAGGTTCAGGTCGATATAAAGCTCTTAGTCATCTTTTACGGCCTCCATGAGCAAAGTAAGGGTTGGTAGTATTCGTAGCCGCTACTATAAAGCACGTGTAATGTATTTACATAATGTATACATTGTATAATGTATAGGTACATTGTATAATATAAACACATTATTATTACAACATAAAGAGTTTTTTAAAAGGTGTCAATAATTATTATCAGTATTTATGATAATTACTGTAAATATATAAAAACGCAGGGAATGAATTCTTCCAATTGAAAAGCATTATATAATTAGTTTTGATTGGAAGTTTTATTCACTGCGTAATTTATTCACTGCAAATAATTATTCGTGTACGTTAAGGTTTACTGTAATTACATGTCCCTCTCTTGTAACGGGTTAGGACTATAAATTTAAATTCAAATTCATTTATTATGCATAAGCCCCGTGACTTACATATTGACAATTTTAATAATTTACACAAAAAAATAATCACAATTTTAATATTTTACCTTAAATTAATCTAAAAAATATCATCGAATTGGAATGCGATCGGTACTGAGAGACTGAGACCAAGTGTCTCGGATAATTTATTTTACTGCGCGGCAATCGAACTCAGGACACTGACATGGTAGGTCAGTATTTTAACAACTACTCTTTTTATACAGACGACATTACGTTGACATTGGATAGAAAATAAGTACAAATACCAACTTTAGTGGGGATATTATGAAGTTCCGCACCAGTAATAAACTCTCAAATATAAAATGGTCGAAATTGTAAACGAATTTCGGTATAAAAACTTCAAATTATTTAGTGTGGAGGAGTCGAGATTAGAAGTGTGGTCTCTAAATGTCCCCATGAATAAGCTCAAAGTCGCTCAGCGTGCTATGGAGCAGGCTATGTTCAGTATTTCCCTGCAAGATAAAATCCCTAACACGGAAATTCACAGAAGAACAGGTGTAACCGACATAGCGCAATGAATTAGCACGCTGAAGTGGCAACGAGCAGGTCATATCGCTCAGTGAACCGATAACCAATTGAAAGAAAGCTTCTCTTATCTCGCGTATCGGACAATACAGTGTTAGATGATGAGAATTTCTCTTTTAAAATTGCCTAAGAAACTGTATCAGAAATTATCCGAAACTGTTGGATAATTCTTAATAATTTTATATACATAATAATCGTATTTGAAACTTTTACCGTATCAAGATCCGACATCGTATCCGCAACGTCCTTAATCTCTACGACTATCAAGTAAATATGTTTAAATAATTCGACATATGTGGTATTCTTTTATATGCCATTGAAAATCACAATAAAATGCAGTATGTTCAATATCTGACTATAATGTATCACATGTCGCACCATAACTGACGAGATAAACCGCAATAAAAACAGGTCTAGTCCACATATAAGTTGGCATTGGAATGTAAGAAAAATGCAGCGAAGTATTTTTCTGTAGTAGCTTGTATTACACTGAATGACAATTATAACTTAACAATTCACCACCCCTTTCGCGCTCGTGGGTGTATGCTTATATCTATGCTTATACCCCTTTATGCTCAATAGTTTTTGTTAAGTTTTTAAACTAGTAAATTGCCACAATATAATAATTATCATAAATTAAATGTTTAACTGATCATCATCATCATCATCATCTCAGCTGATATATGTCCCACTGTTGGGCTCAAGCCTCCTCCGTAATGGAAGGAAAATTGACCTACTATACCACGCTGGTGAGACGTATTGGCATAGGATTTAGTTTCGAGTTTTCATTCTCTATAGTTGCCACAAAATAAAAGGCCCGTTTTGACTTTTGTCTTATTGATGGATATAGTGATATAACCATACGACTCAGTACTCGATACTCACGATATATCGATTCAAGTTTGCGTGAGTATTTAATCGATTTGAATATGTATTGTAAAGTGCATTGGATTAAAGTTCTGATTTGAAAATTTAAGTTAAAATTTTGATATTATGGGTATTTTGAAATGACACAATGTTATGAAAGGTCAATTTTCTATCATTATATATTTGTGTTACAATAACATTCACTCAATCACAAAATAAAAAATCAAGAAAAAGTGAATCTTCAATTTCTTCATTTTCTTCAAATGATGAGCCAAAATTGTCGGTTGAGCTATCGTCACCCGCATCTATAATTATTTCATTTTCAATTATATTGTCAATATTGATGTCTCTATCATAGTCTTCCTTAATTATTTTTCGAGCTTTCTACCACTTTTGTCCAGTCTTCTTTAGTAATTTTGGCACAAGCTTCATTCAACAATGTCATAATTTTCTTAGTGGAGAATGGCGGCTTTGTATTGTGGCGTGCTGCGTATTCTTTCATTTGAGCCCAGATTAAAGTATTGTACTGACAATGGTGTGGTGGGGCTCTTATCATTTTGTGTCCATGCTGAACCACTCTGTGAATTTATTTGCGTCCTTTTCTTCGTGATATTTTTTTGTACTTTAAGACTCCATTGCAAGCAAGGCATCATTAAAAAAAAACTTCCCCCAGCTGATTCAGCGTGGCAGATTATTAAGCGTCCACCTTTTCCCATTGGCACTTTTGAGCAAGATGCCTTGGTATCGTCCGTCCACGACTGTGGCACGGTATGATTCGAGTTCAGCCAAATCTCTTCGACAAATATGACATTGTCCCAATTTGTGACTTTGTTAGCTCCAAACTCATAACTTTCAGTAAAGATCAATACACAGCTGGTGAAATTCAGTTATTCTAAACATTAGTATTAAAATTAATAAAACCGGACAACTGCGAGTCCACCTTAAAAGAAAATATTTTGATCGATTTATTTTTTCTTTAACCGATTATTAATAGTCTGTGGAGAATATGAAAAAATCGTTATGAACGGCACTTAGCCGAGTGGGCGGTACCCATCAATGAAAAATGTAATTACCTTAGAACATTTCGATCGGTAAAAAATAGAGAACTTCTTGGGTGTGAACTGTCAAAACGGGCCTTTTATTTTGTGATTAGTATAGCATAGATGTTATATGGCTTTTATATCTTAGTCGTCTCTTACGATCACCCACGGATAAAATAAGGGGTAGTGAATTGTATTCTTACTGCGTCACCACACGGAATAATAACTGAATCATAAATAATATAATTTTTTTACAGATATAATAATTTTCTTTTTGAAGTGGCAATGAATTTGTATTAAAATGTGGGTCAAACTTATATACATACCGTAGCGGGTAGATATAAATTTGTGTACCCAATAACAATGACTTTTTGGACGTAAGACACCTTAGTCCTCCCGTGACCACTGTAAAGTGTTTCGAAACATCGGGAAATTAAAAATCAAATATAAACGCGATAGAATCCGTAAAAGTAGGCGTCCATTAATTACGTGAGACATTTTTGAGGATTTTTTGAACCCACCTCCTCCCTTGGTGAGATGTCGTATGATTGTTCTCGAACCCCTCCCTCTTTCCCAATCTCACATCAGATTTTTCAAAACTTCTACTTGGGTATAAAAGTGTTGGATTTATTAAGAAGAACACAATTTTCTTAATTATTTTTATTTAAGACTAGCAAGGACTAGTATTTGCGAATATTGGTCTAATCTTAAGTAGTGTTAAAATAAAAAAAAATACGTGATATTTGCCAAGACCCCGTGAATGTGAGCAAAACCAAAATAATGGTCTTTGAAAGTGATGAAGCCAGAACAGATGTAAGAGTAACAATAGGTAATGATGTACTAGAGCAAGTGGATAAATTTGCATATCTTGGATGTGGATTTAGCCGAGATGGAAGGTACACCACTGATATAGAGCGAAGAGTGAATGTGAGAAATAGAGTGAACGGAGCGTTGGGGCAACTTCTCGATAGCCACCACCTCGGCCAGAAGGCACGTGTAGCAATACATAACGCAGTGCTTGTCCCAACATTACAATATGGAAGCGAGAGTTGGGTATGCAGAAAAGAGCATGAAAGTAAAATTAATGCGGTCGAAATGCTATATCTACGGAAAATCTGTTGAGTTAGTCTGACCGATCGCATTCGTACCGACGACGTAAGAGAGCGAGTAGGTATGAAAGAGAGTATTGGTGTGAAGATGCGGAAGGGAACGCTCCGATGGTTCAGACATGTGTAAAGAATGCCGAACGAACGTCTGGTTAAAAAGAATGCGAAAGATAAAATGGATGTAGGTACCGGGGGAGACAGAGACTAACCTACCTAGACCAGAGTGGTCATGTACTGAAGGAAGGTGGAGTCAAGAGTCTCCGAAACCGGCGAGCGTGTATGAAGAGAATTATGAATGTTGAGGAAGCGAATGAAGTATGCAAGGATAGAGTTCTCTGACACTCTGTTCTCTCTTCCTAACCTGCAAGGGATATACCAAGACCCCCCAATTGAGATTTAGTAAGATTCGGATCGACCTCCTCCACCCTGAATACTTCAGGTAATTAATGGACGCCCCTAAAATAGTTTTTATTTCTAATGTGAAAATAGCCTTAAAAATGTCATATTAAACATAAAACATAACATTATACATAAACATTATACTTACATAAAATACTACATGTATTTTAGAATTATAAATTATGAATATCGTAATTAAGAAGATATAAAAACATAAATTACCAATACATTAAGGTAATAAATAATTTCATTGATTTTCTTTGATGACATCCATTTTATTGTGATTTCAATGCTATCTATATTTTATAAACATACAAATGTGAGTTGAGGTACATAAAATATATTAACGATTAATTTACATATCTTATAACTTTTATTCAAGGAATTATTTGTAAGACATAGGCGATTAATTAACGAGAAGAATGGACGGAAATGTCCGCACGAATGTTGAGTACTACTTAGCTATAAACATTAGCAGCGAACTTCCACAGAAAGTTATATTAAACGTTAATTAATTATAACTAGCAAACCTAGCCCGTTGGTTTGTTCGTAGAAGTCGATATATCGCAGCGCTGCCTGGTGGCGAGTTACGTCAATGGGGATATTTTTTTTTTTTTTTTTTTTGGCGGCGGGCTACGGTAAGTCCAACCCCGTTATTCCGTCCGGGACCTCTCGACGCCGTGCGGGTGGGTCACTGGTACGACGTCAATGGGGATATATAAATGTTCTCCGTGAAAAAATACATATATGTAGGTACCTACCAATTTTCATAATAGTCGGTCAAATAGTTTCCGAGTTAAGTGATGTCATATAAACAAAAATTCTCTTTCATAGATATAGATTGGAAAATAGTTCTGTATAAAACTAAGTACTATAAAAATATTTATATATTATCTCTATTTATAATTTTAGTTCATCCATACTTCTTAATTTTAGTTCACAATATCTTGACAGTTAAGGTAATATGAAGGCAAACAAAATCGTTTTATAGTTTCTGTACGTCTCTGTTTTGTGTATCAAGTAGTACATATTGTGGGTTGACAAAGTCATGTTTTGTATTAAAATAGAAGCCATAATTATTTTTACTGATTCAATCATATTTAAAATCAAAGTATTAAACGATTCGGTAATTTTGCGCCCGGGATACTTAAGTCTATACTTTTTACTTAACAGGTGTACTTAATTATTTTTTCAATGCAAGCGCAATAGCACATTGCCATTACTCAGCCGTCGATCAGCGATACTGTGGTACTACCCCGGACGGACCGGTCCGCGGCTGTTCACAGAAAACTGTCAAAAGCGTGGTCCTACCACTATGATCGCCTATATTTTCACTCTTTACGTGCCAGTTATATCTCAACTGAATTATGAATATAAAAATATGAATATTTACACCAAAACTTGTACCTTATATATTTTAAAATACTCAGTAACAATTTTATAAAAATATTATGCTTACGCAAGTACAAGGTCATACTGGACTGAGAATAAGATAGAGATGGGGCAATCGATAAACGTAAATCGATAACATTCTTATTAATTATTTATTAAACAAGTAAAACCAATACATTACCTATATAAACCACATGGTTACTCTATAAAATAAGTAAATTGCGTTAATTTAATATTCAGACATCAGTTATAATATTAATAAGACCATTTCTTTTATATTAAAAAGATAATTTCTTTTATAAAATAAACATCATGTTTATTTTATAAAAGAAATACAATACAAATACAGGAATGCGCCAGCGATGATGATAATAATGACGATGAACTTGGATGTATTCTTTTCGAATAATAAAAAGAATTAATTAACAGCTTTAGTTGAAATTAAATAAAATCCATTAATTTAAATTCAATAAGATTTTCATAGATCGTTTTAAATTTATAATCGATTCATCCATCCATTTGATTGAAATTCAATAAGATTTTCATACATTGTTTTTCAATTGCAGTAGCAAATAACTTTAAAAATAAGGAATTATATCGACAAAAATACGGACTGCATTGTAAGCGTGCGGCACTAGTGAGAACTGTCACAGAGATCATGCTATATTTTATAGATTAGTGATAATATGTCAAAGATATTGCCACTGCAGTCACAACATTCATTCAATTTTATCTAACGAGTAAATAGCATTAACTTGACCCAATAAACTTTTATTAAATACACAGTATCTATTTATTACTATTCAATGAATACAATCAATAAGTGGACTCGATTTGAACCAAATGTGTACATAAAGATTAGGGACAGCGGGCACTTGAAGTTCTATTAAACGAGACCTTTGTTTCGAATACCGTAGATTCATTAGCGTAGTTCAAATTATTTCGGCCATTACATCTTCAATTACAATTTAACTACGTGATGTTGTAACTGGCCAATAAAATAATAATTTTTCATCGTTTTAAAGTACCTATGTTGCAATTGAAAGCAACTAGTGAAAGTTAACTTTAGATGTTCATTGATATCTACTCGTCACAACTTACCTATATATTTTTTAATTTAAAACAAGCCAATGCTTGACAAACCACAAGTTTATATAAAATAAACATTGCGTTTAGTTCACTTTAGGGCGAAAGGGTTTACGTAATATTATGAAACTTAGCTTTATATCAGTATTATCAGTTCTATAGACAAGGCTTTCGTATAATGTATAGACAAATGGAAGGAAGGTGGAGTTAAGAGTCTTCGAAACCGGCGAGCGTGTATGAAGAGAATTATGAATGTTGAGGAAGCGAGTGAAGTATGCAAGGATAGAGTTCTCTGGCACTCTGTTCTCTCTGCCTACCCTACCCAATGGACATGGCGTGATGGTATGTATGTATAGACAAATTACGCGACGCAGTCTTGATTTTTATCAAAAAAAATGACAGATTCTTATCAAGAAAAAAGATGTCATCTTAGTGGCATAGAAATCTTATTCAATAATTTTACTAAAATTGATGAGAGTATAATATGTAGGTAGGTACTCTATATTAAAAATAGGTTTTAAAAGTTACCATTTAAATTAATAGGTCTCTGGACTGGGTAAACCAACTAGGTATAAACAGCAATCGTTCATAAAATTTAAATCGTCTCCTTATCTTAAATAAAATATAATTTACATTACGTACTCTGTGTGGTGAGCGAGTAAGAATATCATGGTCACGTAACCAAGGAAGAGGTCTTCCTATTTAGTGAGTGATTGTAAAAGACGACTAGGGAACACAAGCAGATAACATTACTGTAAGAGATTGAAAACGCCAAATAAAACTTTTCTGTTAGTGGTAGGACCACGCTGTTGACAGTTCTCTGTCTACAGCCGCGGGCCGGTCCATCCAGGGTAGTATCACACTTTTGCAGTAGTTCGACGTCTGACACACCATAAACCAATAAAAAAAAATACGCTAACCCGTCTGACCAGCGTGGTAATAATACGACAATTTCCCTCCTACTGTGGAGCGGGTCGTATATAAGTTCAGATAACAAATAATAATATTTTTTCTGTAATAATAATATTGTTTTCATTTTCAGAAACTGTCCTATGACTTAAAACCGTCTTAAATTGGCATACCACGACTAAAGAGCATGGCACTTTTTGGTGCTGGTACTTGTAGACAAGTACACTAATTGACTTCATTAAATTGATTTAAAGTAGGACGGCAACACACTGACCTCCACATTATGTATTCATAAATTGCCAAGAGAACCAATTCTGTAACAATTTATCCAAAGAGCGTATCACAAGAGGAAATATTAAGAGCAATATTAAACGGTTTTTTTGACAGGCCAGTGACAGTGACAGAAGGGTGTCGTGGATTCTCCAAACTAAGCGTATTATCCCCCAACCGTAACCCTAACCGTAATTCTGTAACCGCCGACGAACTAAGGCAACTGGATTCCCAGGGCCCTAGTCCTTGCTATAAATAAATAAAACTTTAACTTGGCTTGACGTGATTTCTTTGAACATTTACATCAAATCTCACCCTTATTTACGAAAATGCTCTTAGCGTTCTAGCAAATATTAGAATGACAGTAGTAATTATACTTTGTGAGAATTACTCCCGCCTGAAGTTAAAATTTGCCACCAGTTTGAATATTTGAATAAATCCTTTGTGAGTTGAAAAGAAAAATTATCTTTCATAATCGCAAAGGTCTAATGGAATGAATGCAAAATATCCTTTACGCTAATAATGCCAAATCGCCAAGTGCCACTGAAATGAGTAAATTCCGGTGCTCATGGTAATTATTTAGTAAAAGAATCCCTCCCTCATGTTTAAAGATTCCATTCTCATGTAGTATAAATATTAGTTCTCTATATAAGTGCTATTCATAACCTGGATTAAATCTGTAATAATTATTTTAAAAGGGATAGCACCTATCACTAAAGAGAATATCCTTGTATACAAAGGCTACCACTTTAAGGATAATTGTCGTGATACCTTAAAATAATCATTATAATCATTATCATCCTGTGTCGGCGTCGAAGCAATACGTACACATATTCGTGGGGTCGGCGCAATACATACACATTACAAAAGTTTTAGCAATAGTTCTATGACCAGCCAGACAGACGACGAGACAATTATTTCGCAGAAGGCGACGACCGCACCCCAGTTCCTGACTCTGTCGAGCATCGGCACCGATGACTGCGAAGAGTTCACGGTGGTCTGTTGCGGTTGCGGTTGTCGCAGACCTCGAGCGTGTGCCGCGCCGTGTCCTCGTCGCAGTAGTGGCAGGACGGTGTCCTCTCCCTCCTCACAACCGTGTGCAGGTACTTGCTGAAGTAACCATGCCCCATCAAGGCCTGCATTACTCGGAAGAAAGGACCCTGTGCTGCCGACTCAACCACTCCACCAGCACCGGCCGGAAGGCCTCGATGGTCCAAACCCGAAACGAGGTCTCTCCTGCCGGATTGCCCAACGGGCAACGAGGTCACGGCGGGCGTTTCACACGGCGAGACGGTGCCGCCCCTGCCCGCGTCACTGATACCCGCCAGTATAGTCCGACCAGCATCGCCGCCTCTAAGTCCCACGGAGTTCCAGCCAACAGGCACGCTATCTCCGTCGCCACCGTGCGGTATCCACGTATAGCGCTGACCGCCATGGCCCTCTGTGGTGGCCACAGAAGGACCACGTTGGAAGGTCAGGGACCCCGTCCACACGGATGCCCTGTACAGGGCCATTGATCATACTACCCCCGCGTACAGCAGCCGCCACGTAGCGCTGGGTCCGCCCACATTCGGCGTAAGCCAGGGGAGGGCGGACGCCGCGCCAACAAGCCGCGGAGCAAGTCCACGGAAATGCTTCCGGAACCACCATCACCCGTCGCGCACTAGGTCCAAGTACTTCATATGGGCCCGGATACTAATGGAATTGACGGTGATCGAAACGTCAGGTGGACTAGTGCGAGCCCATGGAACAATAAGGTCTCCGTCTTATCCAGGGCCACCCTAGCGTCCCACCCCGGGCTGTGACGAGTGTATCGTCGATTTAGTAGATTACGCCCGGCTCAGGGGGAGGCTCTCTCTCTCAACGCTCAGTTGTAACCGATGCTCAACAGAATCGGCCCCAAGACCGACCCCTGTGGAAAACCGCATGACATGGGCGTTCGCACAACGTCCCCTACCCGATTCTTGTAAAGGACGCTGCGCCCCTCCAAGCATGCGATGTCTAGAGACACCGCCAACAGCACCTCACCGGCCATGACAGCCTCCGCGACCACGGCCCTCAGGCGCAGCAAGGTAGCTATTGTCAAACGCCCCGTCCGAAAACCGCGTAGCTTACTCAGCGCCACCTGGGGCATGAAAGGGCAGCGTATGGTACTAATTCATTGACATCTGTGGCCAGCCCGGCAAGCTACTATTTCGAGTATCATCTCCGTCCAGGCCTCGGCAACATACAAGGGTGTTGCTAGGGCGTTGTCCTCCCACGGTCGGCCTCTCTGCGAATGGCGGACTAATCCCTGGTCCATCCACCCAGGACTTCGCCTACGGCGGCATTAGCGCCGGCAGCGCAGTGTATCAGTTTGAAGAATCTCCTCTCTGACACGCTCTGCCGCCTCCTTCTGGAAATGAGCGGCCGCCTACCTGACGTCAACCCTCCTTGGGAATGTAGTTGTTGACCAGACGGCATCGGATCGGCCCAGGTCAATCTAAAGTCGTCTTTTCCTGAACCCACGAGTAATGTAAGGCTTGGTATTTTTCGCAGCCGCCTACATATAGCAAAATATTTTTTTTTTATAAATATTATAATTAGTGTCCCTAATTTCCTTATTGGTATGTATGAGGTATGATGGTTGGTTTTACTGCAACCGATTTGCGACGTTTATTGCCAGTAATACTATTACATTATCTTGTAGTTTAGTAATCGTTAACAAGTTATATACCCGGTAATCCATCGACATGATGGACAGACAGATATTTTAATTACAGAGATGAATATCGAACGTATTATGGAATTTATGCCCGTTTTCTTCAACTATACTTAAAGTTTAGGTAACACCTATCCGCGTGGTGACGGAGTAAGAATACTATTCACCACCCCATATCTTACCCGTGGGTGATCGCACGAGACGACTAAGGGATATAAAACGCATATAACATCTATGCGAGAGAAGGAAAACTCGAAACAAAACCCTATACCAACACGTCTGACCAGCGTGGTATAGTAGGTATGTTAATTGCCCTCCCACTGTGGAGGAGGCCCGAGCCCAACAGTGGGACATTTATGGGCTGTGATGATGATGATGATGAGGTAACACCTTTTTTTTTGGCGGCGAGGTAACACCTTACACATAACATTGATATTATCTGACATTTAATGATGTGTCATTTGTTTAGCTTTAGGTGTCACTTAAAATGTAGGAGTCGGTGAAATAGGCATTAAAATAAGTTAATTAAATAGCTTTATTTGTGTGGTCTTTAGTTGTGTCGTACTTAGAGTGATTAATATACAACATGAGTATCGGAATGCATCCATCAGCTTATCAACGTCCACTGTTGGACATAGATCACCACGTAGGGAGCGATATGTCACAATCGCCACGTTTGGTAGCCAGATTAGCGATCGCAGTTGATATACGTTTTCTACAGCAGGGCAGCTGACCATTCTCCTGGTGATGCCGCAACCAGCATATACATCTCCGACGGGAAAGGAAAGGGGTAGTGATAGATTGTATTCCTAATCCATCACCACATGATATGCACTAGTAGAACTCAAAGGCTTTTGGTGGTTAAATATCATACAAGCAACTGAGTCATGCGGTGGGGTACTCAAAATACGACTGGTTATGGGGTTGTATATCACGCTTTCGTCATCGGAACGATTTTGATGGGCTGTGATTAGACCATAGCTAATAAAAAACTATTATATTGAGGCCTAATCTACATCAGTACAAAGACAAATATCAATTAATAATTTCTAAACTTTCTGCGTATTAACTTTTGGATAATCATTACGTATTAGTATAGGTATTTTAAAACGTCCAACAAAGCGAAAGGAGTTCGTGCTTGGAGCCTTGGCCGGAATCCAGGCAAGTCATGCAGACAAACAAAGATATACGTTGTCTATTACTCATTACATTATTTAGTTACAAATTAGTACTAAAACAAACTTGCTTAAATTACCTTTTTTTATATTGAAATGCTCGCTTCGTCTTTTGGCGGGCTAAGAATATAATTCACCAAGATATATTTTAGCCGTAGGTGTTGTAAAAAACGACTAAGGAATATATTTCTTTCTATATTTATGTATAGATGTTGCATAGGTAAGAAAGAAAAAAATCGAATTCTTAGCCTATGTTAAATATTTTGTAAGACATGTTTGGCCTATATAATACTCGTGTACGTGTTATGGCGATCTAAAGAAACAATGGTCACCATCAGTACGTTTCCTATAGATCGTAAAATATGACTAAGGGAGTCAAGCAAATAATATCATTGCAAAAGTAACTAAACTCAAAATAAAACCATGTATTAATCCGTCTGTCCAGCGTGCTATAGTAAGTCTCTCTTATTGTAATAGTTAACCATATTTAAATGCTATAACTTGTGTACTAATATACGAATGTGTACTGCATTATCTTTCATACAATATTACGCAGTTGAAAATTTTATTTGACGAACCAGGAAGAGGCGAGCCCTAGGCTGAAATTATTACTAATATCGTGAATTAGGTACTCTAGGCAATTTCTAACTATACCTTTACACCAATTTGAATCAATCATCAAATATATATGCGTCTTTAGTGATAAAATATATTTTATTAATCTTTAAACAAACAAAGGTAAACATCGTTATTTTCTAATTATTTTCTCTAGAGTATATGAAAACGTAATTAGTTCAACGTAGTGAGCTTTTTTTAAACACCCCACCATATGAAATTAATCCTTATGTCGCAGAAAAATTGATGTATGGGACTATAGAAAAACCCTTACTTTAAAACGAAAATCTAAGAACCCTTACTTTGCTCGTGGTTATCTTAAAAGACAACTAAAAGCTTTATAGCGACCGGGACCAACTGTATTTGATGCCGATTAGTCAACAATTACAGTCACAAGAAGGCTCGATGTCTTTCGTACAGCTGGTCATAAAACTATTACCAATAGTTTTTGCAATATGTATGTACGATGAAAAACAAATAAATATTGTATTGACCCATGTAAAAATAAATGAGGATGATGTCGCCGAGAATTTGCAACAATACACCACACATTAAAAACAATCTTTTGTTGATAGCGCAAAGAACTGTTCTACGTGCAGATCGAACTCACAATACTCCGCCTGGTGTGTTATTTCTCAAACCACTACGCCATCTGATGAGATCATGATCTCATTGTCTGTTTTTCTGAGAGGTGAGGAACGTCGTGTTCAACAGTAGAACCATATAGGGTTGATCGAAATCCATATAAAGTATATATGCAGGTAATATATGCACAGAGTTATGCCTTTTTGGCCGACAGACAGATGAAAGGATAGAACCCACTCATTCATCCGATAAAACAGTAAGGCAAGATGGAGTCCCATAGCAATAGCGCTCCAATCCAACTGAGCTACAGAAGTAAGAAGAACACACAGTAGTAAGATTTTTTATTTCCTAACCTACCTTGGCCATTATCCGTATTTATTTCTGTTTGGTATTTTTATAATAAAGTGATGAGTTTTATTTCCTATCCTCGGTTTCAAAATATTGCCTTAATTATTAGGTCAAGTACCTACATGATAAAATCACTACGTTAAAAGAACTATAATGACACTAAATGGGCAATATTCAATTAACAAGTTTAGTAAATAAACAACAAAGAACAAGACGTGTGCGCAAACTGTTTCCAATTGAAGGTGCGAAAAGGGCTTGTTAATGCAACACCTTGGGCCAATAAACTTGGTGTCTTCAACGACAATAGCCAACGTACATTCACATCAAGTATTTTGGGTTAAACATTTTATATTTTTTTATTATCTTCCAAGCACGCCTTTATTTGTTGATTAACTTGTAATTTTACTGTTATTCAAGTTAACTTCTTATCGTTTAATAAACAGTAGGTACTTATTAACGATTAAAATCACATTATAAATTATTATCTATGTTAAGCAATTGATTTATCTAAGTAACATGGTTACTTGCTATAATATTATAATAATTTAATTGGAATATTTTCTAATCGAATTTGTTAGATACATACAAATAGATGTTTTATGACCTACTTAATAGTTTATTTAAGTTTCTTACGTAATATATGTTACACTTGAACTATTATATGGTCATTAAAATAACGATTGCTTATCTGATTAAATAAAATTATCTTATATGTATTAAATTTACATAAAAAGGTTAAAAAGTCTATAATTTCGAGTCTAAATGAGATAATCACGAAATAATTATGTTCGAAGTAAATAGATCGAAGTGTAATTGGCTAAGATCTGTGGTGGATCTGATATTTATTACAGCTTCTCATTAAAACTATAATGATCGCGTGTGACACCGTATAAGTTGTGTACTATAAACCCTATCTATATTTAATTAGTAAATTAATATAAATAGCTTACCGGACTGCCCATTGTCATATTGCTTGGTCTAATTCTAAATAAAACTATAATGCACGTTTTGTTCGTTTTAGTATTCGATTTTAAGTGCGCGAGATGACTCTGTTAAATAATAGGGGCGGTGCGTCCGCGCGCGTTGTGTTCGATATATGTACTGGCACTGAATGGTTGAACTTTGTAGAGTTGCGCCGGCGCCAGTTGCAGCCTCCTATGCTCTTTTATACAGAATGATTTTATTTCACCTTTATATTTTCTATTCCTTCGTATACTAGCTGTAGGTATGAGAATACAATATGTCATCTATACAAGTCTGTCAATTTCTGCGAAAGTCATAACGCTTATGGCATTATCACCCTTCGTGGGAAGGCCTTTGTGCAACAGTAAATATCGTTTGGCTATTTATTTTTCTTTTTACGTAGGTGTTTGTTCAGTTTATATCCGACCCATGGGGCACATGGCGCTTCCATAATGAGTGCATATTGCCTACTATCCCACACTAGCCAGATGGATTTTAATTAAAATTTCTTTCTCTTACAGTGCTGTTTACTGTTTATATCCCCAAGTTGTATTTTACGGCACTCGTGGGAAATGGGAGTTTTCTTACTCCGTCACTACACGGAACACGACATATTACCCTCAAATCAAAAACAAATACCGGCAACACTATATGTTATTTTAAGAGACCGATTTAGAATACAGTACCACGGTTACTTAGCTGCGGGTACTTTCGTAAAATCTGCTTAAGAAGACCTCAGAAATGTTGGTGTTATCGGCATTCCCCCAATTAACGCCTACATCACAATTTGCAATTATATCAATCTCTCACGTGGAGTCCTATGTCAAAAATTGAACTTATATAGGGTGTTTAGATGAATGATATGTCTACTTTTTTTACAGGTCAGGACGACGGCAGAGTAGCGCGGTATTACATATCTCAGAACCCTTTCCTTAACTACGGTGAATAATATATCACCTGGCTATAAGAAAATTTATAATCAACCTGTATAATGACTTATTGAAGTGTATTTCAATCAACATTCCAAAGGATGTTCTTACCTATATTTGAACACTATCGGACAATCAGCTTTTGATAACAATTTATTAAGAGCTGCTCTTTTAAAATTATATTTAAATAATCTCGTTTTTGTTCAAAGAACTTCTAACACTGACAGATATGATCGTAAACAATTTTGATATTCTAGGACGTTGCTCTTTAAAATTTCGGTTAAGTAAATATGACAATATGTTAGAACTAAACGTCGCTCATAATTTCTGCGATATTAGCTGTATATTTTATGGTTTGAAATATCACTATTTTATCATAAAATACATAATCCTATTTTCCAACTAACTGCATAAAGAGTTTAATTTCAGTGAATATTGTGAATTCGTGACACGTAATTTTAATAGTAATTAGCTTTAATTTGGAATTCGTTAAATGTATTTTAACGCTTGATATCAAGTCAGAAGTTCTACTGTTGAATTGGAGTTTCTACCACAATAGAAAGAAAATGGAAATACTGGTCCGACGTATTGGTTTTATTTTGAGTTTTCCTCGTTTTTCATAATGTTATATGTATATTTATATCCTTTAGGCTTTTACGATTACCCGATTTATTAAAACAGCTTGCCATGACCTGCTGGTAAATACCATCAGGTCCAGAATAAGCAAATATCATCATCAACACCATTTCAGCTCATATATGCCCCACTCTTGGGCTCAAGCCTCTTCCATAGTGGGAGGGAAATTGACCTACTATACCACGCTGGTCAGACCTGTTGGTATAGGGCTTAGTTTTCAGGTTTCGTTCTCTTAAGTGTTATATGTGTTTTATATCCCTTAGTCGTCTCTTACGATCACCCACGGTTAAGATAGGGAGTGGTGAATTGAATTCTTTTTCCTTCACCACACGGAAAGCAAATTAATGCAAGACATATTTACTTTCTAAATGAAAAACAACTTCAACTGCAAAAATAAATAAAGGTACGTGTTTATTGAAGCGGATACGAAAGGAGCGGGGACATACAGGAATAGACTAATCAAAATGTTTAATGACTCGTATCATCTTATATAGTAGACTCCATTAAATCATATAAACATTGTTGTAGTGAAGTAAAC
The DNA here is from genome assembly GCA_905163515.2 of Lymantria monacha. Classification (NCBI taxonomy): domain Eukaryota; kingdom Metazoa; phylum Arthropoda; class Insecta; order Lepidoptera; family Erebidae; genus Lymantria; species Lymantria monacha. Next base: position 21,673,513 of record LR991099.1, read on the forward strand.
AATATTTCTGAATGTTGGGTCAATAACTTGAATCTATATTGTAAGCTTAATGGCATTAGAACAGCTGTGCTGTTCAGCGAGAGTTACCACGTTTTAATTGTGAAGTAACACGTATTTATTCAACTTTCGTTGGTATTATTTATCTTACGTACTGCATTAGAATGATAAGGAAGACGGTCCGTGTGGTTACAGAGTAAGAATATAATATACCATAATCTTACGCGTGGATGTTGTTAAAGAAGACCGAGGAATATAATTTACTTGTAACATATACACTACCGTCCAAAAGTTTGGAAGCACACCTGTTTTCAAACAAAACAAATAAATGCCGACTAATAGCGGTAAAAATTAGCAATAATCTTAAGTTTTACAACCTTTTACGACTGTCTACACAAACACAAAAGGATTATTATCCTACATTCATCAAGTTTTATGGAATTCCTCAATATTGACGAAACACGTGTTTTATGACTTAATCCGTCGGCTACTTTATCCTATGCAATGGTGTAGTTTTATTGATAATGTTTGCTGGTTTTAACTTTTTTAGACCTTATTCAGTCGCACTTGAGCATTGGCACGTGAAAGTTGTGATATTAACATTGTCTGTATTCGAAAGATATCGGCTACTACTTTGACCGTATTTTTTCTTCTGAAAATGGCAAAACGCAAGCAAATCACGCTTGAACAGCGAAGCGCTATTTGCACTCTACGCGAGGAAGGATACAGTGAACGTCAAATCGCAGAAAGGCTCGGAATTTCTTGTAAAGGTGTCCACTATACCCTTGCTAGAAAACAAGAAACGGGGAAAAATGAAGATAGAAAGAGATCTGGTAGGCCCAAATCCACAACAAATCAAGAGGACAACTTCATTAGAGTTCTTTCTAAACGGAATCGACGCTTAACTGCACCACAGATCACTGCAGCTCTGAATGATACGCGAGAAACACCCATTTCAACAACTACTGTTAAAAGACGCTTACTGTCTGCGGGATTAAGAGGATGTGTTGCTAAAAAACCCAAACTAACAAATCGACATAAGAAAAATAGACTAGAATGGGCAAAAGCGCATAAAAACTGGACTATAGAACAATGGGAAAATGTCCTTTGGAGTGACGAATCAAAATTTCAGATTTTCGGATCCAATAGACGTGTCTTTGTACGCCGGTCAAAAGAAGAGAGGGCTTCAGAGGCATGTACAGTGCCTACCATCAAACATGGTGGTGGTAATGTCATGGTTTGGGGGTGTTTTGGCAACAGTAAACCCGGCAATCTTGTGAGGATAACCGGAAAATTAAACAAGGAAGGCTATTTAAAAATTCTCCAAGATTCTGCCATACCCAGTGGACTAAGTCTCATTGGTTCTGGATTCATTTTTCAACAGGATAATGATCCTAAGCATTCGTCTAAATTGTGCCAGAACTTTTTAAACAAGAAAAAAGCTGAAAACATTTTAAACATCATGCAATGGCCATCTCAATCCCCTGATCTTTCTCCCATTGAACTTGTTTGGGATGAACTTGACAGGAGGGTGAAAAGTCGTTGTCCTACGAGCTCAGAACATTTGTGGCAGCTATTAGAGAACGAATGGAACAAATTAGATAAAGATTATTTTAAAAAATTGATTAATAGAATGCCCAGAATATGTGAGAAGATTATAAAGGAGAAAGGTGGACACTTTGATGAAGCTAAAATTTAATCTAATTTACCATTGTATATTATTTTTTTATTTTGTTTAAGTTAGTTTCTGTTTGTTCTTTATTTTTTTATCAATACATTTAAATTTAAATGACTTAGTTTGGTTTTATTCGATTTTACCTTGCTGCTTCCAAACTTTTGGACGGTAGTGTATGCAATAGAAAGGAAACTCGACTTAAAACCCTATGCTAATTCATTTGATCAGCATGGTATATAGTCAATTTCCCTCTTATTATAGAAGGAAGTTCCAGCTCTTCCTCTTCCTCTCAGCCCATATATCCCCCGCAGTTGGGCTCGGGCCATCTCCACAACGGGGCCAGTGTTGATTATATAGACCTGTACCTGTACTGACTTGTTTACCACGCTGGTCAGAGGTGATGGTATAGAGTTTTATTTCGAATTATCCTTCTCTTGCACAGATGCCATATGCAGCATGCATATATCGTCTTGTACGTTACCCACGGGCAAGATAGGGGGTGGTTAATTGTATTCTTACCCCGTCACCACAAAGAAAGTTCCAGCCCAAAAGTGGGATATATATATACAGGGTGGAAGGTGACCGCTCCCGAAAATAAAGACAGGTTACACCCTACTAGTCCTACTTGTAATGATAGGCTAGAATAAAAGTCAATTCCGATGAAAATATTTTTTTTTCACAAGGAATTTTAAGTTTTTTTCACATTACATCGTATTAAGACAGTGCCATGTAATGATAATTCCTTAAAAAATACGTAACTTTACTCAGATGAGGAAAGACGCAATCTATTCAAAACTCACGATCATATGTTCAAGAGTTCAACGACCTCGTATGGTGAAAAAAAAATTTCATTTTCATCCGAATCGATTTTTTTCTAGCCTATCATTACAAGTAGGACTAGTAGGGTTACCTGTCTTTGTTTTCGGGAGCGGTCCACTTCCACCCTGTATATAATATATGAGGAGGATGTTTGGGCTTGAGCCTTCTCCAAAGTGGGAGGAAATTAATTATACCCCAGTATCTAGACGGATTAGCATAAGGTTTTGTTACGGGTTTCCTGCTTTTGCATAGATGTTATCTGTATATCATATACCTTAGGGGTCTTTTACTCTATATCCACAGACAAGAAGGGATGATGAATTGTTTTCTTAATCACATAAAAAAAAGATTTTAATAGTCCGATTATACGGTTCGATTATATTAATCTAAATTGAAACTTCTAACCTTCATATTCTATATGAGTGATATTTACTGAATAATTAGCTGCGGTTAAATTTCGTTTCGACACCTGCACAGATGTTCATATAAATCTTCAAAAACCTAAGAGATACAAGGACAGTAGGTTGACGGTAAGTGACCATCGAAATTTCTAGTTCATTATTACAGGATTTAGGAGATAATGTTTTATAAATTGATGAACGCCGGCTGCACAAACGAAAGTGTCACGTTCCGCCCGAGCCGAGTGTGCAAGCGAGAGCGCGGAACAAGCGATAGAGAGCCTCGATCGGTCTAAGCATTCTTGCATTTTAAGAATTTAACGTGAACTGTTTACAAAGTGAAGTGAAAAGTTAATATGGTTTCCATTGTTTATATTTATTCAATTTATAAAAGTATGCATTTTGTCATCGATGTTTTCTCGTGACGTTATCACGTACAATTACCGTCCATAAACTGACTTTACAGACAACAATATGTTTTCGTGTGGTGACGGAGTATGAATACAACTTACCACCCTCTATCTTACTTGTGAGTGTCGTAAAGACAATTTAGGGATATACTACGCGGATAACATCTATGCAAGAGAAGGAAAACTCGATATTAAAACCTATACCAACCCATCTGTCCAGTGTCGTAGTATAGGACGTCAAATTTCCTTCTATTATGGGGGAGGCTTGAGCCCAGCAGTAGGGTATATGAGCTGAGATCAATAAAAAAAAAATCTTGAACGTCTTATTTCCACTTCGATCGTTGCCGCAAACAATGATAAGAAATATCTAAGAAATAGAGAAATAATAACATTACTGATAACACAATATTAATACACAAATGTCAACAAGGTCATAATATATTATTTATTCATTTTTTCTTACACTTCTATGTACAATCCTCTTATGTCTACTAACGCAACCAGCCGTTCTGAAAGTCTTACCACACTCTTGACAAGTGAACGGTCTTTCATCCGTATGCGTTCTATTATGTACTCTTAATATATCCAGGGTATTAAATCTTTTACCGCAAGTCTCACAACCGTATTTCCTTTCGTTCGCGTGATAAACAAAATGTCTTCTATATTGAGCTAAAATATGAAAAGTTTTACCGCAAACTTCGCACGTTTTCTTCGGCGTGGGGTCGTGGACCGCTTTATGTATAAGCAAACCACTTTTAAATTTAAATTTTTTATCGCAAACATTACAAGAGTACGCCTTGTCTGTGGTATGTGTGTCTAAATGATTCATCAAATTTCTCGTATGTTTACCGCAAATTTCACATATTTTCCAATAATGATATTTTAATTTCGCTTGTTTTTTTCTTTTTATCACTTTAGTTTTTATATTTCTTTCCTTTTTACGTCGAATTGTCTCTGGTTCGTATGCTATATCGCTTATGTCATCCGATACGTGTATATCGTATTCGTCTTTGGAATCGTCTTGTGTGACGTCATCCTCGTGTTTCGAATTCACTTCGACTTTGATATCTCTCGAACCTCGGAACTGCTTATCGACCTCTTGACATTTTCTTCGGAATTTATACGCGTTTGTTAATTCTTCAAGACAATTTAGACATATATGCGATGGTAGATTATCAAACTTTTCCACCTAAAACATTTGTTTAAATGTAAATTTATCAAATAATGATATAATACCTACAGTATATGGATATAAGAAATTGAATATTTACTATATTTCTACTATTGTCATAATATAAAGAAAATGCATTGAACAAAGATCTTGATTATTTGGACATTTATATCATGTTGAACTCTAAACCTGATATAAGGTTTTATTTTGAAATAATAATTTAAGGACTTTTTATCGCTAATGGTGGCTAACGAGCAAGCAGTACACCAGACGGGAAGTGTTACTGCCACCCACGGACCTTTGCAATACCAAGGATATAGCTAGGCCGTTATATTTTTATGGGTAGTAATGTTTTTATGCTCGATTTTAGCAGCGGCCCGGTAATTTTAGGTAACACCTAATTTTTATATACATATATATAATTCTTACGTACGTGTGTATGTCACTGAACTCCTCCTAAACGACTATACGGATTTTGTTGAAATTTATTGTGTGTGTTCAGGTAGATTCGAAAATGGTTTAGATTCGCAATTGGACCCGGTAGGTGGCACTGGCGATCGAGTTGTAGGATTTTTATGTTTCATACATTGTTATAAAATGGAGGAGAGGAAGGAAGACCCACCACTTTCCCACGGTTAATCAATATTTCTTAACATGATATTGATTAACCGTGGGATGGTGGGTCTTCCTTCCTCTCCTCCATTTTATAATAATAATCGATTTCCGCCATGTATCGCCTAATTCAATCAATTTTTCATACATTGACTGTTAGGCAGAGCGAAGTTTGCTGGGTCCGCTAGTGTAATATAAATACACATATCATTGATAGTATTCTTAACAGATCAGCCTTGTGGTGATCAATACTAAGAATACAATAGTTATCACATTACCTTGGCATAGGAATCGTAAGGAATTATCAGGAGGATGGACAGCACCACTCTCCTTTTAACCTTATTACACCAACTGCGATCACCAATCCACCTGTCCAAGCGTGATGACTATAGTATTATCATCAGTTTTAGAGGTCTGATGAATACCATTAATATTACCATTTATCATTGCTATTTGCAAAAACAAATGATTTAAAACATCATCATCATTCTCCTACTCTTATCCCAATTGCTTGGGGTCCATACAATATGTACTGTTCTTTCATAGTACATATTGTAAAAGTTAATGCCAATAGTTTTATGACCGGCCGCCTGACAGACGTCAAACCCTCCTTGGGAATTTAAAACAATTATAATGAATTCTTACATAAAATCTAGAGGGTAGAGACTTCCATCTCTGCTACTCTGTATGATCACCGAAGAGAAGGAGAGGGTAAACACTGTAAAAAATTAGTCATGTAGCATTTTATTAGTACGTTCTCTTACCTCAATTTGCGCAATGATTTTCAACTTATAGGCAACATCCAACCCATCGTCATCTCTCTTTTCAAATATATCAACACACGCTTCCAAATTTGAACATGATCTACATTGCTCGCTGCTTCCAAATTCAAATTTTGGCTCCACATCCAACTGTAATCGCTTTTTGAGATCCGTTAACTTGATATCGTCATCGAAGTCGTCGTCATGAGTGACGTCATCAAAATGATCATGAGATTTATCCTCCTTTTGATTTGCAATAGAATGCTTTTCTCGAACGTCAGAGTATCGACTTAGCGGCTCGAAATATTGCCAGTTTTCGTTCAATATACCTTTGCTTGCGAATTTTCTTTTCCACTGAAAATAAAGTCTCGATTTAAATAAATGTGTAACAGAAAATTATCTCTTTCGTCGATAGATGGCGTTGAACCTAGCTAAACTGACTAGCCCGGCTACAAATGTAGATTATTCAAATTAAGCAGTCCTTGTGGGATATAATAAAAAAAAACTACTTGAATATTTTAAATGATTTCATGGCATTTTTTTCTGTAATTATATCCAAAATCACAGGGCGTAAAAATAGTTTTATTTCAAAGAAATAAAAATATTTTATTTGTAAGGAGTAAATTTATAACGAATTGAAATATGTATGTACTTTTCCCCATCGTACACATTACAAAGTTTTGGCATTAGTATTATGACCAGCCGCCGCCGCATGTAATTATCGATCAAACAGCATCAGATCTCGCTAACCCAGGTCGGTGTAGAACTTATAGTCGTCTTCACAACAACCACAAGAAATGTAAGGGTTAGTTAGTATTCGTGGCCTGTTAGTCAGCCACAAAAACGACTCCAAATAATCTTAGATATTTAAAAAAAACCACCACTGATCTTCCTTTTTTATCTTTAGGTATTTCATAAAGAACATTAAACTAATTATAAAAATAACACAAAAATAATTTATTAAGGACGGCAAATTACTATTTAGTTGAAGTATGCAAGGATAGAGTTCTCTGGTACTCTGTTATCTCTGCCTACCCTGCAAGGGATTATAAAGTATATTGGGTTATGGTATGTATGTATGTAAATTACTATTTAAATATTGCAAGAGACAAATATATGAATTTGCCTATCAAATTAATAATTAACTTACCCTATACATTTTTAATAAATGTGTCCATATTTCACGCAAATCTAACAAGCTATGGTCCAATGGTAGCCCGACAGTTCTTAGTCTTTTCTCAACTTCTCTGCAACAAATATTACTATTACACATGTAACTAGCGACTAATAGACGCTGTTCTGTATAAATAAAAACAAATTGTATTCCTTGAAATCAATTACAGCGCCACCTGCATACAGCCTCTTTTATTGTGACAGGCAATCCGTCAATCAATAGTCAATCCGTCCGGCACGACGGAAGGGGCGGTGCTCGACCCCATAACCTGACGTATACGTACCTCTCTAAACCGTGCGGGCCAGTGGAGCCCAGTGTTTGTCACCAGTGGACAAACAGTGACTATCCCTACTAATATATAAATATGAATGTAAGTTTGTTTGTTACGCTTTCACGCTAAAACTACTCAACCGATCATCATGAAACATTGTACGCATATTCTTGGAGTTATTAAAGTAACATAGGATACTTTTTATTAAAAAAAAAATCAAAATTTTTATATGAAAAATAAAAAAATTGTTTGTCAAAAAATATCAAAATCTAGCTTCTTCAACGCCATCTAGCAGTCCAGTAATGAAGTTCCAACCCTGAGTATTGTAATACCGTTGCACTGTATTACCGACGGTCAAAAATAAAAATAGGGGATCAAAAACTTTAGGAAAGTAACTTTTTACGCGGGCGAAGCCGCGGGCAGAAGCTAGTAGTCTATAAAATATAGCTTGATCTCTGTGACAGTTCTCACTAGTGCGGCACGCTTACGATGCAGTCCGTATTTTTGTCGATATAATTCTTTATTTTTTAGTTATTTGCTACTACAATTGAAAAACAGTGTATGAAAATTTTATTGAATTTCAATCAAATGGATGGGTGAATCGATTATAAATTTAAAACAATTTATGAAAATCTTATTGAATTTAAATTAATGGATTTTATTTAATTTAAACTAAAGCTGGTAATTAATTTTGTTATATTATTCGAAAGGAATATATCCAAGTTCATCGTCACTATTATCATCATCGCTGGGCCATTTCTGTAGGTTGATGATGGGTTCTTGGTCACAGATTATGCCATGAATAATCATGTTTATTTTATAAAAGAAATTATTTTTTTAATATAAAAGAAATGCTCTTATTAATATTATAACCACGGAGAAAATACAAAGAGGAGCTGTTGTAATGAATATTTTCTATGAAACAATGCGTGTCATTTACTAATGGAGAAAGTGAGACAAGTAATAGTACTTGTCTCACTCCCTCCTTTATGTCCATCTACCGGCTATTAGCACAACTACTAATTTCGTATATTGTATGCAGTTGAGCTATCTTGCATTAGATGTCAGTAAGTGTATGGTGTAACAGGGACGTACTCAGAATTTACCTATATCAAGGAGTGCTAATTTTTTTTTTATTTCAAAGATACAAACAAATCTTATTAGCTGTTTTCTCTATTCAAATACAAATGTTTATAATCAAATAATTCTGCATAGCGAATAGGTGAATGACTACTGTATTTAACCGCAAATTTCTTTATAAGGCTCGTCAGCATTGTTCATAATGTTAATATTTTATGAAAAATCCATCTTTTCTTTACTGTCATTCTGATAAACTCAGAAGTTTAGAAACCTTTTTTTTCTTCATATTTGTGTCCTTTTCATACGACCAAATAATACAATTATTTGTTTGGGTTTCTAACAAATTGTCGAATGAAAGTAGTTGGACTTTTAGTAAATATGTTAGTTACACGGTATTACTACCTTCCTTTTTGTCTTTTCCATATAAAAAAGAATCAAATCACTCTATTAAAATAAGGCTTTATACAATTGATAATGTAACAATGGTGTCAATGACCAAGACATGTAAAAGAGTATTTCAAGCGAGCAGACCAGCCCCCCCTGGTAGCAACCGTTTGAGTGACGCACGGGCCATCTAAAACTTAGCCATGCCAAAGGTAATTTGAAGACCCGGTCTTCGACGCCACCACCATTTTGAATATTTTTATGACGTGCTCAACCTCGTTAATCTTATCAAGAAATTGCATCGAGTGCAATTACATTATTAATAAATAAAGGAGAAAGGGTGACATTGGTTCCAATAATAAAAATGAAATACTCTTTTGTATCATATATTTCTTGAGCTATACCTAGTCTTGCCCTAAATACTGTAACAATGAAAAACCTTTTTCTATTGCAAAAAATATTTATGACTTTTACAGCGATAGTTTAATATATAAATATAAAACAATTTAAAATATAAAAAGCTTGTTCGAAGTGGTTTCTATTGGCTGTAATACAGTCCTTTACATCTTCATTGTTAAAATGAGAAGAACAAATCTTTGTATATTTCGTAGGAGTCCAGTTTTTCTATTAATTTTTGAAATCCATTGCTTCTAACATCGTCATTGGACGGTATTCTAAAACACACAAAATTTACAGTTTAATTATAATAGGTTCATTTAAAGTAGTGTAAAAAATATTTTTCTTTGATGAAAAATCCGAATGTTATAATTATATTCTAATTACGACCCTGGATTTTTGACACTTTTATAGTTCTTCATAGTTAACGACAGCTGGCGTATTGCTTACAAAATAATTATTAACTACATATAAAACTCATATTTTTGTTGAGGTAAAAGGCTTTGGGTATAAATTTTAATACTCATGGTTATTAGTTATTACAATAATCTTAATAGTTTGAACTGCATGTGCTTTTATTGTTCTAGGTCCTATTACGAAAAGTGGTGCCATCTAACGTTGAGTAAAATTATTTCTGAAAATGATACCGTCAAAAGAACTTTCTAGAAATTATTTTGATAAATTATGAATAAATATACTTACAAATGGAATGTGATTCTTTCCATAGCATCTGTACGTTTATTGGAGTAGTTTTTACATGATAAAACACAACACTTCATGGTTTTCTTCGTAATAACATAAAAATACACCAAAAATATAATTTTATGCACCGTACGAACACCGTCAGCGACGACAGAAGACTAATAGGCCACGCCTACTATTGATGTTAACGTGATGACGTCAGGGCCTACTTGAGAATCACAGTGCACAGTTACTTAGGCCGTCTCCTCTTTGTATTTGCTCCGTGATTATAACTAAGGTCTGAATACTAAATTAACACGATTTACCTATTTTATAGAGTAACCATGTGGTTTATATCGGTAATGTATTGGTTTTACTTGTTTTATAAATAATTAATAAGAATGTTATTGATTTACGTTTATCGCTTACCCCATCTCTATCTTATTCTCAGTCAAATATGAACTTATACTTGCGTAAGCATCATATTTTATAAAATGGTTACTAAGTGTTTTGAAATATATGAGGTACAACTTTGAGTGTAGATATTCATATTTTTATATTCATAATTCAGTTGAGATATAAGTGGCATGTAAAGAATGAAAATATAGGTGATACAAAATAAAATTGTAAACATAACGCGTATTCATAATTACTTCATCGGTTTTGTCGCTATTTGTCACAGAGATCAAGCTATATTTCAAGGACTATAGTACATTTTTTTAGATCGGTCGGTTAGTATTATATAAATTACTAGCGACCCGCCCTCGCTTCGCTTTGGTTACGTCAACTTTCGCTACATAGAATTCCTCTCGGAGAAGGAATTTCTTAAAATCCTATTTCATTTGACCATTACAGGGCAGAACAGTCCACACTAAATTTCAAGTCTATAGGGGCAGTATTGGAAAATGTAGATTTTTTGGTTTAACACATACGCGATCCGCTTTAGGGGTGGAATTTTTAAAAAGCCGTTCTTAGTTAACCTATGTATTGTAACAAAAATATGCCTACCGAAATTCAAGTATGTAGGAGATATATTTAAAAAATATGATTTTTACACCCCAGCATTTTTACATCCTCCTTGCGGGTGAAATTTCGTAAAATCCGTTCTTGACGCTGACCTTTACTTAGCGAAAGGAGTATTCCTACCAAACTTAAAGTCTGTACTGGCCTTATGGTTCCAGAGATATCGTGATGAGTCAATACATAGGTGGAAATCTCTAAAATATATATATAGATTATAACTCATCCTTTCTGCCTCGATTTTTGCAAACATGTTGATTAAAGACTGGCTAAACAGCGAACGAAAATATAGCAGATGATCTTATACTCCTTTCCTAATCATTATAGGGTAAAATAAAAAGTTGTAGTAGATACAATTTTATAAAGCGGTGTTTGTGGTTTTAGTGTCGCAATGGCTATATCCTAGAACAATTCAAAGACCAAACAACTGCTGAAATAAAGTATCGACCATCGCCGTAGCATGACACAAACGGATATTGTCACACAAACTGTAATGCATCGTGTGAGAGATGGATTTCAGTTATTCGATGGAAGATGTTACCATGGCTTGGAATTGCAACATTCTGCTTAGAAAATTACCGTCCAATCATTTCAAATTTCAAAGTCTACGTTCATATGAGGCCGTGTCCTAAAAGTACATGACCTATCTAAAGCTTAGAAACCTATAAACACCGTACTAATATAGTGCGATGACATTCGAGAAATTCAATTTTAAAAAGTATTTGCATTGTACCAAACGTTTATGTGACATCAACCTATTTAGAGTTCCATACCCAAAAGATAAAACAGGACCCTATTACTAAGACTCCGCTGTCCGTCCGTTGCTTCGCCTGTCTGTCACCAGGTTGCTCTCATGAACCGTGATAGTTGGACAGTTGAAATTTTCACAGATGATGATTTTTTTTTTGCCGCTACAACGACAAATACTAAAAAAAACAATAAAATAAATATTTAAGGGGGCTCCCACACAACAAAGGTAGTTTTTTTTGCTCGTTTTTGCTCGATATTGATAACGAAAATAGGTAGACGTTTGAAATATTCACAGATTATTTAGTAATATATTCACTTTAGAAATAAATAAATAATTAAAATAAAACAAATAGAGAATTTAAGAGGGGCTCCCATACAACAAACATGATTATTTTGCCATTTACAGATAATGGTACCCTTCGTCCGCGACTCCGAGTCGCTCTTGGCCGGTTTTTTTTAATATACTCGAATTGAGTTTTCAAACATGTGTCAAAATAAAATGTCTTTTAAATCAAAATCACTTCAACTTTAAAGCAAATCACCCCTAAAATAACTTTCCAACCCTTTTTAACCCAGTTAGGAGATAAATCTCAATAAAATATGAATCACGTCTTTCATCAATTCCGTAAAAGAATGTTTATGCAAAATTTGAAATAGATTGGGCCAAGGAATCACGTTGTCCCATACAAACTTTACCCTGCTTTTTCACCCCCTTAGGGATATAATTTCTTAAAATCCGTTCTTAGCTGACCTCTACTCGGCGAAAAAAATATTCCTACCAAATTTAAGGTTTGTAGGCCTTATGGTTCCAGAGATATCGTGATGAGTCAATACATAGGTGGAAATCTTTTATATATATATATCGACCTGGGCCAACACTTAACTGATGCCATTTGGTCAGCAATTGCATTCCCAAGGAGGGTTGATGACAGGCCGACGGCCGGTCATAAAACTATTGCCAATAACCTTTGCAATATGTAGGAAGATGGGTACAAATTGCGTCGACCCCAAGTAATTGGTAGAAGTTCAGGCAAATGATGAATGATTATGGCTAGTATTATATAAAATACAAGCTCTTTTATCTATACTAATATTATAAAGCGGAAGAGTTTGTTTGTTTGTTTGTTTAAACGCGCTAATCTCAGGAACTACTGGTCCGATTTGAAAAATTCTTTTTTTGTTGGATAGTGCATTTATAGAGGAAGGCTTTAGGCTATACAACATTACGCTGCGACCAATAGGAGCAGAGCAACAATGATGAATGTATAAAACTCGGGTTTTTGTTTCCTTTTGAGAGCTTCCGCTGCGTAAACGGTTAAAGTTGCGCAAAAATTATGTACTACATAATTGTTCCCCTTTCAAAGTTTTAAATAAAAGTCCGCGACAGCATATGTCTATCTTTTAAGATTGGCTCACTATAACCTTTTTTATGCTAATCAAATTTGTTTTAAAATAATATGATATTTTCGAAGGTGTTTTTATAAACATAATATTAATCCTTATCCAAACAAATGAGTTATTCATCACAAGTATTTAATTTAAAACAAAATTGCTCTTTACATTATTTGATTTCAATGAATATCGTAGGAAATATCGCAGTTTAAAAATAACATCGCAGCAAAATAATGATCAAGTACTGGGCGCGCATTTACGATAAAAATACTGGGTCTTATAATCTTATATTAAAAAAAACTCAAACTAATGTTATTTCAAAGTACTTCTGCACACACTACATTTTTAGTTTTGTTTTCTTCTCATGACCTTCTGTCGGCTTTACACATCCTAAATAATAATAATAAGTATAGGAAGTATTAGTGCCTGCCCTCATGTATGGCAGTAAAAGTTAGATTTGGCGGAGAAGACATGAAAATAGAATAAATGCTGTAGAGCTGACAGCTCTTCGTAACGTGTGTGATGTAAGTCTGAAAGATAAAATTAGGTATAATGTTATAAAAGAGCGCTGATATGCTGAGGTGGGTTGGACACGAAGTGGAAGAAATAATGAGTGGGCAGAGGTTGACGAAGCAAACATATAAAGTAATCGTGAATGGAACGAATACAAGGGGCAGACCACGTCATACTTTTCTGGACCAAATTGGAGATTTGTTCACGAGAGGTCATCATCATCATCATTCTCCTACTCTTATCCCAATTACTTGGGGTCGATACAATAAGTACTCTTCATTCATAGTACATATTATAAAAGTCAATGGCAATAGTTTTATTACCGGCCGCCTGCCAGACGTCAACCCTCATTGGGAATGTAAGTGTTGACCAAACGGCATCAGATGGAGTTGGCCCAAGTCGTTATAAGGCTCTTAGTCGTCTTTTACGACATCCACAAGCAAAGTGAGGATTGGTAGTATTCGTAGCCGCTACCACACAGCGATGTCATACACATTAAAAGTATGTGCAATCGTAAATAGGCGTAAGTGTATGTATGTATATATGTATGTATGTATAATATACATACATTGTATATGGTATATCTATAGAAAGTATAGATAAGACCCAATACTTTTACTTAAGGTTTAATGTTCTACTCTTACTAATAAAAGGCTCATGTAGGTACCTAAAACAGCTTTAACGTATGTATTATTTAAAAATATTTCCACCTTTTACGTAAACGAATTCGCGAGTTGAAGTTAACGTTAGCCCAAAGTAACCATTCCACGCGGACGAAGTCGCGGGCGGAAGCTAGTATATACATATATAGAAGAGACACAGAATACCCAAACACACGCTCATGCAAAGGCTCACACAAGCGAATTTCATGTAATAGCACAACCTCACATTATAACTGAATTCTTGATTTTCTTCATGCTTTACTTTATGTTATATTATTATTACTCTTATTTTAATTATTTTATTATTTTCTTATCTTTTTGAAGTAAAACTTCTCACTAAGGAAACCACACACCAACTCTTCACTAAGGAAATAATCCTTGTATTACGGGGGACTTTACAAACATGCAAATAACGCAGACAAATTACACCCAGACTCAGAACAACACTTTGTGGATCACAGAAAGTGTTGTACTGCGTAGGAATCGAACCCATGGCACTGGCACGAAGGTCGGTAACTAAACCACTACGCCATCTGAGCAGTCATTATACATTGTCACTGTTGATTGTTCTTATATTGCCAATAATTCTTATTCTATTCAATTCTAAAAAAAATATTAATTTATTATTACATACCGCCATCCACGATTTTGATCCTTTGCAGTTATAAATAAATGTTCCAGATCTGTTCTTGTGTTAATTAAACTAAACACCCATTGGTCTTGCCCTGTACATTAAAAACTTTAAATTATTTATTAACTTGAACTCATTCGAAAACTTTTGTAGTATTTATTTAACTCTCAAAAGAATGAGGAACATGAAAAAATATACGCTTCGGTATCGTCACTTTGTTTATTCTTTTTACAACCTATTTATACTCTACATACATACATACATATCATCACGCCATATCCCTTGCAGGGTAGGCAGAGAGAACAGAGTGCCAGAGAACTCTATCTTTGCATACTTCACTCGCTTCCTCAACATTCATAATTCTCTTCATACACGCTCGCCGGTTTCGGAGACTCTTGACTCCACCTTCCTTCAGTACATGACCGATCTGGTCTAGGTAGGTTAGTCTCGGTCTCCCCCGGTACCCACATCCTTCCACTTTCGCATTGTATATCTTCTTAACCAGACGTTCGTTCGGCATTCTTTGCACATGTCCGAACCATCGGAGCATTCCCTTTCGCAACTTTACACCAATACTCTCTTTCATACCTACTCGCTCTCTTACGTCGTCGTTACGAATGCGGTCGGTCAGCCTAACTCCACAGATTTTTCGCAGAGATCGCATTTCGACCGCATTAATTTTACTTTCATACTCTTTTCTGCATACCCAACTCTCGCTTCCATACAGTAATGTTGGGACAAGCACTGCGTTATGTATTGCTACACGTGCCTTCTGGCTGAGGTGGTGGCTACCGAGAAGTTGCCCCAACGCTCCGTTCACTCTATTTCCCGCATTCACTCTTCGCTCTATATCAGTGGTGTACCTTCCATCTCGGCTAAATCCACATTCAAGATATACAAATTCATCCACTTGCTCTAGTACATCATTACCTATTGTTACTCTTACATCTGTTCTGGCTTCATCTCTTTCAAACACCATTATTTTGGTTTTGTTCACATTCACGCGTAGACCCCTTTTCTTACAATCTTCTGTCATTGTGTCGACTAGGGTCTGCAGGTCAGTCGCTGACTGTGCCAGCAGGACTGCATCATCTGCATAAAGCAGAGCAATGACCACTGAGTCGCCCATCTGGACTCCCACATTCATATCGTTCAACCTCTGGAGACATTTATCCAGATATATGATAAACAGTCTGGCTGACAGAACGCACCCCTGCTTAACGCCGATATTGACGTCAAACCAAGGCGACATTCCATCATCCAGCCGCACACAGGCTCTACAGCCCATGTAACTGGACTGCACAGCCTGTAGCAGTTTACCGTTAATACCATACTCCGGTAAAATGTCCCAAAGTTCCTTTCGTACAATGCTCTCTCCAGATCCACAAAACTGCAGAAAACCCTCTGACCTAGAGCCAGATGCTTCTCCACAATGTTGCGCAGAGAGAATACTTGATCCATGCATCCCCTTCCATTCCTGAAACCTCCTTGTGTCTCACACAGTAAACCATCGGACACCATCCTCATTCTCCTTTCAATAATTTTACCGTAACTTTTGCTGCCAAACTGGTCAAGCTTATGGCTCTGTAATTTGCGCAATCATAACGTGAACCCTCGTTTTTAAACAAAGACACGATGACTGCGCTATTCCAGTCCCCGGGAACCATTCCCGAGCTCCAACATTAATTGAGGAACAACAGGAACGCCTCCCAGACACAGGAGCCACCAAGCTTGATCATCTCGGCAGACATCATATCAATGCCCGCTGCCTTACCATTTTTCAAACTTTTTATCGTCCATTCAACTTCATCCATACTGATGTCATCGGAGGACGCCGCTGTCGAATGTTGTTCTACTAAACCACATGCGTCAACCGTAGCATCCGCATACATATCGCCAAAATATTCACTCCATCGGCTTAACACGTCTTGTGTTTGTGTAAGAATGTCTAGAATGTCACCTTTAGACCTTATTTTATTCATTCTGAAGGCTGACCAACCACACCGAGACTTATACTCTCTACTACTACTACTTATACTTTATACTCTCTACTACTTATACTTTATACTCTAGATAAACTATTTATAATTAAATAGATGTAATGCAATTACAAAAATATCCACACAGTGCAAGCAGGCAGCAGAGAGAAGTAGTCTGTGTTGCCAACTTTCACAGATAACTATACATATTATACAGGTTGCCGATTTAATTAGTAGAATCCTTGAAGGAGGTGTATCACACCATGATACACTATCAAAATCGGTAAAAAAATAGTACCTATTTTTTATTAAATGGCCCTAATGATAAGCGGTCAATACACTTGTACTACAAAAGTTCGATGTAGACATATACTCATGCGTGTGACATTGAACTAGTAGGCAAATAGTGCCGCTCTCGCTACGCTCACCGCCGCACAGCTGGGTCGAAATGTACCTAAAGGTCAATGTACGCTGGCAAACCTATTGCTTTGATAAGAAACAAATCACTTTATCTCGGGATTAGGCAGAGCTAGGAGTCTGCAACTAACTTTATTGTTTTTATGACGTCATTCCTACACTTAGTTTAAGTTATTCTAGCAATAAGATCGGCACCCTGTATATTTTGATTGAACACTGACAAAAACTGTCTGTCAGTAATGAGAACCATCACCATCATCCACTCATCTCCATATGATCCGATATTGGATATAATAGGAGACACTACTTGTATAGTAGTAATACAGTTGCCATAACTAGTGTTAGGAGTCTCTGAGAGGTCCGCCGGTACGCACTGTCCTGGTGCTCTATTAGCTGGATTTTTGACTCTAATGGGAACTGAAGGTAAAGCGGCAAATTTTATTTTTAACACGACAGAATATTCGAAGAAAAATGCTGGAAAACTACTACCATAATTCCATCTCATTAATGTCTCACTGCTGGCCTCGAGCCTACAATATGAGGATTACTACTATATCATGCTGGACAGGCATATACATACAGGGTTTTATTTCGAGTTTTCCTTCTCTTGCATAGATGTTATATGCGTTTTATATCCCTTAGTCGTCTTTTACGATCAACCACAGGCAAGATAGGGGCTAGCCCCTATCAAATGTATTCTTATGCCGTCACCACACGGTATATTATAATAAGGTATGATAGATACTTACAACCAACAAGTGGATTTAAACTGAGATTCGATTCACCCAGGTACAGCTCAAATAATTTGTGATATACCCAAGAGGTATTGTTCGTAGCCTTGGCCTTCTGATATTCCTATTAACAAAAACATATTAAATATTTAAATTTCTTTTCCTTTCCTACATTTTCTAATAATGTGTTGTGTTTTTGGAATAAAATGACGAGAAAGTAGCGACAGAGCGAAAAGTTTAATTTCAATCTAAATTCTTTAATAAAAGCAATATAGTGATTGATATTATGCTATAGCATAAATAATCATAATTAATAACTATTGTGATAATTCGAATTAATATTATTAATTCTAAATTAATTTTACAGGAAAAAAAAAAACACTTACCGCGAAAGTGGCTGCCCATTTTCTTCCCAATTCTCTAGATGACAATGTTTTTGGAAAACCATACTCCTCGATCATAATCTTTGATAGTTCACTAAAAAAATAATAAAATAATTAATATTGTTGCAATTCAAGCACGCTGATTCAATTGTATTGTTATTCCGTCAATATACTAGAAAATATAAATAATTATCATATGAACTATTAAATATATGTATGCTGTGTTGTGGCAAATATTGTTCATGGGTGTCGTAAAAGGCGACTATTTTTTTTATGTTTAAGTTGTTAGCCTGAGCTGGCTATGACAACTTTACCCGGACTGTGAGTGAGCGCTGAGGGCTCTCAACCCGAGTAAAAGGCGACTGCGAGCTTTAAATAGATATGGATCAACTCCATTTGATGGCGTTTGGTCAACAATTTCATTTCTATCGACCTTAGGCAGGTGGCCGGTCATAGAACTTTTGCCAATTCTTTTGAAATATGTTAAAGTTATATGTTGAAGAACTATGAAAGAAGATTTCATATTGCATCGATACGTAATTGGGATAAGACCAGGAGGATAGTCACAGACTATTAAATATATATAAAAACTAGCATACCCGGCAGATTTTTTCTTAGTTCTGCCCGTCAAAGCCGCACCACATTAAAATTATCTTTTAATTTTCTCAATTGTACAGAAAATACAATTTGGTGATATATCGACAGCAATGTTTTCAACTTCTGTTCTTTTTTCTCTTTAATTAAATTTATTGCGGGTCCCAAGACAAATAAAATTGTTTTTCGAGACTGCCTGAGGGTCAAACCTCGCTGTCTTTTTAGGCGACCATTGTGGATCCTGGGTTACGGGCGTTACAGTGGTTACAACTACCGTGGTTTAATTGTTTTCAAACCACCCATGAACACGTTAAAATACACCAAATCGGTCCAGAAGTTTAGGTGTTAGGTGACGAACACATGTACAGAAGAATTATTATATAAAACGATGTAGAGTACCAAGTGTAGCGAGTTCGATTTCCACAGAGGATAGTACTTTATGCGATCCACAAACTATTGCTCTCAGTCTGGATGAACTTTGTATCCGTTAATTATATGTTTATAAAATCACCCGAAGCACAAGTATTTTATTGATTTATTTTTCTTTTAATTTATTTTCTTGGTGCAGAATGTGGTCTGCAAAAAGAATATTTTCCAAATGTGCCGGATACATACATACATACATATCATCACGCCATATCCCTTGCAGGGTAGGCAGAGAGAACAGAGTGCCAGAGAACTCTATCTCTGCATACTTCACTCGCTTCCTCAACATTCATAATTCTCTTCATACACGCTCGCCGGTTTCGGAGACTCTTGACTCCATTGTGCCGGATACTGGTAATATAACAATTTTAGAAAACTTATAACACCAATAGCGATCAATAAATTATCTGCCGAGTGTGGTGATCATCAAAGCATTCCTCATAAAACTCCTATGTCCAACAATGACTGATATATATACCCAACATATAAATACATTATATGTAGTTTATTAGTACTTACTTCCACGCCCATTTCTTCTGTTTAAATAACCAATCATGCTGTAACCTGATTTGTATGAAAGTTTCCGTAATATCCTTGGACCCTGGAATAATATGTTTTGTAGGGCATGAGCGTGTGATAACGGTTCAAAAATAGTAACTATATCATCTGTCCTGCGGACGTCGTAAGACTAAAAATCCTACTCGAAAGGTTTAACACGCCTTTTTTTTGGCGGCGGGCTAGTGGTCATACCCCGCTAAATACAGAAGAAGCGGCGCGCGACCCCATAGACCCGCCCTACATGTACCTCTCTACGCCAAGCGAGCGGGCCACCGGAACTCGGTCTTTGTCTTCGGTGGCCCGCCCGGCGGTTTACCCTCACGGGTATCCCCTCGGGGCGATGCCCCGGCAGCTTTCGCCGTCGTCTATTACTGGGATAAAAAGGTCTTAGGTGTTAATCCAGGAAATGGTCTATCTGTATGCCAATTTTCATCCAAATCTGTTCAATCGTTTACGTGTGATTGAGTAACAAATGTCGAAACATCTTCACAAACTTTCACATTTATAATATTATTAGGATGTAAGATTTATTTTATTAGAATATTAATTAGTACAATCTTATTTATTATTGTAGGTTCAGTGCCCCACATATAGATATGCCGATCGCGAGGCATCCTGTTCAAATCCTGGTTTGAGCTAAAGATTATTAGATTTTGTGTCAAAAATATCTTAATACTTTAAAATTAGACTAATAGAAGGGGTTCGGGATTTAGACGCGACAAAGATTTCTCATGAGTTTTAAATAGTGTTAAAATATCTATAAAGTCAAACCAAAAAGAGAGGCTAAATACATTCCAAGAAGGTGGAGAAGAAGTTGAAGGGAAACTTTATGAAAATCAACTCACAGTGAAATTCGTTTTCAATTTCATTTTTACTGTTCTTGTTTTTCAAATATCGAGGGTTGTCTTTGAAACAGCTGGCGAAAACGTTTGCCGGTTCCGTTTCCAAACGCGTCAAATACTCCGGATCGAACTTCTGGTGGTAACTTAACATTGCCTCGTATAACGGCCATTCATTTTGATCTGTCCCCTTTTTTATTTTCATACGATGTTTTCTCTAAAATAAAAAATATTATTCAACACACATTTTTGTGCTGTGTGGTAGCGGCTACAAATACTATCAACCTTTATCTCGCTCGTAGACGTCGTAAAAAACGACGAAGAGCTTTATATCGGCCTGGGACAACTCCAACCTATGCCGTTTGGTCAACAATTACATTCCCATGGAGGCTTGACGTCAGTCAGGCGGCTGGTCATAAAACTATAGCTAGTAATTGTTGCAATACGTACGAGTACATATTGCGTCGATAAGTAATTGGGATAAGAGCAGGAGGAGGATAATTCAACACACACATTATTATGCGATTCGGGCATATTTGTAAAATTTAGATGGATTTTGTCTCTGGTGATAATTTGTTGCTCTCGCAACATAAGATAATACAACAGCGATAAATATTGCACATCGTAAAGAGACAATCGACTAAATTTGGTTTCGTAGAGTTGTCTCTGTCGCACACTACTGGTCTAACAATGCAAGAAGCACAAACATTTTGCTATCTAATAGAAGCTGCTAAAACGATTACTACTTTTGTTATTAAATAAAATATACCTATTCTATAAGC
This sequence comes from Lymantria monacha, assembly GCA_905163515.2. Lineage (NCBI taxonomy): Eukaryota > Metazoa > Arthropoda > Insecta > Lepidoptera > Erebidae > Lymantria > Lymantria monacha. Next base: position 21,695,019 of record LR991099.1, read on the forward strand.
TTGTTTTTATAATTTTTTGGAGTTTTAACAACTCTGTATATATCCTTTTGACGGGACGCAATTGCACTCTCCGTATTTGTACAAAGACTGACAAACGTCACATAATGATTTCTCATGTTTACGCGATTATGCCACATTTGAAAAAACTTTTCCTATAGTGCAGAGGGTGCGGTGCACCCGGGCGCCGAGTGTTAGGGGGCGCTTCGAACGTGTTGTAACTATCAACCTATTCCATTTTGTTCACGCATTTTGATACAAGAGGGCGGCAGGAGATTGATTGCACCCGGGCGCTACATGTGCTAGAGCCGACCCTAGTCATCATGATATGTAAAGTGTTCGGTAAAACGTTCCACAGGTAGTATGCGACAAGGACAACGATTTCATCATCAACTTACTCTTATCCCAATTTATTTGGGGTCGACGCAATATGTCTTCTTCCATACAACTCTATCAGACGTCATCTCTGTGGTCACTCCTTGTCTATCCATGTCATGTTTCACGCAGTCCATCCATCTTTTCTTCGGTCTTCCCTTACCCCTTAAGCCTTCAACATTCATACTTAAAACATTTCTCGCAACATTACTTTCATCCAGTCTCATCACATGTCCATACAATGTCAACCTTTCACTCCTTAACTTTTCCGTCACTGGCGCAACTTTCAAACTTCCTCTTATATGTTCTATTCTTATTTTATCCATTCTTGTCCCACCACACATCCATCTCAACATAAGGATTTATTTAATTATTTATTGCCGAGTTACTGTAGATACTTGCTAGTTTGGGTGCCTCTGTCTATACTGGTAGACGACAAGCTAATTTGAAAATGATTATTATCATTCATAGACTTTAGCAATACCAGTAGCACCGGTAAGCTTCTGGACTGTAGTATGAAAAGTGCTTTACTTAAGTATTAAAAACACTCTATCGCATAGCGACACTTTCGGCGTCTAATCATTGCATCAGTGGTAGTAGATTTATGGCCACCACAAAAACCTCCTTTCCATCATGGCAAAGCCAAAGGTATATATATCCTCTACATGTATTCCTATAAATCCTATCCTATAAATCCTCTACATGTATTGAAAGATTTCTGGAAGTAACATGTTCCTTATTATAGAACCTTGAATAAAATTTAGTCTGTGCTATTAGAAATGTCAAAAATAAAGCAAAAAAGTGTTGCCAAAAATCTTACATTGAAAGTCATTCTGATGTGATGCCACAAACCTTGCATGTCCTGTATACAGCAATCAATCGGCAGACCTTGACTTCTCATGGATCTTTCAACTGTCCTGTAATGAGTATACATATATAATAAATTCAATTCATTCATTCATTATGTATAAACCCCGCTGGGACACTTACGTACTGTCAATTTTAATCTATTAGCTCAAATTAATCCAATAAACTCCCACTGAATTGGAGCATGATCGCCACTGAGACTCAAAATATGCCACCTGCGCAGTAAGTACTTGCTTCAATGTATGTCCTTCGAACCATGATAGAACATAATTCTTAATATATTGCAAATTATTACTGAACCAGGTTCCAAAGGCGGCATCCTATCTAGTTAGTAGTTAACTACTAGAGCAGTCATCAGAGCCATCGACAAAGGCAAAGTTACAAAGGAGTAAACCTTACCTAGATTATAACTAATAATAATTACCTCCACATAGATATCACGTCACATTTATTTTCTTTAGCTTCCGATATACAAATAATTAATTTCAATCGCCATTCATCAGTCCCTGTAAAAAAACACATAACTTTACAAACTGACAAAAAGCCTTAAACAGCCCACAGTAAAGTAATAGGTATATAGATTTTTACACAGAAAATATTATCTGTATCTAAATATTATACTTACATGATTCATACTTGTCCAGAATTTTAGTTTTGCCAAAATGCTTGTCAAACATTTTAAAATATTTCCAACTTTTATTATTTGTTTTCTTAGCTATTTTATACATCTGGAAAAATACGAAAAACAGGACTAAGTAGGTACACAATGCAATTACCCGTGGGTGATCGTAAGAGACGACTGAGGAATATAAAACGCATGTAACATCTATGCAAGAGATGGAAAACTCAAAACAAAACCCTATACCAACACGTCTGACCAGCATGATATAGTAGGTAAATTTCCCTCTCATTATGGAGGAGGCCCGAGCCCAGCAGTGGGTCATGTATGGGCTGCGATGATGATGATGCAAATATAATTACCTTTAGACTAACTAACTTAAATACACTTGCTATTTACTAGTATTATTGTAGTAAAATGAGTATAAATACTACTAGTCTAAACAGTTACATAAATAAGCAAACAATGTTTGTGCACAAAGACGTCTTTGTGCACAAAGATTGTTTGCATATTTATGTAACTGTACACGTGTATAACAGAGTATAATTAGTTCAATATCTAATAGGATTAGCTCAAATAGTAATTTTAGACAAATAAGGAAGAAATATTGTAATCTCTACTTATACTTTTATGGATTAATATAATACAATTCACATACTCTCTACTGTTGGGCTCGAGGTTCCTCCACAACAGGAGGAAAATTGACCTAAACCACACTGGTCAAACATGTTAGTATATGTTTTTCTTATCTTGTGTCAGGTTTTCTTTATCTTGCATTCATTTTATTCATCTTTTATGACGCCTTGGGGCATCACCACATATATGCTATTATGGATTAGGGGCATAAACTCCTTTCAATAAAACAATATTAAAAAATAACAAGTAGGTAACTTACATCATAATTATATGCCCATTTTTTCCTAACATGGTCAATAGTCATTTCTCTGGGGAATCCATTCTCTAGTAATAGTTTGTAAAACTCTCTGTACGAATAAAATAGTATTAATTAAGGCACATTTGAAAAATATTACCAATTAAGTTTTAAATATCACTAACAGTTTCTTATATCTCTAGAAGCTAGTACTCACCCCCAAGGTTGCTTTTTAGACTTAAACAGCCAGTCATTCTCGAATCGTAGTTGAAATACTCGTTTATTTAGCTCAGACGTCCCTAATAATATATACAAATTAATTAAAAGGAATGAAATTCAATTTATTAATTATACAAAGACGTATGAATAACTTACAGACAAAAGATTTTTCGTCCATTTCAATTAAAAACAAAAATTATAAAACCTTAATAAAACAACTAAACATGAATCAATTATATGCTTAATTTTCTTTTTAATAAATGTAAAACAGGTTTACTCATAAATTTCAATGAGCCATTGTGCAAGGTACAAACATATTTGGCCGCGGTTATTTGAACGTAATGGTCACAGGTTATAAATTTCGAAAAAGTATATAAATCCGTCGGGTCGACATATTGTGAAACGATTAAAGTAAAGGATATCTCATATCTGTGCATTAATGAGACATTGGTTTAATTGCTAAAAATAAGAAAGTCCATAAAATTGAAACTCTCAAAAGGGGGCTATCGATGACCACCACCTGTCACTGTTAAGCATCTTCATAATGATAGTTGACAGCGACAAGTCTCTCCCAATGATCAGCGACAAGACATAGCGCTAGGTTCCCCAGGTATGCCCCGCCTCCCAAAGTGTGCCCCGCTCACGACACACAAGCCACACTCGAGACATCCTGGGGACTACATAACTAACCTACACATCATGCCATGTTACAAATATAACGCAACGATTTCATTTGATCACCATAAGTGATTCCGTACGCTAACACCATATTATTGTATTATACTGCAGATTAATGAACCGGAAACAAGGTATCTTGGAATCACTTTGATTGACTTATGTTTAATAGACGAAGATAGTGTGTGGAGTATGACGCCCTGCATAGACGTGCTGTTCGAATCGTCGGTGATCCCAATCTCACGGAAAGACTGGAGTCATTGGGGAGCCGGAGAGACTTTGGATCTCTCTGTGTACTCTACAGGCTCTTTCACGGGGAGTGCTCTGAGGAACTGTTTGACTTGGCACCACCGTCACCATTTTATCACGGTACCACTTGACACCGCAGCAGGGTTCATCCATTTTATCTGGAAACGATACGGACGTCTACTGTACATTTTCAGCGATCATTTCTCCCACGTAAGTGCAAGATCTGTAATGAACTACCTGCTGCTGTGTTTCCCGAGCGCTATGACATGTCCTTCTTTAAACTAGGTTTAAGAAGAGCACTTTGTTCACGGTAGGCAGCGGCCTAGCTATGCCATGGTATTGCAAAGGTCCATGAGCGGCAGTGTAACTTACTATCAGGTATCCTGCTGGCTCGTTTGCCACCACCGGCAATAAAAAAAAATCGTATATGTCAATAGACCAGACATCCGTGTTAGATTAATATAAAACCAAATAATTCAATTTGATAAACCTACAAATTTTCGTAAAGGTATGTTCAATGTTCATACTGATTAAATATTAATCGTTATTTAATAAGTGCTCAAACTTGAAATAATATTCTATATCAACTCGTCTGACCAGCGTAGTATAGTAATCAATTTCTCTCCTATTGTGGAGAAGACCCAAACCCAATAATGTAGTAGATATAAAAGCTGAGATGATGCCGAAGAATAGGTAAATGATACTGTATGCAGATTTAAATCATTAAGAATTTTAAAACAAAGTCTTCTGCGGTGTCTTTGTACCTGTTTGCGATAAACTAAAAATCGTATTATGAATATATTTTGAAGCTGTTTTCACCAATAGACTAGTGGATTCATAAAGATGTAGATCATAAAAACGATTAGTGAAGATAAATTCCTTAGAGAAAAGTGTTATTTTTAAAGAAAGAAATCGTTCTGTGAACAGTGTAAGCCAGCTTTATTTTGCAAAAAAATAGGCGATACACGCTACGAAGACTGAAAACGCTAAAGAATCGACATATAGCGGTAGCTTTGACACTCGATTAGTGACTTCATTAGCCTAAATATAAACAGAGATGAATATAGCTTCTATTAAAAAAGCAATTGTTTAAATAACAGCATTTTTAGGTTACAGAATATTTACCTACATTAGTACGTAACTATTGTTATTTTTCCTTTTTCTTTAATATAAACATCCCTGTAAATCGACATTTCTTTAAAAGTCCATCACGGTAGGTTCATAGAATCATCAGGTGACTATGATTATTGCTAAATACATTTAAGGTGACAAAACAAAAGTGAGTTTCCCGTTCCCGTGATTGAAGTCAAGATCTTTTTGCAGTGCGGTTTCGCACCTCTATGGCCAGCACTGAACTGCGGATATTTGTGTAATGAGAGTTCTGGTTGTATAGGCTTTTAGCGTACTGGGTCTAGTAAGCGTGAAAAACGTTGGACTACGGTAGAAATAAATAGTGGCATAGCTAATTTTATAGGAAACTAATTAGAAATAACCATACCGTACCTACCTGGTAAAATCCGATCACACTTCGTGACACAGATATTCCAATATGGTTGGTAAGTTACAATAACTAGTGACGTAGGTACATTCTATATTCACGTCACTGTCAAGTGTCATATTTGACATATTATCTTATATACAAGCATGGAGACTAGAGTATAAGGAGAATCATCTCTATATATGAAAAGTGTCCGTCGAAATGTTTTAAATAAGGGTGGCGGCACATTACCATCAAGGTAAATTTGAAAGGAAGCGGAAAAGGAAACTAATAAATCAATAAGCTTACTATTCACAGTTTACGAAATAAAATCACTCTTGTTTTGAACTAAAATCACACTCGTTTTTACGAAATAAAATCACACTCGTTTTCTTGTAATAATTATTGAAGGTTATAAAATAATGATATTAGGTTTTTTAACTCAGCGTGCTTCAGTTCTTCTACAATTGCTGTATTCATACCATACCTTTCTTACACCAGCGCGATCATGGAAGGTTTTTGAACTGTTATTTATAGCATACAGCTGGACACCTTTCTAACCTTCTCCCATATAAGATTGTTCTCCTTATATTCTAGTCTCCATGAATACAAGTTACTGAAGTTACTATAACAGAAATTGGCCAAATTGCGCAAACTAGTTGCATAGCTATTTCGGTTTTATTCGGCACCTATATAAAAGCATTCTTCGTTTTATGCAATAATTATATATATAAGATTTATAACTAATATATATTAATGTATTATTACCAGTGATCAGAGTAGGTATATTGAATTAGGGTCAATAATCTGAAACGTATATATTAATATGGGTATTCCTCCGGAATATTATTTTTTCCGGAATTTCACAATGTAACCATATGACCAATAGTATCTTCTTAATAATTTATCGCCATCCCGCTGCAAATTAGTTTTTTTGGGGTTTCGTACCCAAAGGTTGAAAACGAGACCCTATTGCTAAGACTCCGCTGTATGTCTGTCACTCACTGAGCTTTTTCTTTCGAACATTAGCAGGTGCACAATTCTATTTTTCAAAAAGAGTTTATAACTATGGCCGATATAAGAACATAGAATAAAAATCAAAAAGTTAAAAATTACCGGTTCCATACAAGAAACATTTTTTGCATATTTGTTTGTTTTAGCTCTATCATAAAAATGGTAACAGATAGAAGCTTCAAACTTGGTATGATTTTAGTATATACCGAGTAAAACAAATACTCAAACTAGTATAAACGTGAATTGGACTCAAAATATTTCACTCACAAAAGACGCGGTTAAATTTCTGTCTTACTCTTAATCTATGCCCCCAACATGACTCAGTGACCAATCAGAACACAAGATTGTAGATAGTGCACAAACCGGTTACGAAAACAATGTATACCGTGACGCGGGGCGTAGCCCCGCAGGTAGCTAGCTCACTCGTTTACTTCGATTCGTAGAGTGCGTATCTTTGTTATTGTGTTGTGAAAACGTTACTTGACCCTGGCTTGTGTACTGATTCCTGGATTCTGCTCTAAACGACGATTTGGCTAGACTACACGGATTCTGGATACTGCTCTAAACGACGATTTGGCTGGACTATACGGAGTTGCATCTTTCACTCTTGATTTGAATATATTCAACCAATCTTTTTAAGTTCTGGTAAGTCATTTTTCATTTACTAGTATATAGTCTGACGTTTGCTTGCTTGTGCCCTTTTTCAATTGAGTGGCGTTACATTAAAAAAGTAAAACAACTATTAACGTAGATGTCAGTTTTGTAATGTTCACGTCATGAAGTTTTTGTTTTAGGTCAAATACGAGGTTACATCTCTTCAACATGGCAAACGTCAAGGCTGAGACGGTAGAAAAATGGATATCCGATCATCCTGAGTTAATTTATGATCACGCTAGTGGTACAATGTACTGCACAAAGTGTGAGAGCCATTTGATAGTTCGAAATAAAGGCAACGTGAAAAAACATATTGAAGGCGCTGTGCACCAGGGAAGGTATAAGCAGCCGCAGGAGGAGTTTTACTTCGATCTTATCAAATTTTTGATTTTGTGCAATATTCCATGGTCTCAGATGAGAAATACTGCTTTTCAAGATTTTTTTCAGAAATATATGTGCAGTACCTGTTGTAGTGCGTGTGCTAATCGTAAACTACCCGATGAATCACAGTTAAGGAAAGTTTATTTGGATAAATTTTACAAGAATAAACTAGATTCCATTCGACAAAATAATAATAATTCGATGAAACGACAGACTTTTTAGGTCGATATGTAGTGAATTTTCTAATAAAACCATTAGATCCCATTAATTTCAATCGACCTTATTTGATAGCGTGTAAGGTGCTAACTGTGATTAATGGACAAACAATTATGCAATTCGTAATAGAGTGCTTAGAAAATTTATGGGAAAATTCATTCGAAACTAGAGCTAGCAACGTTCTTGTGCTCTGCACTGATACCGTAGCTGATGCTGTTTCTATTCGAAACGCGAAAAATATTTTTGGAAAAGAAAATTTAAAAAATGATTTAAATTACATAAAAGACAATTACTGTATAATACAACATTCTTTAAATGCATTGCAAAAACACAATTTATCACTGGCAGAGTCACTTTTGCATTTTGACTACGTTAGAGCTGCTATTAATGAGTGCAATTCCGAAAATATAAAAATTAAAATAGAATATGTTGTGGAACGTAACCCAGATTTAGACACACTTAGAGAATATAGTGCGGCAATTGAAAAAAATGAAGCAAGTAATTTAATACCGTTTTTTAAATTTGCGCCTCTAACATCTTGTGATGTGGAACGGTCATTTTCTACCCATAAATGGATTTTAGAAGTGAAAAGAAATAGATTGAAACCAGAAAACATAGAAAAACTTATGACTATTTATTTTAATTGTGGAGGTCAAAATTACACAGATGTAGAAACTGAAATGCATGTAGATTAAAATATGTTTATATTGTATGTAAATTGAATGTAAATAATTTTGTGTTAACAATAAACGATATTTATTTAAATCTATTTTGTTTTTTTTTATACCTATACAGTTTAAATGGGCATTACAGTAGGGATATCAGGTAGCACCAAGTACTTACAAAGACAAAACAAATAAGTCCAAAGCCGATGGGTTTATAGTATTTAGTTAAGGTGGTACCAGGTGGTAGGTTCCTGTACTGGGCCGTCTAGGTGGGTACCACCGATTTGCCAGACATTTCTTCCTAAAATGGGAGTGTGTTCAACACTTCTATGTTTCGGGGAAAGGGCATTGAAGCTAGTGCAATTACTGGGTATATCAGACCTAATAAATAACTGTCGTCTCGGTGTAGCGGGCGCTGGGCAGTGCCAGACAGAACTATTTAGTTACTGATTGGCACTGCATCTGTCCATAGGCAGACGTGACGCTTACCATCAGGCGAGCGATCTGCTAGTCCCGTTACACATTAACATAGAAAAAAAGTTCCAATGGCTTTCTTCCGGCTCCACAAACAGAACAGCTCCATGGTACCATGTTATTGTATTTTCACCGAAGGTACAAGGATTTGAGCCCATACGGACACATAGAGGAGTGATTCTAACTTAGCTTCCAAAATTAGTGTCGAACACGTATACAAACATTACAAGTTAAATAAAAGCTTTTGAAATCTGTTTAATGCAATCTATTAAAAAAAAACAAATTATATTAATTATTTGAATTTGTAGACAATACTTCAGTGATTCCAGAAGTACCGGAATGACGTTCCGGAAAATGGCGTATCCATGTTAATCTTTACATGAACATTACCGACGCAAGTAGCAAAAATCAATATACCTACTCCGATCACTGATTATTACTTACTTAAAACCTATGAAATTGTTTCAATTGGTGGTATGTTATTATTAAATAAATAGATATTTGTATATGTATCTATTTTATTACCTTTGTATTTATAGTTTATTTACACGATGGTATAGTTAGACTTATTTAAACAGATATCATCAGCTTAAAAGAAAGATAGGTTTCCAAGACATTGTTTATACAGTAAACCTCGTAATCACCGGGTCAACTAATACGGAAGTTAGAGGGAAGTAATTGATCCAGGTAACGACATGCCGCGTTCCACGAGCACTACGGAATCAAAATGTAAGGTGCAGAAAAAACGTTATAAAGTTATAGTTTGCTCACAGAAAAGGTTTATAAATTGTTTAGCCCTTCATTTTAAATGCTTAATTTCAATATAAGGTTGTTAATTCAGTTGTAAGTGAGATTATTGTGTTGTGCCTGTGTAAATTAATTGGGTTCACGTTTTTCTTTCTTTTTTTTTGAGTCTTAGTTGTCAGCCTCAGATAGCTATAAAAACTTTACCCGGACTATGGGTGAGCCCTGAAGGCTCTCAACCCGATAAAGTTTAGCGACCGATCCCGAGGGCATTCCCTGTGGGGTACGGATCTCTGCTCTGGGGGTCGTTGGAAAAGTCTGTTCACCCACATTTATGATTTTAACGAGACATGATTTCTGTCCTCGGCGGCAGGGGTGGAATCATGGATAAGTACTTATCAGGGCCGCGTGGGCTGTGTATGTCTCATTGTCTGGGCGAGCGTGATAGCGTCGTCGGGTTCGTCGAGGATTAGTCACGGTTGTCGGATCGCGGATATTTTTGATGGGTTATAACTAGACGACCTAACCACAATGTGGATAGGGTAAGTGGCGGCAGAGTCAAAGTAGCGGTGGGAGTACTGTTTCATGTACTGCCTGATGGTCGGCAGGCCTAGATCTATGTGAAGATTGGGTTCACGGTTTTTTTTTGTGTACTTAGTTGTTAGCTGAGGCTATGACAACTTTACCCGGACTGTGGGTGAGCGCTCTCAACCCGATTGGGTTCACGTTGCACGTTTCGTTATTTATTAGTGAAATAGTATTTTTGCCTTACCTCTATTAACATGTGCTTATTGGTAACTTTTTACTGATGAGTTTTGGCGCGAATATGGAAATGTCATGTCACGCTCTTGTATTATTTTCATTTCTTTAGTGTTTTGTAGTGTTATATTGAATAATTTGGCTGGTATTTTATGGAATATGATACAGTTAAAGCGCTGAAGTGTACTGAATATGGTATAATAGTGGTTTTCATGTATTTTCGTGTTCACCCAAAATTCCCAACGAAACTATGAATTTGGTTATCAGCGCCAAATTGATAGTAACGACTTGACTTACTGACGGACAGTGACTATCAAGGACCAATTACAATTTGAAGAAGTGGTAAACAATAATACGGAAGACAAGGCACGAAGTGTCTAAACTATGAAGACTTGGCTTAAAGGTCTAAATAACCAATCCATAAACTCCAAAAAACAAAGTAACTTTTTACTCTATGTTCTTATTAGTCTGTGTTCTTTTATTTTGATTCTGCGATTTGTCTTTTTGTTTTCACGTGGTTTCTCATATCAGCATGTTTTATGCGGATATTGTGTATTATTGAATTAAATTGGTGATAATGCATCGACTTGCCTCTGCCAGAAATTTGTATCAAAGTTCTTTACATGGCATCTCGTTGCCATCAAATAATTCCATCAAAACTTCCTCATTTGCGGCAATAAAATGTTCTTTTTGTCGAAGAATTTTAGCAAGCCACTTGAATGCAGGTAATTTTATTTTATTTTGGTGTTTCTAACATGATATGTGATATAAAGTACATGTTTGTGTAATTTAATGACTTTAAGCACCGGAGTTTAGGTTATCTAATTGCATAACAATGTTTTTGTTTTTTTTTAGAATATTTCTATACAACGAGACATCAGTCCACAAAAACTGCTAATTTACTCACTTCTACGCGAAAAAAGAAGCATAAATCATACAAAAAGTATGGAGAACTTCTGGAAGGTATATTTACTATCCAAATTAACTAATATTTACATTTTGTAAACAAATAATTATTTGAATTTATTTTCAGTTGGTAATCAAGCTATGACTGAAACTAAAGTTTCTATAAGAGAATTACGTGCTGTGCATCTTTCAAAACTAGCTTCAAGTTCATTATCATTGGGCCAACTTCATAAGTTAACTAGCAAACAATCAAAAACTCCTATAGTCGCTGAAGTGGATCCTGAATTGCTGCAAACTGTGAAAGATAAACTTTTAAAGAAAACCTCATCAGTTAGCAGTTATACTACATCTGCAGTAGATAAATCTGAATTCTCAGAGATAGTATTAGAAGATGATAAATGTGCATTAATATATACTAGTCATGCAATATCAAATATAAAAGACCAATTTAAGAAGAAAAAATGTATAAATATGGTGAAAGAGAGTTATTATAATTTTAGAAAAGCTACAATATATGATCAAAGGTTAAGGGATCTGAGATATGCTATAAATGAAGGATTAACACAGGAATTAAATTTAGATGAGATAACATCAGATCAAAATAAATTGCACGTGGAAGAGGAATATTTCCGACCTTTACCCAAAGGGCCGCATGCTGTCTTTAGAGAGATTTTTGTTGATAATCAATTAGATAGCTATGACCATGAATTAATGAATCATATAACAAACATACAGTAAGTATATTTAAGAATTTATATCTATTAATATAATCAATGTTTATTTTCTATTAATATAATTAGTTACTATAATTGGGAAACATTATTTATGTTAGAATAAATTGAGTACTGGTCTTTGATATGTACATAAATAAGCATTTTGTCTTACCCTAATATTATATTTGTTCTTCCATTTAAACACAGTGGAAGGCGTAATTGTTTATTAACTTCCTTAATTGGAATGGGCGAAATAGTGTGAAAAAGTATTAGATCATAAATCAATAAGATTCAGGTCATACCGGGTGTAACAGAGAATGGAACAGCTGGTCAGAAGGCTGGTAGGTAATGGTGGTAGGAAACCATGATTAAAATTTTAAGGGAAAATGTAGATTCATTAATGTATTAGAAGCAAAACCCAATTACGAAGCGAAAGATGATGCCACAAGCGGGATTCGAACCCGCGCCTATTGGGATTCCGGCCCAATCGTGCTGCCACTACACCACCGTGACTTATTGTAGGACATGCAAATTTCGCTTCGTATCATATTTACGTCTTAAGGTGACTGTATGCTATCTACCTGACAATGTTTACACATTGTTATAGGCTTAATACTTCAAACTTTGCAGTTAGAATTGTATTAAACGATGACACAACCTTGTTATTTAAATTACTGAAATTTAGCATTTAATATGCTTACTTATTTATAAAACCCGATTACTTTGCATGTTCTACAATAAGTCACGGTGGTGTAGTGGCAGCACGATTGGGCCGGAATCCCAATAGGCGCGGGTTCGAATCCCGCTTGTGACATCATTTTTCGCTTCGTAATCGGGTTTTATAAATAATTAAGCATATTAAATGCTAAATTTCAGTAATTTAAGTATTAGAAGCATTTAAAATTTTCAATTTTGTCATTGCTTTTTCTTTGAAACCGAATGAAATGTACCAAGTAAATAATAAATAATCTGCTACATACTCATACCTTCTTAAATATTCATTAAAATCTAAATAATCAATGATTACGTTTGCTACAGTATGACAAATGTCGCCTTTACAGACAGCTGATGGGTCAATGACCCTTGATATTTTTCCTTCAAATTTTTGTCATGGGTTCCTACCATCATTACCTACTACCCATCTGACCAGCTGTTCTAATCTCTGTTACACCCAGTATATATATATTTTTATATATCAACTGATTACAGCTCCTATGAGTCCTACTGGACTTCAGCCACCTCCACAATAGAAGGGAAATTAACTTACTGTACCACACTGATTATACAGTTCGTAAAGGGTTTTAATTCGAGGTTTATTTCTCTTGCGCAGATGTTATATGCATATAATATCGCTTAGGCGTCTTTTACAATACTCCCAGGTAAGTTAGGAGGTGAATTGTATTCTTACTGCATCACGACATGGAGAGTATTTGTTACTTTTTTAGACACTATTTTATTTCAGGTCTCAAGGTTTAACACATTCACCATTGGAAGATATTTATGACGATTCAGTTCTCCACAGTGAAATAGCAGAAACCAGAGAAGACATAGACATGTATCCTACTGAGCCTTCACCTGTAACATCATTAAAGATTAAGAAAGCGTAAGTGAAGTTTTAGTTGAATATAGACTGTGAATGAGCTATTAAGTATAATATATAGCCTTTTTTCTGCCAGGTATTATAAGACACAGACTTTCCGTGTGGTGATGCGGTAAGAATACATTTTACTACCCCCTATCTTACCCGTGGGTGATCGTAAAAGACGACTAACGGATAAAATATGTATATAACATCTATGCAAGAGAAGGAAAACTCGAATAAAACCGTATACCAACATGTCTGACCAGCGTGGTGTAGTAGGTCAATTTCCTTTCTAGTGTGAAGGAGGCCCAACAATGGGACAAATATGAGCTGAGATGATGATGATTATAAGACAATAAAAACTTAATTACTTCATTGCAGTAAAACTTGAAATGAAAAACTAAGTCAACTGGTTTCATAGACCAATTCTTGTCACATTCACGCTTATTCTCAAGAGGAATACATATATAGGATGTAAAGAATCTGTTCCTTTAGTGTGACCATATCTTACTTTCTCATGGAAGGTGTAAAAACCGCTTAAGGAATCAAAACCGCCTAGGGCAGGGGTTGGCACCACTGAAGACAAAGACCGGGTTCCGGTGGCCCGCTCATTCGGCGAAGAGAGGTACATGTAGGGCGGGACTATGGGGTCGCGCGCAGCTTCTTTTGTCGCCTTGGGTGGATTTAGCGGGGTGTGACCGTTCCATAGCACGCCGCCAAAAAAAGAAATAAAAAAATCAAAAACCCGACTGCGTAAAAAGTCACCAAAACTACGTACATAATAAAAAAACTAAAAAGTAAAAAACAAGCACTTAGATTCCATAATCATCATCATCATCATCTTGCTCTTATCCCAATTACTTGGGGTCGACGCAATATGTCATCTTCCTCCATACAGTCCTATCAGACGTCATCTCTGCAGTCACTCCCTGTCTATCCATGTCATACCTCACGCAGTCCATCCATCTTTTCTTTGGTCTTTCTTTACTCCTAAAGCCTTCAACATTCATATTTAAAACTTTCTTAACAACATTTCTTTCATCCCATAATATATTATTGAATAGATACTATTGCAGAAAATGAAATATATTTTAATAATAGAACATGACAACTGAACAGTCGGGATCCTTTATTCGACAGCAAATCTAATTTTTCAGTGGATCCCTGGATGATTTATTTTCCCTGGATGATTTATTTTATACTTTTTAGTTATAAATACCTAGGTAGCTATAGTTATCTTATTTATTAATAAGTAGGTAAGTACCTAACTATATATGTATATAGTTTTTCGATTGAAGTTGAGTACTAAATCGTTAGAAATTGGAGATGGGCGACCGCGTCAGACATTAGATACTTTAGGTAGGACTACCTATGGTATATTGGACAATATACCTACTAGATACTTCAGTATATGTCCATCCACATCCAGTTATATGAATTTTTCGTCTTTTCATCGTAAATTTCTACTGTCTAAAAAACCTATTTGTGAGAAAGGTTGTTACGAAACTTTAAATCGATATAGATCCTAAACGGCCAGTCAAATCGAAAAATGTTGAGAGAAAACTAAAAATGATTTTTAAATACCTATTTAACGATACCCCACTCGATATAGTTTGTTGACTTTAATTTTTTTAATTTTCACAATATGGCGTCCAGTAGTCGCCATATTGAATTTTCAATGACGTCATATCTTTAGTGACACTCGCCGGATTAAGAGGAATCGATTGACGTGCGAATCATAAAAATCGGCCCAGGCGTTTGGTATATATAGTGCTTCAAAGGAACACACATACATACATAGACTGTTAAACACAATACCACTCCTTTGCAGTCGGGTAAAAAAGGCAAGGGTCGGCAACCTTTTGAGTCGGAGGAGCCAAAAATTTGAATTTATATAAAGGTTTACAGTTTTTAAAGAGCCACAATTTTTTTTTTGCCAACAGTAATTTGTGCCTAATCCCCCATTAATCAATTCAGAACCATTTATATTAAATGTTTTTTTTTAAATTACTGAAATTTAGCATTTAATATTAATTATTTATAAAACCCGATTACGAAGCGAAAAATGATGTCACAACATTTTTAAATGTTTTCATTATAAAATTTTTTTTTTTTGCGTATAGAACTAAAGAGCCGCAACTTCACATCCAAAGAGCTGTATGTGGCTCGCGAGCCGCTGGCTGCCGTCCTCTGGCCTAGGGAATCATCTTAATAGACCGTAGCACTTTTAAAGTAGAGAAAATTTATAATCTTGTTTAATTTTAACAGAAAGCAAGAAATGCGACAAAAATCCAAAGCTCGACGGGAGAAGCTTCGTGCGAAGCAAGAATTGAACATGAAACATGACATAAAGCAGCTAGAGATTCAAGGCAAGCAGGAAGCCTTGCATTATGCTCTGACGGCGCACCTACAATTACTCTGCTCTCTCAACATGATACAAGAGGTAAATTGAAAAACCCATCTCTATCCACTTATCCACCAGCTCATTTACATCCACTGTCGGACATGAGCTTCCTACTTTCCATTCTCTTAGTGATCCAGCAGCCAGTTTTTATGACTATTATAGCAAAATTAGTTTAATAGTGATGAAATGCTAACAATGAGATTAAATCAAACAAATTCATTGTGAGATTATGAGAGCATTATAATAACTTAGATTATTATTTGGACCGTGATCTCAATGAAAACTAACATTATGGTAGTATTCAATGAATACCACCACTTTCCTTCCCATAGAAGAGACCCAAAAAGTTAATAAGGAATGCAAGCAGATTACACCACTACAAGAGAAAACGCTCTCTAAATAAAATCCCATGTTTCATTCCATCCCCTTTCCAGGCTAATTTCAATGGCCTATGTCCAATAGTGCACTGTATAGTTTAGTGATTGGACCACGCTGTGGATGTGTCTGTTTACAGCCGCGGGCTATCTGTCCGGGGGGTAGTAACACACTTTCGCAGAACATCGACGTCTGAGCAGTGGCAATGTTTTGTTGCGCGTCGTTCGGTGAGCGAGAGAGCCGGAAACCCAACTGGGTGGGTTGGGGATATATATTGGTAGGCAGTGGCCTAGCTATTCTCTTGGTATTGCAAAGGTCCATGGGCGGCAGTAACACTTACCATCAGGTGTGCTGCTTGCTCGTTTGCCATCATCATCATTCTCCTACTCTTATCCCAATTACTTGGGGTCGATACAATATGTACTCTTCTTTCAAAGTACATATTGTAAAAGTTATTGGCAATAGTTTTATGACCGCCTGCCAGACCCCAACCGTGCTTAGGAATGTAATTGTTGACCAAACGGCATCAGATGGAGTTGGCCCAGGTCGTTATAAGGCTCTAAATCGTCCTTTAAATCCACGAGCAAGTGGGAGTATTCGTAGCCCCTACCACACAGCTAGCTCGTTTGCCATCATAAGCAATAAAAAATAAAGTATTTGGGCTGAAAAGAAGAAGTAATATCAACGAAGCATAACTTCTATATATTCGTAGTTAATTGATTACAGTTAACGACGAAACTTTCTACGTCCAATAGGTCAATTTACACTTCATTAGAGGTGATACTTAATCTAGGTCATATTTATTTAAGTTATTGACTTATAGTTTCTAAATGCTAGGGAATTTTTGACCGCACACATGATGAAGTATGATAAGATGATGATTCTAAGTAGCAACTTGTCATACTGAGTGTGTCTGGGCAGGACTGATCTTTGTCCAATACATGAATGATTGTACAGTTTTTTTTTTGGGTGGGCTATGATGCGGACCCACGCCGCCATTAGGCCGGCCACTGGTACCGCTTCCTTGCCATCCGTGGCTAGCCCGGCGCGTTACCCTTTCGGATACCATCCTCCGTCGACGCCCTAGCTAACTGCCGGGGCGTCGCCCTCACACGGTCAGCCTCTCTGTGGGTGACGGACTATTCGCCGGTCCAGTAACCCGATTGTTCAGAATCTGGGAGTCATTTGTTTCCGTTAATTGCTTGACTGCCAGGGAGGGTTCTGTTTGCCGCGCGTCTCTTGTATATTTGTAATTGTTTATCTCTTGTGATTGTAATATCAACAGTTTTTAAAAGAATAAAAATTGTTAAAACATATAATAATAACAAAACAAATACTTTTTTTTTTTTTTTGCCCAATTTTAATAATGGCCTCTTCTATATCCCTAATGCTAGGCCCGCAGCTGCGTGTAATATGTGGCGTCCCGAAGTAATATGTGGCGAAGCTTCGTAGGTTTTGTACGCTAAAAAGTCATATTAGCGACTTCGGTGTTCTACACGAAGTATCGCGTAATAATTAAAGATGGCCGAAATCATTTTCATGCGTTTAACTATGGATGACGAATTGCTTTACTATTACAGCTATATTATGCTAATAATTACATAATGATTTTTTTGGATACCTTCATGGATTCCGCTTCATAATGGTGTAAAAATTCTAACACCATTTCATCACTCCACTCCATATTTGTTGATTAGCTGGAGATCCTCGAACGCGTCTAAACACATCGAAAATATCCGCCGAAATGAAAAACGCTAGTCTGACCACAGAGCGCGGTATATTAGAACACTAAAACCCTTTGACTCGCCTCTCAAGCGATAACGCACACGAAGCCCGAATGTTTGCGACAATAGCCAATAATGACCGGTCACATCTGCGTATATCATCTTATTGCACGAAGCTTCGTGACGATACACGCAGGTGCGGCCGTAACATTACGAAAATATTAAAAAAGGTACATAGTATTAATTTTGTACGGCTCCCACGTTTTTCGTTTTTTTTCCTATTATTTAAATCCTGTAATTTGAGACAGATTTCATATACTAATCACAAAATATTTTTTTAAATGATATGCGCAACCACTGTTTGTTAAGTAGGTCATATTTACCTAAGAGGCAGACAAAATCATTGTAATCATTTGTTATCTACAATGTTAGTGAACGGTGATAAGAATAAATAGGAAATATTTGATAGCCATTTTTTAAAACATCATCCAATATTACATACATACATATCATCACGCCAAATCCCTTGCAGGGTAGGTAAAGAGAACAGAGTGCCAGAGAACTCTATACTTGCATACTTCACTCGCTTCCTCAACATTCATAATTCTCTTCATACACGCTCGCCGGTTTCGGAGACTCTTGACTCCACCTTCCTTCAGTACGTGACCAATCTGGTCTAGGTAGTAATAATCTAGGTAGTAATCCTATATTCATGCAATATATCTCAGTGTTTGAAACCACAGGTCTATGACCAGTGTCTGTTATGGCATGGAAATGTGTTCACTATATTTAGACCTCATAAAATTGCTCGCCGTGCTGTGGAACGGGTTATGCTCAGGATTTCTTTGCGAGATAGTACCTACTGTCTGTAAATCTCTAAAGGAGAATGTGTAACCGATACAGCACGAAGAATTAGAGCGCTGAAATGGCAATGGGCAAAATGAACCGATAACCGAAGGGGAAGAAAGGTTCTCGAGTAGCGACAGCGTATCGAACGACGTAAGTTAGGACGCCTTCCTATTAGATGGTCCAAAAACTTGGTAAAGGTTGCCGATCATTGTTGTATGCGGGTGGTACAGGACCATACTTTGTGGCGAAGTTTAAGGAAGGTCTACGTCCAGCTGGACGGCAATGGGTTGTATAATGATGATGATGATGATTTATAAAACTATTTTTACTCATTTTATCGCGTTAGTATTTTATTTTTTATTCGCCCGACGTTTCACAGGATAAAACCAATTTTTTATTTATTTCAATAGTTTTATTTTTATTAATATATTTACTTATATTTAGGTAATCTATCTCTTGGTTTATTATTTGGATAATAATATCCTGAAAAGGTCATAACACCATATTCGATTGCGTATCCTCCTGCCAAGCGTAGCGATTACGGTATTAAACCGGGCCCCCATGGGGAGCCCTAAGTTCAATAGCGGATGCTTGAATAACTTGTCATTGATATATTATTATTTTATAAATAAGTCGTTCGACATCTTAAATCCTAGGCCTCTGGTTGAAATGATTTACTTTCGTATTCAAAATAACAAAATAGTAAATTTTCACAATAAGAAATATATGCAATATTTCTTATTGTGAATATGGTTGGTTGAATGTTGGTTTGTGTTGTGAGTGATTATCTGGGATAATTTGTGTCATAGATAAATTTCTATATAACTAATTCGTTTTATTGCCTATCTTCATTTGAAGCTAGAGTCTACTGGTTATGCGACCAGCCTCAATGCTTTACAACCAACGACATAGTATCGAAGATAATTTTTATCATTTACTTTAAGCTGGAATTTAATATTTAATCGAAAGATAATATGTGGACATATCGCGTGGGAGAGTGGTAAATTGGCACTCCTACTGTAATGACTCAATAGTAATACGTATAAGGAAGAAGAAAGGGACGTAAAAAGAAATAATCCACCCATCAAGGTCATCATTTATCTTACCACTTCCTTGTACGATGATCGTATAAATAATCATCATCATCATTCAGTCTTCGCTGTTCACTGCTAGACGTAGGCCTCTCTCATAAATAAAGTCATAGTACCGTAATTGTCACTCGTAGCAGGCGGGTTGGCGTTTGCAGTAATGTTTTATACGTTTCCCAGAAGAAAGCTGCTCTTTGCTCTTCTGATGAGACCCTTAGCTGATTTTTACGACTGCCATTTGACAAGTTAGGGGTGGCGACAATTGTATTATTATCCTGTTATCCTACTGGAGTATAAACAATAGTCGCATTGCATCTTTGTTTCGTTGCGCTGTACAAATGTTTTGTTTCAGGCTCATCAAGTGTTACAGCATTATCGTCACTCAAAATCATCGAATCGATTAAAAATCAGCGATGTAAAAGTGTACAATACATTGTTACGTGGATATGCGAAGTCGGTGAGTATAATATATTTACTTTATTATAAACTAAGAGCTTACATGTGTCAGTAATGCCTTATTTTTTAAAAGACCAAATGTGAGGCTTGATTTACATTGAATGCCCGCACACCTGCAAAGTTAGGCCGATTTAAAGTTACCGGTTGAGAAATATCAAACTTATATTAAATTATCGGGTGTGATTTTTATATAATATATGTTATTTACGGGACTATTTCAAAAATATTTGTTCAGTCAAACGAATCGAATGCCTTAACTTCGCATGAGCCACATCAATCGTGAAGAGTTGTTTCTTGGAGTATCAGCGCCATCTACCCGAAAGTAAACATTTTTAAATTAATCGTATGTTGATTAAAGTATATTTGATTTGATGAATTGTATGTCTGCGCCGTTATCACACAAAAAAATTCTCATCCATTATGGTATATAGTTGTTTTTTGAAGTAATGTTATGTACTTACCCTCTTGAAGTACGCTCATTACACTTTTTCATGATAAACAAAGAATGTGCAACAAACATAAAAGTAGTCTAGGGGGTCATCCGATCATCCGATCATCGATCCGCCACCACGGCCCCCGGCCCGGACGGAGTCCCAGTCCGGGTGTTGACGTTGCTCCTCGAGCATCTCGAACCTCGCCTCAGGCGACTGTTCAACGCCTGTCTGACGTCTGGACAGTTCCCTGAGTGCTGGAAGGAAGGGAGGTTGGTTCTCCTGCCAAAGCCGGGACGGCCCCCGGATTCGCCGTCGGCCTACAGGCCCATTGTGCTTCTGGATGATGTGGGTAAGCTGCTGGAGCGTGTCCTCGCTGCCCGCATCGTCCAGCACCTGGAGGAGGTGGGGCCCGATCTGTCGGACGCTCAATTTGGGTTTCGGAAGGGGCGTTCGACCATCGGGGCCCTACTACGCCTGAGGCAGACGGCCGCGGAGGCTGTCGCCGGCAAAGGAGTGTTGTTGGCGGTGTCGTTGGACATCGCCAACGCCTTCAATAGTCTGCCATTCAGCTGCATCAGGGAGGCGCTCCGGTTCCATGGAGTGCCCCTGTACCTCAGGCGGCTGGTGGCAGACTATCTGGAGGGGCGCAGTGTTCTCTACGCGAGCCCCGCAGGGGACATTGTGCGGACGCCCATGTCGTGCGGCGTTCCGCAGGGGTCGGTTCTGGGGCCGACTCTGTGGGACATCGGGTACGACTGGGCGTTGAGAGGGAGTCTCCCCCCCGGGCTGAGCGTTATTTGCTATGCTGACGACACGCTCGTCACAGCCCGAGGCAGGACACTCGAAGAGGCGGCGAGCCTGGCCACTCTCGGCACCGAGGAGATGGTCAGGCGAATCGAGGCGCTGGGGCTCAGGGTGGCCCTAAACAAGACGGAGGCCCTACTATTCCATGGGCCCCGTGTGAGGCTGCCTATCGGCGCCTCGTTAGTCGTCAACTCCATCCACATCAGTATCCAGGCCCATATGAGGTACTTGGGTCTGGTGCTCGACGGGCGATGGTGGTTCCGGGAGCATTTTCGCCAAATTGCTCCCCGGCTGGTCGGCGCGGCGTCCGCCCTTTCTCGGCTCATGCCGAATGTGGGCGGACCCAGTTTCGAGGGCCGACGGCTGTATGCGGGGGTGATCCGCTCAATGGCCATGTACGGCGCACCCGTGTGGGCGAGGGCTCTGAACGCCCAGCTCAGGGCGGTGCTGTGGAGGCCACAGCGAGCCATGGCGGTCAGAGCCATTCGCGGGTACCGCACGGTGTCGACAGAGGCGGCGTGCCTATTGGCCGGGACACCCCCGTGGGACCTAGAGGCGGAGATGCTCTCCGACCTCTACCGGCGGGTTACCTCAATGCGCGAAGAGGGTGGCTCCCCATCGTTTAACGAGATAGCCACCTGGCGCGAGGACGCCCGCCGAGAAGTCATCGCCCGTTGGGCTACGCGGTTGGAGAGGCCTAGACACGGTGTCATTACCGTTGAGGCCCTCCGGCCCGTACTGATGGAATGGATGGAGCGGCGGCACGGGGTCCTCACCTTCCGACTGGTGCAGGTGTTAACGGGGCACGGGTGTTTCGGGAAATACCTGCACACGGTCGTGCACAGGGAATGGACTCCGGGCTGCCATCATTGCAGTAGTGACGAGGACACGGCGCAACATACGCTCGAGGAATGCTCGGGCTGGGACGGGCAGCGCTGCGACCTCGTCGCTATTATCGGTGCCGACCTGACGCTGCCGGCTGTCGCGAGGGCGATGGTCGACAGCGTCAGGAATTGGGACGCGGTCGCCGCCTTCTGCGAGGCTGTCATCTCGCAGAAGGAGGCGGCGGAACGGGACCGGGAGGATTCCCGTGACCCGGGCCGCCGCCCGCGGCCGGGGCGGCGCAGGCGCGAATACCTGCGCCTGATGCCGCCCTAACCGAGGCTTCGGGTGATCGGACCGGGGAATTGTCCGGTCACCCGACGCGAGGCCACCGCGTGAGGACGACGCCTCGACGGCGAAATCTGTCGGGGCGTCGACAGGAGAGGAGCCCGAGAGGGCATACCGCCGAGCGGGCCACCGAAGACAAAGATCGGGTACCGGTGGCCCGCTCGCATGGCGAAGAAGAGGTGCTTGCAGGGTGGGTCAATGGGGTTGCGCGCCGCCTCTTCCGTCACCCCGGACTGATTTGGCGGGGTGCGACGTCCATGGCCCACCACAAAAAAAAAAAAAAAAAAAAAAGGGGGTCATCCTAAACAGATAGCTTCCCAGCCAATAATACTAGATTACATGAATCAACCGTAGTCACGAAGGACCCTGGAAATCGACAATATTGATTGAGTTACTATATTAATATAGAATTATCTTCGCCCGAATACTAAACTTCACCACATCTGATCATAGTCGCCAAGACTGATTCAGATGGTAATGATTAAAAAAAATAACAAACGCGGTGTCCCGTGGTATTATTATTAATAATAACATTATTAATTATTGTCCACAGTACATCAATCACCATTTATCTTATCTCAACAGTTGCTATGACTACGGTAATGTTATTTATTAACAAGTTTGTAGAAATTGTTAACGTTTATAGACAATCCTCTTCTCTTTTGTATCGCAGCGTTAAGTCTAGAGACTATATTAGCCTAATAACATGTCTCGATAAAGAGTTTATCACTATACGGAGACACATGGTACAATAGGATCTTTTGGAATTCAGATGTTAGTGCCTGAGAATGATGAGAGATCCAGATGATGAGAGATCCAGATCTGCTGGAAATCTGTTCCAATCGTCTTACCAATTCAACAAGTGTGGGCATTATGTATGATAACCACTTGTAACCATTCTTGCTCACATTGTCGTCTTTACCGCAGGCGTTCCACAAGCCATTTATTGCTATCAATAAATCCCACGTGTTAATCATTGTTGCAATCATTGTTCGCTCGCAAAACGATTTTTTATCTTTCTCTAAATCACCGTAATTTATATGTATTTATTTGTTTGTAGGGTGTGCTGGAAAACACAAAAAAATTACTATCGTATATGGTCGCTGATGGAATAACAATGAACGCTCATACGTATGCGATTGTATTTGAATGTATAGAGAGAAGTCATATAGATGATAAAATCCAGTTACTAACACATTATGAGAAAGAAATGAACGATAAGGTAGTACTATGAATTTTTTTTGTTATAGTCTTGTTTTTATTGTAGTCTAAGGAGAAAAACTCTGCATCTCTGTACCAACACATCTGACCAGCGTGGTATAGTAGGTCAATTTTCCTTCTATAGTGGAGAATAATCGAGCCCAGCAGTTGGGCATATTTGAGCATATTTGATAATGATATATTGTCTTTAGTTTTAATTCCCAAAGAGGTAAGTGTTTTTATTGTGGTTATTACGTATCGCCATAAAAATAAGTGGTGCAGGCACATCTTGTTTTGTAATTTTTAGTCCCACAAATGGGGTAACTAGGAAATTGAATGTTTGTGATTGAAACGAACACACTACGATCATCGTCCAAAAGTTTACTACTAAAATGTCTACGCACGTCTATTGCTGAGTCGCCCCTAGGAGGGAAATTATTTATAGATTATACAAGAGAATCCAGCTCGTGGTCTTCCTTTCTTTTTTTTCGGTGGCACACGCGCTAGCTTTACTTGATGGTAAGTATTACTGCCGCTTAAGGACCTTTGCAATACCAGTGGTACAACTAGACCGCTGCCTACCAATAAAAAAAACCCAATCCCTCCCAGAAACTTGGGCTGCTGGCTCTCTCGCTCTCCGAACGAAGCACAATAGCACATTGTCACTGCTCAGGCGTCGAATTTCTGCGAGAGTGTGGTACTACGCTGTATACAGAAAACTCAACAATTTGGTCCTATCATAACGTCCTGGGAGGACGAAATTAATAAGGTGAAATGGTTTTCACGATTCCCACTGCAAAGTAAGCAAAGGTTACACTGTATTCTTGACTTATGGGATATTTGATTTATATAAGTAATTGATTTATGGTTCGTAGATAATTAATTATTTGTTTCAGGGTATAACACTGAATGATTTATTGGACAAGACAAAATTTTTATATGACGAGCGTGAACTAGTATTACGAGCTATTCATAGAATTCAGCCGAATTTTGTACCAATATACACTCCGCCAGTGCTTGATTACAATTGCCCATTACTGGAAAAGCTGACTCTGAATAATGCGGAGAATAGACATGGACTCTTGACATCACCAGCTGAACAACTCGTGCCACTAAATGATATGATCAAGAAAGGCAAAGAACAGTTAGAAGCAGAAATCAAAGGCGATGTTCTAATTCAGAATATTGGTGCTAAAAATGATCGGTCTCCACTTGTTGAATTTTGTGTAAGTTTTTATTTGGCTACTAATGAGGTTTTATGGTATAATCACCACATTTGACATATGGGTTGGCCATTGTCATTGATGTTATGAATTGCCCAGCAGAGCGCTGCTGCTTTCTCTCGTGGTCCTCCATCAGTCGCTTTTTACAACTCCCACAGGAATGTTTAGGGTGGTGACATATTGTATTCTTATCCCATCATAATATGGGTATTAATGTTGCAAACTTTTCTAAACGTTCCAAACCTTAAATTTTTTTTAGTAGTTTTTTAGGTTTTAACTCGGGGTATTTCGTCGTCGTTGACTTCCATATGTTTCAAATAAGTTTGGTAATTATTGTAAGAACTTTGTGACTAATTCGCACCGTTAGTAGAGGATTTATTATGTATATAACTGTAACCTAGCAACGGTATGTTTGTACCCATTGATGATGAACTTACGTTCTAATAACATTAATTTTTAAATAAAATGTTTGTTTAATTTTCGTTATTAGTGGGGCAAATTATTAGTGGTTATTAGTAGGGCGTACTAATCATTAAAATAGATGTAGTGTTATGTGAGATGTTTCAAAATGACAAAAAATGTCTTTGAGAAAGTCATATAGTGATTAATGAAAATTAAATTGTCACAGAGAAAGAAATTGCAAGAAGCTGAAAAGGAGTGGCGCCAAGTAATTACCGTAGCGTTTGAGCGTAGTCTCAGCACGCTCAAATCACAGAGCCAAGCGTCACATTCCGCCATCACACTGTATCCTTATTTGAAAGTATTACCGGTAAGTAAACATATTTAATCATTATTCTCCTGATTTTCTACCATTTATTTGGGGTCGACGCTATATTTACTCGTACATATTGCAAAAGTTTTTTTATTTTATTCATGTTTATTATCTAGTAATTTATGGGGGTTTTTGTCCACATGGACACGTCAACCCCATTGTATCAAGGCACATTTACATCATATAGACTACCATGAATATCAAGGCTAAAATTAGGCCAGCAGCATTTTATGGGTACAATTAAGTTAATAGGCTGCACAAATGTATTGCCTGTTCGGACTTAGGTTGAGATAATATTGTTTGGACCAAACCAACATCAAGTATGTTCAAATTAAATCTCCTTAGGAATAACATTCTTTCGCTGCGGTTCCTTGCACAATCCATCAGCAAATGTATTGCAAAAGTTATTGGCAATAGTTTTACGACCGGCCGCCTGAATGACGTCAACCAAACTCGTTGGGAATGTAACTGTTGACCAAATGACATCAGGTGGAGTTGGCCCAGGTCGATATAAAAAGCTCTTAGTCGTTTTTTTATTAGCAAAGTAAGGGTTGGTAGTATTCGTAGCCACTACCGAAAATTTAATACGACCAGCGTGGTATCGGAGGCCAATTTCTCTCCTATTGTGAAGGAGGCTCGAATCCAGCAGTGGGATGTATATGGCCTGAGATGATGATAATTTAATATTCTATATATCTATATATTTGACAATAAATTACTTTTATGTTACAGGTTGATCAATTTGTTGAATTAATAATGGCCGAGATAAGAAAACTAGTTGACGGGAGCGAAACTTATAGTCCTACGCTTAAATTGTTGCAACGTGATTTAGGCACACAAGTGTATCAGAAGTAAGTATTGATTTATAAAGATAAATAAAATTGAATTGTCTGTTTGTAAAGTCAAAATACCAGTTATATACACAATGCATATAATAACATATACATTATACAATTTATACAGTCTTTAAATAAAAAAAACCTATAAAAAAACCAGATGGTTGTCTGTAAAGTCTGGTTAACGGTTTTACGTGATAACGTCATAAGAAAACAATGACGAAAAATTGCATATTTTTATGAATTGAACAAACATAAACAATGGAACCATATTAACTTTTCACTTCACTTAATAAGCAGTTAACAAAACAGTTCACGTCAAATTCTTACAATTCAAGAATGCGCTCTCGCTTGCACGCTCGCCTTAGTCAGAATGTGACACTTTTTCATGCGTGCAGCCGGCGTTCATCGATTTATAAGACATTATCACGTCAAAATTGGCCTCTCTGTTTGCTCTAATGCTAATCATTAAAATGGATTATTACAGGTATCAAATAGAACAATACCGTCAAAACGGTGTTTTAAATAAAATGGAAGATATTTACGAGAAATATTGCAAGTGGTATGTTAGTCGTGATTCTATGGACGGGACCGGCCTGCCGTACAATGGACGACAGGCGTGGCAGTCCTTGGTACATCTCAATAGAGAGGGACCCTGTTTGGTTAGTTAAATAATTTATAGATTTTCAATAAATATCTGTGAGAGTTATAAAACCAGCTAACGGAGCCAATAATGTGGACAGCATCTCTTTCCTGGAAAACTTATTACACCAATTGCGATCTTCTACTCGCTTGTCAAGTGTGGACATAGATAGCTTATCGATGTCCCTTGTGAATAGATTGTCTGTGACATGGAGATTAGGAAAGGAGACCACCATATACCATATCTCAAGAATTTGAAATTTTTGATTAGTTATTTTTTTATATTTTAATTCGTTCGATATTTTGACAGGATTTGGAAGAAACGCCTTGGTCTATGGAAATGCGACAGAATATCGGCAAGTTCTTGTACAATATAATTATTAATGATGTCAAAATTGACGTCAACATGTTCAAGAAGAAAGCGAAGGAGTAAGTTATTTTTAATAGAGTATTTGATCCTTTTTAATAGAGCACTTAAGTTTTAATTTATACTTGTAAACGTTAGGTTACTATTTAAAAAATTACAATTACAATGCGGTTTCAAATAAAATCCATTAGTGGATCTTTTCATTGAAATGTTTAGGTACACTGTGAGCTCTATTTTGTGAGTATTGAATAGAGACTGAACTGTCACTTTCGACTATGCAACGGTCGTTCGAGTAAAACGACGAAAGCTGATTCTTTTTAGAATACAATACAACTTTTACGAATATAAAACAAACAAATAATAATTTTATTTCGTATTATTAACTTCGCCTCGATGAAGTTCTGTCGTGTGGTCTCAATCATACGACAATTTTGTTGGCAAGTTCGTTATTTAATATTACACTTATTATTTTAACGATATACATAATGTATATGACATTTTTATAACATGAGTTATAATTCACATCTAACGGTAGTTCTCCGACTTTAAACTTCATTAACTTTTGACGATGGTTATACTTTTACATCGTAATGAAGCCTGTTGTTAGAGAGTTTGCATTATCGTTTGGGCGAGTACCAGAAGCCAGTTTCATCCTGCAATGTTGATGAATGGCACATACCTAACAGTGGGACAGAAAAAAAGAAGGACGTAGTGATGAATATTAATTGTACGTCTTATTATATATAATATAATTTTAGTTCTATATTTGGTCCTTCGAGCCGGATTGGGCGCTAATATAAATTGTGATGGTTATCGTGCAGGAGGAAGTTGCCAGCTGTGTACAAGGTGCACCGTCCGTGGGGTCGGTTAGTGCGGTTAGAGCTGAAGCCACATCCGGTGTTAGCGCGCGCATGGGCCACCGCCGCGCCCTCAGAATTGTACATGCGTGCAGCATTGACTCCAACTCGCGCCCCTCCAACACCCTGGCGCAGCGCACACCACGGCGCCTACCTCGTCACAGACACGACACTTATCAGGTACTTATTATTAACAGACGTACCTATTGTTCCATATAGTGGTGCTGATGCCTGTTTCAGACGCTCCAATAGGTTTTTATAAACATGCACTGTTTTTTTTTAAAAAGACACCTTTTCCTTTTTTTGACAGGCACGCATCGCCTAAACCGACAAGGGCGACGTAAAGGCGGCTATGGACCCTACAACCCTTTTTTCTTACACTTCTCTGTTAATTGAATGGGTCACCAAAACTATTGTCTTGAGTTCGGTGACCCGCCTGGCAAGTTACCCTTGCTTGAGTACTTACCATCGATGTCCCGGCACTGCACTAAATTACAAATTGTTATATCATGTCTTTGTAGACATATAATGGACAGGCAAAAATTACTGGCAGAGAACAATCATATTTCAATTGTACAAAGAGGAATCGAACTCATGAAGTCGGTAGTCATTGACCATACTACTTTATATTATCTTTATATATATTTAATTCTACTGTACGTGTGTATATTACGAAACTCCTCCTTAACGGCTGGACTGGATTTTCTTGAAATTTTTTGTGTGTGTTCGAGGGGATTTACGAATTGTTTAGATTCGCAATTAGACTCGGTAGGTGGCGCCGTTGTCGGTGTTTCAAACGGCTGGACCGATTGGGATGAAATTTTCTATGTATATTTCAATAAGTCCCTGGATAATTTCAATACGCAATTGGACCCGGTATGTGGCGCTGCTGTCGGCATATCGCTTAAAGCTTTTCCGGACAGGACAACGTTTGCCAGTACAGCTAGTACTATACTTATAAAAGTGTAGATTTTGCCGGGGCGTCGACGAGGATGGTTATCCGAAAGGGTATTCCGTGGAGCGGGTCTAAAAATAAGCAGGTCTAATAAAAATATCCTTAAATACTAAATTAATCAGATTAAAAGATTAAGAAAATGTGTGCCAACCCGTCGTCGTACTGGATTCTTGAGGCGGGACGTGGCTAGCCCATAGTTTATCAAAAAATAAAGGGTCGCTGACACACAACTTGGTATTTGGATCCTTCCTCAAAATTGTCTCTTTTCTCCTTATCGGTATTGTGTTTTATCTACAATATAAATAAAGATAAATAATTGTTTTTTTGCAACAAGGATGCCTTTCAACGTAATGAGCCAGTGGAGGCGTGTGGACTCGGCTCCGGCAGAAACAATGTATCCAGTGCTGGACAGCCTCAATCAGCTAGCTGAAGTACCATGGGTCATCAATAAGCCTATATTGGACTTGCAAATACAGTTATTTAGGTAGGAACACACTCTTATTGTCTTATCTTGAACTAATATATCGGTAATATCATGTCCACTGCTAATAAATGTATTTATAAAACATCCTAGGCACAAAAATTCTAGAATGTATACACAGCCTTAGAAATAGTTTTTAAGTTGTCAATTGGACATTTGCATGTAAAAATGCATTGTCGAAACAATATTGAAATATTCCTTACTAGCTTCTGCCCGCGGCTTCGCCCGCGTAAAAGGTTACTTTCCTAAAGTTTTTGATCCTCTATTTTTATTTTTGACCGTCGGTAATACAGTGCAACGGTATTACAATACTCAGGGTTGGAACTTCATTACTGGACTGCTAGATGGCGTTGAAGAAGCTAGATTTTGAGATTTTTTGACAAACAATTTTTTTATTTTTCATGTAAAAAATTTGATTTTTTTTTAATAGAAAGTATCCTATGTTACTTTTAATACCTCCAAGAATATGTGTACAATGATTCATGATGATCGGTTGAGTAGTTTTAGCGTGAAAGCGTAACAAACAAACTTACATTCACATTTATATATTAGTAGGGATTAAACAACATGAATAGTGCAGGATAAGGAGGAATAAGTTCTTTTATTGTTTCAATAAAACACAATATGCTTTTAAAAGTTGTTTATAAAAATATAGTGGTCTAATTACCATTATAAATCTAATATACAGTGTTACTTCAGCATGGTATCAATATTATAAATTTTCAATCCATTTTAGTTATCGAGTATTTAACTACTAATAAAATGTTATATTTTTCCGTGTGGTGACGGATTAAGAATTCACATCCCCTCTTTAACCCGTGGGTATCGTAAGAATCGATTAAGGGATATAATAATGATAAGGTCTCGGTCTCGTTAGCCACCACCTCAGCCAGAAGGCACGTGTAGCAATACATAACGCAGTGCTTGTCCCAACATTACTGTATGGAAGCGAGAGTTGGGTATGCAGAAAAGAGTATGAAAGTAAAATTAATGCGGTCGAAATGCGATCTCTGCGAAAAATCTGTGGAGTTAGGCTGATCGACCGCATTTGTAACGACGACGTAAGAGAGCGAGTAGGTATGAAAGAGAGTATTGGTGTAAAGATGCGAAAGGGAATGCTTCGATGGTTCGGACATGTGGAAAGAATGCCGAACGAACGTCTGGTTAAGAAGATATACAATGCGAAAGTGGAAGGATGTAGGTACCGGGGGAGACCGAGACTAACCTACCTAGACCAGATCGGTCATGTACTGAAGGAAGGTGGAGTCAAGAGTTTCCGAAACCGGCGAGCATGTATGAAGAGAATTATGAATGTTGAGGAAGCGAGTGAAGTATGCAAGGATAGAGTTCTCTGGCACTCTGTTCTCTCTGCCTACACTGCAAGGGATATGGCGTGATGATATGTATGTATGTATGTGTATAATGATAAGGGATATAATATGCATATGGTATCTGTGCAAGAGATGCAAAATTCGAAACAAAACATAATACCAACACGTCTGACCAGCTTGGTATAGTTGGTCAATTTTGCTCCCATTATGGAGGAGGCCCAAGCCCAGCAGTCGGATATATGTGATCTGTGAGATGACGATAATGATGAAAATGTTAAATTATTATTTTAATATTTACATGCATATAAATTTAGGGAAAATATGTAATAAGATGTTAAGCTGTGTGGTAGCGGCTATGAATACTACCAACCCTTACTTTGCTCGTGGATGTCGTAAAAGACGACTAAGAGCCTTATAACGACCTGGGCCAACTCCATCTGATGCCGTTTGGTCAACAATTACATTCCCAAGGAGGGTTGACGTCTGGCAGACGGCCGGTCATAAAACTATTGGCAATAACTTTTACAGTATATACTATGAAAGAAGAGTACATATTGTATCGACCCCAAGCAATTAGGATAAGAGTAGGAGAATAATAAAAATGTAATAAGATGTTAAAAAATATATATATACACAACTTAAAAAAAAATAGACGCTTTTATCCTTTTCTTGCAAAAAGATAGCGAAGTTGACGTTATCTTATGTGTAATTATTAAAATTAAAATGATTGTAACTAATTCAATATTATAACAAATGTTATGATGTTTTCACAAATCGATATAGTTTTTTTTTTCATATGACCTACCATATATGACATAAAAAAGTCTACACCCCAATTTACAATGACATAGAAATTGACCATAAAATCTTCTTAAACATATTGAGGTTTCTCTTTTTTGTTAACGTTATTTGATGTTATAAATGACTTCTTAACTTTATTTCTTGTCATTGTACTTAGGTGCTTTTTATTTTAATTAATATCATTATAAATAAGTTCACATAGATGTATATAAAAAAAAAGAAAAGTATACTACAATTCAACATATTTGGAGAGTGAAACATAATAAATTTTTGTTTGTACAGAAATGGTGGTAACAAGAAGCTCGACATACCGCCTCCATCGTCAGCATTGGACACATCGCAAATGGATAATGTCTCGAGCAATAACACGGCGGACAAGTTCAAACGTCGCTTGGCAATTAATCGTGCACGCGCTGAGATGCATTCACTTTGGTGTGACGCGTTATACAAACTTTCACTTGCAAATCATTATAGGTAAGACAAACAGCAAATGGCAATATTGCCTACCAAAAAACAAATGGTGAATTGCTAAACACGTTTGTTCAACAGCAGAGCAATAGCTCTGGCTGGACATATAGACCTTCTAGGTAGGTATGAGAAGCTATAATCGCTATGCTAGGCGCAGTTGGTATTAGCCTACATTTTGATTGCACCAACGTCGTTAAAGATCTAATTAATGATACCCATACTTAGTGTTGTGAGTTCGGCTCTGACGTAGGACAATTTTTTTTTATGCGATTCATTAATGATTGTCTTGTGTTATTTGTCTGTTAATTCTATGTCTATATCGGGCGTTAAGAAATAATAAGAAAACATTATAAGTTTTTTAAGAAAATGCTGTTAAACTTTAGTAATAAAATGCTCTTATAGTTGCTGTTTACGATACTAGCAAAGAAGTAAGGTTTGATCATGTTATGTATTCTTAGTCTATGCCCATAAGGAACAGCCTCTGTAGCACGGTTTGACAAAATTTTCATATTGACTGCACAGATGACGTAATTGTTAAGATGCCGACCTTAAGTGCCAGTGCCGTGGGTTCCCATCCCACGCAGGACAATACTTTGTGCGATCTTTTTCTTCTTTCATCTTTTCAAAGTGTTTTTTTAATATATAGTTTAATTAGTTACTATATATATATATATATATATATATATATATATATATATATATATATATACAAGGTGGAGACGACCATACGACAATAATTTTAATCTAGTGTATCTGATGACTTGCCCAGCCTGTATACAAACTTTGAATACAATATGTCGTATAGTTTAGCCGCAGCACATTACTTTGTATTATTAACAATTTCCACACTCTGTATAAAAATTAAAATTATTCGCCTATCAATGAGCTCCCGCGCCGCATCGGTATAAACCAATATGAAACTAGTAGCTACATATCGCCATGTTTACCAGTTCAAGTCTTCCCCAAACGTAATACAAATCAATGCATATTATACCTTATTCCTAAATCTTAAGATCCATACATATAAACCGTGTCATCAGACTTAGATGAGAAATTTAAAACTACCTAATGCGGCTTAATGAAAGAAGACCTCGGTCTCATGTTCAAAACTATTATAATAGGTCTGTAGGTCAGTGTGCCATCGTGATCCTGTGACGTGAATGTGCGTAATTAGACGCTTACTTTGTGTTAGAATAGTATTTCTTTCTCATTTACAATGCCTCGTTATAATTACACAGCTTCGGGTATACAGATATGATTTTAATTTATGGAGAATATCACGGAAATGCAGCTTTAACCATACGTACGTACCGAAAGAGATATGGAAACACACGTGTTTGTACTACCAATGGCCGGACTATTGTGCAAGCTGTCCAGAGGTTACGGGATAATCAATCCTTACTGCCTCATATGGATAGTGCTCCTTCGCGTGGAAGAGTCACCCTAGATGAACAAATTTTAAATTATTTTTCTCGCAAATTTGACACAGGTTGATAATGTAGAGAACTTAAAAAAAGGAATTGTACGATCTTTCGACAAGTTAAAATACATCGCCGTCAATAGCGACCTGTTAACAAGAGTTCGAAATAATATTTTAAGACGATATAATTTGTGCGTTCGGGTCCATGGCGCACATATCGAAAATTTAAGTTTAACGACCAAGTGAATTATTAAAGTTATCGTGATTATTTTAATAAAATAATCAAGTGAGAATGAATAGTATAGCGCCCAATGTATTTACCTACGTTTCGAAGTTGTAACATATGATACCACAAGGTCACTCGCCGCTTGCCGACCACAGGTTAGTGAACTAATATTTACAAACGGTGTTCTATTTTGTTTCAATATTTATGATAAAAAGTTTGTTTGAAAAAATTGTTTTTTAAATATGCATGCGAGGACTTTTTTAATAGTTTCAAAATACTCCTATACACTAGTATTGACGGTGTTTTCATTTATTGTCGTATTGACGTCTCCACTCTGTATATATAGTATACGTGTCAGAGGGGTGAGTTCATGAGGATGGTACCTGGTTATGTTAGGCGGGCAAATTAAAATCATGGACTCCATGGACATGGAATCACCCCTCCCCTATTGGGTACGCACCCAGACTTCGCTAACAGGGGAGGGGTATGATGACCGACCCTGATTGTGAATGTATTATAAAAGTACGATTTTTTTTCCAAAAGTTTCTGTCAAATCTCTACTCAGAACTTATAAAAGACTTCGGTGTTGCACTAATTATTTTTTTTATATAATTACATATTTATTAAAATTAAAAAGTGCCTGAACATTATCTCTAATTCGGCTTACATTGCTATTACTACCCCCAGTGAATGGTAAAACTCTCCCGGAGACTATTACTCTAGTATCCTTACTTTAAGCCAGGTTGGCTAAGAGTAATTTTTTTTTTAGTTTCATAAAAGACTACCCCTGCACTAAGGAAATAACTTGTATTGCGAGGGACTTTACAGACATACAATTAACGCAAACAAATTACACCCAAAGTCAGAACAACAGTTTTTGGATCGTATAAGGTATAGACCTGCGTGGGAATCGAACCCAAAGCACTTGAACGAAAGATCGGTATCTTAACCACTACGCCATCTCTGCAGTCAAATTAGGCATTAGCTAAAGAATAGGCAGTAATTATTGATCTGCTTATTTATATTTACTCCAATTGGTGATTATAGCAGGTCAGCAATATGCTATTGAATATAGCTGTTATTACATGCTGATGATGTTTTGTGATAATATGTTTTTGTGCTGATGATACTTGGTAATTACCGCTATGGAACCTTAACCAGACCGGCGGAATAATAGAGTCGTCGAATACTATGTAATTAAAACGAGTAAAATGTTCCCGACAGGGACTTAATATTCTGGCTGCCGCACAATCTAGACTTCCGCGGTCGTGTATACGCGTGTGGGCCTCACCTGTCAGCCCTTGGCGCCGATCCACAACGTGCTCTATTGCGCTTCGCACAGCGGCGACCCCTCGGCGAACGCGGTCTAATGTGGTTGAAATTGCACGCGATCAATCTCACCGGAACTATGAAGAAAAGCACCGTCATTGAGAGGTAAACTTTAGAAACTAACAGCACTTTCTAGGGAGTTTTAATAAAAATATGTTTGCCAATCAAAATTGTAGTAATTATTGCGTAATTTACACCTGTGGGGAAACAAACATTCTCTGGGTGTAAAGAAACATTCTCCATATGGTGATGGAGTGGAACTACGATTCACCACCTTCCTGTCTTGTCTATGGGTGTCGTAGTAGACTAGTTGTAATATGCAGATAATATCTACGCAATAGAAGGAAAGCTCTATATATAAACCTATATCAAAACGTCTCACCAGTGAGGGTATAGAAGGTCAATTTCTCTCATAATATGGAAGTGGCTCGAACTTATCAGTGGGACATATATGGGTTGAGAGGATGAAGATAATACTCTCGTGTTTTGGTGATAAATTAATGACTACGCCTGTCCTAGTACTTTTCTAAAAGTATCTTACCATTCTCTGATAAAATCTATAGATATACATTTCTGAAATTATTCAGAATTTTACTAAAATTAAGACTTATATTTGTGTTTCACTAATTTATTATAGGCTATTAAAATAATTTGTCATTTTCAGGCTGGAATATGCCGAAAGTATAATGGACAAGATCTTAGATTCAGCGGACAAACCATTAGACGGTGAAGGCTGGTGGATGAAATCGGAGGAACCATGGCAGACGCTTGCTTGTTGTATGGAAATAGCTAATGCTATTAGGTCGCCAAATCCTGAAGGTAATCTCAGAATTTATGTATTTGGCTTTTTACACATCTCTACCAGATATCATATATGCAATTATTGCACTACTCCATATAATTCTTCACAATTCGTCTCACGAAAAGTGGGCTTAGCAGCCTTCTCCTGGGAAATATATAACAACCTTACTGCAAATGGATCACCCGCATACCAAGCATAGCAATCATGACACTATCAACCTCAATTATGAGGTTCCTATAATTTGATGATGATGATATAATTCGATGCTTCGTGTTGTATGTTCTATAGAGTACGAGTGCGGGTTTCCGGTGCACCAGGATGGTTCTTGTAATGGATTGCAACACTACGCGGCTCTGGGTGGTGACGAGGCGGGTGCTCGCGCCGTCAACCTGGCACCCATCGACCGACCCCAGGATGTTTACAGCGCTGTCGCCGCACTTGTACGTACATATTTGTTTTAATTTTGAGAACATTACTGAAAATCATCATTGGACATGTTAACCTCACAATAAAAGCGAGTGAGTAATGGGAAATGGACCAGATAAAGGAACTTTTCTGCCACAGCTGAGATGTTTGGTAAGTTTTTCTTTCTTTTTCTTTTTTAAAAGACAGCATACAGCGCTATGGAAATAATCCTTGTATTACGGGGGACTTTACAGACATGCAATTAACACAGAAAAATTACACCCAGTCTCAGAACAACACTTTGTGAATCGCATAAAGTTGTTGTCCTGCATGGGAACCAAACCCAGGACACTGACACGGAAGGCCGGTATTATACAACAGACCGACGCTTATGACATATTGGTGAAATACTGGATGTGGTTGCCACTAATTTTTTAATATATATTTTTTATGGATTATTTTTTTTAGATTCTATTATTTTTTGACATTTTCGCGATTATTATAAATATAAAATAAAAATATTTATTTCAGGATTTTTTTTTGTTGGAATATATCGTAGTATTCAAATTAAAACTTATTCACTCACTTGCTAATTGAATGGTTAAAAATAAAAAAAAAAAATCTGTGATGTGCTTGACGATGATTTGTAATTATTTAATAAAATAGTTCAACTTTAGAAAAGTACGAAATTATACAATTTTAATAAAAGTAAAGAAATTTTCTAAAGTATTCGTAAATAATTTATTAAAAGTTGTTCCTCTTATATGTTTATTATATTTAAAATCAACTTCTATATAGAGATTTTACGAGAAATTTTTATACAACTAAATGTTTTTAAACAGGTGGAGGAAATGCGAGCCCGCGATGCCGCGGCTGGCGTCCCTGCGGCAATTATTCTAGAGAACTTTGTGCGAAGGAAAGTGATCAAACAAACGGTCATGACCACTGTCTACGGAGTCACCAGGTTTGGTGCCAGGTTGCAGATCGCTAAGCAATTGAAAGGTTAGTTATTTTACTATCTCATCTCTGTACAAAGCAAATTTGGAGATTTTGATTTTGAACAAACTTTTAAAAAATTAAACTATGATTAAAAAAAACCGACTTCAAAGACTGAAAAGTACAAAATAACTTAAAATACTATCATTTGTATGTGCTATCTATTATCATAACTGGATCAACTTAAAATGGGACCACACAGGAAGCACTAGCTTTCAAATAAAAAAAGAATCATTAAAATCGCTTCGCCCAGTCGAAAGTTATGAGGTAACAAACATAAAAAAAAAATAGGAGAATTGAGAACCTCCTCCTTTTTTGAAGTCGGTTAAAAAGGAGATGATTCACAATTCTATTGTATTTTTTTTTCATGAACTTTTTTTCTCAGAAATGTCGATGAGAACGGATTTTTATATTTTTTTTTTTAAAGCTGGTACTATATTGATCAAGATCTAACTAGTAGTACCTATTTATATTATTCTCAATAATACATATTTGGCTGACCTCAACTACATTATTTTGAAGTAATTTATTTTTAAGTAAAGCATCTGTATTAACAGATTATTAAATAAAGTAACCATCAATAAACAATGTTCAAAGATATGCTTTACTTGTGTGGTGACGGGTTAAGAATGCAACGCGCTACATCCTTTACTTTCCCTTAGGCTTAGGAAACGCCAGAGTGTGGGCAGTCACCCTCTTTTGAGGAGCTTACCAATTGTGATCGCTAACTCGTCTATCATTTGTGGTGATATATGGCTTTTTACCTTCCTCGTGAGAAGGTCTGCGTCCAAAAGTAGACATTAATTGGCTAATGGATAAATAACTACTAAGTCAGAGGCCTATTGTCAATTCAAATTGAAAATAAAGTTGCCAAATTAAAAAAAAAAAGATTGCCAACATGTTTCCAGTTTGCAAAATATTTTTTTGACGAATTTAAGTTTTTTATTAGACATAGACGAGTTCCCAAAGGAGCATGTGTGGGCCTGCTCGCAGTACTTAACAACGAAGACCTTTGACAGTCTCCGAGAGATGTTCAGCTCTACTAAACTTATACAAGACTGGTTTACCGATTGTGCTAAGTAAGTAACATCTATCTATTTAGCAGCTATTTATCTGTCTTCCTAACAGCCTTTAACTGTCCACTCCTGAGGCTAAGACTTACATAGTATACGCTATTTTTTCTTCTATTTACACTGTGGAAGTCTACTATCCTTCACCCCAAATCGCCGGTATCACCTACGCATCCGGAATACCCATTAATACTACAACGACGTCTTCTGATTTTACGAGGCGCCGCAGAGATTGTCTGGTGACATTCAATTCGCGGCTCCCCAACGTATGGCTCTCGGGCCACGACCAGTCGCCGTTCAAGGCGGTGGGAGGAGGTATGCGTATCGTCGCGTCCGCCTCCCTCGCCGCTACCCTCTGTGGAACGAGTCGGCAGAAGCTAGCGCGTCGCGTTCCCACGCCACGGACTCCTTCAACAAGATGACGTCTTCACAGAAAGAAGATCGCTATGGAGTATGTCTTGGAAATGGTAGTCGGCAGCAACAGGTCTGCTCATATAAACAGCCTACAGGATTTGGCGCTTTCGCGCTCACCCACAGCCCGGTTACGCTGTAACAGCCCCTAGGCTAACAGCAATCGCAGTGGATACGTTTTAGTGGGTATACTAGCCCTAGGCTAGGAGTCCCACACTTCCCATCCGAGGAGTAAGTGCGTAAGCATTTCGGACCACTGCGTTATCAATAAATAGAAAAAAAAAAATAAGGTTTGGCGCTGAGGGCCCCAGGCGTCCCAGCCTTCGACCAGCTCTCTACGTATTTGAACCAAGTTATTAGAGCAATTGGTGCATCTGCATCAAATATATTGTCGTCAGTCCAAAATTAAAATTATTTTTCTTTTTCTTCAGTTCTGAACTGAACTGGCTGAACTGTTCTCTACAATGGTAAAATAATTGTCAATTTTACGTAAGCCAGACGCTTTACCGCAGCTTACAATGAAATTGACAGCATTGTACAGTAATGCTGTCAATTTCATTGGCTTCTTGTATAGTGGTGATATCTGCTTGATTTACCGTGATTATCACAAAAAGTAAGGGAGTATACCCTTACTTTTTATGATAATCACGGTAAATCAAGGGGTGGTGTGGCCATTGTACTCTTAACGCCGCCGTACATGCTCACACTCGCACTCGTTCACGACACTGCGCCAATGTCACTTTGACATTAGTGGGCACGTGTGTGTCCGCAATTGCTTTCACAAGTCGTACATGAGGTAATGTACA
Source organism: Lymantria monacha (assembly GCA_905163515.2). Classification (NCBI taxonomy): domain Eukaryota; kingdom Metazoa; phylum Arthropoda; class Insecta; order Lepidoptera; family Erebidae; genus Lymantria; species Lymantria monacha. The sequence goes on from LR991099.1 coordinate 21,735,178, forward strand.
AAATTTTTTTCGCTCCGAACAACTTTAATAAGTTCCTCCATTTTGCAAATACTCGCGACGTTGGCACTCGAAAACAATGTCTCGATCACTTAGCCGACACGCGCGTACACGCGCATGTACGTGCCTGCGTCGACACGTGAGAGCAAATGCGGTTAATGCGGAGTTTGGTACTGCGCCATTGGTTTTAAATACTGCCACTCGCACACGGCTCGTGACGACTAATGCGAGTGTGGGCATGTGCGGCGGACCTTACACAGTTCCATTAATCACTGTCTAATTATTTAACAATACAAATATTTTAATAACAATGTTTTACGCAGGCTAATATCATCTGTATGCGGTGAGAGTGTGGAATGGGTGACTCCATTAGGGCTGCCCGTTGTACAACCTTACTACCGACGTGCTGGGCCCACATTACATCCACGAGCTTCACTCGATCAACACCAGTAGGTATCGTGTACTAGTGCACAATATAGCTAACCAGATAAGCCACGCCCATTCGTGTACTGTACCACTCTATTAGTCCAGTGCATTTTGTAACATTTAAAATTAACACACACAGTACCGAACTAATTAGCCATCCTTCAGCCTGTCGACGTCCATTATAGAACGTGTGCCTCCCAAGGGGCGTTATCATAATTGCCGCCCTCTGAAAGGGGTTGGTGTTAAAAGCTTCTCAGGAGTTCTAGTGCCTATTTTACTGGTGATTTCTCAGTCGGTTATTATGATTAGGGGGAAGGAGACGCAATGTTTTCTTAACCTATCACCGCGTGGGGATACTTAATGTCAATTTGATACTTATAAAATATCTTCTGTGTGGTAGCGACTACGAATACTACCAACTCTTACTTTGCTCGTGGATGTCGTAAAAGACGACTAAGGGCCTTATAACGACCTGGGCCAACTCCATCTGATGCCGTTTGGTCAACAATTACATTCCCAAGGGTTGACGTCTGGCAGGCGGTCGGTCATAAAACTATAGCCAATAACTTTTACAGTATGTACTATAAAAGAAGAGTACATATTGTATCGACCCCAAGTAATTGGGATGAGAATGATGAAAATACATTAGGCAATGCACAAAAAGCTTTTTTTCTGAATTTGTGTATAATTTTCTGTTTAATAATTGTGAACCGTTTTGGTATTGATATATGACGATGATATGGAAGACATGTGATAAGAAGAGTTATCAATATTTTTGTGGATGGATATAAGATTTATAGATCCAAAAAGACCCGATTTTATAGGTGAGTATATTTTGTATGAAAGGAGTGAATGGGTAAGCTGATGAAATACTGTGTTGGTTGAGGCAATCAATAATTAAGTTCTCGTCAAGTACTAGAAGATACAAGGATTTATTATTTCGCTATAATTTTAACAGATAAACATACAGCAGTTTCTATCTTGCCCGTGGATGTCGTAAAATACTACTAACGGACATACGCATATAATATCTATGCAAGAGAAGAAATCTTGAAATAAAATTATATACCAAACCATTTTCCAGAGTAATCAAACGATCCTATTATACAGGAGGTTTGAACCCAAAAGTGCGACGAGTATGATCTCTTGATTATTATAAAGCTGAAGAGTTTGTTTGCTTGAACGCGCTATTCTCAAGAACTACTTGTTCGAATTGAAAAAGTCTTTTAGTGATCTGCTCTGGCCCATTCATCAGGGAAGGATAGATATAACATCATCATTTCATGAAAAATATCTCGAAAAGGGGCAAATGTATTCCTTTTGATACCCTTTCTCTCTCGCTCATTCTCATGTGACGCAGACGAAGTTGCCTTGATCAGGTATTATATAATATTTGTTTTATGTGACAGACGTCCATGTACAATGAAGCAACGGAACGCTTTCCCACCAAACTTCATCCACTCGCTGGACTCTTCGCACATGATGCTGACCGGCCTGCACTGTGAAGCGAACGGAATCACCTTCGTGTCAGTACACGACTGCTTCTGGACACATCCGCACACCGTCGATATTATGAACAAGGTAAGTTATGTACAATGAAGCCGTAAGATGCAGGCGGCATAAGGATGCGCTGTGTCATGTTTCTTTAAAGTAAAAACGGACGACTGATGCACAGATGGCGTAGTAGTCTACGTAGTGATGATAATGGGTTAATGATAGGGGTTAATAATAATGATAGGGGTGATAATAAAAGGTTTGATTCCCATACTGGATAATTATTTGTGCAATCCACAAATGATTTGGAACGGAGTCTGAAATCACACATTTGCGTACGGTAATTGTATGTATCTATCTAATTAATGGTTGCACCGATGGCAGAGCGGTTAAGTTACCGAACTATCATTTCAAGTGCCGTGGATTCGATTACCATGTAAAACAATATTTTGTGAGATCCATAAATTGTTTCGAGTCTGAGTGTAATTTGTGTCTGTTAGTTTTTACGTTTATAAAGTCCCCCACAATACAAGAATTATTGGTTTAGTACTATGTTTAAAAAAAATACATGCGTATCACAGCAATTACGGGTTATTTGCTTTTAATAATTTACTAATGCACTTCTGGAAAATTTATAACAAGTGCGATCGCATTGACTTACCACGCTGGTCAGCCGGGTTGGTATTGTTTTATTTCGAATATTCCTTCTCTTGGCTAGATGTTGTAAGCATATTATATCCCTTAGTCATCTCTTACGACACTCATGAGTAAGATAGATAAGGTGTAGTGTAATTGTATTGTTACCACACCGAAAAAAGATATACAGGTTGCCGATTTAATTAGTAGAATCCTTGAAGGGGGTGTATCAGATCATGATACACTATCCAAATCAGTAAAAAAAAATAGTATCTAATTTTGCTTAAATTGCCATACTGATAAGCCGTCAATACACTTATACTATAAAAATTCGATGTAGGCATATACTCGTGCAAATAGTTCCGCTCTCGCTGCGCCCACCGCTGCACAGCTGGTCGAAATGTACCTACAGATCAATGTACTCTGACAAACCAACCCTTTTGATAAGAAACAAATCACTTTATCTCGGGATTGGGCAGAGCTAAGAGTCTGCAACTAACTTTAATGTTTTTTATGACTTCATTCCTACACCTAGTTTAAGTTATTCTAGTAATAAAATCGGCACTCTGTATATAAATAAAATTTATTAACATCGTAATAAATACGGTAATGTTCTCGTCTATACTAATAAACAGAGAGCCCTATTTTGTTTGTTCGGTTATACTGCGAAAACTACTGAACCGATCGGAATAATACTTATATCATAAGACGCAGCGTGTTTCGTAGAAGATGATTACTTACTCGGAAAGGAGTTAAGCGGGTGGGGAACAGCTAGTATTTAATTAAAACACAAAAAATGCCCATTCTTTACAGATATGCCGCGAACAATTCGTCGCTTTACATTCGCAGCCTATTCTGGAAGATTTATCCGAATTTATGGTGAAACGATATAGTTATGACGAAAAGTGAGTATTTTTTAAAACTTTACGTAAATTGCTGTAATTGTTCATGCCGTAAAAGACTATTAAGAGTTTAATATAATACCTGTGCCAACTCCATCTGATGCCATCAAGTTAACAATTATATTATTGATGCCAGGAATGTGGCTGATTATGAAACTATTGTCATAAATTATGCAATATGTAAGATGCAAGAAAAGTATATTTTTCATTGACTACAAGTAATTGGGATAAGAGCAGGATGATGATTTGCCTTTCCTATGTGTTATAAGAGGGAATAGGAAGAGGTAAGCAGATATGATTGCACGGGGAAAATACACTGGGCGCACGGATTTTTGAAGTGATAATATTGGTTTGTTCCTCAGTCTACTACGATATTAACGGGCAAATAAGAGTTGGTACCTAATATTTTTTTTATATTTGTTAGCATAATTTTTACAATATGTACTATGAAAGAAGAGTACATATTGTATCGACACCAAGTAATTGGGATAAGAGTAGGAGAATGATGATGACGTATGACATTTATAATCATCTTCACTCTGTTCTTAACCCAATTACTTGTGATCGACGTAATATTTATTCTTCTTTCATAGTTACATATTGTAAGTTGTTGCAATATTTCTATGACCAGCCGCCTGCCTGCCGTGAACTCTCCTTGAGAATTTAATTGATGCAGTTCGTTCAGCTCTTAGTCGTCTTTTACGATACCCACGAACAATGTAAGCGTAATTGTTAAAAATTAAATTAGGGAAAAAAATAAGGGTAATTTATTTTCATGACCGCCACCACAGAGCATATTATATATAACTTTTTTAAACATTTCAGAGAATTGGAAATCACAAACGTTGGGGCAAATGAAAAGAGACGAGTGAATAATTTACTACAGAAGGTGCCAAAGAAAGGCGATTTTGACCTCAATAGTGTTCTGAAATCTGTATACTTTTTTAGTTAAAGGCTTTTCAATAATTCTGTGAAACTATATTTCGAATATAATAGAAGGTAATCAATTCCTTAATACTTTAGAGCAGGGTTTCTCAAAGTGGGGTACTTGTAACCCTAGGGTTTGCCAATCGTCGGTAGGGGATTCGCGGCAAGATTTACGTGATGGCGGCTTGATGACTAGCGGCAATGTCTGGTACACATGGTAGCGCGCGCGCGACTGTATTGGAACAGGCCCACCCGTGACATTATTATAGAAAAGATACTTCTTTTGTCACTATCTTTGTTACCTATCTTCTTTATATATATAATTCTTATGTACGTGTGTATGTCACTGAACTCCTCCTAAACGGCTGGACGGATTTTATTAATATTTTTTGTATGTGTTGATTCCAGAATGGTTTAGATTCGCAATTGGACCCAGTAAGTGGCGCTGCGATCGAGTTGTGGCATTTTAAATTTTCGTACATTGACTGTTAGGCGGGACGAAGTTTGCCAGGTCCTCTAGTATTGAAATAAAAGAGTTATTTTCTTCAACAGTCGACTTTATTACTTTCTATTATTCTATATTGGGTTAATTGGTTAGTTAGAGACAAGAGGTTCGCTGTCATCTGGAAACTGTAACAGGGTTAATGGAGGCAAAAGTCTGAGAAACCCTGGTTTAGAGACTCCACTCTGCGTTACTTTAAAGAATTTCTATCGGATTAGAAAAATAAAATTTTATCGCCTAAAATTTGACTTAAAATGTTACTTAAGTATTAAACCGATCCGTTATGTAAGCTACCTATATGTCAAGCCTTAAAAAAAATTGGAAGATTTTGCGACAATTGAGTAATGAATGTTCTTGAGATAATAGTAATGTGCCTTAATGGTATCGAAATCGTCAATATCTGAATATAATTTTTATTATATTGTTGTACAATGGATGGACTGGCAAGACTGGATTTGGAATTAATCGAGAATTTTGGATAGATAGATCCATGTTCCTGTAGTAGTAGCAGTTCTAAACTGTGCCATCGGCATTGCAGACGTCCATGAGCAGAAACTATCTATATGTATATGCACCAGATGTAGCAACTGGCCAATCAGTGGAGAAAAAATGTATCAATTTATTGTGAGAGACTGAACAAAATGTATGATGCTTGTGGAATGCCTTTTGTAATTTTCTACTACCTATAAGTTACAGTTAATAACACTGCACTGTTTTTATAACATTCTCATACTCTTCCATAGAATTAATCGACAATAATTATATGATATATTAACTATGACGTTGCGATGTTTTCATAAAGTATGTTTATTCAGGAATGGATATTTTTAATCCGATTTTGGAGGCAGTTCCTTTTTAAGCCACACAAAAATTAAACTACTAAAATCATAATTTTCCTAATCTTGAATAGCATAGGCATTTTTGGCACCGGTTCTACTAAATTAAAATTTTTGAAATTTAGTTTATTACAAGTTATAAATATACAAATTTTTTAAATTTACTGAAATTTTAGCATTTAATATGCTTAATTTATAAAATCCGATTACGAAATGAAAAATTGATGTCGCAAGCGGGATTCGAACCCGCGCCTATTGGGATTCCGGCCCAATCGTGCTGCCACTACACTACCGCGACCAATTGTAGGACATGCAAATTTTCATCTCGTATTGTATTTACGTCTTAAGGTGACGGTGTGCTATCTACCCGACAATGTTTACACAATGTTATAGGCTTAATACTTCAAACTTTACAGTTAGAATTGTATTAAACGATGACACAACCTTGTTATTTAAATTTACTGAAATTTTAGCATTTAATATGCTTAATTTATAAAATCCGATTACGAAATGAAAAATTGATGTCGCAAGCGGGATTCGAACCCGCGCCTATTGGGATTCCGGCCCAATCGTGCTGCCACTACACTACCGCGACCAATTGTAGGACATGCAAATTTTCATCTCGTATTGTATTTACGTCTTAAGGTGACGGTGTGCTATCTACCCGACAATGTTTACACAATGTTATAGGCTTAATACTTCAAACTTTACAGTTAGAATTGTATTAAACGATGACACAACCTTGTTATTTAAATTTACTGAAATTTTAGCATTTAATATGCTTAATTTATAAAATCCGATTACGAAATGAAAAATTGATGTCGCAAGCGGGATTCGAACCCGCGCCTATTGGGATTCCGGCCCAATCGTGCTGCCACTACACTACCGCGACCAATTGTAGGACATGCAAATTTTCATCTCGTATTGTATTTACGTCTTAAGGTGACGGTGTGCTATCTACCCGACAATGTTTACACAATGTTATAGGCTTAATACTTCAAACTTTACAGTTAGAATTGTATTAAACGATGACACAACCTTGTTATTTAAATTTACTGAAATTTTAGCATTTAATATGCTTAATTTATAAAATCCGATTACGAAATGAAAAATTGATGTCGCAAGCGGGATTCGAACCCGCGCCTATTGGGATTCCGGCCCAATCGTGCTGCCACTACACTACCGCGACCAATTGTAGGACATGCAAATTTTCATCTCGTATTGTATTTACGTCTTAAGGTGACGGTGTGCTATCTACCCGACAATGTTTACACAATGTTATAGGCTTAATACTTCAAACTTTACAGTTAGAATTGTATTAAACGATGACACAACCTTGTTATTTAAATTTACTGAAATTTTAGCATTTAATATGCTTAATTTATAAAATCCGATTACGAAATGAAAAATTGATGTCGCAAGCGGGATTCGAACCCGCGCCTATTGGGATTCCGGCCCAATCGTGCTGCCACTACACTACCGCGACCAATTGTAGGACATGCAAATTTTCATCTCGTATTGTATTTACGTCTTAAGGTGACGGTGTGCTATCTACCCGACAATGTTTACACAATGTTATAGGCTTAATACTTCAAACTTTACAGTTAGAATTGTATTAAACGATGACACAACCTTGTTATTTAAATTTACTGAAATTTTAGCATTTAATATGCTTAATTTATAAAATCCGATTACGAAATGAAAAATTGATGTCGCAAGCGGGATTCGAACCCGCGCCTATTGGGATTCCGGCCCAATCGTGCTGCCACTACACTACCGCGACCAATTGTAGGACATGCAAATTTTCATCTCGTATTGTATTTACGTCTTAAGGTGACGGTGTGCTATCTACCCGACAATGTTTACACAATGTTATAGGCTTAATACTTCAAACTTTACAGTTAGAATTGTATTAAACGATGACACAACCTTGTTATTTAAATTTACTGAAATTTTAGCATTTAATATGCTTAATTTATAAAATCCGATTACGAAATGAAAAATTGATGTCGCAAGCGGGATTCGAACCCGCGCCTATTGGGATTCCGGCCCAATCGTGCTGCCACTACACTACCGCGACCAATTGTAGGACATGCAAATTTTCATCTCGTATTGTATTTACGTCTTAAGGTGACGGTGTGCTATCTACCCGACAATGTTTACACAATGTTATAGGCTTAATACTTCAAACTTTACAGTTAGAATTGTATTAAACGATGACACAACCTTGTTATTTAAATTTACTGAAATTTTAGCATTTAATATGCTTAATTTATAAAATCCGATTACGAAATGAAAAATTGATGTCGCAAGCGGGATTCGAACCCGCGCCTATTGGGATTCCGGCCCAATCGTGCTGCCACTACACTACCGCGACCAATTGTAGGACATGCAAATTTTCATCTCGTATTGTATTTACGTCTTAAGGTGAATTTCAGTAAATTTCAGTAAATTTAAATAACAAGGTTGTGTCATCGTTTAATACAATTCTAACTGTAAAGTTTGAAGTATTAAGCCTATAACATTGTGTAAACATTGTCGGGTAGATAGCACACCGTCACCTTAAGACGTAAATACAATACGAGATGAAAATTTGCATGTCCTACAATTGGTCGCGGTAGTGTAGTGGCAGCACGATTGGGCCGGAATCCCAATAGGCGCGGGTTCGAATCCCGCTTGCGACATCAATTTTTCATTTCGTAATCGGATTTTATAAATTAAGCATATTAAATGCTAAAATTTCAGTAAATTTAAATAACAAGGTTGTGTCATCGTTTAATACAATTCTAACTGTAAAGTTTGAAGTATTAAGCCTATAACATTGTGTAAACATTGTCGGGTAGATAGCACACCGTCACCTTAAGACGTAAATACAATACGAGATGAAAATTTGCATGTCCTACAATTGGTCGCGGTAGTGTAGTGGCAGCACGATTGGGCCGGAATCCCAATAGGCGCGGGTTCGAATCCCGCTTGCGACATCAATTTTTCATTTCGTAATCGGATTTTATAAATTAAGCATATTAAATGCTAAAATTTCAGTAAATTTAAATAACAAGGTTGTGTCATCGTTTAATACAATTCTAACTGTAAAGTTTGAAGTATTAAGCCTATAACATTGTGTAAACATTGTCGGGTAGATAGCACACCGTCACCTTAAGACGTAAATACAATACGAGATGAAAATTTGCATGTCCTACAATTGGTCGCGGTAGTGTAGTGGCAGCACGATTGGGCCGGAATCCCAATAGGCGCGGGTTCGAATCCCGCTTGCGACATCAATTTTTCATTTCGTAATCGGATTTTATAAATTAAGCATATTAAATGCTAAAATTTCAGTAAATTTAAATAACAAGGTTGTGTCATCGTTTAATACAATTCTAACTGTAAAGTTTGAAGTATTAAGCCTATAACATTGTGTAAACATTGTCGGGTAGATAGCACACCGTCACCTTAAGACGTAAATACAATACGAGATGAAAATTTGCATGTCCTACAATTGGTCGCGGTAGTGTAGTGGCAGCACGATTGGGCCGGAATCCCAATAGGCGCGGGTTCGAATCCCGCTTGCGACATCAATTTTTCATTTCGTAATCGGATTTTATAAATTAAGCATATTAAATGCTAAAATTTCAGTAAATTTAAATAACAAGGTTGTGTCATCGTTTAATACAATTCTAACTGTAAAGTTTGAAGTATTAAGCCTATAACATTGTGTAAACATTGTCGGGTAGATAGCACACCGTCACCTTAAGACGTAAATACAATACGAGATGAAAATTTGCATGTCCTACAATTGGTCGCGGTAGTGTAGTGGCAGCACGATTGGGCCGGAATCCCAATAGGCGCGGGTTCGAATCCCGCTTGCGACATCAATTTTTCATTTCGTAATCGGATTTTATAAATTAAGCATATTAAATGCTAAAATTTCAGTAAATTTAAATAACAAGGTTGTGTCATCGTTTAATACAATTCTAACTGTAAAGTTTGAAGTATTAAGCCTATAACATTGTGTAAACATTGTCGGGTAGATAGCACACCGTCACCTTAAGACGTAAATACAATACGAGATGAAAATTTGCATGTCCTACAATTGGTCGCGGTAGTGTAGTGGCAGCACGATTGGGCCGGAATCCCAATAGGCGCGGGTTCGAATCCCGCTTGCGACATCAATTTTTCATTTCGTAATCGGATTTTATAAATTAAGCATATTAAATGCTAAAATTTCAGTAAATTTAAATAACAAGGTTGTGTCATCGTTTAATACAATTCTAACTGTAAAGTTTGAAGTATTAAGCCTATAACATTGTGTAAACATTGTCGGGTAGATAGCACACCGTCACCTTAAGACGTAAATACAATACGAGATGAAAATTTGCATGTCCTACAATTGGTCGCGGTAGTGTAGTGGCAGCACGATTGGGCCGGAATCCCAATAGGCGCGGGTTCGAATCCCGCTTGCGACATCAATTTTTCATTTCGTAATCGGATTTTATAAATTAAGCATATTAAATGCTAAAATTTCAGTAAATTTAAATAACAAGGTTGTGTCATCGTTTAATACAATTCTAACTGTAAAGTTTGAAGTATTAAGCCTATAACATTGTGTAAACATTGTCGGGTAGATAGCACACCGTCACCTTAAGACGTAAATACAATACGAGATGAAAATTTGCATGTCCTACAATTGGTCGCGGTAGTGTAGTGGCAGCACGATTGGGCCGGAATCCCAATAGGCGCGGGTTCGAATCCCGCTTGCGACATCAATTTTTCATTTCGTAATCGGATTTTATACAAATTTTGTTAAAATCCGTTCAGTATTTTTTGCGTCACGTCGTAAACTCAGAAACTATTCGACCGATCGTTATGAAAATTGGTATGTACCTATATGTATTTTTTCATGGCGAAGGCTTATATGCTATCCCCATTGATGTAACTCGCTACCAGGCGGAGCTGCGATATATCGACTTCTACCAACAAACTATAGGGCTCTTTTTTTTTTGCGGTGGGCTATGGATGCGTCTCGCTCTGCCTAATCGGTCCGGGGTGACGGAAGAGACGGCGCGTGACCCCATAGACCCACCATGCAAACTCCTCTCTTCGCCGTGCGAGCGGGCCACCGGTACCCGATCTTTGTCTTCAACAAACTATAGGGCTGGGTTTGCTAGTATTATACAGGGTGCCGATTTTATTACTAGAATAACTTAAACTAGGTGTAGGAATGACGTCATAAAAAACATTAAAGTTAGTTGCAGACTCCTAGCTCTGCCCAATCCCGAGATAAAGTGATTTGTTTCTTATCAAAACAGTAGGTTTGTCACCGTACATTGACCTGTAGGTACATTTCGACCCAGCTGTGCGGCGACGAGCGCAGCGCGAGCGGGAATATTTGCCTACTACATAGTTCAGTGTCACACGCATGAATACTCATGCGTATACATGCCTACATTGAATTTTTATAGTACAAGTGTATTGACCGCTTATCAGTATGGCAATTTAATCAAAACTTAGGTACTATTTTTTTTACTTACTTGGATAGTGTATCATGATCTGATACACCCCCTTCAAGGATTCTACTAATTAAATCGGCAACCTGTATGTAGGTATACATACATTTTTTCAATCCTAATGTTTGAATAGTTGATACCGAATCACAAGTTTTGTGTCCAATTATATTATAAGTTTAACTCTTGTAGAGTTATAATAGATGATTGCGTTACAACAAATTGTATCGAGTTTGTTATTGTCCATTATTTTAACATTTAAGATAGTGAACCAAGTATTGCAAGAATGAAATTTTTGAAACGATTGCTTCAATGTATTGTTGCAATTGTTGAACGCAAAGCGAACTGTGATTGTTAGTAGTTCAATAAATTAATATAAATAGTACTTGTTGTTTTATTTTCTACTAGTTATAACTGCGGATTCGTCCGTATTGCTTTTGTACACACTTATTGTTGTTAGTTCGTGTACATATATTAAGTCACCAAGCCAAGGATGTCGTCGCAAGCCGTGTGGTGTCAGTGTAAAAATTCATCACCCACCTCTCTTGCCCGTGGGTTTTGTAAAATACGTCTAATGCTAGGGCCGCACCTGCGTGTATCGTCACGAAGCTTCGTGCAATGAGACGATATACGCAGATGTGACCGGGGATTATTGGCTACATTATTTTTACACCATTATGAAGCGGAACCCATGAAGGAATCCAAAAACTTCATTATGTAATTATTAGCATAATATAGCTGTAATAGTAAATCAATTCGTCATCCATAGTTAAACGCATGAAAATGATTTTGGCCATCTTTAATTATTGCACGATACTTCGTGTAAAATACCGAAGTCGCTAATGTGACCACAGTATTATCGCGATAACTTTTTAGTGTACAAAATGTACATATTACTTCGGGACAATACAAGCAGGTGCGGTCCTAGCATATGCATATAGTATCTGTGCAACAGAAAACTCATAATAAAATTCGGAGTTTTGGCGCGAATGTGGAAACGTCATGACACGCTCCTGTATTATATTCATTTCTTTAGTGTTTTGTAGTGTTATATTGAATAATTTTGCTGGTATTTTATGCAATATGGTACAGTTAAAGTGCTGAAGTGTAGTGAATATGATATAATAGTGGTTTACATGTATTTTCATATTTTGCCAAAATTCCTAAGAAAACCATTGATTTGGTTATCAGCGCCCGATTAATGGTAACGACATGACTTACTGACGGATAATGACTATTAAGACTAAAGAATATGAAGAAGTATTGAAGAAGTGTCTAAACTATGAAGACTTGGCTTAAAGGTCTAAGTAACCAAGCCATAAACTCTAAAAAAAAAAAATTCTATACTAACCCGTCTGACCAACATGGTATTGTAGATCCATCCTCTCTTATTGCGGAGGAGGCACAAGCCCAGTAGTGGTATATGAGCCGTGATGATGAAGCAGATATATATTTTTAATTTAATATGGAACAGATTTGAATTGGTTATCATTGCTTGTAGAATGTAGATATGACAGTGTAAGCAGATACCACAGACTTTCGGAGCCCTCGTCTGGGTGAGAACTTTGAGCACGGATCCTGCATGTCCTTATGGAGAAGACAATAATTACTGCCATTTTGTTCGAAAATATTACGGATAGTAAAGACATCCCTATTAGCTGGAATCGTCTTCGATTGGTAATTATCAGCTACCTTAATGTGAGTTGAAAAAAGATGCATAGGCTTATCACATTTTTAATCGTCACCACGTGTTAAATATAGAAGAAAAGAACTATAAATAGCTACAAGACAAGAAAACTAAAAAATCTGCCTGCCCGGCCATCGTGTTAAATAAAATACCAATTGTACTCCCATTATCATAACATAATAAGTATAACAATAGAAGAATTGAAAGAAAGTAGAAACGCCTAGAATTAGAAGTTATCATCTTCTATATCTATACATATAATAAAAATGTAACGGGTCGCTGTCTGTACATGGAAGATATATGAAAAAAAATATTACTGGGACCTTTATCAACACTAATAGAACACAAAACAATAATTTTTAAAAATTTTGTCTGTTTATCTGTTTGTCTGTGTGTTTGTGCACGCTAATCTCAGAAACGGCTTATCCGATTTAGATGCGGTTTTCACTAATATATTGTGGTAAGCTTCACTTAACATTTAGGCTTTATTTTATGTCAATTGGTTTATTAAAAAAAAAGTTATGTCAATTTAAAAAATGATCAGAGAAAAAAATCTTTATCGATTTTTTTCAAATTACGTACAAATTATCTTCAGTAAAAATAAATAAACACGTGATTCAGCATTTGTTGATTTTCACCCTCTGGGGGTGTAAATTAGGCTTGCAAAGCGGGTTGGACGACTCATTAAATCATTAGCGCCAAGCCGATATTATTGAAGCTGGCAACTTGAAATGTTGACTGTGGTTTCTTTATATGACGTAGAGATTCACTAAGAAAGGATTTTACGAAATTATACCCCTAGGGGGGTGGAGCAGAGTGGCAAAGTTTGTATGAAGAGAAAAAAATCTTTATTGCTTCTTTTCAAATTACGAGTCGAATCAAATATTCTAGGGTAATATCCGGCATTTGTCAATTTTCACCCTCTGGTTGTGTAAATTAGGCCTGTGAAGCGGGTTGAACGACTCATGGTAATGAGTCGTTCAAACGTTTGGCGGTAGCCAAGCCGAAACTATTAAAGCTAGAAACATTAAATTTTGAAGCACGTTTTTATTTATGACATAGAGATTCAATATGAAAGGATTTTATGAATGCCGCCCCTAAGGGGGTGTAACAAAGCGGCAAAGTGTGTATGGGGAGAAAATTTCTTTATCGATTCTTTTCAAATTACGTACAAATATTCTTCGGTAAAAATAAATAAACACGTGTTTCTCTCTCCGTCTCCATCAACCCCGCGCCAGTGCCGTTGTGGCGACCAGTTCCGACGTGAGAGCTCACACGATACACATAGTAGACGACAATAGGTTCTTGCCTAATGGTTTAAGATACAGGTTAAGTTTAGCTTCAAAAATGTTCACTCTATAACTCAAATAATAAATCATATCTAACGAGGTCGCAACTCTGCTGGTGAAACAAAACAGTCAAATAAAGGGTGGCGATAATTATATTTTTATCCCATGGTCATACCGTAAATAGTATATTAATGGCAATATAATTTGTAGAATGAATAGAACTTTGAACCACCTTTTTCTTTAGTGACCGGCTATGGTATATAGACATACGCGCGCCGTACACGTACATCTACGTTGTGCGGGCGGGCCACCGCAACCGGGTATCATCTCGAGTCAAAGCCCTCATGCAGTGAACCTAAATACAGGTACTCACGCTTGCGCCGCCCAAAGCACCGACAGTAGAGCGTGTCAACGTAGAGTATTTTCTCTCGGACCCACCCTATTGCCTAATTCCGTTAGACAACTAACTCGCAGAATCAACACCTCAACGCATCCGTTTCTGACGCTGTTGATTATTATCCTAGCGATAAACCTTCAACACCTTGCATTGCTTTTTCTATATAACTCGACTATATAAGAGATGACTTCTGCGTGGACGAAGTCGCGGGCAAAAGCTAGTATAAAATAAGGTTTTAACACATTCGGCGCTCCAAAAAGTTTTAAATACAGTCTTCATCTCATCACAGCTCATATATGTACCACTGTCAGGCTCAAGCCTCCTCCATAATGGGAGGGAAACTGACCTATACCACGCTGGTCGGACGTGTTGGTGTAGGGTTTTGTTTAGAGTTTTCCTTCTCTTGCATAAGTTTTATATGTGTTTCATATCCTTTACTCGTCTCTTATGATCACACACAGGTAAGATAGGCGATCGTGAATTGTATTCTTACTCCGTCACCACACGGACATATATACAGTCTTAAATCAATGAATAAAAAACACCAAATTTAAAAAGTATATTACTGTTTATTTTAGTACAAAAAAATGACACATTCACACAATTGATTACACATTAATTTTACGACTAGTAACATTTTACTTCACATGGCTTCACTAACACTGGACGGAGGACAATGTTTAACATATCTATTAAGTACATTTTAATATATAATAATCTGCATACATAATTTGATTATCTAATCGCTAGATAAACCAGCAGACCGAGCACATAAAATTAAAACCACTTAACTTTCTTTCTTATTTCCTTTAAATTTTAGACAGTTCACAACACACCCAAGAATAATACAACGCACAAGGTTATGCGGTAACAAACGCGAGACTAATATAGAAAATTGACAATCTCTCGCGCATTACATACTGCGGTAGCGAGGGAAAACACGAATCATTACCTATGTATAATCGGGGAAGTGTTTTTTAAACAGGCAGGGATTTAGGGGAGGTCTACACCGTAGAGGCGACCGCTACGGCATGTGGTCTGGACACATCCCGCCTGATCAGGGGCAACATTAGAGCGGCGCGCGGACTCATAAGCAACAATGTTCCCTCTTTGGCATCCGTAATGACTCGAGCAAGACCTATCGTATGTAATTTTTTTAAATAGTATTATGTCCGTCTTTACCGAAGCCCCCCTAAATCTTAGGTAACACCTATTGGAATGTAAATGTTATAACAACATTGAAGATAATTATTTATTTAATTTTAATTGATATTAAATAACATTAAAATTTTATGTAACTCACGAGGCAATATAAATAATATAGGTAATTGAAGATAAGTGTCCGAAAGTGGAAGGATGTAGGTACCGGGGGAGACCGAGACTAACCTATCTAGACCAGATTGGTCACGTACTGAAGGAAGGTGGAGTCAAGAGCCTCCGAAACCGTCGAGCGTGTATGAAGAGAATTATGAATGTTGAGGAAGCGAGTGAAGTATGCAAAGATAGAGTTCTCTGGCACTCTGTTCTCTCTGCATACCCTGCAAGGGATATGGCGTGATGATATGTATGTATGTATGTCTATATGTGTCATTTATATCGCCTCAGTTGTTATCTAAAATTTAGGGAGTCGTTGATAAAAACGGGCAGGATGCTAGAACCTAACCTAACAAACATGTGAAGAGAAACTACGTTCCTCAAACTTGTTACAGATCAACTATATCTGGCTTTTAAATTAAAAATAAATTTAACTACTTAGGCATTTTTATAGTACATGTGTACTTAAGTGTATAAATGATAATAAAAACATTTTGGCTGGTGCGCAGTCTACATTATTTAAAGCTACTTTATGATGCATTTCATCGTATTACTGAATTTTTCAATCAAAATCGTGCCACGACTATCATACTCTAATTTCATTTTACAGTGTTATTCCATATTAAGACATTCTAAATTTAAATAATCGGAATAAAGATAGAATTAATAGTTTTCTATTTTTTTTTTCTAATAAATTCCATTGGGGCCTAACTTGTTATGAGCCATTGATGTATTGAATAAGAGATGCAAAAAAAATTAGTGGTAGCGTTACACTGCTGATATTTTTCATAAATATGCCGGTTCCTCAGGGGTACTGAGCACCACTCTCTCAAGCATGGATACACTATTATGGACACAATGGGCTTGCCCACAACCCTAATAGACTATTTTATATTATTACACCTCCATCTATTGAGATCTATAGGCTGATAATACCAATGCCTTAATACAATAGAAAAAGAAATTAATCGTGCGTGATTCGGAACGCAGCAAAGTAAATACATACTTTGCTGCGTTCCGCAAGCAACGGAAAGCAAAGGCAAAAAAAAGCAAATGCAAAGTAAATACGCACTTTGCTGCGTTCCGAATTACGCACGATTCTGTCCTTCATGAGTAAATTTATACACCCACTTGGCCGATTATCGGGTGGCTGCGATCACAACCTTTTTAGAAGAATGGAGACGCGTCTGCAGAAAATTAACATCCAAGTAGTAGTAGCGTGATTTTTGTCTTTATACTCCATAGCCTAAATGAAGTAGTCCTTCATCAAGAAAGTAATCATATATTTTCTTATTATACTACATCAATGGCTTAATACAATATTTTACAAGTTTTGTTATTTTTACGTCCCGAGAACCATTATTAAATACTTATACCCAGCAAATGATTAAATTTTGCAGGTATAATAACACGGCATACAATAACACTAGCTATGCCAGCAACTCCGCTTGTCTGAAATGCTATCTAATATTTTTATTTTGTTTGAACACTCACGTCATCACTTGGTGTTGATGAAAATATCAATTTTTATAACATCCACAATACTATGTTTTTATCTGAACAGTTGTTATGACACTGGGGATCCTTAATGAGTGATATTTCTTTTTAATCAAGCTCAAAAAAGGAGATTTCAATTCATCTTTGTATTTTTTTATCGGTACTACCTAACTTTTTTCTAGGTGAACCGATTTAGATAATTTTTTTTTATTTCATTGCTGGTACTTTTTATGTGGTCCAATATAAAATTGATCAAGATCTCACTAGTAGTTTTTTAGTTATCCTCAATAATAAGTATTTGGTTCACCACAAGTAGGTACTATAGTTTTGAAGTCGGTATGATTTCTCTTAAAATTTTGTTATACCGAATTTGCTTCAATTTGCTATCATTTCTACACATTGCTGCTATTATCATCGCATTATACATTAAACAGACTATCTGACACAATGAGATTTTTTTGATTATTAAGTGGCTGACAATAGAGCGTTCAAACAAAACAAATTCTTCATTTATAATAATTATAATAAATAGTTACATCAATATCGATGTTTATGAAATACTCGTATATTATTGACGCTGGTGTGTGGTCGGGCCGTTTGGTCCGCCGATTCATTTGAACCGCTCGTTGTGGTCCGTTGGCTCAGATCTGATGGTCTGAAAACATGTATAATATACAAAACAACACGTTCATATAAAATATTAATAGTGGTAGGTCCTCAATGTTGACAGTTTTCTGTCACCAGCCATCGGTCGGTCCGTCTGGGGTAGTACCACACTCTCGCAGAAGATTGACGTCTGAGGAATGACAATGTGCTGATGTGCTTCGTTCAGTGAGCGCGAGAGCTGGCAGCCCAAATTTCTGGGTGTCATCCCCATACTGATATTCTCCTGTTCTTTCTTATCCCAGTTACTTGAGTTCAATGCAATATTGCAAACGTTTTTGGCAATAGTTTTATGACCAGCCGCCTGGATGACGTCAAACCTTCGCTGGAATGTAATTGTTGAGCAGACGGCATCAGATGCAGTTGACTCAAATTGATCTAAAAAACTCTTGATCGTCTTTTACGACACGAGCAATGTAAGAGTTTGTAGTTTTCATAGCCATACTACACACCAATATTAGTATTTAATACATATTAAAGCTATTGCTTTTTGTTTGTTTCTTCTTGAGAAACCATATCAATTCAATACGATCAGTTTATTAATTAAAGCATATTCTGTGTGGTGGCGGAGTAAGAATATATGTAACTCACTATTCCCCTGACCAGCGTGGTATAGTAGGTCAATTTACCTCTCATTATGGAGGAGGCTCGAGCTCAACAGTGAGACATATATTAGCTGAGATGATGATGATGATTAATTAAAGCATAAGTTCGTAAAAAAATCACATTTCTATTGATATTATTAGAGAACTAAAATGTATTGTTAATTACTTACGAAGGTGATAATGTGTCGATATCTAAATTCTGCAAACAGATCCATTGCGGTGAAAGGTTGTCATCATTTTTAGCACAATCAATTGTCCCATTAAATAACAGTAGATCATCCATTAAAACCTTTAGAGAAATATTTTTAAAATTTTAGTTTGTGATAAAGCAAACGGTAATATGTAAAATTGAATGTATTTCTTACACCGAATTCCTTGACACCTCGAGTTGGAGTTTTGCCATAGTTCCATATTTTCATACCGTATACGGACACGGGGATGTCAAAGACGAAAAAGACCCTGAAAGGAACATTAGTATTATCGCTCAAATATAATTCTAAATACATTGAATGCATATAAAATACTAGTTATGCCAGCATCTTCTTTTAGATGGATTACTTATTTAATGCTAATATTTTGTTTGAACGCCCACCCAGTTCGGCATCCACTGTTGCATTTACTTTCTTGTGAAGAAAAGCCATCATGGCAAAAATGTTACGCTTGTCAAAAGATGGCAATCGTAATTGGTATGAGTTTCTAAAAAGATTTATCCTCCCGTCTTTCTCTGGTGCTCCTTTCGTTGACATATACAATTCAAACGAGAATGTAAAGAATGACAGCATATTATTTTCTTAACCATTCGGCTAAAAAAAACAATGGCAAAATAAAATATAGCATTTTTATTGCTTTTGGTGGTAAATGACAGTTGTCGCTCCTAGATATCTGCAATATCAGGAGCATAATCAGGTCACTGTCTACCAAAATTAGGCTTAAAGTTTAGGTAGACCTCCGACTGTGTCGAACGCTGAACGAAGCGCTTTAGCGAATTATTAAGACGTAGAATATTTGCGAGAGTACTAGAACTACTAAGGACGAGCCAGCTATTTGTCGCTGCAAAAAGAGAACTGTGTGTAATGTGACTCTATCCTATACCCTATGCTAGACTACAAGAAATATTCTAATATTAGGTTGGCGTTTTTTTTACCAACTTCAAAAATAGAGGATTTCAGAAGAGAGGTTTTCAAGTTGATTGTATTTTTCTTATATTAGTTACTCCAGAACTTTCGACTGGATGAACCGATTTTGACGATTTTTTTTTTATTTGGAAGCTGATGCTGCCCATGTGGTCCCATTTCAATTTAGTCCACTGGTTACTAGTTGCAGCCTGGTTTTTTTTTTCGTTAAAATTATTCGGCATATGTAATGGTGTATTTGACAGACCTGTTTAGTGTGTTGGGCAGAACGGGCGCTAGCCACGAGTGTGATGCATCACCAACCCGTGCGTTATGTCCGTCGATGAGTTTGTCCGGCGTGCGTACATCAAGAGCGCGTGTATCCAATACGTTCACACTCGCTGGGTAAGCGCATACATCTGTATGGTACATCAGGACACAATATTATCAATTTATAAATATAAACTAGTATGGACTGTATGGAGTCACTCAAGAGTTGATATGAAACATCATCTGTATTTGTTTTCATTTTAGAAGCTAACTTTATTTATTTTTTGTGTCGTGTCTTTTAGCTGTTAGCCACAGATGGCTTTCACAGCTTAACCCGGACTATGGGTGAGCGTTGAGGGCACTCAACCCTGAAAAGCTTTAAGTGATATCGCCCAAGGGCTCTTCCTGTGAGGAACGCACCTCGGCTTGGAGCGTCGCTGATAGCAGTGGGCGAGCTCAGGTTTGTATTAATGAGCTAACTTTAAAAACACAGCAAAATATATTGATCTATTTCTCGAGGCCTTAGACAAAATATGGCGTGTCAACATGTATGTATGTATGTAATATTCTCGAATTTATTGCAAACTATAACTACTAATATACTAAAGAAGAAAGAAGCTGTCTGGTAGCGGCTACGAATACTACCAATCCTTATTTTGCTTGTGGATGTCATAAAAGACGACGAAGAGCCTTATAACGACCTGGGCAACTCCATCTGATGTCGTTTGGTCAATAATACATCCCCAAGGAGGGTTAACGTCTAGCAGGTGGCCGGTCATAAAACTATTGCCAATAACTTTTACAATATGTACTGTGAAAAAAGAGTACATATTGTACATACATATTGTATCGACCCCAAGTAATTGTGATAAGAGTAGGAGAATGAACTACTAATATACTAAAGTTCGTAGTGCTACTGAGAATTTTTTTTCGGACAGCAGCCTGCAGGAGTATATCACTAGACTGTCAGATCAGTGCAGGTACTTTTATCCTGCAACATTTTTTTTTTATGGAGGCGGGCTACGGTACGTTATACCCCGCTCTTCCGTCCGGGGCGACAGGAAAAGCGGCGCAAGACCCCGTAGACCCGCCCTACAATATACCTCTCGACGCCGTGCGGGTGGGTCACTGGTACGCGGTCTTTTTCTTCAGTGGCCCACCCGGCCAATGCCCATCCTGCAACATGCTGAGAGCGTTTTGTGATGGGCAGCATTTCATTTACATTGTTACTTTTGTATCCATTTTGTGTCCGTTGCAATAAATATATTTATTTCTTTCTAGAATAAAAAAGTAGCAGAACCAAATTTACGTAAAATTAATCTCACTTGTCTCGGATAAAGGTATCATATTTCCGTGTAGATCATACAGCTCGACTCCCGTCAAGCCTACGTAGTAAGGGTCTCCCCAAGTAGAAAATATGTTCAGCTGCAACACGAAGCCTGTGGGGGCACCCATATCCATATTCGTCCCGTACACCAGACAGTCCATGCGAAAACTGTCGGTGTCTTGAGCATCCTCTAACCTGCGAAAATAACAATGTTCAATAGTTTCTCTTGGAATCTCTTCAAGTAGGATTGACGTCAAACAAGCAACCGACCGTGAAACTTAGCCACCCTATACAAATTAGAGAGATAATATTGAAACCAGACATTAAGAATTAAAATCATGCTTCTACCGATTTTACTTAAAAAAGACAAATGGCTAAAGAACCAATTCATGTACTGCGGCGGACTTTACAAACTACAACAATACAATTAACGGACAAAAATTTTATCCAAGTTCGCGCAAGCTTTATATCGACCTAAATCAACTTCACCTTTTTTTTTTTACGCTGTGGAAACGCATTTACGCGCTAACCCCTTCCCGCCGATGTCGTGACGGGAGGGAGTGTGGGACTCGCCGGCCGGCTAGTCCAACCGGAATACCTACTAAAACCATAGCAGCCCCCTTCCGCGCTTTTACGTGACGCCGGAGAGATCGTCTACTGACATTCGATCCCCGACGCCCCAAGAATCAACTTCACCTGATGTCCTTTGGTTAATAATTCCATTCACAAGGAGAGTTGACGCCAGGCAGGCGGCCGATCATAAAACCATTGCCAATCACTTTTGCAATATATTTATATTGGATTATTTGGGATTATAAGAGCAGGAAAATGATCTTCGATGCAAAAAAAAAAAAAAAAATCTCAAATATCCCGTCAAAATTGGTCTGATCAAAGTAGTATTGCAGAGAAATTTCTCTCTCATTGTGTAGGAGGGCCGAATTCAAAAGCCTGAAAAGAATAAATTATGAGGTATGATAGCATTCAAATCAAATCATTTATTTTGCATAAGCCCCATAGGGGCGGCACTTACATATTGTCAATTTTACATTGTTTTTTAAATTAAATTTAATTAATCTACCACCGGATCGGAAAGCAGCCACATACTGAGAAGATCCGCCAAGAAACTCGTCGCTCGGGCTCGTCATTTTTTTATTTTTTTTATTATATTTTTTCACAAAAGAGTTTGATATTGATAGCTCTCATACCTATCGTCTATAAGTGGCAGTTGGATCTGTTGCACGTAATCATAGCATGTGTCGCCCGGCGCTCGACGTAACAACAACGGTCTGTAGTGTAACGGAACGTCGTCGATACTAATGCGGGCGTGTTTCACTCCAATGTACGACAGCTCCATGTTCGCGTTGTAGTTCCAGATACGTATACCTAAAGATATATTGGGCTCATGATAATATAGTAGAAAGAGCAATGGGTTATGACATAGTTCTATTACAAACACATTCAAGTATAACTCTAAAAAGTTTTAATTAACAAGTAATCATCATCATCATCATCATCACAGCCCATATACAGCGTGGAAGTGGACCGCTCCCGAAAACAAAGACAGTTTCAAAAAAACCGGAGGTGTCAAGGGACACCCGGATGGAACGAAGTTCTATTTTAATTATATAATTTTTTTCTGCCTTAAGCGATTTTTATCGTTATATTTTAGCCAATTTGCAAAATATCTTTATAAATTATAGCCTATGTGTTATTCTGATGTGCAAGCTATATTACTATAAATTTCATCAAAATCCATTCAGTAGTTTTTACGTGAAAGAGCAACAAACATGTTCACATCCATACATTATTACAAAATTTCACGTTTATAATATTAATAATAGGATATACAATTCCACTAGACTACCAAAACTTTTCGGCCCCGAGCTCGAACGCGAGTCGGCCACGCGGCCCGGTCACGGGCGAAAATAATTTCGTTGCGCATTATTTTGATTTTGCTATATCTCTTAAGGTATTGATTTAATTTGCATGGTCTGAAGGAAAAAAAATATCTTCATGAAATGCTCAAGACAACTAATGTATTTAAAATGATAAGGATTAATACAGTATTTGTGTAAATAGCTTTTCAATTACCGTTTTATAATAGAACATTTTTTAAAGTATTAAAATGGATATAGTATGTTATCCTTAAGAGATAGATATATACCATCGCGGACTTTTTTGTAGGCCTTTTTAAGCTGTATAATACTGTAGTACTTTATTTTGATCTATTTCGTAGGGTTCAGCCAGCGTTTGCAATGTAAGCGCAAAATAATGTGTTTATTTACGACATCACATTAGAAACCTCTAAAATTATCAGTGTTTCTCTAGTACATTATGCATATATTATACATATAAACCTTCCTCTTGAATCACTCTATCTATAAAAAAAATCGTCGCGACACCACACTGTTCAATGCGAAATAGAAATGAAAATATCTGGCTTGCTTTCTATAAGAGAGCCGACGAGCGACGCCGCACAGCTTACAATAGCTTACTATAGCAAAAAGTGTCGTGACAACTTTTCGTAAGAATTTTTTCCGTCTAGCCCCCTTTCACAACGCGCGATAAGGAACTTCGTTCCAAAAATTTTTCACCACGTGAGGTCGTTGAACTCTTGAACATATGATCGTGAGTTTTGAATAGATTGCGTCTTTTCTCATCTGAGTATAGTTACGTATTTCTTATAGAATTATCGTTATTGTGAACGTTAATGTGAAAAAAACTTAAAATTCGTTGTTAAAAAAAAAACCTTTTTTTTTATCCGAATCGATTTTTTTTCTAGCCTATCATTACAAGTAGGACTAGTAGGGTCACCTGTCTTTGTTTTCGGGAGCGGTCCACTTCCACCCTGTATGTCCCACTGTTGGGCTCGGGCCTCCTCCGTGATGGGAGGAAAATTAACCTACTATACCGCGCTGGTCAGACGTGTTGGTACAGGGTTTTGTTTCGAGCTTTTCTTCTCTTGCAGAGATGTTATATGCGTTTTATATCCCTTAGTCGTCTCTTACGATCACCCACGGGTAAGATAGGGGGTGGTGAATTGTATTCTTACTCCGTCACCACAAAGATAATTAACAAGTAACTTAACCCTATACTTAACTATGTTACCTCAGTGGTTTATTAAGTCAATTACCCTCCTATTGTGTAGATGACTCGAGCCTCGAGCAAATATGCGCTGGGATGATGAACGTAGTATTAGAAAATACAAAAAGCAATCCTTTAGGAACGTATTCCATAAAGACGATGATACGAGTCACAATTTGGATATTATATGCACCCACACTAGTCTCATTCGTCTACGCCGCCGGTTGGAATGGATTTACAATAGATGTGGGTTGAAGTCCCACGATTAGTTATAGCCCAAGTATGAGAAATTTCAGTAAGAGAAGAAAATCTGGAAATAAATCCCTATACCAACACGTTTAACCAGCGCGGTATAGTAGGACAATTTGCCTCCCATTATGAAGTAGGCCCGAGACTAGCACTGGGACATATGTGGGTTGAGATGATGATGAGAAATCTCAGTAATTTAGATTATTGAGTCGCGTCATCGTCTTAATACAATTTTAACTGGAATGTTAGAGTATTAAAATGGAACAATGTGTAAACATCTTCTAATAAATGGCGCGTGGAACCTTTCTTATAAAGTCTGCTTTAGGAAAGTAACCAAACTACGTGAGCTGTTTACGGGGAAGTGTTTTTAAAAATACCACGCTTGTTTACAAGACTTACAAGGACGGCCTACTCCCTTCTGTCTCGAGTTAGGTCTTTATCACCTAGTTTAGATAAATTCAATAATCATCAAACATTTTTTAACTTCCTGTTTACAAAAAAAAGTGATTTAAAACTATAATGATACCTAAGTGAAAACTAGAGGGCCCCAACATCTAATTTTGTGGCCCCACCCAAGGAGAAGAAAAGAAGAAGAAATTGTAAAAAATGGATTACATGGTATGGGTATATTACCTTATGACTTATTCTTAACAGTGGACGTTGATAAAAACTTACTGGTTATCTCCGTAGGCTCCATTAGTTCCATGACAATATGACAGAACTTATCGCCGGTAGAGAAGTTAGTGCACCACATGTGCTCAAAGTCTGTCGTGATGTTACATCCATTGAACAAGCTCTTGCATTCCATTACACTGTTAGCTTCTGGAGTTTCATCTTCCGATATGTAAGACGTATAGGCGTATACGCGATGTACTTGTACGTGTTCATTGTGACAGAGTAGTTCTAAACCTGCGGTTAAAACTCCTGTAAACTAAGTATGCTTTTTTTTAAACACTATGGAGCCATACTGAGACTAGAAACTGTAGGACCACAGAAGATCGGCGACGGACTCTAAAGCTTAACGTATTAATCATCTCTGCTAATAGAAGCTAATAGAACAGTAGGTAGGTAACATTGATTAAATATTTTTTAAAGGTGTAGTTACGCCCCGCTAATTCGTCCAGGGCGACGGAAGAAGCGGCGCGCGACCCATAGACCCGCCCAACAACGTACCTATTGACGCCTTGCGAATGGGTCTCCCGAAACATTGATTGAACTTGGAGACAATGATAAATTAGGTTACCTATGTCCAATTTCTGGATGGTTAAAAGTAGCTCTAAATCGTGCGTGTTTAATAGTCATATTACTAACTGCCGCCCACGGCTTCGCCCGCGTAAAAAGTGACTTCTCCAAAATTTAACTATTATTACATTAATAGGATAAAAAGTATCGTATATATTAATGCAGGAAATAGTCTGTGTCAATTCTCATCCAAATCTGTTTAACCGTTTACGCGTGATTTTTTTTTTAAAGACCCCACTCTTTTTATAAACATGCAATTAACGCAGAAAAATTACACCCAGACTCAAACAACACTTTGTGGATCGCACAAAGTATTGTCCCACATGGGAATCGAACCCACGGCACTGGCACGGAAGGTCGGTATTTTAACCACTACGCCACCTGTGCAGTTAATTGTATAACAACCATCCGACCATCTTCATAAACCTTCACATTTATAATATTAGTAGGATTAGTTAGAATTAAATTCTTCTATTTCTCTTGCCTGTGAGTCCAATCAAGTGCCGTTGCCCCCAATTTGACATAAGAGTCAATTTGACCTTCTTGGCGACATATTTAACTTCTTTCTCTTCTGAATCTAAAGCTTCCAACAATGCAGTGGGACTCATATTGTGGTTACTATCGTTAGCTGTCGTCGGTCTTTTATCAATCATATGTGAGTAATCGTTGAGAGGTTGATTATCCCTTAATAAATCTTGGAAGTTCTTGTCGTTTGGCATTATAGATTCTAGTATTATTGAACTTTTTGTGAAAAGTATAGTCTGAAATATTTAGTTACATTTAAAATAATCATTATCCTCATCTCAGCTCATATAGAAAGAAAGAAAGAAAGAAGAAAAGTATATATTTTGTGCCACAAAGGAGAGACGTTAGGAACACACAGAAATATGTCCCACTGCAGGAGCTTCCTCCAAAACGGGAGGGCAAGTGTGAGGGGTTAATGTAGGCTAATAGGCATAATGCGTATTATATCGTTTAGTTGTTTTTTTACGACACCTAGTGGTAAGAGAGGGAGTGCTGAATTGTATTCTGACTGCGCCACCACAGGGCAATTTAAAATAATAAATATATTTATAGATACCCGATTACGAAACGAAAAATGATGTCACAAGCGGGGTTCGAACCCGCACCTATTGGGAATCCGGCCCAATCGTGCTGCCACTTACACCATCGTGAACTATTTTAGGACATGCAAATTTCGCTTCATATTATATCTTACGTCTTCAAGGTGACGTATGCCATCTAGCGGACAATGTTTACACATTGTATAGGCTTAATACTTCAAACTTTACAGTTAGAATTATATTAAACGATGACACAACCTTGTTATTCAAATTACTGAAATTTTAGCATTTAATATGCTTTAATTATTTATTAATTATAATATAATATAATACAATAATATAACACAAAACCGAATAATTGGGCGCGGGTTCGAAAGCGGGCTCGTGACATCATTTTTCGTTTCGTAATCGGGTATTTATAAATAATTAAGCATATTAAATGCTAAAAATTTCAGTAATTTGAATAATAAATATATTTTATATAAAATAAAATAATAGTTTTTTTTTTCATAAATTTTTATTTTTAAACACTTTGAACACTACAGTAGGTATTTATGGTTAATGGAGGGCAGCAGTCAAATTCACCTAAAATTTTGTTGGAATTAATTTGGGAACTTTGATTATATTGCCCATTCACCATCAGCTTATCAAAGTCTATTATTGGACGTAAGCAAAGTAATGTAACAACATAATCAGAAAGTTTGGCTGGCAGGATGTCGGTTACAGTTTCTGTTATAAGAATTTTAACTAACGAATAGGCAGCAACCCCGCTCATGTGTAACTTAGTTACCCATGAGCGGGCTCTTAATGGCTGAAAGTAGCCGGGTTTTTCGACTCCCCACGGGTTAGTAATGGATGACAATACATTTTATTCTTAAACCATCACAACATCTAAAGATAATATATAAAATATTTATACATATTTTAATTAGAATTTACGAGCGATTGCAAAAGAGTAATTCAAAATATTAGTATTTTTTCCTAGACGATTCCATGACAGAGAAATTTATTCAACGAAGGAGTTACTATTTCTATAATAAAAACAGCATCTTACATCACCAAAAGAACATAGTGGTCCCTTCAATTCGCCACTGGACCTCGCAATTTCTCCATGAAATATGACCTGATCATCCAGTTTTATCTGAACCAACCTTACACCACGCGCTGAGTATATACGAGATTTGTTATAATTCTAAAAAAAAAAAATATCGTTAAATATTCGTAATTGTAGTGATAGTGAAGTAAAATCTATTTACTTATACATGTGGGAAGTTAGAATAAAATTAATTCCTATTGGACAGAAGCGGACTATCGCTTAATTCCTAGTTTATCCGAGGGCTCATAAAACATTTTAGTAAATCAGTTTTAAATGTAGGAGTATTTGCAAGAGAGTGTCAATTGTACGTTTTTCTTTTTTTTATCAGGCCATAGACAACCCAATATTGGAAGCAATAAGGATGATGTTAGAAGGAAAACATGCAATCATACAAGTATTACCATATTTATCTTTTATGCAGTCAAAATTGTAAAAAAAAGTATCACGTTGTATGGACGTTCGTTTATCACCCAAAAGAGTCAATGATGATTATACTAGTCTATAAATATATCACATACCCATATCCTTAACAAAGCAAGGTTGATAGATTCAGCCAGTAGCACAGAGAGTGCTATAGGGGTACCCCTTGGCGCCGGTACAGTCCACGCGTGACGTTCATCTCTAGTCCGCACCACACCGTCCACAATGTTCTCAACGCGGCCATACTTTGACTGATCACCCGTGTCAGAATCTGTCCAAACCTTCAACAACCAAAATTAATCAGATTACCTACATACAAAACCGAGGTAATTTCACCTAGCCAATCACAATTATATTTTTCCAATCTCTAAATAAATAAAGATAATATGTTCTTATTAACAAATTCTTATGTACCTATAGTTTATTTTAACTCTAATTTTAGGAAATAC
Organism: Lymantria monacha; assembly: GCA_905163515.2. NCBI lineage: Eukaryota > Metazoa > Arthropoda > Insecta > Lepidoptera > Erebidae > Lymantria > Lymantria monacha. The sequence goes on from LR991099.1 coordinate 21,764,167, forward strand.
ATCAGTGAAAATATACTAAATATCCTTCTATCAGCCCATAACGTCCATTGTAGGACATAGACGTCCCCACAAGAATGCCCCTCAGAATGATCCAGTACCACTCGCAGCCAAGGGCTCCCTGTGACTTTTGAGATGTCGTCGATTCACATAATGAGGAGTTGTCCTACGCTGCGTTGTTCAATTCGTTGTCGCCACTCGAGAACCTTTCTCCCCTAAAGGTTATCAAAAAATCTTCAGGTTATATCAGTTATAACCATTCTTCCACGGATTTTGGTCTTTCGGTTTTTATCACGCAGAAAAATACTGATCATAATTATCTCTAATAGCACCCTGAACGACTTTGAGTTATATTAAGAAGCCGACATTTGTACACCACGTTTCAGTGCCATACGTCATCGCTGGTAACACTAAGCATATCATAACATGAAAAGACAAAAACAGAGTAGCACCTATAAATATTAATAAATACACCAAAATACAGAAGAACGGCGGAACAACGATGTGGCGTGCAGTAAGCATCTATAGACCAGAAATTTAAAACATGTCAACATGTTAATAGTGGTAGGACCACGCTGTTGACAGTTTTCTGTCTACAGCCGCAGGCCGGTCCGTCCGGGGTAGTACCACACTCTGGCAGAAGATCGACGTCTGAGTAATGGGAATGTGCTATTGCGCTTCGTTCGGTAAGCGAGAGAGCTAGAAGCCCAATTGGGTGGGTTTAGGGATTTTATTGGTAGGCAGCGGCCTAAACTATACCCTTGGTATTGCAAAGGTCCATGGGCGACAGTGACACTTATCATCAGGTGTGCTGCTTGCTCGTTTGGCACCATAAGCAATAAAAAAAAAGATCTACTACTCGGAGACTGATTTTCTGCTACATTATTGTATCATGATCATTTCTTTCTGCAATATTAAAAAAACTGCAGGCATTTTAGTGATTTATAAAAATAAATTATTACGTCAGCACCAAATTTCAACCCAAATGCAATGTAATGCAAAACAAAATACGATTAATTGTCATGGTCTCCGATAAGACATGTTCCACTGCTGAGCTTGAATCTCCTCCACAATATAAAGGAAATTAAACTACCATAGGTAGGTACTAGCCGTTGTTGGTCGTGTTAGTATAGTTTTATTACGAGTTTCCTTCTCTTTCATAGATGTTATCTATATTTTACATTTCTTAGTTGTTTTTTTTTACGACACAACACGGGTAGAAATGGAAGTGGTGTATTTTACACGAAAAAATACTACAGTCAAAATCTGTTATAACGACATCGAAGGGACTGCTCATATGCAGTCGTAAAAACCGATAGTCGTAACAACCGGTGATGTTTAATGTGTATCGTGCAAGTACAAACAAATCGATAGGTAATTATTGGAAAATATATTCATTCAACTATGTACACTTTGTTCATTACACATAAGTACCATGCATATTATTTTCTGTGTGCATAAAATCGGTAATTTTAGTCTGTTTGGAACACTTCTGTGCAATGATATTTTGTAATTCACGTTGGATTTTAATTAACGTATCGTCATAATTGCTCTGGATGTGGAACTGTTCATTAAAAAGAACAATCTTTCTTAATACATTAACAGCAACAACAAAAGTAACAAAGTAACTGAAGAGATATGAAGAAGCGGGTTTTGACTCTACTGCATGCACGTGTTTTGTTTCTAAGAATTAGAAAAGACCTTACACTAAACTAAATCCTATTGTTTTCTTTCCTGATTTTAATAGCCATTGAAGACAGATGTGGATACCTATTCAAATTTTTACAATACAGCTTAGCCGGTAGTTCTAACAGTACTAATTCTCCGAAATATTAGTTAAATGTGGTCGTTTAATGAGGTATGTCGTTATTAGCAATGTCGTAAAAAGCAATGTTTTTGATAAGGCGGTCATATAGCATTCAGCTGGGACCTTTGTTCTGGGTTATTATAACCGGTATGTTGTTCTAAACGATGTCGTAGTAAACGGTTTTGACTGTATTAATAAAAATCAAAATAAATTTTTGATTGAGTTGCAAATGTATCCTAATTAAAAAAAGAGGATTTCAAATTAGATTCTCCAATACAATTGGATTGATACTAGATCCCAATTAAACATAGCAACCATTTTAGTATAATAGAAATAGATTATCAAAAATCTTGAGATATATCTTGATCTAATATAGATTATCAAAAATCTAGAGATATCTTGAAGGAGGCCACGGAGCGGGAACGCGAGGCGCTTGCGTCCGCTGACGACCGGGGAGGAGGAGGCGCCGTTATGCGCACCTCCTTACACCGCCTTAAGGGTTAACAGGACGTGGCCAGAAGGCCAAGCGTTAGGGTGCCGGGGATCGAATGTCAGTAGACGATCTCTCCGGCGCCCCGTAAAAGCGCGGAAGGGGCCGCTGTGATTTTAGTGGGTATTCCGGTCGGGCAGCTGACCGGCGAGACCCACACTCCGCCCCGTCTATAACCAGCGGGGGATAGCGCGTAAATGCATTTACTTAGCGAAAAAAAAAAAGATATGAATCATCGAAACTATTTTTAAAATAATAACAGCAGTCTGGTTTATTACATACATACACACACATACATATCATCACGCCATATCACTTGCAGGGTAGGCAGAGAAAACAGAGTGCCAGAGAACTCTATCCTTGCATACTTCACTCGCTTGCTCAACATTCATAATTCTCTTCATACACGCTCGCCGGTTTCGGAGACTCTTGACTCCACCTTCCTTCAGTACATGACCGATCTGGTCTAGGTAGGTGAGTCACGGACTCCCCCGGTACCTACATCCTTCCACTTTCGCATTGGTAGTCATAGTCTGGTTTAGTAATATTTTAAAAATCCTTTCAGGCAGTTAGATATTCCTGTAATAACAATTTCGGTGCTATTTGTAACGGCGTTGTAACAATTTTACAAACACGGCTATAGATGGTCTGACCCGACGCATTTGATGTTTCACGTAAAAGAACCTTTTAACCCCATTTCAGCATTGTAGATGGAACTACTTAGAACAATAACATAAGTATATCTGAACATAGCTTATTTTAAGGGTATTTTACGAGCATGAAAAGATACTAAAAGCTTACCTTTTCCACACGTACAACTCCACCATTTTTATCAAACAACTCGATTCCATTTAAACCAACTAAATATTTGTCTCCCCAATTTGAAAATATTTTCAATTCTAATAACCTTCCTTCTGGTAACTCTGGTATGATAAACTCATTCTTGGTTTTGTCTTTTTGTGAATTTTTCATAGGAACCGAGCTCAATGATGTTGGTTTCTTCGTTCCAGGTCTTTTATGTAATGAGGTATTGGTTAAACCTAAATTTGTGTTTATTTTTTTACGATTGTTGCTTTCTAAATGACCTGCAAAATTTTTCAAGAGTAGGCGATTTTTAGCCATCATTAAATGAAACATATTCATAAAATCCGATTACGAACAAATCGTAATCGCTAAAAATTTCAGTAATTTAAATTACTGAAATTTTTAGCATTTAATATGCTTAATAATTAAGCATATTAAATGCTAAAAATTTCAGTAATTTAAATGAAACATATTCATCATCATCATCATTTCAGCCCATCGCCGTCCACTGCTGGACGTAGGCCTCCCTCATGGCACGCCACACAGTGCGGTCCTGTGCCGCCTGCATCCATCGACGCCCGACAGTAAGTCATCACGGGTAACACACACACTGGTCGTAGACCTGTGTTTTCAGACACTGAGGTATGTTGGACGAGAAGATCCTCCTAAGTTGCCTGAACGCTGCCCAGGCGAGTTGGATTCGTCGGCTGACCTCTTTCTCGAAATTGGATCTACCTAACTGAACTGTTTGTCCGAGGTAAACATAATGATCGACAATTTCGAGAATCGCATTGCCAACTAGGCCCGATACAGGAATGACATGGGCATTTGACATGACTTTCGTCTTGTCCATGTTCATTCTTAACCCACCAGTTGGCATACCCTGCTGAGACCGTTGAGCACTATGCCAAAGTCCTCCATGGATTCTGCCATAACGACGAACATATTCAGTTATTGAAAATGAAGCTTTATTACTGAACATGTTGAATATGATTTTCATTAGATGTACCTACTGTAGAGGGAAATATCAAAGAAAAATTACAACAAAACGAAATAAAACACAGTAAATAAAACCTTTGAATAAAAATATATTAATCTATGAGCTAATACGTATTATTTTTTTTTTATATCATAGGCCTTATTATTAAGCTGTTTATCATAGAATGCAATTACGTCAATATGAATAGAGCTTTTTCAATACCTTTTTTTTTTTTTTTTTTTATTGGTGGGCTATGGGTGCGTCTCGCCCCGCTGAATCGGTCCGGGGTGACGGAAAGGCGGCGCGTGACCCCATAGACCCACCGTAAAACCTTCTCTCTTCGCCGTGCGAGCGGACCACCGGTACTCGATTTTAACTTCGGTGGCAGCTTTTTCAATACCTACTATAAATGCGCTCTATAAAAGCAGTTTCATCTTTTGTATATTCTCAGAATTGCTATTATTGGTCATAGGCTTTCGTTAGAAAGGATATTTGGACTACTATACAATGCTGGTGGATGGTAATAAGGTTAAATTTCGATTTCATTTTCCTTAGAGTATTGTTACCTGTTTGCGTCTTTTAGTGTCTTTAATATGTCCCGTCAAAGATTATTGCATATTTCTTTCGTCATATAACAAAATAAAATAAATACACAATATATATGTATAAATGTAATAATTCTTAATTATTGTACGTATAATGCAATCAGAATATGCATGACAGCTATATTTTGGAGCGGAACAGCATTTTTTTAAAAAGCGTCAGGGTCAGTGTATACGGAAGAATGGTCCTTTCATAATGAGAATCTTTACAAACATACAATTGTGGATCATTAATTTATACTACTCGCACTAAGAATTGTCCTGTGTGAAGATCGATCTCACGACAATTCGATAGGAGTTCGTGACTTAGTATAAAGTCTGTCAAACCGTTAGTGACTACCCTTAGCGATTTGTACATTTATTACTTACTTGAACCAACAATGACATCATGAAAATCATCATCTACTCCGCTATTCAACCTTCTATGCCTCGGTGTAACATAATGTGGCAATAAATCTGATAAAAAATCATTTGACATGCCGTTTGATGAATCTCCCCAATCCAATTTACTCCTAACGTTGTATCGACGTCCATTTTGTCCGTAGCCTAGAAAAAACAAACAAAATAGCTGTCAACACTATGACTAGTAGATAATTTAAGAAAAAAAGTCCTGCCAAATGAGTTGTGGGCTGAATAAGTTAAATAAATAAGCAACGAAGTGCAGCCCGTATAGGGGATGTTCTAACATAAACATATAACATTTCTTATAATGCCGCGTCTTTATCTCCAAAGGGGTGGATAGAGCGTAACACTTATATTTCACACTAGTGTAGCCCAAATGCTCTCTCTCGCGACTCTTGCGAGTCTCGCAAGTCTTGCAACTCTCGCTGTTAGAATAACAGTCACTTGTTTTGATAGAAATGAAAAGTCCAGATAAAAATGAAAAATCCAACTAAATTAATGAAATTCCATTCATCTAGTGGCACTAACTGTACAACTATTAATAATTAGGTACATACCACTTAACCGGAGTGGGGTTATAATCACACCTATTTATCATGAGACTGTATAAAATAACATCAAATTATTTCCCCGTGTACTGGTAGTAAGAATACAAAATGTTGACAATCAATTCTTTATCAAAGAAATCGTAAAATGCTGTCTAAGGGAGCACTGTGAGACTCTTGCAGCGAGTCTTGGGTCTTGCATTTGGGCAACACTATTTCACACCCATAACTTTTTGTCCCATGTAATCGGGGGCGAATCTGATATCACCTTACAGACACAGTTCACGTTTGATACTGCTATATTGTTTAACAAAGAGGGCTTCACAGATTTGCGCGACTTGCAGACTCAAGACCAGCAGACCTGGGCAAATACTTGACTATAATAATTTATATTATACTTACCCTTACTGGGTCTCAATGTACCCGCTGAGTGCGCCACTGGTGGTATTTGTGGTTTCATTATAATGTCCAATGTTGTATCCAAAGAAGTTCTACGAGTTAGTCTGCAATTAAAACCAATTGAATGTTATTATTTCGTCCTTTTGTGATTGGATGAAAATTAGAACAAAATTTCACCAAAATTAAATTAGGCGTAGTTATTATCCAAATCGACTAAGTGTATTTGAACTTATACAATCTAATATTTACAGTATTAGAATAACTAACTAGTATCACCTTACTTACCACTTGGAATCAGTAGTACAAATACACCTACGCCACAACTCTATTTTAAGGTACTACCATAACATGTCAAGCGCGAGCGGCTGTCGAATTTATACTAGTCTTGCATTGACTATTACCATATAATATATGAATCATCATCATTATCATCTCAGCTCATATATGTCCCACTGTTGGGTTCGAGCCTCCTCCATTATGGGACGGAAATTCACCTACTATACCACGCTGGCCAGACGTGTTGGTATAGGGTTTTGTTTCGAGTTTTCCTTCTCTCGCATAGATGTTATATGCATTTTGCGTCCCTTTGTCGTCTCTTACGATGGCACACGGGTAAGATAGGGGGTGGTGAACTGTATTATTACTTCGTCACCGCACGGACTTATTATATAAAAATTTAATTGTACATACATACATACATACATACATAGCCTCACGCCTGTTTCCCAGAGGGGTAGGCAGAGACTACGGATTGCCACAAACCACGATCCTGGCATACTTCCATCGCTTCATTCACACTCATAATAGTCTTCATGCATGCTCTACGATTACGCATACTCTTAATAAGACCTCTCGTCAACACATCTCCAACTTGCTGCAGAAAAGTATGACGTGGTCTTCCTCTTGTATTCGTCCCATTCACGCTTGCTTTATATATTTGCTTCGTCAACCTCTCGTTACTCATTCTTTCTAAATGTCCAAACCACCTCAGCATACTCTTTTTGATCTTTGTCACTACTTCTTCATTCACACCACAGCGCTCTCTTATAACACTATTCCTAATTTTATCTTTCATACTTACATCACACATACTACGAAGAGCTCTCATCTCAACAGCATTTATTCTACTTTCATGTCTTCCCTGCCAAATCCAACTTTCACTACCATACATGAGAGTAGGTACTAATACTCCCTTATGTACAGCTAAACGTGCCTTTTTGGACACGTTTCTGCTTTTCATAAAGGTGTATAGTGCCCCATTCACTCTATTACCAGCATTTACTCTTCTTTCAACATTATCATCATTTTTACCATCTCTAGTAAACAAAACACCCAAATATAAAAATTCTTTCACCTGTTCCAGTTCCTCACCATTTATAAAAATTTTACATTCCGTCATACATTTATCCTTTTCAAAAACCATAATTTTCGTCTTACTTACATTTACTTTCATACCTTTTCTTTCAAAAGCTTCATGCATAGTAGTTACCATCGCCTGCAAATCTTCTGCCGATGACGCAAGTAATACCTGATCATCGGCATAAAGAAGACATTTGATAAGTAACTCATTCATTCGTAAACCACAATCATTATTTTTCAGATCTTTCAAACAGCTATCCATGAATAGGTTAAACAGCCACGGGGACGCTACACATCCCTGTCTAACACCTTTATCGATATTAAACCACTCCGTGTAGGCTCCGTTTATTCTTACGCACGCCCTGGAATCCTTATAGATGGATTTCAACGCGTGAATAAGATGGCTGTCCACCCCATACATAGACAGTACCGACCACAGTTCATTCCTCCTCACTTTGTCATAAGCTTTCTCCAAATCAATGAATGCACAAAAGATTTTCTGACCTTTAGCCAAAAATTTCTGCGTCATGCATCGTAAGGAGAAGACTTGATCCGTACAACCCATACCTTTTCGGAAACCTGCTTGTGCATCCCATATTTTCTTGTCGGTTACTTTCACTACTCTTTCAATCAATACTTTCGCATACAGTTTGCCGACTATGCTAAGGAGGCTTATGCCCCTGTAGTTCCTACAATCTTGCTGCGAACCTTTCCCTTTGTATAAAGGTACAATTACAGCCTTACACCAGTCGCCAGGTACTTGGCCATTAGTCCAGCAGAGATTGAAGAGCTGGTATAGCATGTTAGCTATGATATCCTGTCCAGCGGTCAGCATCTCAACTGTAATCCTGTCGTATCCTGCAGATTTACCCGCTTTCATACCTTTCAGTGCGTTCATAATTTCCACCATAGTAATACATTCTCCATCCTCAAGATCTCTTTCACTCTCAAATGATAGATCTTGTGGCTCTTCTCTTTCAAATAAGCTTTCAAAATACTCCTTCCATCTCTCTAGTACACATTCTTCTCTATTCACTATCCTTCCATACTTATCCCTGATCGAAGCAAGCTCTGTACTTTGAACTTTACCTCGAGCTGATCTTATGGATTTCCAGAAAACCTTTAAGTTAGATTGGTAATCCTGCGATAATCTTCTATCATACTCGTCTTTCTGATCCTCTTTCTTTTTTCTGACAATTTCTTTCACTTCTCTTTTTCTTCTCTTGTACTCTTCTTTGGCTATGTCTATATCATGAATCGTTGCTTTCTCTATTCTCTCACTGGCTCTGATAGCAAGCCAATCTATCCAGGCTTTCTTCTTCTCACAAACTGCACTCTGCACATCTTTGTCCCACCATATATTCTTCATCTTATTTACTTTCCTTCTTCTGGTCACGCCACATGTTTCTGTAGCAACATTTACCACATTTTCTTTAAAAGTCTTCCATAATTCTTCCATATCACTAATATTAACCGAACCATACAACTTTTCTGTCAGTTTACTTTTATACTTCTCTCTAACAATCTCATCTTGCAAATTCTCTACTTTTATCCTTTCTAGTATACTTGTCGTGTTATGTATCCGGTTTCGCCACGTTTTTATGAGACCACTTATTCTAGTCATCACTAGAAAGTGGTCTGTATGGATACCAGTACCGCGATACACCCTGGTGTCTAGAACTTTGTTTCTGAGTCTTTCGTCTACTATTATAAAATCAATCATACTCTTTCTTACATTCTTTGCTTCGCGTGTATACATATGGATCTTTTTGTGTTCAAACATAGTGTTTGTAACACAAAGGTTCCATTCCAAGCACACCTCTAGCAGACTTTGACCATTTTCATTCACACTTTCATCACCAAACCTTCCTAAAACGTTTTCGAATCCTTTTCGGCCTACTCCCACCCATCCATTAAAATCACCTAGCAAAATCAACCTTTCATTTAACTGGCATAATCTTAAAACATCTCTTAGCTCCTCCCAAAACTTTTCTCTTCCATCCTGCTCACATTTATTTTAATTGTTTTATACTATTTATAAATACCCGATACGAAACGAAAAATGATGTCACAAACGGGGTTCGAACCCGCACCTATTGGGAATCCGGCCCAACCGTGCCACTTACACCATTGTGAACTATTTTAGGACATGCAAATTTCGAATCATATTATATCTTACGTCTTCAAGGTGACGTATGCCATCTATCGGACAATGTTTACACATTGTATAGACTTAATACTTCAAACTTTACAGTTAGAATTGTATTAAACGAAGACACAACCTTGTTATTTAAATTACTGAAATTTTTAGCATTTAATATGCTTAATTATATATAAATACCCGATACGAAACGAAAAATGTGTTTTATACTAATTGAAAGCAAGAGCACATATATATTAGTGGTCTAAATAACGCTTGTTGTCCGTGTGGTGACGGAGTAAGAATACTATTCACCACCCCATATCTTACCCGCGGGTGATCGTACGAGACGACTAAGGGATATAAAACGCATATCACATCTATGCGAGAGAAGGAAAACTCGAAACAAAACCCTATACTAACACGTCTGACCAGCGCGGTATAGTAGGTTAATTTCCCTCCCATTACGGAGGAGGCCCGAGCCCAGCGGTGGGACATTTATGGGCTGTGATGATGATGATGATGAAATAACGCTAAGTAACAAAAGTAACGATCTCCCACGACGAGTGTTGTCGATCTCCTTACGGGACAGTTCTTTGTGCTATCTACAGATTATTGTTTTCTATTTAGGTATTATATTTGTTCGCTAATTGTAAGTTTTCTCAAATCTCTCGTGAATTGACTGTAACATCTGACTATTGTACTCTATTTAAGGTGAATAAATGTATTTGATTTGATTTGATTTGAATTAAATGTGCATATTAGTATTAATTTGGGGTGTTTTTAAAAGAACCTATTAATTTTCTTTAAAACAATATATCAACTATGTACCTGCGTGTTTCCAACTTAACATTTTCAATTTTGTATCTAGTGTCTTCCACGGAAGGAGATAAATCGGGACTGCTATTTCGAATGTGCGTGTCTTTCATCTCCCTGTAAGAAATTAACTATAGGTATGAGCAAATCACCTTGCCTATTGCGAAAATATAGCCCTATTTTAATAAAACTGGTGTCGGCCCAACCTTGACACGGAAGTAAAGAGTGCATTGTACTAAGAATTTCTTTATTGACGTCTTACGATTAGAAAGTAGATGGACTTTGTTGTATTTTGAATGGTTTTATATTCATTAATCATTTTACGAGCCGAATATTACTTATGAACTTACTTGGTAATGTTTTCGAGCCAGTAGGAAGCGTCCCTGTCCTTATTTGTGTAGTTACCATTCTGTTGTTGAGACATCCTTGAGCCATAAGAATATGAGCTATGTATATATAAATAATAAAAATATGCAGCGTTCTATTTACATATTGAAAATTCACTTTCGTAAAATCAATTATATGAGGTAGTATATATTTTTGCTAGGTTTAAAAAGCAACCAGAGCTTATAAGATTTTTATAACTATTATTTCTAAATTAAATTTTCATTCACACTTGACTCTTTCGAAACATATTTTTGCCGCTGTTTGTTTGACCTTGGTTGTCATAGTGACTTAGTTACCTACTGAAAGAAAAATTAAAATCGAAGTGAACTATCCGAAAATTAATTTATTTTAATGAATAATTTTTTTATCTTAAATTTATGTAGAAAATAATAAAATAGAAAGGTGAAAATTTTATTACACAACTAAGATTATAGATACATATTTATATCAACATAAGTGTCATAAGTTTAGAAACAAGAAAAAATGTTTGCAACAGTATGCACTTAGTTACTCCCAAAATGAATACCTGTCGGTAATATGAAAATCTGTTTATAATTACTTTTAAAAAGTATTTAGGCTGCAAGTGGATAACATCATAATCAATTAATGAAATGAACAAAATCATTTATTTTCTTTTCATAAAAAGATGTTTAATTTCTATTACAACGAGGTGGTTTTCAATAAAAGTTCCTTAGAAAAATCACATTAGGCAATACTGCTTAGATCTGTCAGAATAAAATGTAAGATTGTCAAATTAAATGTCAATATTGTCAATGTGTTGATGGCTGCCGGCTGTTGAATTTATATAATTTATTAGTGACTATATGGTAGCTATTACCATATTACAGCTGATTCTGTGTTTCATTATTGGCTAGTAATATAAAAAAAATAGAACTATCGCAGAGAAACAGTCGCACATAAAATGTCTGATGAAACTCAAATACATTTAGAGAATCGCACGACACGTGCAGAAAAGGAAGCGAACGCTATTGAAGAAGAACTGAATAAGATTTCTAAGGGTGATCTTAGTTATGTTGGTGATCCTAGATTGAATCAGTTGTTAACTGAAAATGAAAAGTTAAAAAATCAGCTGCATCATTTACAAAATGCCATTACTGTTGAAAGCTGTTCCAAATCACCAGCTGTTAAGAAAAAGGCTAAGAAATTGCCCACGCTAATTAATGATGTCTATTCAATCGATTTTCAGAGTAGTACATGTGTTGTCGACGAAATTAAAAATATATTTGAAATTGCGATTCGATCTGCTTATACTGATTTGGATGATCCACCCATCATCATCACTCTCTCTGGTAACAATCCTAAATTTGGAGACTATCAGTGCAATTCTGCTATGGCGATCTCACAATTGCTTAAAGCTAAAAATGTGAAAACAAATCCTAGAGAAGTAGCCAATAATATATTGAACAAGGCTCCATCGTCTCCATTTATTGACAGAATTGAAGTGGCAGGAGCTGGATTCTTAAATGTTTTTCTTAATAAAAGTATAGTGGAACATATTCTCAATTGTATTGTACGGGCAGGCTTAAAACCACCTGTAGTAAGGAGGCAGAGAGTAATTGTAGACTTTTCATCACCTAATATTGCAAAAGAAATGCATGTTGGGCATCTAAGATCTACTATTATAGGTGACAGTATTTGTCGTCTCTTGGAATTCCTTAATCATGATGTTGTCCGATTGAATCATTTAGGAGATTGGGGCACACAATTTGGAATGCTGATTGCTCATTTACAAGATAAATTTCCTGACTTCAAAACAGTATCACCACCAATTTCAGATCTACAGGCATTTTATAAAGAATCAAAAGCAAGGTTTGATTCAGATGAGGAATTTAAAAAACGAGCTTATAAATGTGTAGTTGAATTACAGTCCTACCAGCCAGATTATATAGCGGCTTGGAAGTTGATATGCGAAGTGTCTCGTCAGGAATTCCAGAAAATATATGATCGTCTTGATATAGCAATCATTGATCGAGGAGAGTCATTCTATCATGATAGAATGCCTGTGGTGATAAAGCAGTTGAAGGACCTTGGATTATTAGAAGAAGACAATGGTAGGTTGATTATGTGGGGAAATCCTGATAATAAAAATGATGGGTTAGTTCCAATGACAGTAGTCAAGTCTGATGGTGGATACACATATGATACTTCTGACCTGGCAACAATTAAGAACAGAGTGGAAGAAGAAAAAGGTGATAGGTTTATTTATGTTGTAGACAATGGTCAAGCAATGCATTTCACAGTACTCGAGGCTTGTGCTCGTAGAGCTGGTATTTTAAAAAAAGGCCAGAAAATTGAATTTGTTGGTTTTGGTGTAGTTCTAGGTGAAGATAAAAAGAAGTTTAAGACTAGGTCAGGTGATACAATTAAATTGATTGAGTTGCTTGAAGAAGGTATGAGCCGGTCACTTAGTAAATTAATTGAGAAGGGTCGAGATAAAGTTTTGACACCTGCAGAGTTGAAACTAGCCCAGGAAGCTGTTGCATATGGTTGTATCAAGTATGCAGATCTGTCACATAACAGATTGAATGATTATGTATTTTCATTTGATAAGATGTTAGATGACAAAGGCAACACAGCTGTTTATTTATTATATGCTTTGACTCGTATCCGATCAATAGCAAGGACAGCACAAGTCTCACAAGAACAATTGAGGGCAGAATTTGAAAAAACTGGCTTCCAATTGGCACATGAAGCCGAATGGAAGCTTGGCAAAGTATTGATACGATTCCCAGAAGTTATACTTAGGGTGGCAAATGATCTGTTCTTGCATACCTTGTGCGAGTACTTATATGAGATTTCAACAGTATACACAGAGTTTTATGATAAATGTTATTGTGTTGAAAAGGATAAGGATGGAAAGATTGTCAATATTCACTATTCCAGGTTGATGTTGTGTGAAGCTACTGCCACAGTAATGGAGAAGTGCTTCAATATTCTAGGTATTAAAACTGTGTCTAAAATGTAAAAGTGTTATATTCTTCACTATCAAACTGAATTTCATTAACTTATTTATTATAATGACAGTTAAAATAACTGTATGTACTAATTTTACCTTTTGTGTAAGTTTGTATTAAATAAATATTAAAAAATCAAGCCAATTACCATATGTTTTCCTTACAATCAGCTAAATTAATCTGGAGTCTCTTCTTTACTTCTGTCACCAATGTTTAAGGCATTCAAGTTATTTAATCGTTCAAATGAATGCCGCAAGCTAATTTGTTCATGCATACTATTGCCATTGAATCGAAAAGGTTTTGGCGATGAGAAACCAATGATCCATCGTTCGAATTTCGTAGGGTCGGTCAAATATTGGGTGTTCAACAGTCAAATTTGGATTTTTGAATAGGATTTTTCGCAGGCAATTCTCACCAGCAAGCGCGATTAGAATTGATAGGGGACATACCCAGATTACGTAACCTGCCCTTTACAGGGCGTTAAAAATCATAAGAAATCGGTCCTGTGTATGGGTATGTTCCCTAATATCCATTAACGGCAATAGGCTCGCTCCCGATTATGTACAATTTTGTAACAATATATAGGTTTAATTTGTAGGGTTTCATCTCTGCCCATAGGGCTACTTATCTTTTTTTTATAGTGGTTGCTTTCCATTTAGTTAACACAGAGGGACTCTGCGGTACATTGTGAAACACTGTAAAAGTTTAAATGAAACAGCTAGTTGTCTCTAAATAACAATAGAGTGCATCAATATCGCAAAATTCTGGGCGTCGTATACCTAAATGCAAGTTCCTTAGGGATGTGAGGTTCCTGGAAAAAAATCGATTAAATAAAAATCGATTTTTTTTTATTTAATATTAATCGATTTGCCAAAAATCGATTATAATCAAAATAAATAATCGATTTTTAAGAAAATCGATTTTTTTCTATTATTTAAAAATGTATATACTTTTCACATTACAATAATAAACCTAAGAGATTCAAATCAACAATTTATCAGATTAAAATCAAATAAAATTATATGGATAAAAAATCAACCAATTCAAATCTAAAAATTCATCAAAGCGAATATTCCTTTAAATTTTCAAGGTAAGGGGCCTTTTATTAATCACGTGATCTTTTTTTTAGCATTTTTAACCCCCCCTCGTCCTTGGTGACACATGGTGAGGTTTAAGACTATGAAGGTTTAGGCCTTCGTGATTATTGTCCAACCCCTCCCCCACCTTTCAAATCTCACGTGATTAATGGACGGCCCCTAAGGAATAAGGAAACCAAATGTAATTATTGACACATTTTTTTTTAATATCATAAAAATGAAATGATGAGCATCCTAACAAAATAACAACCTTATTGTCTCAAAAACTAAAATATAAATCACAACAATAAAATGCCATAAATGTCCAGTACTATTTTATTATTATTATTTTTTAATTTTACATTTAGGCCTACGTCTAGCAGTGGACGGCAATAGCCTGAGTTGATGATGATTTTTTTAGGGAGACATAGTACGGAGCGTGTAGGGGGGCATAGTCCGGAGCGTGCACGTTGCGTCCCCTGCCAGTCTAGTCAGACTTCAATCCGGCTCATATGCGTACCGCAGTGTGGGTTAGGGTGTCCCCCGGAGGCGACGCGTACCGACCCGCCCCCGTCGGTACGAAAATCGGCAGATGCGGTGATGGGGGCCACCACCCATCACATCTTGCCCAGTTAGGCGAGTCGAGGAGAGCAGAGTGCCGGGTGGGTACGTGGAATGTGAGAGGTTGTGTGGAAGGTAAGTTGCACGAGCTGATAACCGTCATGGCGGACAAACAGCTAGACGTGCTCTATGTAACAGAGACCAAGCGAAGGGGCAGTGACGCCTGGGGTCTTCCTGGTGGCGGGATGGCCCTGTGGTCTGGTGTACTACAGAGCCATCGAGCCAGCATGGGTAGGAATGCTTTGCATGTTGTCCTCTCGCTTGGCCTCAGGTGTGAAGGATTACGAAATTTATCATCCCAGACTTCTTTGGGTCCGTATAAAACTAGGTGTCATCTTTCACGATTGTAGCATATGCTCCCGTAGGATCCTCGGTGGCATCAGACCTGGAGAAGTTTTGGGATAATGTTAGGGAATTTCTGGATATGGCAGAAACCAGTGAACGCGTGATTGTATGCGGAGATTTGAACGGATGGGTGGGGACCAAGCGTCCCGACTATGAAGACGTACTTGGTCCATTTGGTAATAAGAGAGTGAACTACGCAGTTAGGCTCATTGCGGATGTATGCATGGAGAGAAACCTTATTATGTCAAACACATTTTTCCAACATAAGCACATTCATATGTATACATGGAGAAGAACAGAAAAGTATAATAGATTTAATTTTGGTAGACAGTCGCCTCCGAAGCAAAATATTGGACGCAAGAGCCTACAGGGGCCCCACAATCGATACGAACCACTATCTCGTTATTGCGAGATTTAGTGGTCTGTTCAGAAAGTGGGGGCACTGGCGAGAGCGTGTCCACTTCGGAGGGCTTGAAAGAATAAAGATTGAAAGTTTGTAAGAGTGTGTTAGAGAAAAGTATGCAGAGGGTGTCCGAGAACGGCTGACGATGGCAAGCCAGCCGCAATCGGACATTGAAGAATGCTGGAGAATATTGAAAGAGAGTATGGTAGATACAGCGAAAGAAGTATGTGGAAGCTCAAAGAAGCATAGAAAAACAAATGGTTATGCTTGGTGGGATGCGGCAGTGGCAACTTCCGTAGAGCAAAAGAAGAAAGCGTGGCTGGACTATGTCTCTTCTTTGAATCTGAATGACAGTATGACTGAACAGAAGAAAGAAATATATCGGCAATGTAAGAATGACACCAAGGCCTTGGTGAAAGAGAAACGTGATAGAACAAGCATGAGTGCAGAAGATAGGCTGGCTAAAAACTTCGAAGGTAACACCAAACTCTTTTGAAGAGAGGTGAAGAGGTCTCGGGGTGGTTGGTCAGCCTTCAGAATTAATAAAATAAGGTCTAAAGGTGGAGATATTCTTACACAAATACAAGACGTGTGAAGCCGATGGAGTGAATATTTTGGCGATATGTATGCGGATATTCGGGTTGGCGCCGGTGTTGCATGTGGTCTAGTAGATCAACTGGTAAGGCAGCGGGCATTGATATAGTGTCTGCCGAGATGATCAAGCTTGGCGGCTCCTGTGTCTGGGAGGTGTTCCTGTTGTTCCTCAATTTATGTCGGAGCTCGAGAATGGTTCCCAGGGACTGGAATAGCGCAGTCATCGTGCCTTTGTTTAAAAACAAGGGTTCACGTTATGACTGCTCAAATTACAGAGCCATAAACTTGACCAGTTTGGCAGCAAAAGTGTATGCTAAAATTATTGAAAGGAGAATGAGGATGGAGTCCGATGGTTTACTGTCTAAGGCACAAGGAGGTTTTAGGAGTGGAAGGGGATGCCTGGATCAAGTGTTCTCTCTACGCAACATTGTGGAGAAGCATCTGGCTCTAGGTCAGAGGGTTTTCTGCAGTTTTGTGGATCTGGAGAGAACATTTGACACGGTTGCACGAAAGGAACTTTGGGACATTTTACCGGAGTATGGTATTAACGGTAAACTTCTGCAGGCTGTACAGTCCAGTTACATGGGCTGTGGAGCTTGTGCGCGGCTGGATGATGGAATGTCGCCTTGGTTTGACGTCAATATCGGCGTTAAGCAGGGGTGCGTTCTATCAGCCAGGCTGTTTATCATATATCTGGATAAATGTCTCCAAAGGTTAAACGATATGAATGTGGGAGTCCAGATGGGCGACTCAGTGGTCAGTGCTCTGCTCTATGCAGATGATGCAGTCCTGCTGGCGTAGTCAGCGACTGACCTGTAGCCTAGTCAACACCTAGTCCTGAGCCTAGTCGACACAATGACAGAAGATTGTAAGAAAAGGGGTCTACACATGAATGTGAGTAAAACCAAAATAATAGTCTTTGAAAGAGATGAAGCCAGAACAGATGTAAGAGTAACAATAGTAACAATAGGTATGATATGTACTAGAACAAGTGGATGAATTTCTATATCTTGGATGTAAATTTAGCCGAGATGGAGGGTACACCACTGATATAGAGCGAAGAGTAAATGCGGGCAATAGAGTGAACGGAGCGTTGGGACAACTTCTCGGTAGCCACCACCTCAGGCAGAAGGCACGTGTAGCAATACATAACTTGCTTATCCCAACATTACTAAATGGAAACGAAAGTTGGGTATACAGAAAAAGGCATGAAAGTAAAATTAATCGATCGCATTCGTAACGACGACGTAAGAGAGCGAGTAGGTATGAAAGAGAGTATTGATGTAAAGATGCGAAAGGGAATGCTCCGATGGTTTGGGCATGTGGAAAGAATGCCGAACGAACGTCTGGTTAAGAAGATATACAATGCGAAAGTGGAAGGATGTAGGTACCGGGGGAGACCGAGACTAACCTACCTAGACCAGATCGGTCATGTACTGAAGGAAGGTGGAGTCAAGAGTCTCTGAAACCGGCGAGCGTGTATGAAGAGAATTATGAATGTTGAGGAAGCGAGTGAAGTATGCAAGGATAGAGTTTCTGGCACTCTGCCTACCCTGCAAGGGACATGGCGTGATAGTATGTATGTATGCTGTTTTAAATTTGTAGTATTATTGCAAGTTTTTAGCTCTTTGGAACAGTACTTGCATATTGCTGTATGTTTCTTAATCGTAAAATATTTTCGCCATCCGCGTTTAGATGTTTTACTATTGGAAGACATTTTTATTATTTACCAACAACTACATATATTATGGCACTCTTAACTTGTAAATAATAATGGATTTACGTCGAGTTTTATTCATCCGTTCCATAGATGGCGATTTTCATAAAAATCGATTAAAACGCATAATTTATAGAATCGATTTTTTAAAAATCGATTAATATTACTATAAAAATCGATTATAAAAAATCGATTATTAGAAAAAATAATCGATTAAAATAAAAATCGATTATTTTTTAACATCCCTAAAGTTCCTTGACAAAGTCTTGGCTCAATAATTTATAAACATAACCATATTATCAGGGCTCACTTCAATAGTGCAATATTTACATTTGAACATTTTATTAAATTTTAATTAGCAGTAAGAGACAAGCTCAATTTAATAATCTCAAATAATACTACTAGAATACGCCGTAAATAAATTGCGAGGTTAAGTAATGATACTTAATTCAAGCAAAGTAGTACCTATATATTTAAAGTACTCTATGAAAGTAGGTTAGCATCTGTCAAACACCACTTTTTCGAGTGTCGAACAGTGTACGGCTGTGTTCAACAGTGTCGTTAATGGAAAGCGCTTTATCGAACACTGCGTCACTTTTTGTATTAAATGGATAGCACACAGTATATTCTGTATATTATCTATGGGGATACCTGCGGAATAGAGAAAAATCATTAACAATAAATAAAAAGTCATTAATATTTGTAAAACTTTTATTTACCGAGTTCCCAAAAACCTCTACAAAACTATACCAGGGTCAATATCAAAGGTATATTACTTTAAGAAATAAAATAGGTATTATGTAAAAAAACAAATATAAGTTCGTAGCATAGGTACTGCATATAACAATGGAGCTCATAAAAAACAAATAACATTAACATATCAATTGGCAAAAAGCGCGCGCTTCATATATAAGCACAAAATAATGGTCAAGTGTTACACTTTGTATTAAATTCAATAATAATAAGGCTATTGCCGATTAGCTATTATGTTTCCGTGTATTGCGTAGAAAAATCACAAATTGTTATTATATAATTTTGAACTACTAATGCTACGTGCCACTTTTGAAACAGATCTACATCTATATTTCGACACAATTATGAGCTTTGGCTATTGAAATGTTCATGAAGAAGTGATATAGCCTTATATAGAAAACTGTGTTTGCATGCTCTACATTTGTCAGTTACGCACTTGAAATGAAGAAGTTCATAGGCAAGAAACGATACCTTTTTTTTTTGAGGTGGATTATGGACTTGGTCGCGCCCCGCCAAATCGGTCCGGGGCGACGGAAGAGGCGGCGAAGAAACGATACCTACATTCGAAATAAAAGCCTACAGCAACTCATTTGGCCAGTATGGTGGTACTTAGTACGTTAATTTCTTTCTCGTTATGGAGGAGATTCGTTCTTGTTAGTGTTTCATTTAAGAGCTGAAGAAGTAGAGGAATATAACAAGTAATCAGGCTGTAGTTGTATTACGTGAGACGCCGAATTATTTACCGAAAAGTGGTGTTAGGGGGGTACCTAAGGAAAATCTCTGCCAACTACTTAAGGGGAAGGTTGTGAATTTACAAAACGTTTGAGTTATTTAAATAACCTTATTAGCTATAACAACACACATTAGATCACAATAAACATCATACTCCCTACAAATAACATTCCCACGAGATCTGTCATGTATTTAATTTATTGTTTAGTAGTTTTGTAATCAGCTGTACAGTAAAAACGTTTTATTTCGATTTCAAGGCGTTATTCTATACTATTTTAGGTACTGTGGAGGTATTATACAATTTATTACCACACAACCGATTCTACACCGTGCTAATAAAAAAATACTGCCAATATTGTAAAATCAAATATTAGTCAAGCCAGATCTCGTGCGAAAATAATTATTACACATCTATTTCGGCTAACAATACATCAAAATTTATAGTAACTATTTTATAATGACGTCACATTTCGGGATAAGATATTACGTAATACAAATCTTGATGATGAGAAATATTTCATATTCTTATTTACTAATTAGCAGTTAAGATATTTTAAAAACATTAATCCATTGTTCAAAATATATTTGTAAAAGTTTAACGCGGAGGCGGCTCAAGGTGGCTCAAAAAAACAAAAGAAGACAAGCCAAGGGAAGACCTTTGAAAATGTTTAATTTTACCATAGTAGTATAATCAAGAATGTGTACTATTTATAATTTTTTTAAACTTTCACTAGATAAAGACTACACACTAAAGATAGCATAATATTATATAGGTACCTACACATATTCACCTCTGTGTCTACCTACCTAATATTAATTATCCCGACAAACGGCAAAATCCAATTTATTCGAAATGTTTGTTTAATTTCAAAATATGAACTCTCATAATCTATAATCGTAAATTCGTTATGCCTCGCACATTTTTTGATTATTTCAGATACCTACTTAACTTTTCAAATCAATTTGCCCTAGCACTCAGTATGGCGGCATTTGAGATTCTGAATTCACAATACGTACTTTCGAATCGGCCTAAGTTCTATGTAACTTAAAAAATGGTAAGCCCGCTGAGTTTTTTTGCCGGATCTTCACAGCTTGTGTCCACGTTCCGATCCGGTGGTAGATTATTTTGAATTGATTTATGGGGATCTGAGATAGGGGGCTTATGCATAATAAATGATTTGATTTGTTATGGTACTCAGTTATATTCAGTACATACTTGAATTTATTTTTGAAAACATATGCATATTCCTTTTAAAATGCGTATTTACCATACAACATATAGATTTTAATTCTGTTTTTAAATTCAGAAGTCCTAGCATACGACAAAACTACTTACGTGGCGCCGATTTCTCACATACGATAATTAAGTTTAGAAAACCAATGGTATGTCATTGGAAGACATAAAACACGCAGTTGTTTCAACAAGATCATACGACAATATAACACCTATTTGCAATGACTTTAAGAGCGAATTTAGCGTGCTTTTTGGCTATATGTCAACAATTGAGTATTTATCGATATTAATACTCATAGCGTTAAAAGACGATACCGATGTATCGTCTTTTAACAATTAAAAATAATAGGATACCTACCTATTTTAAAAATAGTAACTAGATAGAAAAATGGTTCCCGTAATTTTAACAGGAGCCTAATAACATTCTGTAAGCAGGTTTATATATAACCATAGCTAATATTACAACATTGGTTGTTATCTTTTCTTGTAAAATAATTTAATTATTTTCTTTTGGTTTCTTCTTTCATATAAGTATTGTTAAAATTAATAATTACCCGATACCACTTTATATTTAAAGAAAAAAAATACACCTTTCCCTAATATTAAAATAATTTGTATTCAGCTAATAATTCCTTGAAATAATTACATAAATTGAGTTTTCTTTTAAATTTTGTGCATACAGGAAACCTTTATTACCCTGTGATAACCTTGACTAACCGGTTCTCATGATTTGACACCACCAATCATAAAACGAAAATGCACACATTGCATTATTTTCTCACAATAAATCTTACTTACGATTAAAATGTTTACTGACGACCAAACGATTATTCACGATTTTTGCTACCAAAATACGCACCTGCATGACAATAATTTATTTTCACTAAAATTTAAAGGTACGTTTTTGTAGTAAATAAAATGACTAGAAATTTCTATAAAATCAAAACATAACTTTTTTACATGACGAAAAGTATAATATGTGAATTGAATCAAATAAAAAACCGTGTTGTGAAAATAGCAAAATAACCGGATTAAAGATATTTTATTAAATTAATATTTCATCTATGGTAATCTTTCTTAAAGCTGTACAGATATACATATATGTATTTAAATTAAATTAAAATAAAATTGTTTACTATGTATTGTAGGCACATCCCTAGCGATATGACTTTCATAAGAATACTATCAGTATTCTAAATAGGTGAAAGGTCTAAAAGTGAACACGCAAGTATTACACTATGTTACTGTGTCTCATTTTTAAACAAAGTCGATTGTTTAACTATTCATATGCACACATAAAACAATGAACGTCTCGAGTGCAACCTATTATTGTAAAATATCAACACTATCATCATGACACATCACTACTGATATACGTCCGTTTTTATTCTATCCTATGAGTATCGATGTTACACACATACATCACTAAAGGTGGTATTCCGGATTAGTTTCAATTTAATAGGAATATATTAAAATCTTTGGCCTTTTTTTTAAATACCCATTTATGCTAGCAAGCATCATACCACAGCTAAATATGACAAACTTTATTTTTGCCATTCTTGATGATTAAAATAGGTACCACCTTAAGATTAAGATTCAAGTGATACATTTAGAATTCTCGCAAAAATATTACTCAGTCACACGAACGATTGAGCAATCCTTAGAAAAAAACTAGTTTGGGATACCTAAATAAATAAATATTTTAGCTTAAAATAAATATTTTGATGTCTTAAAACTTTTATACATATATATGAGATGTTTTATACATTCAACTAGCTACACTAGATAGAACTAATACTAAGGAAAAGTCACATTGAGGTGTATAAAAGATATCGCTGAAAAACTGGATTTCGTATAAGTTATAATAATTTAATAGGTATAAACTTTTCTAAAAACCCTCAATAAGATTTTATTATTATTATTAAATAGTTACTCTAAAAAGGTTTGGGTTGGTCTCGAGATTCTGAGATACGACTACAAACACTAGGTATGTATATATATTACAGTAAGTTCAACAATATTTTACAAAATATACACACATTTACCATCATTTCAACGTTAGTTTGGCCAAACATACCGCTAATCACTATACATCTAATAAATGTCTAAATTACGTAATTGCATTTGAAAACCGATTAACAAGTGTACACACACCATAATTACAACAAAACAGTACATTCTGTCACATCTATTAGTTACATAAAAAATAAAATTATAGCATGGGAGGGATAGCTACTTACCATCGCCCCACCATAGTTACTAAATAAAAAACCATAGTTGACATTTACAGAGCAGTTGTCTTCATAATGTAGGTAATCCGTTCGTAGAACGCAATTTTGAAAATTCGAATTTTCACGCGGCATAACGGACTAATTTCCGTTGTATTAAAAAAGCGTTTAATTGCAAAAGTTAAAAAGATAAGATATTATCTATGTAATTATGATTAAGTCCGAATATCCGTTAAAATTTTGTTGTAAGCCCTTCGAAATTCTTATAAAGTGCAAATTATATCGCTTTCGTGATAGGACAACGTCCGACTTATACAACTTTTTAAATATCTAATGAAGATGGGTCTCAGTGGTTGTAAAGCACTTAAAATATTTGACTTTAAGTCGAGTTACGTAGATATATTTAGTATACTGGTTTATAAACTTCTGTAAATTCATGGCGACTAGTAACCCGTTGTACATGGATCAGCAATTTCAAATATTAGCTCATTCAACGAAACTTCAATTTTATAATACAGTAATTTAAATTAATTAATAAAAAAATATGTTATGAACACTGCGTGTATTTTTGCATTGTATAATTATGTCAACCCTGTTTTATGTAACCTAGATATGACAGTGCATGCTGCAATATGGCGAGTGGAAGGTCCGGCAACTCACGTAACTGTATACTATGGGGCATTATATCCACAGCTCGAACGAAAGCCGTCTAATGAATACGATACTCTACTTACAAAAAGAATGCCTTTAGCGACAGTACATTAACCAGTCCAGAATAAATTATATTTAAATTCTCTAATATGCTACTATAATATAAAATAAATAGATATATAATTACGTCAACGGATATATAAATAGGATTATAATTATAGTATAATAGTACATATACATATAATTATAGTCTAAATATAGGTAGGATGTATACATTATATATTCAACAATCTCTCATGCGTGACTACTGATTAAAATCTATCGAAATATACCGGATAGTTATTATATGTCGCTTTAGACTACCTAGTATAATAAGTGAGTATACATTTACGTCAGTTCCGGTCAATAACAAAGAACAAGTAATCTAGACTAAATATTCAGACACATTACGATGTCCAAGTGACGAACAAATCCACGTAGCTGCACTGGGTGATTTGCGAACTATTGTCCGCTTATTTATTTAATCTGTGGCCTTGTTGTCGAATTAGGACAGAAATAGCTTTAGAGAGCTCTTTTAATGGAGATTCAATGGATAAACTGGCAGTCTTCAATGAGATTTAAGTTCAGGGAAGAGATGTCGGAGTATGGCTAGGTAGTGTACAGTGGCTGCCAGAGCGACAAAAGTATGCCATATCGCGTGGGCGAATGGGATGCGTCCGTCTGATTTGAAGAAGAATACTCCGATCAGGTACAAGATGCCGCCTACTTTCAGGTCATACATCGCCGGGAACTGGTGCTGAAAATAAAATAATATTTACGTTAACAAACAATTCATAGAGGCGACATAGATTTTTATAAATTGGTCTCATTGTTACAAACTATACTTAATATTTTGATAAAGTACCTACGTATTGTTCTTCGCTAAGAATACGATTTATCACCCCTTCCTTTCCTGCGGGTATCGTAGAGTAAGGCATGTAAGCAGATAACATCACTGCAATAAAAGCAAAACTCGAAATGAAAACGTATATCAATTCATTTGCTGGAAAAAATGAGCCAAATATTAGGGATACATATGGACTGAAGAAAGAGACGTATATATATTTGAAATAAAAGCCCTATTACTGTTACCTGTACCAAGTACCTACTAGTATTCAGGGCTTTAAGGGTCGCCCTAGTATATGCTTCACCAATTGTAATCAGTTTCAACATTAAACTACAAACCTATTAAAAAAACCTATTAAAAGCATTCACAATTCTAAAAACAATTATTGCCAAAAAGCTACCAAACCCTTTCATGCGATACAAATAAAGCTTAGAACGTCACACAAACAATATTTTTAGTGATTTAATTATTATTTCTGATATTTACTCGAGTATTACATGTTTGAAATAATTTTGTATTTAGTATTTGTTGTATTTCAACCGCGATAAAAAAAATAAAAAAAATATGTGTCAACAGTGATTTGTGCGAATAATACAATTTGATGTAACACTAAATATCAATTTTATATGACATTATACCTATATACCTGCTTAAACATTTATCTCAGCTGATATATGTCCCACTGTTGAGCTCAAGCCACCTCCATAATGGAAGGGAAATTGACCTAATACCTATAGGTACGAGTTACGACGCTGGTCAGACGTGTTGGTATATGTTTTGTTTCGAGTTTTCCATCTCATACATAAATGTGATGTGCGTTTTATATCCTTTTGTCGTCCCTTACGATCACCCACGGGCAAGAGGGTGATGGATTGTAATTCTTACTCCTTCACCACAAGCAGGGCATGCTTAAGCAATTTCGTGTAATTAACGAGATTTTAAATGAGAAATGAATATGCGGCATTGACAGTGCAAAGTTATATATTAATTCGAAAGTCATATACCTACATGTATAATAAAATATATATACATACACCATGCATAACAGCTATACGTAGCAGCCTACTACATTTAAGTGTATAGACACTACTATAACTATAGAGTTAGCTTACATTTATAACCTTAAAGAAGTTTTCGGCGGGAAAGAAAAAAAAATTGTATATCTTGGATGTGGATTTAGCCGAGATGGAAGGTACACCACTGATATAGAGCGAAGAGTGAATGCGGGCAATAGAGTGAACGGAGCGTTGGGGCAACTTCTCGGCAGCCACCACCTCAGCCAGAAGGCACGTGTAGCAATACATAACGCAGTGCTTGTCCCAACATTACTGTATGGAAGCGAGAGTTGGGTATACAGAAAAGAGTATGAAAGTAAAATTAATGCGGTCGAAATGCGATCTCTGCGGAAAATCTGTGGAGTTAGGCTGACCGACCGCATTCGTAACGACGACGTAAGAGAGCGAGTAGGTATGAAAGAGAGTATTGGTGTAAAGATGCGAAAGGGAATGCTCCGATGGTTCGGACATGTGGAAAGAATGCCGAACGAACGTCTGGTTAAGAAGATATACAATGCGAAAGTGGAAGGATGTAGGTACTGAGGCAGACCGAGACCTACCTAGACCAGATCGGTCATGTACTGAAGGAAGGTGGAGTCAAGAGTCTCCGAAACCGGCGAGCGTGTATGAAGAGAATTATGAATGTTGAGGAAGCGAGTGAAGTATGCAGAGATAGAGTTCTCTGGCACTCTGTTCTCTCTGCCTACCCTGCAAGGGATATGGCGTGATGATATGTATGTATGTATGTAAGAAAAAAAATCACGTGGTGCTCTTGTATTATATTCAATATGTCATATTAAATAATTTTGATTGCATTTTATATATGATGCGCAGTAAGTACTGAGGTGTAGTGAATATGATATAACAGTGCCTCATATACGTTTTCGTTTTCCATCGAAATTCCCGAAAGATTAACAGTGTGGCCATGGCAATGTCGAAGGCGACGATTTGACTTAGTGACGCACAATGACTTAAAAATGAAGTTAATCATAAACAAAGGTTAGGCTGGATAGCTCTCCCCGAGCCGCCCTCGCCCGACCGACGGTTAGGACGTCAGTCAAGGAGAGGGTACCCCTCAGGGTGTATTTCATCGGGCCGGCCACTGAGGTCAAGTTCACGCTGCTCCGGTGGTCGGTCCAACGACGAAGGCGAGGTGTCACGGGTGTGCGTGCTTACGCCCCTCTGTCGCCGCGGACGGAGTGGTGCGAGGAGTGCGCCGACCATAGCCCACCCCCAAAAAAAAAAGCTGAAGAGCCACTTTATAAACTCAAAAAAGACACAAACCTAAATGCTTAAAACATCAATATGACAATTGAGCCCCTTTTGGTAAAATGTTATGGGTATTGGTTTGCACAAAAGAAAATCTTTGTGCGGTTCACAAGTGGCTGTTCGGAGTTTGGATGTAATTTGTGGTAATTGTATTTTTGTAATGATCTCCACGAAACATGGATTTATTTCTTGATGAAGGTGTTAGTGAAATATCTCAAAGTTACTAACATCTACTACATTCCCCGAATATCGTTATAGATGTCCGTAGCGCCATGACATCTAGAGATCCGATTTGAATGGAAGTGAATTAAGTCGTCCCTACCTGAAGTGACAAATGGGCAGCAGTGGACATTTTATCCAGCAGTGGCTCGTTCGGGAGCTTTCTCTTATGAGCACCAACCTTCTAGACCCAAGGGATTTGTTACGCATCTACGACGTAGTTTTTAATGTTGGTACCCACGCAAGGATTACCATCCGGTAATCCTTTATCAATACCTTTACCATTTTAGGCCTTTGCGCCAAGTTGAGTCATCGTATTATTTTCTCAGTCATATCCTGAGGCAAATTTCTAATCACTTTAGTTTCCAAGTAAAATCTCGCCGTAGACATATGTACATACGATCGTATAAATTGCTACGTATAAATTTATAGTTTAAGTACGATGCGTTGTAAGTATTTGACCTATAAATTTTAATGTTCGTTACACAATAGAATTGAAATACAGACAATAATAAAATCCAAAAGGTATCTAAATTGTATAATTTAATTAACGTGTTTTACGAAACACTTTATTGGGGCACATAACAAAAGAAAGAAACAAAAGTATTTATTAATTTTTCGTAGTATTACGATTTTTTTACAATTTACAGGTTTATACCGGTATATATTTGCACCTATACATAAATGATCATTTAAAAAATCGGCCAAGTGAGAGTTGTTATCGCGCACGAAGGGTTCCGTAAAACTAAAAAAAATATGTGATGTAACTAAAAATTTAAGGTTTTCGGCATTTTTTCTTTATACCGGGTTGTTTTTCTAAGAGTACCCAAATTTTTTTATGATATTCTACATATAAATAAGGTTATATAAAAATATCAAATATTTAAAATCATTAGTAATTACGTAATTATTTACATTTGAAAATATCTAAAAATAGCCATGATTTATGGACATACTTTTTTTTTTACGCACGGCCATTCATAAATAAGCAATTATCGAACGCACACAAGTTCATGTTAGAAGTCATGGACATCTATCTACCTACTACTTCCTACATTGCCAACACATGTAACATAGTACCTAAATAAGTTTACGATTCCAATTTTCTTTCATACTATTTAAAGGGCTTAGAACTTCTATAATAAACAGATACATTAAAATACTAATTTATTATTTAAAACCACATACTAATGTGCCTATTTATTAAGGTGTATTTAAAAAGTGGAATGTACTATTTATAACTAGGTATTAAACTTACCTTTTCATTTAGTTCCATGAAAAACCCTATCGTGTAGTGTGTATAAATGTACAAATCTCTTTACACTTCCTTAAATTGTTTTTTAATGTTATTTGTTTACACCTTTCACTTCACTTAAATACAGTAATCATTTTGCTATGAAGGGCCTCACTATACTAATTTGCAATTTTTTTACGTAACTTTCAGCACTTAGAATGTAAGCAGCACCATACAATTCTTTAATACTCGCGATTCGAATATCTTACATGATTTGTGCTACCATCGTTGGATATAAACAATAAAATTAGCACGCGCTCATAATTAGGTCACGGTCAAGGGTTTACTAACGAACATCGGGCGGCGTGTTGCGCGCACGCCGCACGATGTGGAGCGGGTGTACGGCAGCGGGTACAAGGGGGGTTACGAATTTTGCCGAACGCTTACCGAAATACCAACAAAGAAATATTTGAGTACCTAAATTCGATTTATCAGGAGTGTTTCTTTGTGTGCGTGGCGTGTTTTATAATTATGAATAACTAACGTAGTGTCATCAAATTTAGTAGGTATATCTCGGAATGTTTGAAATGTAGAATGTATTTTTTTTTTAAATAAAAACATACGTTTTTACTTCACTAATCAATTATACTATCGAATCTGAACCTCCTATGAAAATTTGGGTACCTCTTGAAAAAAAACCCTGTATATGCTATAAATCGTTGCTTCATGCGAAATTTCAAGATTCTAGGTCGACTGGAAATACCCTTTAGGTTTTGATTCTCTTGCGAGTAGTTGCGTGTTTGAAAATATGCGGCTTAAATTGCTGTTTCTTTTGATTGCGTTGACATAGAAGTTTGATTTTTTTACAGCTTAAAGGTCTTATATATCTGAGTATTTGATATGAATTTCAATTTAATACCTCTACGCGTTCGTGAGGAAAGGGGTAGTAAGTTTAAAATTATTAAAAATATTTTTATTATATGATGTAATTAAAAATATACGGTTTTCGCAATTATTCCTTCATCTGTGCTATAAGACGTTGCTTCGTACCATATTTCAACATTCTGAGTTCACGGGAAGTACCCTGTAGGTTCTGATTCCCTTGCGAGTGTCGAAAATTTGCGGAAATTTGCGGCATAAATGCCTGTATCTTTTGATTACATTGGCTTAGAATTTTAATTTTTTCACAGCTTTAAGGGACAGTAGACTTGGATAAACAGGATAAACAGGATAAACATTTTTATTGGTAATATATAACATTACAAGTCAAAGCTGTTTTGATTACATAATTGTCATTTCGTTATAACTTAATGTCATTACAATAATTTAATATTTTATAAAATACAAAATAAAAAATAAATAGGTAAAAAAGTCATTCACAATCGGTTATTGACCTATCCATTAATTCGTCAACCGTATAAAAGGCATTTTGAGCGAGCCAGCGCCTGAGTTTAGTTTTAAAAGCTGTTCGCGTAACAGCCGAAGTAACAGTCGCTGGCAATCTGTTATATATTTGAGGGCCCATAATATGTGTCAATTTGCTAGACTTTGACAGACGATGTGGCAGTGACGCGAGCTTGTCAGCCTGACGAGTGGTATAGTCATGTCTGTCTCCTCGCCTTTCATAACTACTTAAGTTGTCCCACATGTACACACATATCTGAAATATTACTATACATGGGAAAGTTAATATTTCCAGTGAAACAAAGAACGGTCTAACTGAAGTTTTTTGTGTGACTTTTACAATGGCTCGAACAGCCCGTTTTTGCATTCTGAAAACACGTAGTCTGTCAGCAGCTTGACCCCACAACTCAGCTCCATACTGTAGGACCGAGTGCACAGTCGCGAAATAACAGGTCCGCACGACATCAGCAGATACTACACGCGACAGACGGCAAAGCGCGTAGCAAGCGCTGCCAAGCCTGGAGCACAACTTATCAATATGCGAACTCCAGGTTAGACCCTTGTCTACCTCAAAGCCTAGAAATCTAGTACTTTCAACTTGTTCTATTTCTAATCCGTTTATCATTACGCGTAAGTTTCTGGTTTGGCGCCCTGATAAAGAAAAATGTATAAAATGGGTTTTTTTGATATTTAGCGCTAGGCCATTTACATTAAACCAGTTTGATACTTCAAACGCAGCCATATTTAGGCGTTGTTCGAGGCCATCTAGGTCAATTGCATTTACAATAATTGCGACATCGTCGGCGTACATGAATACCTCACCTGATAAGACACAGTTAGGTAGATCATTCATTAAAAGTGTGAATAGTATATTGGACACAGAAGATCCTTGGGCCACACCCATGACAGCAGTTAACGGATCGGACTTATGTTCTCCACCATCCGCGACGACAATTTGACACCTATGGCTTAAAATATCTCTTAGGAGAGCATGAGCAGTGCCTGATATTCCATAGTGTGCCAACTTAAGAGCCAGCACACTGTGGTCAGCCACATCGAAGGCCTTGGACAAATCACAGCATAAAACCGCAACACATTGTCGTTTTTCACTGACCTCGAGTACGCGTCGAACTATCTCCCGAGCGAGCGAGGTGGTGGAGCGTCCTGCGCGATACGCATATTGCTTCTCAGATAGCGCTTTTGTCGTTTTTAAAAAATTTGTAAGACGAACACTCAGGCCATTTTCAAAGATTTTTGCAATTGCAGGAATGATCGCCACGGGCCTGTAGTTGTCAATGTCCTCTCTTTTTCCCTTACCTTTGAAAATGGGAGATATTTTACTGACCTTCAAGGCGCGCGGATATATACCCGTTTCGATACATCGATTAAATAAGAGGGCAAGACAGGGTGATAATTGTTCCACTACATTATACAGTAATTCCATAGAAATGCTATAAATGTCCTTAGTATTTTTATGTGGAATGATTGTTGTGATAATTCTGTGTACTTCTGAGACGGTGAAGCGTTGAAGCAGAAGTGAGCAATCCGCGGTTGGCCGAGCAGTATTCAGCAAATGCATTACACTACCCAGGTTTGCATGAGCAGCACCACATGCTGCCGCCGCATGAATATATCTCGAATTCATGGCGTTCGTTACTGCCTTTTTTGAATTAAATTTTAAACCTGTCGAGTCACGAATTAATTCTGTAAAACCAACGCTATGTTGTATATTTTTACCTCTCTCAGTGTTAACTATTCGCCACATGGACTTTTTTTTGTTCACACTACTAGATATCATTTTGGAGTAATAATTAGCCTTTTGAGATGTGACACTCTTCTCATAATTAGACTTAAGTTGACAGATTAAATTACTGAGCGGTTGATTGTTAGGACATATTTGTTGTAATTTTATAGATTGAAATAATATTGTTTTTGAAGCTACTATGCTATTAGTTACCCATGTAGATTTTTTGATGTGTTTTCGTTTAAATGGAAAAGAATTTTTAAACTTATTGGAAATTATATTTACGATCACTGAGGCTAGCTCTTCAATAGATTCCGCATGTGTCGTCACAATTTCTTTCCAGTCTACGCTCATAATAGCAGAACGAAAGTTCATATAACTTACCTGAGAGTAATCCCTGACGAGGCGAGTCCTTGGATTAGATGCGTGTACCTGCCACTGCACTTGTACGCGCACCGCACGGTGGTCACTTATGTTAGTGTCGACCGGTGAACTTGTAATCCATTTACAAGGATAGTTATGATACACATGATCTAAACAAGTTGAGGATGCTAACGTTACGCGGGTGGGGAAGTCCACTGCATTCACAAAATTATAAGCCATCAGTATATCATTCAACTGTTTGCTCTCAGCTTTACTTGATGAAATACTGTTAATATTAAAGTCGCCCACAATAATACAATATTTTTCACCACTACTGGCTCGCTCAAGAATACCTTCAAGAAGTGGTAAAAAACTCGATACACTTACTAAATTAGTCCGATATATACATAAAATCACAAGGTTCTGATGTGGTAATTCAATAGCTGACATCTCACAGTATTGCTCTATAGAAAAGTCGTTAAAGTCGAAATTTTCTACACACTTTATGTCACTTCGCACAAACAAGCAAGAGCCACCACGCGATTGGGCTTTTCTACAAAAACAAGCGACGAGTATATACCCATCGATATTTACACATTTTAATTTCGATTCGTTTAACCAATGCTCTGTTATTGCAAGTACATCGCACTTTAGTTCATTTTGTAGCAAAACTTCTAACTGATGTGTTTTTCTATCTAAGGACGCGATATTTTGTTGACAAATACATAAAGTTTTGAAAATTTCTGACGAGGTATTAATTTTATTGTCATTTACACGAACACTATCCCCGCATTTTGCGGGGTTTTGCGAGAAACCACTCACTAAACTTAACACGCGGTGGCCACGCAGTTGGCGTGCAGATCGTCTCATACAAGGTTTCTGGTATGCCTATTATAAATGACGCGTGTTTGTTTGATTTAATGTCACGTTTTTTAATGATGTAATCGTCAGAAGGAGTTACTCTGTTCAAAAAATTGCGAATATTATCTTCTGTTGTGTCTGGTTTAAATGACCAAGCTTGGATATATTTTGTTCGCTCAATAGTTTGAAGCTCATTATCCTCTTTCCCTGTCCCTATAGTCACTAGTCGTGGCTTTTTATTTTTTCTCGATCTTACTACGTCCCACCCTTCATTCGTGGACTCATTTTTCATTATAATCCCTTCGGTTTCGTTTGGTGACATAGTTATGGTCGATAATAAGTTTTCACTGTCATTCTTGATTAAGCCAGTGTTTATATTATTGTTATTATTTCGAGTCACCGACGCAGGTTTCATAGCCACACACTCAGTTGCAGTGGAGGTCGTAGTTGTTCGTGAAGTTTCGGCTGGTTCCGCTACTGTATCAATCGTCCGGGTAGCGCTGCGTTTCTTTGCGCCCGACTTAATATTCGTAAAGGCGTTTATCTGCGCTAAGCGCTTAGAGCGCTGCGATGGAGCCGGAATATTATTCGATGGATGTAGGGTATTCGGCGATTTAATTACTTCCTCAGCTTGTGTTACAATATTACTTGATAATTTTAACTTCGAAATTATTTCATTTTGCTTGTTTATCTGAGCTTCTAAAAAGCCCACTTTTGTCACCAGGTCACTCACAGTACTATTAAGTTCTCGTATCACTAATTCTAAAGCCTTCACTGACATTATTTTAGCTAAAAACAAATTAAATATACGGAACTAGTGGTAGCGTGTCAAATCAGAAAAACACGAATGATATGAATTTCAGCATTATACTATACTTGTGCATTTGATATGAATTTCAGCATTATACCTCCACGCGTTCCTGAGAAAAAGGGTCTTGACAGACAGACAGACGGACGGACAGACGGACAACAAAGTGATCCTATAAGGGTTAGGTTTTTCCTTTTGTGGTACGGAACCCTAAAAAGAGGGCTAAGTAAGTTCCAATATAAATCAAACTCACTGACTGACAAAAAGAAAAGGCTATTGGCGCAACTGCAGCAACTTCACTATATTGAAATAATGCTGATATTCTGCAGACACCTACTGACAAGTTTCTTTTCGATGTTTTTTTTTTCTTTAGCGATAAATCAAAAGATATTTATTTAAGGATTTATGAATGAATATATATGGCGACGAGATAAGGATGCAATGTGTCACTACCTCTAACTTGCAAATGGGAGTCGTAAAAATCGGGTGAGGATCTCATCTGGAGAATGGGCAGTAGCTCTTTCGTGGTAAATATATAACATCTTACTGTAGTTGGGAAACGTGATGATTATGGCACTATCCTCATGTTTATAGGGGAGGCCTACGTCTAGCAATGGACGGTGACAGGCTGAATGGTGATGACGATAATGATTAATTAATTATAATCAAATCAAATCATTTATTACGCATAAGCCCATAAGGGCACATACATATTGTCAAATTTACAATTTTATTTTTTTAATTAATTTACCACCGGATCGGAAAGCGGCCACAAACTGAGAAGCTCCGGCAAGAAACTCAGCGGGCTCGTCGTATAATATAGCAAAGTCATAGATGTGCGCCGTAGAGATTGAAACTGTAAACTTTGTGTAGAAGTATAATGCTACCCCACTCAGTTATTGCCTTATTGCTGCTTTTTTATATTCTACTTCAGTTTCTATAATATTAATTAAATAACAATAACACAGTAAAAGGGTAAAGTCGAAATTAAACCTGTATTTTCACATATTAAATTTCGCTATAGAATTTCTACTGAAATTGGTCGAAAGTATCCTCGGGGAATACGAATGGGTTCACCTAGTCATGTTTTAATCTACCGCTCGGCCAAACAATAACTTGTACTGAATTGCAAAATGTAATTTGATTCAAACAGAATGAAAGTAATACACAGAACTACGTTGTCCCACGAGATAGTTCAAACTGAATTTAAAATTTTTATGTAAATTTTACGTCTCACATTTTTCTCCCAAATTCTTTCATCATCATCATAATCGCAATAACTTGAGGTCGATACAATACGTACTTCTACTATCATCGTAAATATTGCAATATTTATTGGTAATAATAGTTTTATGACGGGTCGCCTGCCTCATGTCAACCCTTCTTGGGAATGTAATTATTAAACAGACGGCACCAGGTGGAGTTGGCCCAGGGCGATATAAAGACCTTAATTATCTTTTGCCCGCGAGACAAGAAAGGGAGTGTTAAGTAATAATATTTAGATTTTGGGTTGATTACTGTACAATAAGTACAGTACAGAGAAAACTAGAAACTACATGCCACTCGCGGACCAGCGTGGAATAGTAGGTCACTCGCCTCTCCATTGAGAAGGCTCGTAGCCAAGAGAGGGCCCATATATGGATTGAAGATGATATTCATGAACATGTCTAAAAGTGGAAAAATACCTACTAACATGAATCAATAGGAAAGAAATATTCGCAAATATTTTCGTCGTGAGAACGATCTTTTTTTCTATTTATGTCTTGGAATTTTCAGTGTCTGAATGAGTGCAGACAGATGCTGTAGTGATTTTACTACGTTCCACCCTTCATTCGTGGACTCATTTTTCATTATAATCCCTTCGGTTTCGTTTGGTGACATAGTTATGGTCGATAATAAGTTTTCACTGTCATTCTTGATTAAGCCAGTGTTTATATTATTGTTATTATTTCGAGTCACCGACGCAGGTTTCATAGCCACACACTCAGTTGCAGTGGAGGTCGTAGTTGTTCGTGAAGTTTCGGCTGGTTCCGCTACTGTATCAATCGTCCGGGTAGCGCTGCGTTTCTTTGCGCCCGACTTAATATTCGTAAAGGCGTTTATCTGCGCTAAGCGCTTAGAGCGCTGCGATGGAGCCGGAATATTATTCGATGGATGTAGGGTATTCGGCGATTTAATTACTTCCTCAGCTTGTGTTACATTATTACTTGATAATTTTAACTTCGAAATTATTTCATTTTGCTTGTTTATCTGAGCTTCTAAAAAGCCCACTTTTGTCACCAGGTCACTCACAGTACTATTAAGTTCTCGTATCACTAATTCTAAAGCCTTCACTGACATTATTTTAGCTAAAAACAAATTAAATATACGGAACTAGTGGTAGCGTGTCAAATCAGAAAAACACGAATGATATGAATTTCAGCATTATACTATACTTGTGCATTTGATATGAATTTCAGCATTATACCTCCACGCGTTCCTGAGAAAAAGGGTCTTGACAGACAGACAGACGGACGGACAGACGGACAACAAAGTGATCCTATAAGGGTTAGGTTTTTCCTTTTGTGGTACGGAACCCTAAAAAGAGGGCTAAGTAAGTTCCAATATAAATCAAACTCACTGACTGACAAAAAGAAAAGGCTATTGGCGCAACTGCAGCAACTTCACTATATTGAAATAATGCTGATATTCTGCAGACACCTACTGACAAGTTTCTTTTCGATGTTTTTTTTTTCTTTAGCGATAAATCAAAAGATATTTATTTAAGGATTTATGAATGAATATATATGGCGACGAGATAAGGATGCAATGTGTCACTACCTCTAACTTGCAAATGGGAGTCGTAAAAATCGGGTGAGGATCTCATCTGGAGAATGGGCAGTAGCTCTTTCGTGGTAAATATATAACATCTTACTGTAGTTGGGAAACGTGATGATTATGGCACTATCCTCATGTTTATAGGGGAGGCCTACGTCTAGCAATGGACGGTGACAGGCTGAATGGTGATGACGATAATGATTAATTAATTATAATCAAATCAAATCATTTATTACGCATAAGCCCATAAGGGCACATACATATTGTCAAATTTACAATTTTATTTTTTTAATTAATTTACCACCGGATCGGAAAGCGGCCACAAACTGAGAAGCTCCGGCAAGAAACTCAGCGGGCTCGTCGTATAATATAGCAAAGTCATAGATGTGCGCCGTAGAGATTGAAACTGTAAACTTTGTGTAGAAGTATAATGCTACCCCACTCAGTTATTGCCTTATTGCTGCTTTTTTATATTCTACTTCAGTTTCTATAATATTAATTAAATAACAATAACACAGTAAAAGGGTAAAGTCGAAATTAAACCTGTATTTTCACATATTAAATTTCGCTATAGAATTTCTACTGAAATTGGTCGAAAGTATCCTCGGGGAATACGAATGGGTTCACCTAGTCATGTTTTAATCTACCGCTCGGCCAAACAATAACTTGTACTGAATTGCAAAATGTAATTTGATTCAAACAGAATGAAAGTAATACACAGAACTACGTTGTCCCACGAGATAGTTCAAACTGAATTTAAAATTTTTATGTAAATTTTACGTCTCACATTTTTCTCCCAAATTCTTTCATCATCATCATAATCGCAATAACTTGAGGTCGATACAATACGTACTTCTACTATCATCGTAAATATTGCAATATTTATTGGTAATAATAGTTTTATGACGGGTCGCCTGCCTCATGTCAACCCTTCTTGGGAATGTAATTATTAAACAGACGGCACCAGGTGGAGTTGGCCCAGGGCGATATAAAGACCTTAATTATCTTTTGCCCGCGAGACAAGAAAGGGAGTGTTAAGTAATAATATTTAGATTTTGGGTTGATTACTGTACAATAAGTACAGTACAGAGAAAACTAGAAACTACATGCCACTCGCGGACCAGCGTGGAATAGTAGGTCACTCGCCTCTCCATTGAGAAGGCTCGTAGCCAAGAGAGGGCCCATATATGGATTGAAGATGATATTCATGAACATGTCTAAAAGTGGAAAAATACCTACTAACATGAATCAATAGGAAAGAAATATTCGCAAATATTTTCGTCGTGAGAACGATCTTTTTTTCTATTTATGTCTTGGAATTTTCAGTGTCTGAATGAGTGCAGACAGATGCTGTAGTGATTTAAAATTCCCGTGCCGATTATTACGTGTTCGATATCCACACAGGACATTTCTTTGTGCTAAAACGGTTACTTGAAAGAACTTTGTCACCAATTTTTAAGTACATTGAAAAATTCTTAAGTACTCGTAAATAGAAAATCCATTTTTATCGGTTATAGTATTCATGAATATAAACGAGGTACCTGATGATTAAGACCCTTTAATTTATTGCGTTTTAGTTTCAAAATATAGAAACAAAACATGACTATGATGATATGATACGATATCATGATATGATTACTTGTGTCAGTAATAGAGAATTAGGTAAACTATAAGGATTTTTTTTTGCTTGTCGTGTGACTAGAAGAACTTTAATATAATTTAAAAGTTCTATTCACCATAGAATGTAATATTCATGAATTTTGAAAATACTTTAAGTGAACAAAACTACATACATACATACATATCATCACGCCATATCCCTTGCAGGGTAGGCAGAGAGAACAGAGTGACAGAGAACTCTATCCTTGCATACTTCACTCGCTTCTTCAACATTCATAATTCTCTTCATACACGCTCGCCGGTTTCGGAGACTTTTGACTCCACCTTCTTTCAGCACGTGACCAATCTGGTCTAGGTAGGTGAGTCTCGGTCTCCCCCGGTATCTACATCCTTCCACTTTCGCATTGTATATCTTCTTAACCAGACGTTCGTTCGACATTCTTTCCACATGTCCGAACCATCGGAGCATTCCCTTTCGCATCTCTACACCAATACTCTCTTTCATACATACTCGCTCTTTTACGTCGTCGTCGTGAACAAAACTAGCTTAGTAATTTTATTTATAAATATTGAATTTGTAAAACTAATTTAGTTTATCTGATATCGCTAAAAACTTAGCATTATAATCTATTTTTGTTAAACTTCAAGTGGATTGTTTTTGTACAAGATAAGATCTTTGTTCTCTTGTTTGCGTCCGATTAATAAACATTCCGTGTTCTAATGTTCCTATTAATATAAACAGAACAAATGTTAAAAACGTAACAAACATCTATTTGTTAAAAATGTACGATTTCAACATACCCACTTGGGGTAAGATAAAGAATCTAGTAATGTATTTAATGTAATTGTTTTTCTTAGGCATTTATGGCAATATTGGGCGTACTCCTTCTCCATAAAGACAAGAATTGGCAAGCTGGATTAATAGTTTTATTTCGATCGCATTGCAGACTTTAAAACCGTCGCCACCGAAGTCAAAGTTCGGGTACCGGTGGCCCGCTCGCACGGCGAAGAGAGGAGTTTGCAGGGTGGGTCCATGGGGTTGTGTGCCGCCTCTTCTGTCGCCCCAGACGTTTTGTCGGGGCGCGACCACATCCATGGTCCACCATGCAGGTAAAAAAAAAAGACTTTAAAACCGTCCAAGCGATGTTCTCGAAAGCGGTTTCATTAGAAATTCCATAATGAGATAACGCTTTTTATCAGATCCATAAAACAATATTCAAATTCGGTCTATCCACGAAAACGATTTTCGACTTTTCCATACAAAAAAAGACCAGAATTCGAAAAAATTAAAATGAATTCATTTTTGTTAGAGTAAAAATAGTATATGCCGAATTAATACTAGTTATATTATAAAATAATGCAGTGAGCGAAGGTTTAATGGACGGGGTTTAGTGATGCTCTATAAATAAACACGCCTTTCCCCCGGGTCAAATTTTGTTAGAGCAACCGCTTGATCGCTACCATTTAATTAGGATTTTGTGCACGGTATACTTTGCATTATCCTAATTGGATTGCGATTGATTAGAAGAAAGCTTTTAAGCTTCTTACATCGACTTTCACAATTGCTCATTATTTATAAGCTCAATAAAAAAATATCTTGACTTCACAGATGACGTATCGTTAAATACTGATTCATCATGCCAAGTGTCGCGAGATCGATGCCCACGCAGGATAATACTTTATGCAATCTACAAATTGATGTTCCGAGTCTATTTGTATTTTTTGTCCGTTAATTGTATGTTTATAAAGTCTCGCAATAGAAGGATTAATTCCAGGTGTATTTAAAAATAAAAAAAATAACTGTCCATATGGTTATTTATGTTGTTTACGTGAGTTTTATTTCAAATATGTAATATACTTCAAATAAAACTATTTTTACGCATTTTATTGTGTTTGTAATATTTTTTTAAATTTCCGATGTTTTGATCAGTTTACAACGTTCGAGGACAAGAGAGGACACCTTAGCCTTAGCCATGACTATTCCAGCTGTAAAGTGTTCGAAATGTCAGTAAATTTAAAATTAAATACAAACGCATTAAAATCCGCACAATAATTTTATTTCAAATATCCATTTATTAGGTCCTTACATATGAAATTAGCGTTTTGTCGTACTGACCTCTTTGATCTGAAAAATCTCCTCTTTGGTTAAGAATTCCAAATTCAAATGTATAAATTCATTTAGCTGGTACATTTGAGTTTTGAAAACAGTCATTCATTTGTTTTTTTGCTCAGTATTTTTTTCTTTGGCGTTGCTTATTACCGCACAATGGAAAACATAAAATATCGGTATATTTACGAATACGAGTTACGCCACGGTAGACCGTGGCACCAGTGCTGCAGAAACAGCTCGAAGGAGTAATGATGTGTACGGCTCTGGTGTCGCAAAAGAAAGCACGATACGTTTTTGGTTTCAACGTTTTCGTTCTGACAATTTCGACCTTCAAAACCAACCTGTGAACGGCCAGAGACCAAAGTGGAAAATGAAGAATTAAAGGCTATTGTGAAAGCGGATCCATCACAAAGCACTTCAGAGATAGCTGCAGGCTTCGGGGTAAGTGACAATACTGTATTAACCCATTTGAAGCAAATAGGGAAAGTAAAAAAACTTGAACGATACTACATTGCTCAACCGACACAATAATGAAGGGATTTTAAATCAAATCATTACTTGTGATGAAAAGTGGATACACTACGATAATCGGAAGCGCTTGTCGCAATGGCTGCACCCTGGAGACCCAGCCAAATCCTGCCCTAAACGAAAATTGACTCAGAAAAAGTTACTTGTGAGTGTTTGGTGGACTAGCGCTGGTGTCATTCACTACAGCTTTCTAAAATCTGGCAAAACGATTACGGCAGATATCTATTGTCAACAACTGCAAACCAAGAAGGAAGAACTAGCTGCTAAACAATCGAGATTGGTCAATCGCTCTAGGCCACTGCTGCTTCACGATAATGCAAGACCACACTCTGCACAAAACAAACAACTACTACGTTAGATGAGCTACAATTGGAATGTCTGCGACAGCCACCGTACTCCCCGGACTTTGCTCCTACAGATTACCATTTTTTCCGGTGCGAATGCGGAAGTCCAAACCGACTTCA
The DNA here is from genome assembly GCA_905163515.2 of Lymantria monacha. Taxonomy (NCBI): domain Eukaryota; kingdom Metazoa; phylum Arthropoda; class Insecta; order Lepidoptera; family Erebidae; genus Lymantria; species Lymantria monacha. The sequence goes on from LR991099.1 coordinate 21,805,605, forward strand.
AAAAAAATTCAAAAAACATACCTTAATATTCCTCCCGTATATAACGCCAATTGCATATGTAAGGACCTAATATATGTAAAATATGCGATAGTCCTATGTAGACATGCGCGAAACAGTACTTCGCGAAGTGATATGATATGGCATTACATTTCGTGCCGAGTAATATTACATTTAACCACCACTTCAAACATCACACATGACATGAAATGTCATGTGTGATGTGTAATGCGATAGCGCTCTATACATACGGCGGGCGGCGTCAAGAAATACAAGCCACGTTCTGAAAATAAAGCTCAAAATAAATATTGAATTGCCAGACACCGAACATTGCAGAACAGTACATGGATGTTCGCGTCATGTTTAATGTGATGTGTGATGTTTAATGTGATGTGATGTTTAGTAGCGTAATGTGTAATATGACAGTACGCGGTCGGGTAATATTATGTGTGATACATCACTCGCATTACTTACAAATGTCTAGTCCTATGACCAAAAGCGAATATTATTTTATTTGTAGGAAACGCAAGTAGGCAATACATTATATCTAAGATAGGTATTTTTTAAAAGAGAAGATATAAATGTAGTAACATAAATACGTTACATCGTCATCAGCGTTTCGAGGTCCTTAGCTGGAGATAGGCCTTTTCACTCGGGGACTAAAGAAATAATACTGCCTGCTATAGGCGATTTAGCGAGCACAGCGAGTATTAAAGTTTCCATAAGAATTCTGTTGTCGATATTCTGGTGCACTTTTAACACGTACGAATCCCAAAGGAAACTAAGGTGTGGTGACATATTGTATTTTTAACCCGTTACAACACGCGAATATAAATTAAAAAAAATATATTACACAAGAGATAAATTAATGTATTGAATTTGACCTCAATGTAATAGAGCTAGTCACGCAACATCTCGTGAGAATGCACATATATACATATCTATATACTTTAGCTCCATCAGAGATTGATATTTCATATACCAATAATTGCTATCTTACCCGCATAGCGTAGTATCATTAAACTGATTTATTTTTGCGTTATTTTCAACATTTGTTATTTACATATCTATTTGTTTATTTAGTCGACGTTAAGTTGCATACTTTCGAAAGAAAAAGTCACCTGTACTAAGTACTTAAGTTCCGGTGGAATTAACAAAAATGTAATTAAAGAACACCTATTTACAACAATAATTTGTTCAAACAAAGAATTGTCTACGTGAGTTCTCGACTCACAACTCTTAGCACGGAATTTCTACGCATACTCATCGGTTATATTTGATTCACATTCCTTCTACGTGTTGCTGTGAGGTGATTTTTCTTTACCTGTGAGCTACGAATACTATAAACACTTATATTGTTCATAGGTGTCGTAAAAGACGACCAAGAATTTTACATCGACTTAAGTCATCCAATGCCGTCTTTTCAACAATTACATTCCCAAGTAGGGTAAACATCAGGCGGACCGGTCATAAAACTATTGCCAGAACTTGCAATACGTACTCGACATACTGCGCCGATCTCAAATAATTGGGATAAGAGCAGAATTGGTAAATGATCTTTTAATACCATAATACCACCACTACCATAAAATATATAAAAACCACTTTGTACGTCTTCCATCAATTTTTGTTTTATAATAATTACCGGTAAGGAGGAAGAAAACTTAAGAGAGCTGTAAGATAGCTATGCTAAATAAAAAAAATCAAGCAAAGCGCTTAAATTTTTTTGCTGCTTGAATATGACGTCATGGCATCCCACTTATAATATTCAATGAAGGTATACATCTCTGCTTAATCCATTGGCGATGATAGTCTTCGAAGTTTAAAATATATTAACCCACTTACAAAACCGGCAAAGAAAAATCCTTTTATACATATAGCCGCACTATATAATTTAAATATGGAAATAAACTTACTTTTGCAATTCTAATGACTTCATGAATAACACGGTCACAAAATATAACTAGAGCAGCTGCTAGCTATTTACCGAACAAAAGCTTTGTAAAGCGAGGAGACGTTTCGCATGTCATTCTAACATTTATTGTATGTCAAGTTAGAAGCGTACGTATAAGAGAATACTGTCAACTTGTTGAATATATTGTCGTAAATGATATGAAAGGACCGAGCTTCCACATTGTCTATGTGGAAGAGCGATTATTTTTATAATATCTACATTTTTCTTTACCTATGATTTTTAATCTTTTAGTATACCCGATAGATAAAAAGAGATTTTAATCCCTCATTTACGATCAGGATTAGTGTTAACCAAAAGCAAGACTCTCGTGACTCTCGCAAGTCTTGCAACTCTCGCTCCTAAAATAACACAGTCACTTGTTTTGATAGAAATGAAAAATCCAACTAAGTTAATGAAATTCCATGCATCTAGTGGCACACTAACTGTACAACTATTAATAATTAGGTACATACCACTTAACCTGAGTGGGGTTATAATTACACCTATCATCATGAGACTGTTTAAAATAACATTAAATTATTTCCCCGTGTACTGGTATTGAGTATTCTCAATAATACAAAATGTTGACAATCGTTTCTTTGGCAAAGGAATTGTAAAATGCTGTCTAAGGGAGCACTGCGAGACTCTCGCAGTCTTGGTCTTGCATTTGGGCAACACTAATCGCGATTTATGATTTAATGCAAAAATGTTATTCGTCATCATAATTTTTCTGCTCTCACACCAATTACTTGGGTTCGACCCAATATGTACCTAATCGTAATATATTGCAAAAGTTGTGTGTGGGCAATAATTTTATGACCAACCGCCTGCTTGACGTCAACTCTCCTTGGGAGTGTAATTGGTGGCCAAATTACACTTACAAGGAGGACAATTTTGACAGTATGTAGTATTTTTTTTGTGACGCAAAGATTCACTAAATATTATTCACCGAAATTCAAACCCTGAGGGTACATTCCTTGCAATGCCAAAGTTTTATGGGAAAAACTATTCACTGTCCTCAAATTAAGCATACAACTTTGCAATAAAAATAAGTAAATAAGGATTTTATTAAATTTGTCAATTTTCATCCTCTAAGGGTGTAATTTAGGGTTACAATTTTGCGGTGTTACTTTAACTAGATTTCTTATTGAATTAAAAGACTGCGATACTTTTGTAATTCTGAGACGCACTAAAAATAAAATTAGCAACTCAGAGGATATACGTATTCCTAACGTGTAAAATGCAAGGTAAATTTGATATTTTCCACACTACAACACAAATAATGAAAATATTTAACAAGATCAGACATAATTTCTACTAGAGCATAACCGCGGGCAAGCCAATGAGATTGATGATAGATGTTCACAACAGAATTACCAATCACTATATAAGTGCGACAAATTATATATAAACAAGCAAGCATGCACATAAAGCAACAATACATAGACATTCTCATATAGCAAGCCCTTTAACATGTTTTTTATGATAAACTAACTTCTGCCCGCGGCTTCGCCTGCGTAAAAGGTTACTTTCCTAAAGTTTTCATCCCCTATCTCATTTTAGCCCTTAAGGGTAAATTTTTACATTTTAATTTCATATTTATTTATATCTAATCAATAGCCTAAAAATGAGTTTCAAACTCCTGGCTTTAAAAATGACGATACTAACTTACCACTTTTCATCCCCCTTTACAACCCTTTTTTGGCATTAAAAAGTAGCCTATGTCCATTATCAGGCTCTAGATTATCTGTGTACCAAATTTCATTTAGATCGGTTCTGTAGTTTTGGCGTGAAAGAGCGACAAACAGACAGAGTTACTTTCGCATTTATAATATTAGTAAGGATCAGTTTCTCCAGCTGCAGCTTTTTTTTGAATGGTTTATTTAAATTTAGTGATATTATTTTTGTTTGACACGGACATTAATAATAACAATGATCATAATAGTAGTAGGACCGCCATGTTGACAGTTTTCTGTCTACAGCGGACGTCTGGGGTAGTACCACACTCTCACAAAAAACCGACGCCTGAGCAGTGGCAATATGCTGTTGTTTTTTCGGTCAGCGAGAGAGGCGGAAGCCCAACTTTTTGGGTGGGTTTAGGATTTTTATTGATAGGCAGTGGTCTAGCTGTATTCCAAAGGTCCATGGGCGGCAGTAACACCATCAGGTGTACTGTTTGCCCGTTTGCCACCAAGAACAATAAGAAAAAAGAAGATCAGTCACAATTTTTGTTATGTCAGTAATTGTCATGACGACAGCGACTGTTTAGAATACTTAACAACGGTTGTTACTAACTGTATTAAATATTTTTTCGACGATTTTGTTAAATATTCATATCTACTACTCTGATTTTATTTAGAAGTAGCTTTATCTATTATAACTTAAAAAAATACATACATACATACATACCATCACGCCATGTCCCTTGCAGGGCAGGCAGAGAGAACAGAGTGCCAGAGAACTCTATAAACTTTCTTGCTAAATAAACTATCTCATACAACAGGTTTATTTTTTGCAAGCCAATTAGTAGTTCTCAATATCAATGCGTTCTCATAAAATAACAAATAAATTCTTCAGCTTTAGCTATTGTAATTTACTCATAAATTTATTCTAGAGTTTTGGTACTGACAAATTTGAATAACATATTTAAAATTTGAAAATACCACAATTAGAAGCTGAACAGTTCATTAAACATAGCGGTTCAATAATATACCCGCATGAAATTCATACTAGGTCATACTGAGGATGAATTTAATGTATTATTAGCTGCCGGGCCCGACTTCGCAGTCTCTGAGGACTGAAAGAAATGTAACGTTCATTTTTGCCAGCCTACATCTATTAAAGTTTGCTTGTATTTCACAAAACCATTCAAGGGCACAACTCAGACGGCAAGGCTAACGTGTAAAATTATAGGAACTTGATTATCAGCAAGTTTTCAGTTGAAGAGGCTAGAATATTATGTACTAAACACAAGAGTAGTCGAAGATTGACAATTACGCGTTTTATGTTATGATAGCGCAATGATATCTGAGGTTTACGCGAGTATTAGACATTTGAGATAAAACTATTTTTACGAATACTATGCTCTAGTTACAGATACTATACTATAGTGATTGATTTTAAATTTCTCGACGTTTCGAACACTTTACAGCGTTCAGTCCACCCGTAACTATAATCGTTATAAAGTGATCGAAACGTTGAGAAATTAAAAATCAATCACAAACGCTATATTATCCGTAAAAATAATTTTATTTCAATTTCAAATTATGCTACCGCGACAAAAATAGTTGTTCAATTTATTACACGTTTACGTCCTTGCGTGATATATATGAAGTACATATTTATTTTTATAATGTAAAAAATATTACAAATCTGGAATAGTAGTAAGTTTCGATTTAGTAACCGAAACAATAGTACCATTGTATTTTTTTCATTCATGCGGGCCTTAAACATTTTTCATTTTAGTAATATTTGAAGAGTAAATCTACGTATAATATATATATAAATAGCAATAAAATATAGCAGTGCCAACCCTAGCCTAGCCCAATTAAATGCCAAATAAACCAAAATAAAGACTGGACAAAATTCCAATGTGAAACACATCACATGCATCTAAGCAGTGGACATACATTAGACGTGACAATGATGGCAGCCGGACCAAGTCCCATCACTAGATAGAGCAGCAGCTCCAACATCTTGTATCTCTCGTGGAATATTTGCTGGTAAGTGATGCCGAGGACGGCGAGCAGCCATATCACCCACCGTAGCTCACGGAGCATCCAACAGGACAGTGTGCCCACCGTCAGCCATGGGAAGTACGAGCTTGCGATGAATATGTATATCATGGCTCGATCGCATCGGTGTAGGAAGTGTTTCATTTTACTGTGAAATTCAGTCTGTTTTAGCTTGCTTCAGTTAAATTATATTAGTAGTTTAGATGCAGGCAATATTTGTTTAGTTACACATGCTTTATTTAAATAAGGACATTTACGATTGTGATCATTTAAATTTGTAGACAAATGTATATTTTCCGCAATGGTGTATAATAAAAGCTTAGGAATAAAATATTTAACGAAATCATGAATCCCTTTCGTTCCCTGCGGTTATCAGCGGTTCTGCTTAGACTGCTTAATCATGTATAATTGCTACAGGAGAAAAAAATATCGAAACCAAACCGTTTACCTAGCATGACGCTATAGGGTGATTTCTCACCATTATGAAGGAGGTTAGTCCCCTTCTTCTAATAATTAATCAATCAAATAAATTTATTTTAAAACGTAATATACCATATTACATTAAAATAAAATAATATGAATAAATATAAATATTCATCGATCCGTGCATCAGTTTATCGACCTGCATTCCAGGGAGTGCGACCGCTCATTCTTGCGGTGATTACTCAGGCGAGTTTTACCACTCCCAAGAGAAAGTATGAAGAGCACACCATACAAAAATATTAGAAATAAAATAATTAATTTTGAAACAAAATGTTAGGATTACAAATTGATGTAGTGGACATCAAACATATTACTAATCTTAATCACGGATGAAATGTCCGAGAAGTTGGGATAGCGATAACAAAATTTAATAAGGAGTATTTCGCATAAATTTGCTTCGAGTTATAGTTATATCTTACTAATAAACAAAAGCATCAGATATCATTTTTGTTCTTTTTATTTTCTTTCAACAAATCTTTTTTTTGCGGTGGGCTATGAAGTGGTCACACCCCCATAAAATCCGTCCGAGGGGACAGAAGAAGCGGCGTGCGACGCGATATAACCGCCCTACAACTATATTATACTACTATCAACGCCGTGCGAGTTTCAACACACCTATGAACATAGTTTGACCTCATTTTCAACCATAGCAAAAATAAAAAGTGAGACTAAAGACATTTCTTTAAGGCTGTATCTGAGTGCGGGTATATTTGATTATTCCTTGTAGAAATCGAAATCATATCCGTATTTCATACTAAAATATTCAGCAAAAATACTAGGACCGTAACTTACTTATTATGCAGCCAACGTTATCGAAACTGATTTCATTTTATTTCATAGAAATTTTCTATTTCGATCGAGTATTCATAGTAAAAAATTCCACGTAAAAGTAATGATTGGTAATCATTTCTTTCTCACATTACATGACGGTCTCCCAGAGTTGCAGAGTGGTGGCGGTTACGAATAATATCAACGCATACATTGCTCATATCGTAAAAGACGACTATGAGCTTTACAATCAACCTGGGCCATTCATATAAAGCTATCTATTTAACAATTACATTCCCAAAGAGGGTCAACGTCAAACAGGCAGTAGTCATAAAAATATTGCCAAAACTTTTGCAATATGTACGATGTTAGAAGAGTGCATATTGCGACGACCTCTAGTTATTGGGGTAAGAGATGATGAGATGAGAGAGACGATGATGATGAATCATCACTTTCTCATGGTACTTAAAAAGTAATTTAATTGTGGTAGGACCACGCTGTGGACAGTTCTCTGTCTACAGCCGCGCGCCGGTCTGTCCGAGGTAGTACCGCACTCTCACAGAAGATCGACGTCTGAGTAATGGCAATGTGCTATTGCGCTTCGTTCGGTGAGCGAGTTTGTATTGGTGGGTTCGGGGTTTGTATTGGTAGGCAACGGCCTAGCTATACCATTGGCAAAGCTCCATGGGCGGCAGTGACACTTACCATCAGGTGTGCTGTCTGCTCTTTTGCCACCATAAGCAATAAATAAAAAAATAATAAAAAAGTCTAAATAAAGACAGATATTTATAGAGGATAAATACAGGAACGGTACAGTTAACATTAAACTTGTTACACATAAGTGTATAGACTGGAGTATAAACTGGAGAAGAAAAGAGAAAATCTTCTATTTCTTAAATTGGTATATATATGTCTTCTATTGAGCTCAGGACTCATCTACAGTAGGAATAGTAGTTTTATTTCAAATCTTCTTTTGCAGAGATGTAATCTGCTTCTCATTCAAATAAAATACCTTAATCGTCTTTTACGTAACCCACACGAAAAGAATTTGGTATTAAATTGTATTCTCATTCATGGAGTGATAGAAGAATGGCATAATTAGAAAAAAAAATGTGGAAATAGGATAGAAATATATGGCAATTAAAATAAATAAGAAGACGACGAGACATTGCCAAAACCCGTTGGTTATTGACAATAATATATCGTTCCTTTCCGCACTTAATTCAGCCAAGCTCATTCCATACTTCCTGTCACAAATAAGCCTAACAATAGATCCAACAAGCATGTCGACACTTATTTGCCGTTCGCATCTCTCAATAACCTAATCGTCTCATAACGAACAACTTCCAGAGGTCGACCTTGTCGTACGCAAACATGAAGCCTTAGTACACGTATATACTTACTTATATAAGTTCTAGAGCTATTTATATACATACATAACCTACCTATATACATCATTACTTTGCAAATTCTGTTTACTGTGACGTTGATATTCTACGCCGGTAGATATCGTTTAAAATTTTGCTTCCTCAGATATTTAATTATCGTAAGAGTACATCCCTTTGCCGCAAATATAACTAGTCTAACCATAAATAAAAAATTACATTTTTATTTTTTTATTATTTTCATACATACATATCATCACGACATATCCCTTGCAGGGTAAGCAGAGAGAACAGAGTGCCAGAGAACTCTATCCTTGCATACTTCACTCGCTTTCTCAACATTCATAATTCTCTTCATATACGCTCGCCGGTTTCGGAGACTTTTGACTTCACCTTCCTTCAGTACGTGACCAATCTGATCTAGGTAAGTTAGTCTCTATCTCCCCTAGTACCTACATCTTTCCACTTTCGCATTGTATATCTTCTAAATTCCTATTATTATTTTCAAATTTGGAATAAAGTTATATTGCAAACAAAACATATAAGCAAATTCGTTTAAATGTGCTTTATCTACATAACAAAAATAAGGCAAATAATAGAGGACTTTTGGCGGGAATCTAAAGACGTCAACGTCCTGGTCTCGTATTATATTCAATATTTTAGTGTTTTAACGTGTTATATTAAATCATTTTGATGGCATTTTATATAATGTGATGCGATGAAACTGTTGGGATGTAGTGAAATAATGTAAAAGTACTTTACAAGGTTTTAGTTCCACTAAAATTAGATACCATTAACAGTGTGGCCATAGCACAGTTGATGCCGAAAATTTGACTTATATTATTTTAATTGCCGGTGCTGGCAAACGAGCAAGCAGAACACGTGATGGTAAGTGATGCTGCTGCACATGGGCCATAGCAACACCAGGGGCACAGCTAGGCCACTGCCTACCGTGAAGAAAGTACTCTTCTTAAACCCCGTTTGAAGAAGGACATATCATAGCACTCGGGAAACAGCAGCAGGTAGTTCATTCCAGATCCTGCACGTACGTGAGAGAAATGATCGCTGAAAATGTACAGTCGAGGAGTATCGTTTCCAGGTGAAATGGATGAACCCCGCTACTGTCTCTCCATGGGATTGGGATCATTGACAATTTGAACAGTATGCCTTTGCAGGCAGCCAAATGGGTCTAGCTAATATTTAGGCGTGCCTGCCTCTAGGTAGGCGCGCCTAAAAATCAGCAGCAGCGATGAGAGCAGTTACTCCACGGGAGGACGAACTTGTGCTTTGTATAGCACAAGACATTCTCTCGGCGTGATGTATCGGAAAGAAACTAAAGACTTGAAGAAAATTATAACTGACAGGCAACAATGGTTCGTATAAGTAGCTGATTACCAATACAAAAAAGAAGAAGGCAAATATATAATTATTTAAAAAAAATAATTTAAAACAACAAAATATAGTTGTCAAATAAATCAAAATAATATATAAGGGACTATATCGATTTACTATGTTATTTTGCAACATTAAACGTGATCAAAATCTCATCAACATCCAAATCGTTATTTATTTGATGATGAGTCATTAATCGCGAAAAAGCAACACGTTTTTCATTCTCTGTTTGACTACTATCATAACATGAAATTATTACTAGTTTTATTACATGAAATTATTTTTATATACTATAGTAGATATATATAATTTCTATAAATTTAAGAAAAATATACATGCAGACTTAGATTGGTATGGAAATTGAAAATCTGGCGTCATATTGCTTGTATAGCTGTCACTGTCTAATTAATAAAATAGACTTTTTATTGCTTGTAGTGGCAAGCGAGCAAGTAGCACACCTGATGAAAAGTGTTACTGCCGCTCATGAATTTTTGCAATACTAGTAGTAGAGCTAGGTCGCTGCCTACCAACCAAAACCCACCCAAAAATTTCTTGTTCACCAAACCACACATTGCCACATCTCAGACGTCGATTTTCTACGAGAATATTTTACTACCACCACTAACTCTACAACTATCAATAATTAGGTACATACCACTTAACAGGTCGATCATCATCATCATCGATTTTTCCCCGTGTATTAGTATTAAGAATACAAAATGTTGACAATCGTTTCTTTGCCTAAGAAATCGTAAAATGCTGTATAAGGGAGCACTGTGAGACTTTTGCAGCGAGTCTTGGTCTTGCATTTGGATAATACTACTTGGAACCAACCAATTTTCCAATCTGTTGGTTCCAATCCTTAGAGTGGTAATCATTTGCTTGCAAATAAGGAAAATTCGATATAAAACCCTATACCAACCCGAGTAACCAGCAAGGTATAGTAAGACAATTTCCCTCTTACTCTAGAGGAGCCTCGAGTCCAGTAGTGGGACGCTTATGACCTGAGAGGACGACGACAACGAAATAAGTTTTTTATAAATAGTCAGGCATATTAAACGCTGACTCTCAGTAATTTAGAATACTACAAAATATAAAGAAAATGTCACGCTTAGCTAAACTGTTCATCAATATCATTGTCAAGTAATAAGTAGATACATATAAATTACACGATGGCCGACTACTTAAGTGTACAATAAAAATATGTGTAAATATAAAGTTGTTAACTTACCGTTATTATTTCATTAATCATAAATCATCTATGGACAGTACTTTTTCTTGGCAATTTATTGTCTGAACACATGACGTCCGTTCCGTTAGGGGCGACGGAAGGGCGGCGCGTGGCCCCATAACCCACTGTATGCCCTTCCCGTCGCCATTAAGCCGGCCGCTGGTACCAAATCCTGGATTATCCTTTTGGTTACCATCTCCCGTCAATACTCAGGCTTACTGCTGGGGCATCGCCCTCACGCGGTCAACCTCTCAGCGGGTGACAGACTATTCTCTGGTGCAGTCACCCGCGGCCTCGGTTAGGGCGGCATCAGACGGTCGCGCCTGGGCCGCTCGATGCGCTGGCAGAGGAGCGTGTCCCCAAAGCAGATTTTCTGTCCGATCCGCCCTGCTGTCTCCTTTCGTAGACGGTGGCGACTGCGTCTCAGTTCCGGACTTAGCATCGCCTTAGCGATGGTCGGCAGTTTAAGATCGGCACCAATTATTACGACGAGTTTAAGGCGCTACTCTGCTCAGGCCGCACAAACCTCAAGGGTGTGCTGCGCCGTGTCGCAATCATGGTGGTGGCAGGACAGTGCCCTTCTCCTTTTCACGACCGTATGCAGGTACTTGCCCAAGCAACCATGCCCCGTCAAGATCTGCACCAGTCGGAAGGAAAGGAGACCGTGCCGCCGACCCAACCACTCCACTAGCACTGACCGGCAGGTCTCGACGATCCGAACACCGAACCGAGGCTTCTCCAGCCATCCGCTCAATGGCCATGTACGGCGCACCCGTACGGGCGAAGTCTCTGACCGTCCAGCTCAGTGCTTTTCTGTGACGCCCACAGAGAGCCATGGCGGTCAGAGCCATCCGCGGATACCGCACGGTGTCGATCGAGGCGGCATGTGCATTGGCCGGAGCACCCCCATGGGACCTAGAGGCGGAAATGCTCTCCGACCTCTACCGGTGGGTTAATTTAGCACGCGATGCAGGTGGCTCCCTATCGCTTAGCGAGATAGCCACCTGGCGCGAGGATTCCCGCCGGGACGTTATCGCCCGATGGGTTACGCGGCTGTAGAGGCCTACACGGTGTCCTTGCCGTTGAGGCCCTCCAGCCCGTACTGATGTAATGGATGGAGCGGAGGCACGGAGTCCTCTCCTTCCGGCTGGTGCAGGTCTTGTCGGTGCACGGTTGCTTCGGCAATTATCTGCACACGGCGCGAGGAGGGAGTTGACTCCGTTCTGCCACCAGTGCGGTAGTGACGAGGACACGGCGCAACATACGCTCGAAGTCTGTACGAGCTGGGACGAGCAGCGCTATGGCCTCGTCGCTGTTATCGGTGCCGACCTGACGCTGCCGGCTGTCGTGAAAGCTATAGTCGACAGCGTCAGGAACTGGGACACGGTCGCCGTTTTCTGCGAGACTGTCATCTCGCAGAAGTAGGCGGGAGTCCGAGAGGATTCCCACCATGCGGATTTGGGCTGCCGCCAGCACTTCCGGCGGCGCAGGCGCGAATATCTGCGCTTGATGCCGCCCTAGCCGAGGCATCGGGTGATCGGACCGGGGAATAGTCCGATCCCCCGAAGTGAGGCCACCGCGTGAGGACGACACGAGAGGAACCCGCGAGGGTAAACCACGGGGCGGGCCACCGAAAACAAAGATCGGGTACTGGTGGCCCACTCGCACGGCGAAGAGAGGTGTTTGCAGGATGGGTCTATGGGGTTGCGCGCCGCTTCTTCCGTCACCTCGGACTGATTTGGCCGCGACCACCTCCATAGTCCACCGCAAATAAAAAAAGGTCTCTCCAGCCGGATTGCCCAACGGGCAATGATATCACGGCACACTCTGTCACGCGTCCATCTTGCTAGGCGAGACGGTGCCGCCCGCTGCCCATGTCGTCAACACCCGCCGGTATAGTCCGGTGAGCCTCCAGTTCCCACAGGGCAGTTTCGGCCAACAGGCACGCTGCCTCCGTCGCCACCGTGCAGTATGTATATATCCGCTTATGGCCCTGATCGCTATGTGGTCGCCACAGGAGAGCTGAAGTCGGACGGTCAGGGACCGCGCCCACAAGGGTGCACCATACAGGGCCATCGACCGGACTACATCTATACACAGTATAAAACAAGAGTCGATACCGTTGTCCGTACGTTTATATATCTTAAAATACGTAACGAGGTTTAATGCGGTTTACGTTAATAGACTTTAGTGATTAAAGAGGAAGGTTATTTGTTTTTGGCTGTCTATGGTCTAGACACATGCCGTCTGTTCCGTCCATGGCGACGGAAGGGCGGCGCGTGGCCCCGTAACCCACTGTATCTCCTCCCCATCGCCATTGGGCCAGCCACTGGAACCGCTTACGAGGAAGGTTTGCTGCTAAACCTTACGAGATACCTATATCAAAATAATATAAGAAAATAATAGGTTAATTACGAAGTAATTTTTAACAATATATTAGTACTCATGATCCAATTAAATATATTAGATATGTGAAGCATTTAATGTAAATTAAAATTGTTCTGTACAAGTCATCATTTATCATTCTCCTACTCTTATCTCAATTACTTGGGGTCGATACAATATGTACTCTTCTTTCATAGTACATATTGTAAAAGTTATTGGCAATAGTTTTATGACCGGCCGCCTGCCAGTCGTCAACTCTCCTTGGGAATGTAATTGTTGACCAAACAGCATCAGATGGAGTTGGACCAGGTCGTTATAAGACTCTTAGTCGTCTTTTACGACATCCACGAACAAGTAAGGGTTGGTAGTATTGGTAGCCGCTACCACACAGCTTGTTCTTTACAAGTATTACATTAAAATGAATATCCCAGAAGTTATCAGAGATTTAAAATGTAGGGACAGAGTGATCAAATAGCGAAGCGTATTAGTGAATATTAGTGAGGGGGAGTCGCTCGTTGATCATAATATCAAGTGCATGTGGTCCGACGTATGACAAATAATATGTTGAATTGCTTCAGGATAAGAGGATCTATGCATCAACGAATACTGTTGAATTTAAACATCACCATATAATCACCATCTCAGCTCATAAATGTCGCACTGTTGACCTCGAGCCTTCTCCACAATAGGAGAGAAATTGAGAATACAACCACGCTGATCAGACGGATCGGCATTAGGATATTATTTCGAGTTTTCCTTCTCTTGATATTCTATATATATATCTTCTCTCAGATATTGTATGCATATTATATCCCTTAGTCGTCTTTTACGCACCTTCGAGGGGAGGGCCTCCTCCCTTGTCGTCAGGGCCGCTGCCGCAAGACGCGGCGACAACCTGGCGGCGATGGTCTCTGATTCCGACCCGCTGACCATTTTTTCGGCAGATCCACTGCCCTCATCTTTGGACGGCTCTGCGACACTACTGTCGCCCTCGTTCATTAACGGCTCTGCAGTGGATCTGCCGCCGTCTTCCTCCAGTTTGGCAGCAGCGGCCTCCTTCGCCTTCCGTTCTGCCTAACGCCTCCTCTCCAATGTGGAGGCCTTTACCGTCCCCCAATTCAACGTCTTCCGTTGCTTCTTCTTCGTTTTCTTTTGGGCCTCCGTGGTCTGTGCCGGGCACTCGGCGGACGCCTCAAGTCCTGAGGACGAGGCGTCGTTTTGGTCAGTTTTCCGTTGGCTTGACGAGGCCGTGATGTGGGAATCCTCTGGATTCCCGTCTTGAGTTGGTGTTGATGTAGGTTTAAGAGAAAAATCCATATTGGTTCCCACGAGACTGGGAGAAATAAATCGTCGACCCGGGCAGAGATCCCTGTACCCGGGCAAGCCTACATTTACCAACCAGGGGGTCAGCCGGTACCCTGGCTGGAGCGTGCTAACGACAGAACAACCCATCTGCCATGCATCTTCTTGCCGCACGCCAGAATTTAAGATTCTGGGTGATTTCCGAATTCAAATGTTGATTCGAACTCTTAATAGAGGTTGTCTTCCTCGCGGTCCAGACGGTTAAGCCAAGACCCTCGTTCGTGATACTACGCCTCACGACAACTTGTCCTGAAGCAAGATATCAGGTTTACGATATGTCGGCGGTGGCATAAGCCTGCCCAGCCCTCAAATGAATGAGTGACCGGGCCCATCCGAAATTTCGCCTCCTGTACCCTCTACAACTAGAGGGTCAGGAGCGAATTGGGGCTCAGCCCATTGCTGGGGAACCCCCCCTCGCGCCAGAGATTCGCTACGGGCGACAATTCGACAGAGGGATCTGGGGGACTGTCGCCCGCACCCAAGGTACACCATGCGGAAGTTTCTGGCATCGTACCCCGGACGGACCGGCCCGCGGTTGTAGACAGAACTGTCAATAGTGTGGTTCTAGCACTATTTACAGGTCAATTGGTTTGCGAGAGTGTGGTATTAACCTGTATGAGAGCTCATTTATGGCTCCAGATTGAAATCTATCAACAGCATAGCTCTCCTACTTCAAAATACAATGATAACTAATTTAATTCAATAAAGTTCAATAGAGAGTTAAATTGAACAAAATAAGCAAAGTTTAAACGAAAACTTTAGCCAATTAAATATAATGGAAGCATTAAAACTTTGGATAGCAGGAGGAGACCATCGAGTTCACAATATAATTCAATATGCAAAGTTTAAAACCTTCCATGAACCTGAATGGGTTTATATAAAATTTGAGTTTAGATACAGTTACATTGCTACACTAATCCTTACTAATATTATAAATGCACTGTGGTAGGACCACGCTGTTGACAGTTCTCTGTCTGCAGTCGCGGGCCGATCCGTCCGAAGTAGTACCACACTCCCGCAGAAAATCGACGTTTGAGCAGTGGCAATGTGCTGTTGCACTTCGTTTGGTGAGAGGGGGCGCCGGAAGCCCAACTTTCTGGATGTGTTTACGTGTGGTGGGTTCAGGTGGTGCCTGAAACTTGCGGTGGTGAAGTCTTGGTTGGAGTATTGAGCGTGAGAGGCTGACATGGGGTACAGGGAGACCCGGTGGAAATGGTCACCACCGGCCACCTGCTAGTCAGCAGGGGACCCGAACCCAGGGTTATCCTCCCTGGGAGGCTGTCCAGCCAACCTGCGAAAATCCGGTCGTGTAGTCGTTGTGCTGGAGCAGGAAACCGGAGTGGATTACAGCGGCTGCGCGCGGGGGGGCACCGGGGGCGCTTCCGTGTTTCGTGTCACCTTCTCACAAAACTCACTCTCCCAACCAAGCACTCTGCCCTGCATCTTTTTTTTTTTGGTACCACCGCATCTCATTGCACGCATCCACACTCCCTTCCTCCTCTTCTTAAAAAAACCCTAATGAAAAGAGACAGAAAAAAGAGAAAGCTTTTTACGGCGGTCCCCTTATCCACATTTAATGTGGATTCTTGCAATATCAGGGGTTTACATAGCAATCTCGACGCCGTTCACCACCATCTCGAGACGGCGCGGCCTGCCTTGCTCTTTTTAACGGAGACACAGATAGGCGCTCCGGATGATATTTCGTACCTTAACTACCCCGGTTACGAGTTGGAGCACTCCTTCCGTCATAAGGCCGGGGTGTGCGTGTTCATTCGGGGTGATATCTGTTGTCACCGGCTTCGGGCCCTCGAACATGATGACCTATCAATCTTGTGGTTGCGCGTAGACTATGGAGGGTTTAACCGCATCTACGCGTGCCTCTACAGGTCGCATGGCAGTGATTCGGGGTCAACTCAGTTATTTGAGAACGTCCAATGAGGGATTGATGAAATATTGGAGCAGTGTCCATCAGCGGAGGTGGTGGTTCTTGGAGACTTCAACGCTCATCATAAAGAGTGATTGGGGTCCCGAGCCACTGACCTCCAGGGTCGATATCTCTTCAATATCGTCACGGACTATGGACTCTCACAACTGGTGACACAGCCCACCCGTGTCCCAGACATTGAGAGCCATGAGTATTCTTTACTGGATCTTCTGCTGACTACACACCAGCAAGGATACCGGGTAGTGGTTGAAGCCCCGCTTGGGTCAGCTGACCACTGCCTGATCCGTAGCAGAGCCCCTGTTGCGAGGCCTAATCGCTCTACAGCGACTGGGACTCGCAGAGTCTGGCAATATAAGTCAGCAGATTGGGATGGACTTTGTGAGTTTTACGCATCCTACCCATGGAAGCGGCTTTGCTTCGCCTCTGAGGACTCTGGCGTTTGTGCGGACTGCGTTACTGAAACGGTTATTAAGGGAATGGATTTATTCATCCCGAATACCAAAATACCCGTCGGCGGCCGCAGCCGCCCTTGGTTTAACAAAACCTGCAGGACGGCTGCACGGCAGAAGCAGTCCATATTTCGGGCCTGGAACAGGGCTAAAAATTGTCAAGACCCGAACATCAGAGAGGTGAAGCGAAAATTTAACGCCGCTTCTAGATCTAGTAAGAAGGCTATTGCCAGTGCCAAGGCAGAACATGTTGCCAGAATCGGCGAGCGATTGGAGAGTTATCCCGCTGGGAGTCGTGCATTCTGGTCGCTCGCCAAGGCTGCCCAAGGCAACTTCTGCCGGTCCAATCTCCCACCACTACAGAAAAGCGATGGCAGCCTAGCCCACAGCGCAAAGGAGAAGGCCGATCTTTTAGGTCAATTCTTTGCCTGTAACTCCACTTTGGACGCGGGAGCTGCCACACCACCTACCATCCCGCGGTGTGACAGCTCTCCTCTACCTGAAATCCGTATCTCGCAGCGAGCAGTCAGGCGGGAACTGCGGCTTTTAGACGTCCATAAGTAAGTGGGCCGGATGGCATCCCTGCAGTGGTCTTAAAGACGTGCACCCCTGAGTTAACCCCCGTCCTCACGCGCCTATACCGACTTTCCTACGATACTAATAGGGTTCCATCTTCGTGGAAGGTCGCCCAAGTCCACCCGACCCCTAAAAAGGGAGACCGGGCGGACCCATCGAATTACAGGCCGATTGCGATAACATGGAGAAAATTATAAACCGCCAGCTTCTGCAGTACCTTGAGGATCACCAGTTGATCAGTGATCGCCAATACGGCTTTCGACATGGTCGATCGGCTGGTGATCTTCTTGTGTACCTTACACACCGTTGGCCTCTGCGCTTTGGAGGGCAAGGGTGAGGCGCTAGCATTCAGCCTAGATATCGCAAAGGCATTCGATAGGGTCTGGCACGGGGCCCTTCTATCGAAGCTACCTTCTTATGGAATCCCCGAGGGGCTCTGTAAATGGATCGCCAGCTTCCTGGATGGTCGGAGTATAAAAGTCGTCGTCGTCGATGGCTCTTGCTCTGATACCATGACCATTAACGCTGGTGTACCACAGGGCTCAGTGCTCTCCCCGACGCTGTTTATCCTGCATATCAGTGACATGCTCTCTATAGAGAATATGCATTGCTATGCGGATGACAGCACGGGTGATGAGCGGTATACCGAGCATCAGAATATCCCTCGGAGTATATTACAGGAAAGAAGGACTCAACTTGTGTCTGAAGTCGAGCGCTCTCTGGGGCGAGCCTCGAATTGGGGTGAACGGAACTTATTCCAGTTCAATCCCACTAAGACACAAGTTTGCGGGTTCAATGCAAAGAAGGACCCGTTTGTCATGGCGCCTCAGTTCCAAGGAGTAACTCTCAAAATTGCCGAGAGTATTTGGATCCTCGGCGTCGAACTATCAAGTAAAGTCCAGTTTGGGAGTCATTTGGAGGACAAAGCCAAATTGGCAAGTAGAAAGCTGTGCGTCCTGAACAGAGCCAGGCGGTACTTCACACCGAAACAACGTCTTGTGCTATATAAGGCACAAGTCCGCCCTCATGTGGAGTACTGCTCACATCTCTGGGCAGGCGCGCCCAAATATCAGCTAGACCCATTTGACTCCCTACAAAGACGTGCTGTTCTCTGTGTCGGTGATCCCAATCTCACGGAAAGACTGGAGTCATTAGGGAGCCGGAGAGACTTTGGGTCTCTCTGTGTACTCTACAGGTTCTTTCACGGGGAGTGCTCTGTGGAACTATTTGACTTGGTACCACCGTCACCATTTTATCACCGTACCACTCGACACCGCAGCAGGGTTCATCCATTTCACCTGGAAACGATACGGACATCTACTGTACGTTTTCAGCGATCATTTCTACCACGTACGTGCAAGATCTAGAAAGAACTACCTGCTGCCGTGTTTCCCGAGCGCTATGACATGTCCCTTTTTAAACGAGGTTTAAGAAGAGCTCTTTCTTCACGGTTGGCAGCGGCCTAGCTGTGCCCTGGTATTGCAAACGTCCATGAGCGGTAGTGTCACTTACCATCAGGTGTGCTGCTTGCTCGTGTGCCACCACCGGCAATAAAAAAAAATGCGAAAGTAACTCTGTCTGTCTGTCGCGCTTTCACGCCAATGAACAAAACTACTGAACCAATTTAAATGATATTTGGTACACAGATAGTCGAGAACCTGAGAAAGGACATACACAAACAAACTGAGAAAGGACACTTTTGAATGCGAAAAAAGGGTTGTAAAGGGTAGAAAAGGGCGATGAAAGGTTGTATGGCACTATCGTCATTTTTAAAGCGAGAAGTTTGAAACTTATTTATTTTAGGTTATTTGTATTTAAACTTTGAAAAAATTGTACCTTTAAGGGGGAAAAATAAAAATATGGGATACTTTATATGAAAATTGGTTATCTTTGTAGGTAGAACGATGAAACAATTTCTCTGGCTTTTGTTTAGATATAAATAAAAATGTCAGATATAGATAGGATACTTTTATCCCGGTATTCACTTGAGATAAAAGTTCAGCTTTATGAAAATAACTTTTTATGAGAGCGAAGCCGCGGGTAGAAGCTAGTTTGGTATACGTTAATTGATTTTCTTGAAATAGTATATATCAGGAAATTATTATATTTTGTCAATTCTTTAATTTGATTCAGATTTCATTAATCTCAACTCATACACTCCCCACTATTGGGCACGTGCCTCTTTCAAAACGGGAGGGATATTTACCTACTATCCTACTCTGATCAGGCGTATTGGTACAGGGTTTTGTTTTGAGTTTTTCTTCTCTTGCACAAATGTTATATGCGTTTTATATCCCGTTGTCGTCTCCTACGATCATCCACGAGGAAGATAGGGGGTTGTGAATTGTATTCTTACACCGTCACTACACGGAAAAGAAGCTTGAAATTTAGGTTTTTTATAAACTTTATTTGTGAACTGAGAAAAGATTATTATCATAAGTGAGTCTTGGAATTTATTGGATCTAATATAATTGGTAAAAGCTTTACTATTGGCGAGACAATTGCGTTATTAGATGATTATAAACCATTCATCTCAGCTTGTATACGTCCGCTGAGCCTGGGCCTCCACCACAATAGGAGAGAGAATAATCTACTATACCACATTGATCTTACGGGCTGGTAAAGGGTTTTATTTCGAACTTTCCTTCTCATGCATAGTCTTCATATGCATATTTTATTTTTTAGTAGTCTTTTATGACAAACACGATAGGGGGGTAGTGAATTGGATACTTTCTCCATCACCATACAGATAATTGCAATGATTTCTCTCTCGGAAGATGTTCTCTAAATTGCAATGAGTACTCATTGAGGCCGCTGCCGCTGGTTAGATAAGGTCTACCTTAATATAATTTAGAAAATAAAGGCTAAAAAGGATGATTATAAGAAACAGTTCTATAAATAGTTTTATACATAAATACCCAATGCTAAATAGAAAATGCAGATTCGTAAAAATAATGTCTACAAATTTCTCAAATATTGAGAGCAAATATTATGTAACAATATTAAATAATACTGCTTTGATCCGAGCCGGGTATAATATTTCTTTGATACATCCCTGAGCCGTTTGGAAATCTTATGCTCTGGTGAATTCTCATCGCTCACTGAAGCCGTAAAGAAAAGTCGCGTGTAGGTAATTTCGTAAAAAAATAACGTTGAATTCATAATCCTTTATAAGCGCAATAAACAAGATGCTTCTTACAAACTTGGAAGTTAAATATATCATATTTACGTAAGACAAATTCAATAAGAAACTGCCTTTGAGTGAGCAATAAAAGAGCGAGCAGCTACTAAATAATTTGTTGAAACAAATTACGAAAGACGAAGCGAAGCATTTTAAGTAATTGGATACGTCTAAATAATAAATAGCTTAAGCAGCGTCTTCATAAATACGACTACGATTTAAAATACTTTTAGACTTTTTACAGCATGAATTTTTTTTTTGGCATTGACTAAGACCACAATGGTTACTGCCCATTTCGTTCATTCGTTTTCTACAGGTATAGTAAAAATTTATTAAAACAGATAAACAGATCACTGCATGAGTAGAGAACGCGAATTAAACAGTATGCCTCCATTTGGCTAGCGTGGTGTAATAGGCCAATTTCCCTTATCGGGTGGAAGCCAATGCCCAAAGTAAGCCCATATAATTATATAGCCTGAGAAAAATGTAGTCTTACCTGCGACAGAAAAAATAAGTACACGCGATTAGGCCTAACGTCCGGTAGTGGAAAAGCTGAATTATGAGGTAAGTTTTCTATTGAAAGCTTATGTTATATCAGCAATTATTGTGATGTTAACTTATCAGAAAGCATTTCATCATCTTGCCTCTATAGAAGACTTGGTCTGGGGACAATACAGAAAAACAGTATTGCACGTTACGGGTAAGCGTATTTGAGATATATCTATATTTTTTTATTTTAATTCACTAATTTGCATTTATATCTATGGTGTTTTTTTTTAAATTATTAATTACGTTTTTTATTACCTTTTTTTTTGAGCATTTTACTGCTTGTAATTGAAAATAAACAAAAACTATGCTAGAAATAGAAAACTTAGGACTTGCATTACAAAAACGCATTATTTCAAGAATAATTATTCTATTCTATTATGACTATATGAAAATTAAAAAAGTAAACATAAATTTTTAACTATTCATAAATTACCATGTACCTATAAAAAAAAGCATCCAACCATAAATTATTTCAACATTATGAAGTCGAAGTAAGTAGTTGTTATGAAAGCATTTAGTGTACCCAAAATATCCTCTGATATTAAGACAAGGCTTTTGCTTCTATAATTAATGACCTATGTCATTTAAACTGATTGTTCCAAAAATGATAAACAAAATTACATACATACATACATACATATCATCACGCCATATCCCTTGCAGGGTAGGCAGAGAGAACAGAGTGCCAGAGAACTCTATCTCTGGATACTTCACTCGCTTCCTCAACATTCATAATTCTCTTCATACACGCTCGCCGGTTTCGGAGACTCTTGACTCCACCTTCCTTCAGTACATGACCGATCTGGTCTAGGTAGGTTAGTCTCGGTCTCCCTCGGTACCTACATCCTTCCACTTTCGCATTGTATATCTTAATTATCATAAATCATAATAATCATAAACAAAATTGCTAAATTTATATATCTATTTATAAACTAGGAGTTAGAATAAGCAAGACTATTACGTATAAAATATAGCGCATGTGTTGTCCCAAGTGACAAGAACGGATATCAGCGGCACGGCGTCCAATACACACATATACACCCAGGAAATAATATTAATGGTTATAGTGCATCATAACGTCGTTTACTACGGTTTATTAGTATGGCTAATGGTATTACTACTTCCAGCGTTAGACGTTAGAACTTTAATTCTGAAAATGTACGCAAGTAGGTGATCTTTTGAGTTTCAAGTAATTCAGAGAATATCAATTACAATCTTCCATTAATTTGATAAGATTCACTATTATTATTGTGATCATCATGCTCCTACTGTTATCTCAATTACTTGGGTCGATACAATATGTATCTTCTTTCATAGTACATATTGTAAAAGTTATTGGCAATAGTTTTATGACCAGCCGCCTGCCTGAAGTCAAGCCTCCTTGGGAATGTAATTATTGACCAAACGGCATCAGATGGAGTTGGCCTAGGTCATTATAAGGCTATTAGTCGTCTTTTACGACACCCACAAACAAAGATTGGTAGTATTCAAAGCCACTACCACACAGCTGTATTTTTGTAATGTAAAATCCAATAACCATTTGTTTATGTTAAGACGTAATAGCAATTCATATAAATCCTAAATTTCAAAGTAAAGTAAGACCTCATCGCTGATGTTTAGGCTTCCGGCTTTCTAACTCACTGAGTGAAGCGCAGTAGCAAAGTGCTATCATAGACGTCCATTTTCTGCAAGACTATGATACTAGTCTGGATGAGCTAACCCATTTATGATAGCAGGTAGAAAAGTTACACTAGCAATATTTTTCCAGCGCAATGACTTCAACAGGCGAACTTACTGATCGTATTCAGAATTCCTCAATAATTTTATAAATGTGAAAGTAACTCTATCTGTCCGTCTGTTTGCTACGCTTTCACGCCTAAATCAATAAACCGTTTCTAAAAAAAAAAGATTTGTAGGGGTGAAAATAGGGAATGAAAGTTTTTTTTATGGACTTTCATTATTGTCGAAGATAAAACCATAAAACTTTATATTAGACACTTGATAACAAATATTTGTACTAACGTTTTCGAAATTTTGACCAATATTGGGAGATGAAAGTTCGTACAAATGGAACAAATGGGAGATGAAAGTTCGTACATACACTACCGTCCAAAAGTTTGGAAGCAGCAAGGTAAAATCGAATAAAACCAAACTAAGTCATTTAAATTTAAATGTATTGATAAAAAAATAAAGAACAAACAGAAACTAACTTAAACAAAATAAAAAAATAATATACAATGGTAAATTAGATTAAATTTTAGCTTCATCAAAGTGTCCACCTTTCTCCTTTATAATCTTCTCACATATTCTGGGCATTCTATTAATCAATTTTTTAAAATAATCTTTATCTAATTTGTTCCATTCGTTCTCTAATAGCTGCCACAAATGTTCTGAGCTCGTAGGACAACGACTTTTCACCCTCCTGTCAAGTTCATCCCAAACAAGTTCAATGGGAGAAAGATCAGGGGATTGAGATGGCCATTGCATGATGTTTAAAATGTTTTCAGCTTTTTTCTTGTTTAAAAAGTTCTGGCACAATTTAGACGAATGCTTAGGATCATTATCCTGTTGAAAAATGAATCCAGAACCAATGAGACTTAGTCCACTGGGTATGGCAGAATCTTGGAGAATTTTTAAATAGCCTTCCTTGTTTAATTTTCCGGTTATCCTCACAAGATTGCCGGGCTTACTGTTGCCAAAACACCCCCAAACCATGACATTACCACCACCATGTTTGATGGTAGGCACTGTACATGCCTCTGAAGCCCTCTCTTCTTTTGACCGGCGTACAAAGACACGTCTATTGGATCCGAAAATCTGAAATTTTGATTCGTCACTCCAAAGGACATTTTCCCATTGTTCTATAGTCCAGTTTTTATGCGCTTTTGCCCATTCTAGTCTATTTTTCTTATGTCGATTTGTTAGTTTGGGTTTTTTAGCAGCAACACATCCTCTTAATCCCGCAGACAGTAAGCGTCTTTTAACAGTAGTTGTTGAAATGGGTGTTTCTCGCGTATCATTCAGAGCTGCAGTGATCTGTGGTGCAGTTAAGCGTCGATTCCGTTTAGAAAGAACTCTAATGAAGTTGTCCTCTTGATTTGTTGTGGATTTGGGCCTACCAGATCTCTTTCTATCTTCATTTTTCCCCGTTTCTTGTTTTCTAGCAAGGGTATAGTGGACACCTTTACAAGAAATTCCGAGCCTTTCTGCGATTTGACGTTCACTGTATCCTTCCTCGCGTAGAGTGCAAATAGCGCTTCGCTGTTCAAGCGTGATTTGCTTGCGTTTTGCCATTTTCAGAAGAAAAAATACGGTCAAAGTAGTAGCCGATATCTTTCGAATACAGACAATGTTAATATCACAACTTTCACGTGCCAATGCTCAAGTGCGACTGAATAAGGTCTAAAAAAGTTAAAACCAGCAAACATTATCAATAAAACTACACCATTGCATAGGATAAAGTAGCCGACGGATTAAGTCATAAAACACGTGTTTCGTCAATATTAAGGAATTCCATAAAACTTGATGAATGTAGGATAATAATCCTTTTGTGTTTGTGTAGACAGTCGTAAAAGGTTGTAAAACTTAAGATTATTGCTAATTTTTACCGCTATTAGTCGGCATTTATTTGTTTTGTTTGAAAACAGGTGTGCTTCCAAACTTTTGGACGGTAGTGTATGTATAAAAGTTTGAGTAATTCATCAACGCACACCAAAACTACTGATACCAGAAACATTAAATTTTATACACGGTTCCCTTTTTTGTGGCACTGAAAAAGAATTTTTGGAAATCCCACCTCTAAGGGATTGAAAAGCTTTATACCTATTATATTATTTTCTATACGAGGTTTAGGTATAGATCATAATGTATTCGTAGTACCCTTGATTTTGTACTTTGTTTACACTGTCAATTACACGCGGACGATGTCGCAAGCAAAAGCAAGTCTCACATATAAATTAGTAGATCAATCAATCAGTCAATTTTAGGAATTCCAAACAAAAACAAACGTACTAAAACAAACACAAAACATTCATTATAGTGTAATATTCTATAGCACGCATGTTATTGGCTGCTTACAATTTCACACTATTTCCGCTTAGCCTTGGCTCAATCGTTTTTAGTCCACGTGAAATAATACATTAAAACGGTCTGGTTAATCATATATGTAGCCACACAATGTTTATGTCAAATTTTGGCGGCGAAAAATACTGAGTGAGTACTAGACGAACTTAGTAGTATTAAGAATCGATTTTTTTTTAATACTACGAAAGCAGATTCGTATAAAGTCACTAAAGAACTTAAACAGAAGAGAAGGCATACGCATCAACGAAGACAAGGATTCAGTACCAGTGGTCCACCCGTATGACGATACATAGTTTGTATACGACAGCCAGTCCTCCCGTGACTATGAAATCAGTAAAGTGTTCGAAACGTCGGCAAATTAATAATCAAATACAAACATGATAGAATCCGTAAAAGTAGTTTTATATTACACATACATACATATCATCACGCCATATCCCTTGCAGGGTAGGCAGAGAGAACAGAGTGCCAGAGAACTCTATCTCTGCATACTTCACTCGCTTCCTCAACATTCATAATTCTCTTCATACACGCTCGCCGGTTTCGGAGACTCTTGACTCCACCTTCCTTCAGTACATGACCGATCTGGTCTAGGTAGGTTAGTCTCGGTCTCCCTCGGTACCTACATCCTTCCACTTTCGCATTGTATATCTTCTTAACCAGGCGTTCGTTCGGCATTCTTTCCACATGTCCGAACCATCGGAGCATTCCCTTTCGCATCTTTACACCAATACTCTCTTTCATACCTACTCGCTCTCTTACGTCGTCGTTACGAATGCGGTCGGTCAGCCTAACTCCACAGATTTTCCGCAGAGATCGCATTTCGACCGCATTAATTTTACTATCATACTCTTTTCTGCATACCCAACTCTCGCTTCCATACAGTAATGTTGGGACAAGCACTGCGTTATGTATTGCTACACGTGCCTTCTGGCTGAGGTGGTGGCTGCCGAGAAGTTGCCCCAACGCTCCGTTCACTCTATTTCCCGCATTCACTCTTCGCTCTATATCAGTGGTGTACCTTCCATCTCGGCTAAATCCACATCCAAGATATACAAATTCATCCACTTGCTCTAGTACATCATTACCTATTGTTACTCTTACATCTGTTCTGGTTTTATCTCTTTCAAAGACCATTATTTTGGTTTTGCTCACATTCACATTCGTTTTATAGTTCACATTCGTATTAGTTTTATATTAAATGTGTAATATTCGCGTAAATATTAGAAATCAAAATAATTGCTTTTTAAAAATATCAAATATGTTTAAACGAATGTTTTTTCTTGACGTATAATATTACTCTATAAGTGCAGTGTGAGAAAATTACAGTCATTTTTAGTTTTCGAAAAGTCCTTGATTTTCATATATCGGGAGAAGAGTTCCTCACTTATGTGTGCTAAAAGTTAGTTATCATTTGCAAATGCATTAATGGTTGATAAATAATTGCGTATCTAGGGCGATAAATTAACCACGTGTCTCGTGGGAATGTTTTGTTGATCGTATATATTACAATATCATCGTAATATTTTATCTGTAAATACCTATTTAATATAGTGCGAATACATGTAAATTTTATTTCCGTAATAATAAAGTTAATAAAAAGCAAATTGTTTTATAATGGAGGTAACGATTAGTGATCTAAATGATCTTATAATTACACTGAAATATAGAGAATAGAAGGTCATGGAGAAGGATGGATAGGAAATAAGATAATCTTTTAGTATTAGGACGGGAATAGCTCTAGAATTTTAGATATAAATTCAATAGTAGTTTAACTGTTATTACCTAGGTACCTATATTAGTGTTATAAAGGCGAACTATATTCGTAGGTATATAGGTAGGATAGGCACCTAGATACGCAGTAGAGATATATTTTCGTTCATAGGTTGTCATTTGAATAAACTTCTGAATTAGACTTTTGTGCAAGTTAAATTCTCAAAATTTCTTTCGTGCGGTGACAAACTAAAATATCAATGCCATAATTATTTTCTTCTTGAGGATATGCTGAATAGTTTCAAGAACTTGTGCACGTTCACGATTGGTGACGAAAACTGGTGATATTTTGGGTGTGTATGTTAGTTACTATCTAAAACAAATTCCATAGGATTATCGCCTTGTTTATTAGCTTTGGCTATATTATATTTTGATGGAGCTCAAATAATATAACCAAATCTATCAGAAAACTTATCACCATCTGCAATGTTCTGAAGAATGTTAAATTATAAAAAAAAATATTACAGAAATTAAAATTAAGAAAATTAAATCACAGTTCAAAATCATATAGGTAAGCCCCGCCCCACAAGAAACATTGTGAATTTTATCTTAAATTAACACCATAAATTACTATCAGTGCGGAAGGCGACCGCCTTTGAGAGATCAAGCGAGAAACTTGGCTAGATTGGCTATTTTTTATACACATTTATTTTTTTATTAAGGGTGTAGATCGTGAAAATCACCGAAAAGAGTGTTACGATTTTTCATATTTAACCTATTTACATATGATTGATATCAATGATAATTTGTATACAGGGTGTCCCAAAATTCAACGATAAGCTGGCACCAGCAGGTGGACCTACATATGACTACTCGAGAACAGAAAAGAAAAAAATTCTACCTTGTTTTTTTTTTTCATTACGACAAAAAAACCAAAATCTTTAAAAATGGACATCCTTTATTATATTATTAAGTGCTATTGCTACAGTTTTACAAGTAATTCTGTGATTTTTTTTGTATTGGCAAGGTAAGTAGCACTACTATCGATCACAACCATTAAAAATTCCAGAATATCTATAGTTTTTACACAAAAATCAATCAAAACTATGTTTTTTTCATAAATTATGTAAGATTTTGACTTTCAGCTCACTTTCACTCATCATAGTGAAAAAAAAAAGTATGGACACTACTGTGGCAAATAGTATTAAAAATTGGCGCAACTAACTACAATTCTAAAATGGTATAACATTCAAGGCAAACTAGCCACAAAAATATACTTAGGTGTACTATTTCAAAATAACAACCATATTTCGAAAATTGTTAGTGTTGATAGTAATCACTTTTACTATGTAGCCAAAATGTTTTTGTAGCAAGTTCTCAGAATTTGAATGAGACATGTGCGTAGTCCGTAGATCCACAGTCTGAATTATTTTATGGCGAAGCTCGTCCAAGGTTCCAATCGGTTTTGTGCAGACTCTGTCCTTTAGACAACCCCAATAGAAAAAGTCCAGGGGATTTAGATCGGGTGAACGGGGTGGCCTCAAGATAGGACCAAGTCGCCCGATCCAACGCCCTGGGTACTCTTGGTCTAAGTACTCTCGCACAGGACGGGCATAGTGAGCTGGGCAACCATCGTTTTGAAACCACATGGTTTGCAAATCACTTAAGGGCACATCTTCTAATAATCCTGGCAACTCATTTTGTAAGAAGTTTAAATAACTATTGCCATCTATGTTTCCTTGTAACTCAAAGGGCCCTATCACTTTGCCATTTATTATGCCAGTCCATAGGTTAACCTTAAATTGGTATTGGGATTGTCTTCTCTCACCAGGTGCAGATTTTCATTGTTCCAGCTATGAAGATTGTGAAGATTTAAATATCCATCTTTCTTGCAGGTTGTTTCATCACGACGACGTGACGTTTTAAAATTCTATGTGCAGTACTTTTTGGGATTCCCGTTGCTGCTTGTACAGCACGTACAGAGGTAGTTGAATCGTTTTCTATTTCATTGAGAACTTCTTCATCGTGTTCCGATCTAGGTTTTCCAGCGTTTCGCCTGTCAGATGATATACGATCCTCCGAAAAAGCTTGATACACGTTAATAAATACGCGATAATCCGGATACCTTTGAAGATTAGGGTACCTTGCTCGATATAATCTGCTAGCAGCGTTGGCATTGCATCGGCATTCTCCATAAATTAGGTGCATATTAGTGTATTCTAACGCTGTGTATGGTAGCGGCATGATGAATGCTAAACACTTGAAAATAAGGCAAAACTTCTTTAAAAAAAACACAAAATCACAGTCTAAAATAATGCCAAGTCAGGTCAATTTCCAGGTCACTTAATTCAATCCAAAAGTCGTCAGTACCAGAGCCACTTTAATTAAAACAGAACGGTGTGCAGTAAACAAAGAAGTAGAGCATACTGACTTGCTGTGCTGCTGAGGACATTAATTACTTCTCCACCTGCATTAATGTTACTAAACAATTAGCATCTATCTATCTCCCTCTAACGTATAATCTCTCTATCTCTGTCTAACTTATTTTATGGACTTATGGACTACGCACATGTCTCATTAAAATTCTGAGAACTTGCTACAAAAACATTTTGGCTACATAGTAAAAGTGATTACTATCAACACTAACAATTTTCGAAATATGGTTGTTATTTTGAAATAGTACACCTAAGTATATTTTTGTGGCTAGTTTGTCTAGAATGTTATACCATTTTAGAATTGTAGTTAGATGCGCCAATTTTTAATACTATTTGCCACAGTAGTGTCCATACTTTTTTTTTTCACTATGATGAGTGAAAGTGAGCTGAAAGTCAAAATCTTACATAATTTATGAAAAAAACATAGTTTTGATTGATTTTTGTGTAAAAACTATAGATATTCTGGAATTTTTAATGGTTGTGATCGATAGTAGTGCTACTTACCTTGCCAATACAAAAAAAATCACAGAATTACTTGTAAAACTGTAGCAATAGCACTTAATAATATAATAAAGGATGTCCATTTTTAAAGATTTTGGTTTTTTTGTCGTAATGAAAAAAAAAATCAAGGTAGAATTTTTTTCTTTTCTGTTCTCGAGTAGTCATATGTAGGTCCACCTGCTGGTGCCAGCTTATCGTTGAATTTTGGGACACCCTGTATATTACAATCAAAGACCAATAAGTATGTTCATGCTTATATTAAACTCTTAAACCTAATGGTTGTTATATAATAAACGTCAAGAAACGCACAAAATTGAGTAAAAATGCAAAAACATGACTTCG
Source organism: Lymantria monacha (assembly GCA_905163515.2). NCBI lineage: Eukaryota > Metazoa > Arthropoda > Insecta > Lepidoptera > Erebidae > Lymantria > Lymantria monacha. Next base: position 21,836,070 of record LR991099.1, read on the forward strand.
TATTTTAAAGATTTAAGCCCATAAATCAACACAAATTGATAAAAAGAAACACTTTTTGAACACTGAAGAAACCAATAAGTATAGCTGTATACTTCTTTTTATACCTTTACAAACAAAGACTTCCTCTTTTAAAGCCCTAAAATCTAGATATATTTTAAGGTAAATTTTTCATACACAAATGTATGGGATAAAGCGTTCGTTTCATTCGTGCAATCTCGGTGGTCACTAACGGCAGTTCCTTTCTGTAAGTGAACGCGACACCACGCTTGTCGGCTGCAGACAGCAGAATTACGTATTGTGAATTTGTGTTTTTTGTAAAAAACTGTAAGTATAACATTTTTATAATTAATTTATTTTCAGTTAGTAGAAAGTATCGATATAATGAATGTCTGAAAGAAAACCATGATGGAACTAGATATAAATCGTAAAAAATACAATATCTACACTAATAGGTATTATAAAGAGGAAAGATTTGGATTTTTGTATGAAACGAATAAACTCAAAAAGTACTGGACCGATAATTCTTTTATCATTCGAAAGCTACATTATCACTGAGTAACATAGGCTATTTTTTTCGCAGGACTGATTGAATTTGAGTGTCATGCCAGGGAAAAGAAAGTTTTGTACGCATTATAAAAATATGAAAGCCAAAAGATCTCGGAATAAAATGTAAGTTCCTCCCTACTTATTTATTATCGCATTTGAACAGGGTACATTACAAAGCTAATACAATATGTCATATGATTTAGATCGCCCGATTCAGACATATACCTACAATAACATGTAAATATTGGTTTGTATTATCTATATCTATACTGATAAATAAAATTGAAGTATCTGTATGTAATATCAAAATAATAGGATTTTTAAAAAAAAAAAGGCGATACGGAGTTCGCCGGGTCGGCTAGTATTGCCTAAATATCAAATTGTGGAAGTAGGTAGGCGACAGTGCAACTTTGTCGACATACTTATACCGCCAAACAGACGCGAGGCGCCTAGCGTCTGGCTTAGGGTTGTACAAAATAAATAAAAAGTGGATAATATTGATGAATAATATTTCCAGTATTGAAAATAAAGAAAACCTTGGGGCCGAGACTCTGAGCAACAATGCTACGCGCTGTATAGAGGTAAGTTGTTATATGTAATTCTTGTAGACTTGTTACATAAATAAACAAACTACTTAGTTAGTGATGGGCGAAGACAAAATCTCAATACCTACCTATAGATTTTTCTTGCAATATTTATTATTTTCATCGAGAGACAAACACCTTAGTACCGAAATACTTCTCAATTACTTTCTCAAAAGAAAATTTATTTTCAAATAGGTGACGTCATAAAAAAACAATACCTAATGCGTAAAGAAATTATAATTTCTATTCATCAGGAACCTAATATTGTATTAATTCTTTTGCATTTTTTTAAATTTTTAATTATTTTTTATAAAAAAAATCAAGCCATTATCTTTCTTTACAGGAACTAGTTATTGAAAACGACCAAGAAGGAAAGGTGGATGAAATGGAAGTTGGGCGTAGAGTTGTAGACGTTTCTTTTTTTTTTAAAGCTCTTCAGGCCATAGGGGACCACGGTCCAATGGATTGTAAGTTAAGTTACCTCAGTATAATAGGTGAAGTAAAAGTTGGTCTGGACTCAAAACTCATCATGAAATGTAGTATGTGTAGTATGAAATTTACTGTGTGTTTGATTGAAAAGAAAGAAGATAGAATGGAAGTGAATCATCAAATTGTATCTGGTATCATATCATCTGGTGGGAGCTACTATCAGTTAAAAACATTAACTGCCGCAGTAGCCTTACCAATCATGTCACCTTCATTATACAATGAAATTAATAATACGGTTTGCGATTGGTGGGAAAAGACAGCAGTACATTCCATGGCAGAAGCTGTCAAGGAAGAAGCGGAGTACGCAGTGTCTATAGGTAGTGTTGATAAAAATGGTACACCATTAATATCTGTTGCTGTTGACGGTTGTTGGAGCAAGAGATCTTATGGTAAGAATTTTTCCGCCTTGTCCGGCGCAGCTGCGATAATTGGCATTAAAACTAATAAAGTATTGTTTTTTGGAGTTAAAAATAAATACTGCGTAGTTTGTGCACGAGCCGCAAAGAACGACAGTCAGCCCTCGGAACACCGTTGTTTCAAGAATTATTCGGGATCATCTACCGGTATGGAATCGACCATAATAGTTGAGGGGTTTAAACGTTCCATTGTTGATCACGGTGTAATTTATAATAAATTTGTAGCAGACGGCGATTCCAGTACTTATAAAAAAATATTAGATTCGCGACCGTACGGTAATTTAACAGTAGAGAAAATTGAATGCAAAAATCATCTTTTACGAAACTACTGCAATAGCTTGGAGAAACTGTCGAAAGACACTAAGTATCCTTGCGAATTGCGGAAATTCCTAAAAGAAAGGTATTTGTGTTTAAGAACGGGTGTAAAATGCGCTATTAAATATTGGGGCGATCAAAATCAGTCACTCGAAGAAAAAATAAAAAATCTTAGTGAAGATATCCTAAATGGTCCACAACACGTATTTGGTAATCACCAATATTGCAAGGAGTATTTCTGTAGACCTGATACTCGTCGAATAGAACCTGTTGGGTTGCTTCCAGCAATTGTTGGATGCGGATTAATGGACGCGGTACACATTTTAAGTAAAAGACTGTCATATCATTCTAGAAGTTTAATTCATAATTGTACAAGTAATATAGTTGAAAGTTTTAACGCAGTGATTGCCAAATTAGTAGGGGGTAAGCGTGTAAATTATTCTTCCCGTGGTTCTTATGCGGGCCGATGCGCAGCTGCTGTTGTGTCTTTTAATACAGGATCGATTCATAGTAAAACTCATGAAGTAATATTTAAATCTAGTCCTAATCCTTTGATCGCGAAAGTGGAAAATTGTAATCGTAGAATCCGTTTAATTGCTAAACCTAAATTAAGATTGAAAAAGAGCCACAGCGCTGTATCGAAAGATGCTCACTATGGACCAAACTGCGAAAAACCTGATCTGAGTCCAGAATTATATGAGAAAGCCAAGTCATCTTTTTTAGCCGATTTAAAGTTGTCTTGTGCTGAAAGAGAGGAGCTTGAAAGGTCGACCCATTTGCAAAGAAGTAGTTCTGAGTGGATGAGTACAAGGAGAAAATTACTAACCTCATCATCGTTCGGGGAAGTTTGTAAAAAACGAGAGAGCACAAGTTGTGCTGTTCTTGTTCGTAAAATCGTTTATGGTAGTAATATCTCCAGTTTGCCTGCTGTACGGTACGGTATCGAAAACGAAGAAACCGCAATTAAACAGTTAGAAATTCAAGAGAATATTAGTATACAAGGTTGCGGTTTGTTCGTCGACGATCAATATGAATTTCTTGGTACTACACCAGATGGCATTTATGCAAACGGTTTAATTGAAATTAAGTGCCCACATTCTTTAGCTGGCATGACTCTTGATGAAGCAATGGCCAAACATACCTTTTGGGTTAAGGACAAGGCTTCCAAGGGTTATGTCATAAATAAAAATCATAACTGGTATTTCCAAATTCAGGGACAGGTACATATTACTAAAAGAAACGTTTGCATGCTTGGCATCTGGTTTGGTGCTACTGTACCTATGAAAGTTTATATTATAGAAAAGGACGACAAATTTTGGGAGGAGAAAATGGAAATGAAATTAGTTAGGTTTTATTACGATTGCCTACTTCCAGAATTAGTTGATCCTCGGCAGTCACGAAGCATGCCCATTCGTGACGCGCCCAGTATCATAGAGGCTATGAAAGAGAGGAAAGAAAGAGCTTTACGTGTTTTGAAAGAGAAGAACGCCTAATGATTTTGAAAGATACAGGTAACTTAACTACCCAGCCAGTCGATTCACGTAAACACGCCAGTCCAAAAGTCGTTTTAACTTAGGAACTTAGAAATCGCCTTTTGGTTTTCTGTTTTAAACGCACTTACTTATCTAGTTTGATTGGATTGTCATAAATCTTCCAATAGCTCAATTACTATACAATTTCTGAGTTACCTGGTGTAAAGAATCATAAAAATTGGTTCAAAAATACAGCGAATTGAGAATTCTCCTTTTTTTTAAGTCGGTTAAAAGGGCTAAATTTGCAAAAAACGAAGTGACGTCACTGCGCTACGGTTTTTATTACTTACGTGAATCGGGCAGCTGGTAACGTTTTCATTCTGATAGGTTTTGTGATAGCCATTGATTTTATCATCAAATTAGCAGAAATCAGAACTTGATCCGTAATCGAATGAAAAAACATTAGAATTTTGAACTCATATTTTGTTATTGTTTAATTACATACTTTTAATTAGTATATTAATAATTTACAAACTTCTGTTAAAATTAGTAAATAAATGAATTATTTACTAATTTTTGTACAACCCTAGCACGCTTTTGAGATAGCGAGTAATGGCGACTCATATTTGTTATTGTGTAGTAAATAAATCATTTTTATACTTGTGTTTCATTTATTGACATTTTTTTTAAAACCCTAGGATTTTTTTTAGATATCGACGAGGTGATCGTAAACAAAAAGTAAGTATTTGAGTTTACGCAATAGGCACATTTCCTTGCGTAGAGATAAACACACTTCCTACTGAATTTGCAATTATTTTATTGAATGAATATTTTACGAATTAGAATAAATTTTGGTAGTGAAATTACAAATAAATACATAGTTGGAATTTTAGGTAAGTAGAATACAAAAATGTCAGTCCGGACCTGCTCTTGATTGTATATTATATTATAAACTAGTAACCCGCCCTCGCTATCTTCGGCAATATTCACTTAAATTACATACTATAAAAAGCATATTGATCTATAATAAATGCACAATTTATTTAAGGTACTTAATTGGATAAGGATTAATGCTGTATTGTATAAAATCACTTGGTAAATAATCATTTTTTAGTAGAGGATAAAAAATGGTTATGGTGGGTTATCCCTAAGAGATAGACATATGCCATCGTGGACTTTTTTGTTGAACTTTTTAAGATGGATAATACTGTAGTACATTATTTTGGTCTATCTCGTAGGGTTCAGCCAACGTTTGCAATATAAGCGCAAAAAAACGTGCTTATTTACGACATCACATTAGAAACCTCTAAATTAATTAGCGTTTCTCTACTATATTATGCATGTATTATACATATAAACCTTCCTTAAGAATCATTCTATTTATTAAAAAAAACTGCATCAAAATCCGTTGCGTAGTTTTAAAGACTAAGCATACATAGGGACAGACAGACGGCGGATAGCGACTTTGTTTTATACTATGTAATGTAATGATAGAAAAACATAAAAATTGTGTCTCAACTACTCTTATTAATCTATTAAAAAGAATCAACAGCTAGTTTCCAAAAATTCAACGTTATTGTTATGCTGTAAATATTCAAGTTCAATAACAATTTCTCAACGTGGAACGTTTGTTGCAAAACATTTTGAAAATCACGCTCTCTAGGTCATTCATCCGCCCCGTCGGATGTTACATTAAACTTTGGCGCTGCGGTCGCTCGAAATCGAGATCTCAGGCCAACAATCTACACCCTTAAAAAAATATGTAAGATTGATTTGATAAAGATGGTGATGTTCTTCGAACCACGATATAAGGGGCCATTCATAAATTATGTAAGACGTTTAGGGGAAGGGGGATGTTGGCTGAATATTATAACTTCTTACTAAAGGATGGGTAGTTAACATTACGTAAGAGATTAAATTGAAAATTACTAATTTTAGTCAAAAATGTGATAGATTAATTAACTTAATTTTGGGACATTTTACCGGAGTATGGAAATAACGGTAAACTGCTACAGGCTGTGCAGTCCAGTTACATGGGCTGTAGAGCCTGTGTGCGGCTGGATGATGGAACGTCGCCTTGGTTTGACGTCAATATCAGCGTTAAGCATGTGCGTTCTGTCAGCCAGGCTGTTTATCATATCTGGATAAATGTCTACAAAGGTTGAACGATATGAATGTGGGAGTACAGATGGGCGACTCAGTGGTCACTGTTCTGCTCTATGCAGATGATGCAGTCCTGCTGGCACAGTCAGCGACTGACCTGCAGACCCTAGTCGACACAATGACAGAAGATTGTAAGAAAAGGGGTCTACGCGTGAATGTGAGCAAAACCAAAATAAAGGTCTTTGAAAGAGATGAAGCCAGAACAGATGTAAGAGTAACAATAGGTAATGATGTACTAGAGCAAGTGGATGAATTTGTATATCTTGGATGTGGATTTAGCCGAGATGGAAGATACACCACTGATATAGAGCGAAGAGTGAATGCGGGAAATAGAGTGAACAGAGCGTTGGGGCAACTTCTCGGCAGCCAGCACCTCAGCCAGAAGGCATGTGTAGCAATACATAACGCAGTGCTTGTCCCAACATTACTGTATGGAAGCGAGAGTTGGGTATGCAGAAAAGAGTATGAAAGTAAAATTAATGAGGTCGAAATGCGATCTCTGCGGCAAATCTGTGGAGTTAGGCTGACCGACCGCATTCGTAACGACGACGTAAGAGAGCGAGTAGGTATGAAAGAGAGTATTGGTGTAAGGATGCGAAAGGGAATGCTCCGATGGTTCGGACATGTGGAAAAAATGCCGAACGAACGTCTGGTTAAGAAGATATACAATGCGAAAGTGGAAGGATGTAGGTACCGGGGGAGACCGAGACTCACCTACCTAGACCAGATTAGTCACGTACTGAAAGAAGGTGGAGTCAAGAGTCTCCGAAACCGGCGAGCGTGTATGAAGAGAAATATGAATGTTGAAGAAGCGAGTGAAGTATGCAAGGATAGAGTTCTCTGGCACTCTGTTCTCTCTGCCTACTCTGCAAGTGATATGGCGTGATGATATGTATGTGTGTGTATGTTAATTAACTTAATGTTATTGCAGTGAGTTAATGATACTTGTAGTAAGAAAATAGTAATAAAAGATATTCTCAGAATAAACAGAGTTATATTTGATCAATAGAGCCTTGTCTTACAAAAATCTTATTAAGGGGCACGGGGGAGTAGTTGCAATCTTATGATGTCTTACGTTAGGGGGGAAGTGGGCTTAATCATTCTTCAAAAATCTCTTAAGTAATTTATGAACGGCTCCTAATATACAGGGTGGAAATGGACCGCTCCCGAAAACAAAGACAGGTGACCCTACTAGTCCTATTTGTAATGATAGGCTAGAAAAAAAATCGATTGGGATGAAAAAATATTTTTTTTTTCACAACGAATTTTAAGTTTTTTCACATTCCTTCGTATTAGGACAGTGCCATATAACGATAATTCCATAAAAATACGCAACTTTACTCAGATGAGAAAAGACGCAATCTATTCAAAACTCACGATCATATGTTCAAGAGTTCAACGACCTCGCGTGGTGAAAACAATTTTTTTTCCCCTCGGAATCGTTTTTTTTCTGACCTATCATTACAAGTAAGACTAGTAGGGTGACCTGTCTTTGTTTTCGGGAGCGGTTCCCTTCCACCCTGTATATTCCTCAAATAGGTTTAATTCTATAATGGCTTTACCAGATCCCACAAGCGGCATCCGATCACGAGCTAACTACTAGATAGAAATCTTTAGTTACAAATATTTAAATCGCAGCTAAAAATACATAGTAATAAAAAGGGCAAAGTATTACCTTCCTATTTCATAGGTACACGTTACAACCAATTAAGTGGTAATTGTATATACCTATTACATAATATCGTAACTTAATAATATATTAAGTAATTGAAGGTCATCATTCGACCTTTGATATAATTATAAGGTTTTTCTAATTAACCATTAATTAACATCATTAGCTCGGTATTAAGAACTTTCTTGTATAAATACCACAGTACACAGTTTACGAACAAGGGTATGCGTACAATATATACCTACAAGGGAAATTCCTTGCTAACAGCACAGCCTTGACCCAATTGACGTTCCTATAGCAACAGGTAGATTTATCTCCGTCCAATCTCCGGGCACTCAATCTGTATATTAGATTGTTTTCAGATGCTTATATTGTTATACTTATTTCTTTTATATTATCGAGTAATAATACAAGCTATTTCGTATTAAATCGAAGGTACATCGTGGTAATACAAGCTATTTCGTATTAAATCGAAGGTACATCGTGGTAATACAAGCTATTTCGTATTAAATCGAAGGTACATCGTGGTAATACAAGCTATTTCGTATTAAATCGAAGGTATATCGTGGTAATACAAGCTAATTCGTATTAAATCGAAGGTACATCGTGGTAATACAAGCTATTTCGTATTAAATCGAAGGTACATCGTGGTAATACAAGCTATTTCGTATTAAATCGAAGGTATATCGTGGTAATACAAGCTATTTCGTATTAAATCGAAGGTACATCGTGGTAATACAAGCTATTTCGTATTAAATCGAAGGTGCATCGTGGTAATACAAGCTATTTCGTATTAAATCGAAGGTACATCGTGGTAATACAAGCTATTTCGTATTAAATCGAAGGTACATCGTGGTAATACAAGCTATTTCGTATTAAATCGAAGGTACATCGTGGTAATACAAGCTATTTCGTATTAAATCGAAGGTACATCGTGGTAATACAAGCTATTTCGTATTAAATCGAAGGAATATCGTGGTAATACAAGCTATTTCGTATTAAATCGAAGGTACATCGTGGTAATACAAGCTATTTCGTATTAAATCGAAGGTACATCGTGGTAATACAAGCTATTTCGTATTAAATCGAAGGTACATCGTGGTAATACAAGCTATTTCGTATTAAATCGAAGGTACATCGTGGTAATACAAGCTATTTCGTATTAAATCGAAGGTACATCGTAATACAAGCTATTTCGTATTAAATCGAAGGAATATCGTGGTAATACAAGCTATTTCGTATTAAATCGAAGGTACATCGTGGTAATACAAGCTATTTGTATTAAATCGAAGGTACATCGTGGTAATACAAGCTATTTCGTATTAAATCGAAGGTACATCGTGGTAATACAAGCTATTTCGCATATTGGATAATAGCTCGAGGCATACAAAATTTATTAAAGAAATATAGTAGGTACATTCATCATCATCATCTCAGATCATACACGTCCCACTGTTGGGCTCGAGCCTCCTCCATAATGAGAGGGAAATTAACCTACTATACCACGCTCGTCAGACGTGTTGGTATAGGGTTTTGTTTCGAGTTTTCCTTCTCTTACATAGATGTTATATGCGCTTTATATCCCTTAGTCGTCTCTTACGATCACCCACGGATGAGATGGTGAATTGTATTCTTACTCCGTCACCACACGGACAGTAGGTACATTATATTAACGAAATATATGTCAAGTTGAGGGAAATTGTCTCTAGGTGTAAAAAGAAGTCTTGCGAAAAACTTTTAAAACTAATTTCTCACATAACACGGATAACTGCTAGAAATAAATGTAACAGATAGTTCGCGGCGAGAACTTTAGAGAAGCCTTAACGGAGATTGTTAAGGCGACGATTTAACTTACTAACGAACAATAACTTACTTCAAGAAACTAAAGATATGAAGAATCTGATAATTTATGAATAAATTTGTAACTTCTAATGGGCTCGGATTAGTAGTTGATTGTTCATACAAAAAAAAAGAATAAAAAGAAAGCACAACCTATTAGGCATTGCGGATGCGTCATTACTTCCCCTTAGAGATTCAGATGACCAATAGTGGACGTCAATAGGCTGATACACCTATTGTGGTGTCACCCCAAGAATCAAAATTTGAATATTATAAATTTATTAAACTCATAATTATTTTGTTTTTTTTATTCAAGCGTATTTTGTACTGCCAAAAATTGTTTTCTTTTTGTGCGTGACATAGTTGTTAGCTGCAGATGGCTATGGACTGTGGATGAGCGCTGAGGGATCTCAACCCGAGGCATAAATTGTGGTAAGAAAATAAAGAAATTATAATTATTATTAAGATTGTACAGTATGTACAGTACATTATGCTTTATTTTTTTTATTGATATGTTTTATTATTTATACAGATATATGGTAAAAAACATTCATTGATGGATGCCCTAAGCCCCTAACTGTAGGCTTCATAACAAAGCTCAAAGTCGCTCAACGTGCTATGGAGCGGGCTATGCTCGGGATTTCTCTGCAAGATAGAATCCGTAATACGTTAATCCGCAGAAGAACGGGCGCAACAGACATAGCACAAAGAATTAGCATGCTGAAACCTTGTATTGCGGGGGACTTTACAAACAGGCAATTAACGCAGACAAATTACACCCAGACTCAGAACAACACTTTGTGGATCACACAAAGTAATGTCCTTTTTTTTTTTTTTTTTTTTTTTTGGGGTGGGTTATGGTCGGCGCTCCTCTCGCACCACTCCGTCCGGGGCGACAGAGGGGCGTAAGCACGCATACCCGTAACCCACCCACGAACCTCGCCTACGTCGTTGGACCGGCCACTGGAGCAGCGTGAACTTGTCGTCAGTGGCCGGCCCGATGGAATACCCCCTGAGAGGTACCCTCCCCTTGAGCGACGTCCCCCCCCCCCGGGGCGGACGTCGTTCCCTCCTCGCGCGGTCAGCCTCTCGGCGGGTGACGGACTAATTCCCCGGTCCAGTCACCCGCGGCCTCGGCTAGGGCGGCATCAGGCGCAGGTAATCGCGCCTACGCCGCCCCAGTCGCCGGCGGCGGTTCGCGTCGTCGAGGAGACGCTCCTCGCGCACGCGCTCCGCCGCCTCCTTCCGCGAGACTACTGCCTCGCAGAAGGCTGCGACCGCGTCCCAGTTCCTGACGCTGTCGAGCATCGCCCTGGCGATGGTCGGCAGCGTCAGGTCGGCACCGATGATTGCGACGAGTTCACGGCGCTGCTCTGCCCAAGCGGCACACGCCTCGAGCGTATGCTGCGCCGTATCCTCGTCGCAATCGCAGTGGTGGCAGGACGGTGTACTCTCCCTCCTGACGACCGTGTACAGGTATTTGGCGAAGCATCCATGCCCCGTCAAAACCTGCACCAGTCGGAAGGAGAGCACCCCGTGCCGCCGTTCCAACCACTCCATCAGCACCGGCCGGAAGGCCTCCACAGTCCGCACACCGAACCGAGGCCTCTCCAGCCGGACTGCCCAACGAGCAATGACGTCTCGGCGGGCGTCGACACGCCAGGCGGTGAGCTCCCTCAGTGAGACCACACCGCCCCCCGTTCGCACCCCCGACACCCGCCGATACAAATCGGCGAGCATTTCCGCCTCCAGGTCCCACGGGGGAGTCCCGGCCAACAGGCACGCTGCCTCCGTCGCCACCGTGCGGTACCCGCGTACGGCCCTGACCGCCATGGCCCTCTGTGGTCGCCACAGAAGAGCCCTGAGTCGGACGGTCAGGGATCCCGCCCACACCGGTGCGCCGTACAGGGCCATCGACCGGACGACCCCCGAGTACAGCTTTCGGCACGTAGCGCTCGGTCCGCCCACGTTCGGCATAAGCCACGAAAGGGCGGACGCCGCGCCGACGAGCCGCGGAGCGAGCCTGCGGAAAAATGTAAAATGTGTAAAATGTAATGTAATGTAATGTGTGTAAAATGTAATGAAAAATGTAAATGTAATGTCCTGCGTGGGAATCGAACCCACGGCACTGGCACGGAAGATCGGTATCATAACCACTACGCCATCTGTGCAGTCAAAAGTGAGAAGTGGAAATGGGCATGTCACATCGCTCGACGAACCGATAACCGTTGAGGGAGAAAGGTTCTCGAGTGGCGAACACGTATCGGACGTCACAGTGTTGGTCGCTCTAGTCATCTTTTACGACACCCACGAGTAAAGAAAGGGTAGTAAATTGGTAATAGCCACCACACAGCTAAAGTTTAGTAGTATTCATAGCCACCATAACACAGCACTGCAAATCTGCTAACAAACTTGAATTTAATGATACGATTTCTTTATGATTGATTGATTATGATTTTAACCAAACAGCCTGCATTTTATTGAAATCAGATTTCAACGAGAAACTTTTATTGTAATTTAATATAATTATTAAACAATAGTAACAAATTGAAGTTCGCGAACGAAGTCGCTGGCACCGGCTAGTACCTAATAAAATGAGGCCACAATCATATACCTACTGCCATTAAATAGGGCGAATGTGGGATGGGCGATATAAAGATGACAATTTTCTTTTTTTAGAGACCATATACGTTACCACTATTAGTCTCGACCTACACTAACACTACAAATGAAAATTTGGCCTGCTCTATCTATATCTGATTGGACAGATTTTATAGAGATTTCTTTTAAGTTCGCCTTGCATAAAAATTACCTGGCATAATAGATTGTGTTCCTAACTCTGTATGTAATAATTGTGTATTTTCTATAAAATAAAATAATATGAAATGAAAAAATCTCTCTACCTACCTTGCAAGGGATATTGCGTGATGATATGTATGTATGTATATGAAATGAAATAAAACAAAACAAAATAAAATAAAATAAAACAAAATAAAGTATCTATCGACTCCTCCTAATTAAGTGATATAATAAAACATCAAAGCCATAGGTAGAGATGAATGGTTGGTTAATGGTTAGATGGATTCTAAATCCAACGTTCTGTCCAGTATATATGCACTAGTATTGTAGACATAAAAATTAATAGTGTTCAAACTAGGCCGGTTCTTTTTTGTGATGGATGAAATTATAAACAATACACCTTGAGAATACGTTAAAAAGTGATTGATCATTTATTTTCAGAATATAGGTTTACATTAATGATGCTATACCTAATTACATACCTACTATATTCATAAAATATACAGTGAATTCGATATCATAACTAATCGTTACCATAAACCGGCGAGCGTGTATGAAGAGAATTATGAATGTTGAGGAAGCGAGTGAAGTATGCAGAGATAGAGTTCTCTGGCACTCTGTTCTCTCTGCCTACCCTGCAAGGGATATGGCGTGATGATATGTATGTATGTTACCATTAACATCATCATCTCAGCTCATATATGTGCCACTACTAGACCTTGAGGTTCCTCTATAGTGAGCTTGTAGTTAAACTATATACCATATTAGTTAGATGGGTTGGTACCATCATCGATGCACAGTCCAAATTAGACATGTACAAAATTGTTTTTGTTGGCTGAAAACTATTAAAATATTAAGGCAAAGTTTGACGTTATTATTAAGAATAGACATAGCTCAGTTGGAAAGTCAAGCATTCTAATCCTGAAGGCTCCACTTCTGATCCCTGGTTTCCCTTTCTTTTTATTATCTTTGCCTTTTTAATTTTCATTATTTTAATAAATATTTTTATCATATTTAAATATATCTCCAAAAGCACACTAAAAAGAAAATACCCGAGCAAAGCTCGGCCATCCAGTTATTAAAATTTAATTAAACCTACTAATGGACTTATTATATGTTATTAAATGTCAGTAAATTATTTATAATTAAACTAATCTGATGAAATTATAGATTAATAATGATAAAATATTATTCTTAATACTTGTCCATATGGTGAACGAGTAAGAATACAATTCACCACCTCCTATCTTTCTCGTGAGTGTCGTAAAATACGACTAAGGGACATATGCATATAACATCTATGCAAGAAAAGAAAATCTCAAAATAAATTTCTATACCAACCGCTCTGACCAGCGGGGTATAGTAGGTCAATCTCCCTCCTATTGTAGAGGAGGCTGGAGTCCAACAATGGAACGTGTATGAGCTGAGATGATGATAATTATTATTCTGAATTATAATAAAGTATGTAAAATTTCAAAAAAATAACGAATAACCTTACATTGTTCATAGGTGACGTATCAGACGACTAAGAGGTCTACATTGAACTGGGCCAACTCCATCTTATGCCGTCTGGTCAACAATTATATTCCCAATGAGGTTTAAAGTCAGACAGGCGGCCGGTCATAAAAGTATTGCTAAAAATTTGTATAATATGCACTATGGAAGAAGATTACATATTGCGTCGACCCCGAGTAATTGTGATAAGAGCAGGATCGTCTTCGTGAAAATAAAAAGGAAAAATATGCAGTATAAAGTTTTCACATTGCTCGGCAAAATTTTTACTCTCTAGAGACCTACTGACACGTGCATCGAACAAAGTTCTGAACACGTAGCCAAACTTAAATTAATGTCGCTTCAGAAAGTCGGACTTGAGAAACTTTTATATACGAGTACGTATATCTTCAACTAGCTACTACGCCTTCTTCTCAGCCTATATAGGTACATCCTAATCGTTGGGCACGAGCCTTTTTCATAGTATAAGTAAAAGTAAGTTGACTGGATTGATTGGACGCTGCTTAGATGAGTTGGGATAGGATTTGATAATGAGCTTTCGCTCTCTTGTAGTGATATTATCACCTTACAACCTTTGGTCACCTTTTACAACACCCGTGGAAAAAGAAGGATTGATGAATTCTACACGGAAAGCCCTAAAAATGAATAACTAAACGACAATTCATTTTTATTTTGGCAATCATCATTCTTCACAAACCATTGTGGAGTAACTCTTTTCCACTCTCACTCTTTTTAACTCTTTTCCATTTTAATATGCCTAAAAAATACATGCTTAATATATACATTTCTAATTTAATAAGTCATCATCATCATTATCCGGCTCTTATCCCAATTAACCGGGGTCGACACAACACGTACTTATCCATCGCACACAATGAAAAAGTTTTATTAAGTAATAGTTTTATGACCGGCCGCCTACCCGACGTTAACCCTTCTTGGGAATGTTATTTGTTGACCAAACGGCATCAGTCTTATTTTACGACATCCATGAGCAAAGTAAGGTTTGATAGTATTCGTAGCACACGGCAATTCTAATTTTATAAGTATTAATAGAAAAATTTTACTTGCACTAGTAGAGTACCTACTGCCCGGCGGAATTGCCGTGCATGTGATAACGGTCCCATGACTTCGCCGTAACCGAGAAGAAAGAACAGCGTGTGGTTTTTAGCAAGTAGTGGCTCTAATGTTTAGTTGACGCTGAGCCCGGCATACCCCATCTCCTATCTATCTCCTTAAAAGTATGCGTAAAAGAATTTTCCAACACAAAAAAAAAGTAGAGTACCTATTGAAAAATAGCGTAAAGATTAATATGAACAATAAAATGGATTACTACACGTAACTGCCACATAGTTTAATTCATAAAGCAGTTGGAAGAGATTTTCAACTAATTTAAGTGCGATTTCATCGTACATATAGCAACCATTTTCCATACAGAAATGAGTTCTAGAGAAATATCAAATGCTAAATCAATAGAGAGAAAAGAAACGAGTATTTTTTTTAATATTTATTATAAACTGCACACCTATATACACTACCGTCCAAAAGTTTGGAAGCAGCAAGGTAAAATCGAATAAAACCAAACTAAGTCATTTAAATTTAAATGTATTGATAAAAAAATAAAGAACAAACAGAAACTAACTTAAACAAAATAAAAAAATAATATACAATGGTAAATTAGATTAAATTTTAGCTTCATCAAAGTGTCCACCTTTCTCCTTTATAATCTTCTCACATATTCTGGGCATTCTATTAATCAATTTTTTAAAATAATCTTTATCTAATTTGTTCCATTCGTTCTCTAATAGCTGCCACAAATGTTCTGAGCTCGTAGGACAACGACTTTTCACCCTCCTGTCAAGTTCATCCCAAACAAGTTCAATGGGAGAAAGATCAGGGGATTGAGATGGCCATTGCATGATGTTTAAAATGTTTTCAGCTTTTTTCTTGTTTAAAAAGTTCTGGCACAATTTAGACGAATGCTTAGGATCATTATCCTGTTGAAAAATGAATCCAGAACCAATGAGACTTAGTCCACTGGGTATGGCAGAATCTTGGAGAATTTTTAAATAGCCTTCCTTGTTTAATTTTCCGGTTATCCTCACAAGATTGCCGGGTTTACTGTTGCCAAAACACCCCCAAACCATGACATTACCACCACCATGTTTGATGGTAGGCACTGTACATGCCTCTGAAGCCCTCTCTTCTTTTGACCGGCGTACAAAGACACGTCTATTGGATCCGAAAATCTGAAATTTTGATTCGTCACTCCAAAGGACATTTTCCCATTGTTCTATAGTCCAGTTTTTATGCGCTTTTGCCCATTCTAGTCTATTTTTCTTATGTCGATTTGTTAGTTTGGGTTTTTTAGCAGCAACACATCCTCTTAATCCCGCAGACAGTAAGCGTCTTTTAACAGTAGTTGTTGAAATGGGTGTTTCTCGCGTATCATTCAGAGCTGCAGTGATCTGTGGTGCAGTTAAGCGTCGATTCCGTTTAGAAAGAACTCTAATGAAGTTGTCCTCTTGATTTGTTGTGGATTTGGGCCTACCAGATCTCTTTCTATCTTCATTTTTCCCCGTTTCTTGTTTTCTAGCAAGGGTATAGTGGACACCTTTACAAGAAATTCCGAGCCTTTCTGCAATTTGACGTTCACTGTATCCTTCCTCGCGTAGAGTGCAAATAGCGCTTCGCTGTTCAAGCGTGATTTGCTTGCGTTTTGCCATTTTCAGAAGAAAAAATACGGTCAAAGTAGTAGCCGATATCTTTCGAATACAGACAATGTTAATATCACAACTTTCACGTGCCAATGCTCAAGTGCGACTGAATAAGGTCTAAAAAAGTTAAAACCAGCAAACATTATCAATAAAACTACACCATTGCATAGGATAAAGTAGCCGACGGATTAAGTCATAAAACACGTGTTTCGTCAATATTAAGGAATTCCATAAAACTTGATGAATGTAGGATAATAATCCTTTTGTGTTTGTGTAGACAGTCGTAAAAGGTTGTAAAACTTAAGATTATTGCTAATTTTTACCGCTATTAGTCGGCATTTATTTGTTTTGTTTGAAAACAGGTGTGCTTCCAAACTTTTGGACGGTAGTGTATGTACAAGGTGTAGGACGTAACAGACCGATGCTAACGGAGGACTAACTTTGGTTATTTATGACCAACGTGTGTTAGCGCATGTTTTTGGCAAAAACGGCCAGTATTTTTGTTTTATCTTATAGGTATAATTATTGTTTCCAATTTTATTTCTTTACAGCTAATGTCTTACCTGACATACGAGTAATAAACGTATTTTTACTGTCTAATAAGTCAGTACTTAATTCCAATGTGGTGACGTAATAAGAATATAAATTATTATCCATTCCTTTCCGGCAGTCATAAACGATAGTAAACGTTTGTAAGCAGATAACCACTGCCCTCTGCCAACCTGTCTAATCAGCCTTAAATAATGACTCATCTATCCTTCCTATTATGTCTAGTGGTGGTACGCATAAAGACTATTCTGCGCACCTTTCACTTTCTGACGTGAGATAATACTTCTCTGAACAGTTTTAATAAATGTAAATAAAAATATATATATTATTTTTAGTCAAATGAGCTTCTTTTTCCTTGGTGCAGGGTGTAGTTTAAAAAAAAAAGAAGTAACTAAAACGAAGTTGTAAGATCTTTACTTGAAGCATCCTGAATTTCTCATAATAACCCCTAAAACGCAACTTCCTATAATTACATAACACAAATTACACGCTCCGGATTTTGCTAAAATCATTGAAGAGTGAATTTCAATCCACGAATTACCGCCAAAAGGTCTGTGATACCCACTCGGGTGGATTAATCGTTGTTAAATTTGCGTAATACTAAACCCAGAACAACACATACATATACAATTTATTCCAATTTCTTCTGCATCTACTGACTAGTGAGAGTTTGGAATCCAAGAATGATGGACAGACGTGTATGAATCAACCGAATAAACAAACTATAGAATTTAAAACGTAATGGTTTTCACTTGGTGTTTACTTGACTTATATTTTACCATATACTAAATTACTGAAATTTAGCATTTGATAATCTAGGTTATTCATCATCATTTCAGCTCATATATGTCCCACTGTTGGGCTAGAACCTCCTCCATAATGAGAGGGAAATTGACCTACTATACCTCGATGGCCAGACGTGTTGGTATAGTCTTCCTTCTCTAGCATAGATGTGCGTTTTATATCCCTTAGTCATCTCGTACGATTACCCACGGGTAAGATGGTGGTGAATTGTATTCTTACTCCGTCACCACAAGGAAACTAGTTTATTAATAAAAAGTTATTTGTAAGAGAAACATGATCACCATACATAGAACTAGAACTCACATCCATTTTAAAATAGAGGAGCAAATATAAAAGGGCACAATGACAAATTGTCAGAGGTTAAATAAGTAAATTGGATGGAAATTAAAGCCAATTTCCAGGTCCATTACTTCAAAGATCGACAAATAATTAGGAACACTCATTTCTATGTATGTGTCTAAAAACAAGATATACGTAATATATACCTATATTTTTATATACCGATTTTCTTCTCTTATTAGATATTATTTTGCATCATACCTTACTTTATAGTAACAGTCATAAAAACCAGAACCACGACAGATAATGGATAACAGCACTTTTCTATATTGGTCACGTCGTGGAAATGCATTTATGCACTATTTCCCGCGCGTGACAGACTGGGGCAAGCCGGGCACCTATACGACCGTAATGCTCATTAAAACTACAGCAGCCCGCTTTTATGGTCCGCCGGCGTGATCGTCTGACCTTCACCCTCTGACACCCTGGGCAACTTATAATAGCAAATGCGATCACCAAACCACCTCTAAAGCGTAATGATTATGGTAATATGTACTTTAGAAATAACTATGTCTTATGTCCAACAGTGGGCATTGATAATCTGAAGATTGACTGAACAAAAGTAGAAAAAAAAAAATATTAAACAAAAACTAGAATAAGTTATATTGTTTTTGAAAGTATTTAAACAGAACTACATTTATATTTTGTAATAACCCGAAAAAAAAAAATCGTAAATAATCGTAAATGTCCTTATCACAAACGGCATTAGTTGTTAAAACATTTAAAACTTAATCTATGTTGTGGTTAGTTTTATAAATGTTTTATATACTCACGTATCCGATTTGCAACAACACACAGAATGAAATGTTGTTGATACGGCGAAGAGGAGACATAACGCCAGTCCATAAACAACGGCAGCGATAGCTTGAGGTGCATTGACGCTCCGTGTAAGGAGTTCTCGGGCGCCAAGTGACGCGGGCGCAACACACAAGGCATGCGTACACACATTTGCGACATTCTCCACCTAATGACAAAAAAAAAAAAATTGATATGTGCTTACGATCACACGACAGAAGTGAAATAGTCATCAAGGCCAGGTTAATAATACGAAATAGCGACTTTAAACCGACCTCAAAAAGGAAAAGGTTTCCAATTCGTTGGATTTTTTATGGTCATCGGTTACTCGCAGTCGCTTAGTTTGATTTGTTTGATCAATGGATTTGTTTTTGTTTAATCTGATGTTGAGAATTATGGGATCACCTGGAACGTATACTTTCCTATAGCCATCAGCCTGCCGAAATCATCACTGTTGATGAGATTCTTAAAAAGTCGAGGATTTATAATATGGTTTAACCACTAAAATCAAAAAGACGAAATATTTTTGTTCTATATTCATAAACTAATAACATTTAAAATGTATGGTATTATACAGAATGCCGATTTTATTAGTAGAATAACTTAAACTAGGTGTATGAATGACGCCATAAAAAACATTAAAGTTAGTTGCAGACGCCTAGCTCTGCCCAATCCCGAGATAAAGCGATTTGTTTCTTATCAAAACAGTAGGTTTGTCACCGTACATGACCTGTAGGTACATTTCGACCCAGCTGTGTGACGGTGAGCGCTGCGCGAGCGGGTCTATTTGCCTACTAGTTCAATGTCACACGCATGGGTATATACCTACATGAAATTTTTATAATACAAGTGTAATGACCGCTTATCAGTATGGCAATTTAATTAAAACTTACTACGTACTGATTTGGATAGTGTATTATGGTCTGATACACCCCCTTCAAGGATTCTACTAATTAAATCGACACCCTGTATAATAATTGTGTATGAATTACGCTGTTATTTTTTTTTGTAACTAATTATCATTTGCGTCGTAGTCTACTCTATGTCGTCTACGCTAGAATATGCTAGTTCATTCTCTTAGTGCTCAATCAGACTGCACTAGCGGGTGCGGGCGCGGGCGCGGGCGCTCGGGTCTTGGCGTCTGCGTATTCACAGTGCCGAACGAGCTACGAGCGTCTTTGTACATATGTTTGGTCGTTCTCAAACTTTGCTACGTATTTAGAAGACATGGATGAAGATTTACTTTTATTAATGGAAAATTCATACTTGAAATGGAAATTGCAATATATGATTATTCATTTAAAAAATATTTGTTGAGACCCTTTCCACGTAGCACATTGAACGTGCAAAGAAGAGTATTTAACAGAAGATTATCTGCAGCGCGCCAAACAATTGAATGTGCCTACGGTATTCTAAGCATGAAATGGAGGATATTACAAAAATCTATTGAAACCAGTCGAGAGAACGCTTGCTTGATTATTAAAACAACATGTTTATTACATAATATTATACTAGACTTAGATGGTGACGCTGATCCAGATTGTCATACCTGGGCTACAGCCGTAATCAACCATGATAACATGCAAAATGTAATACGTAACTCGAATAGAAATCCACAAGACAAGCAAAAGTTATTCGTGACAAGTTTATGAATTACTTTTGTGAACATAACTATTAATTTTCAAGTTTAAACATATTTATTTCATGTTAGTAGGTAGATTAATTTGTTGTTTGTTAGTACCTACCTACACATTAAACTAGCACGTAGGTACATATCTAACTACTCAAAAGTTATAGATAGATGTAATCTTTATTTTTAACAATTATATGAAAATATAGTAACCGTTACATCCAGGATACAATTGTTTTGAGGACGCGTGAGGACGACGCTTCGACGGCGAAAGCTGTCGGGGCGTCGACAGGAGAGGAGCCCGAGAGGGCATACCGCCGAGCGGGCCACCGAAGACAAAGATCGGGTACCGGTGGCCCACTCGCACGGCGAAGAAGAGGTGCTTGCAGGGTGGATCAATGGGGTTGCGCGCCGCCTCTTCCGTCGCCCTGGACCAATTTGGCGGGGTGCGACGTCCATGGCCCACCGCAAAGAAAAAAAAAAAAAGGATACAATTGTTTTATTTCTTCCCATAATTTATTTATGGCTGCCCTATTTAAATGTTGCAGATGTTTACTTTGCCAAATAGCAGTGCGATGTTGTACTGCAGATATAAATTCTTCGGTATTGATATCCATGACAATGCTTCGGCGGGTGAATCAAAATTTTTAGAACCACACGCGTAGTCACCTAACAGACGCTACATCACTGTGAACGATACGGGCGGACTGAGCCATTAGAAACACCCGCGCCAAGCGCGCCCGCGCCCGCCTCATGACGACGCGCGGCTCGCGGGTGCACTGTGAACGCAACTGGCGTCTGCATACATTTTGAATTACACGCGCCCGCGTTAGCACCCGCGCCCGCCTCCACTCTGAAAGAGTACTTAGTGATCGTATCTTAATACAGTATATTCTTAATCCATAATCACACAAAGAAAACTCATTACAGCCATCACTTACACTTTAAAATGCAAGTATTATCTGATTACGGTAGAATAAAAATACATAAAACAAAGTTGTTAGATAAAAAAACTCGTCCCACGAGGTCACAGTCATGAATTATGTTCTAAATTTAATTGCAAAGACGGGTTGTATTTTGCGGTGTTTTCAATTACAAACGAAAGATCCTGCTGAAGGCGCTGCTAGTCGCTACGACGATACAAATTTCTGAAGGTTTTTACTGTATTGTTCACTATCGTACAATCCAGTTTTAAATATAACAACCATTTATACTATATCATGTGTTATGTTCAACAAAAGTAGAATTAGCAATTATCTTATTAAAAAGTTACAGATATTTTAGCAAAATTATAAATTAAAACTTTTTTAGCGTTGTAGAAAATGTGTTATCTTATGAAGGAAATGTTAAATAACTCAATTAAAACATTTTGAATAATATTACAATTCCTGTGCAAGTTTTATTTACGAGATTTCATACATTTTATGTCGTGTATTTACCATCCAAACTTTCGTTAAAATGCTTGCAAAAATATTTAGATGTCTAACTATGAAATTAGATTTAAATTACAAATTCTGTCTGCACAACATAATTTTCTTCTCTTATACAGATGTTGTATGCGTGATAGAATTGTTTTTTACGACACTCACGAACAAGAAAGAAGGATAATGAATTTTATTCGTACACTTTTTTTGTTTGACTTAGTTGATGACCGCATATGGCTATGAAAACTTTACCCGGACTGAGGGTGAGCGCTGAGGCTCTCAATCCGACTTATTCCTACTCTGTCACAACACAGAATTAATATTTATTATAAATCATACATTCCACTTTTAAGCATGATGATGGTTCCTGCACAGTGAGAATGCAATTGGGCTGCTTTATTAATAAAAGAAAAAAATCGTATCAAAACCTTATTCGTCTAAATAGCGTATTATTAAATTGCTATTTAGACGTATAAGATCTTGATAAGTTTTTCTTTTACTAACAAAAATATGATTCAATACTATAGATTATATAAATTATAAATTATATATTACTATAAATTATATATTTGCAATATTATATTTGATGTAGGTACCGGGGGAGACCGAGACTAACCTTCCTAGACCAGATCGGTCATGTACTGAAGGAAGATGGAGTCAAAAGTCTCCGAAACCGGCGAGCGTGTATGAAGAGAATTATGAATGTTGAGGAAGCGAGTGAAGTATGCAAGGATAGAGTTCTCTGGCACTCTGTTCTCTCTGACTACCCTGCAAGGGATATGGTGTGATGATATGTATGTATGTATATATGATTCTTACGACATAAAAGAGTTATTAACAAGGGTTGAAGACACATTTTATTCTTAGTCCATCACAATACCTTATAACGGACTAATATAGAGAACACACTATGTGCTTGTTAAAAACTTGCTTTTTTTACTTCCATTACCAAAACAACTATTTTTAAATGTAGTAATTATTTTCTGTGGGAAAACTACCGGCCGGCTTTTATGACAAATATAAAAAACATATTTTATTTATTCATAATAACTAAATTCTAACTAGTAATAGAATACAATATATGCATCCATCCGTTAGGTTATCGAATTCTGGCGACTGGGGCGGCGCAGGCGCGATTACCTGCGCCTGATGCCGCCCTAGCCGAGGCCGCGGGTGACTGGATCGGGGAATTAGTCCGTCACCCGCCGATAGGCCGACCGCGTGAGGAAAGACCGACATCCTACCTGAGGGGGGGACGTCGGTCGAGGAGAGGGTACTCCTCAGGGGTATTCCGTCGGGCCAACCACTGACGTCAAGTCACTCTGCTCCGGTGGTTGGCTCAACGACGAAGGCGACGTCACGGGTGGGTTACGGGTGTGCGTGCTTACGCCCCTCTGTCACCCCGGACGGAGTGGTGCGAGGAGTGTGCCGACCGTAACCCGCCCCCAGAAAAAAAAAAAAAGGTTATCGAATTCTATCGTTGCAAACAAGCCATCTCAAAGGGAGCTAATGTTACAATCGCTTCGCTTGGCAGGTGCGTTAGCGATAGCAGTTGATGTTAATGCCTACGAAAGTTCTGCTGCCCAAACTCTTAATATTTCGCTAAGCTACTTTTTACGACTGTAACTCCCACAAGAAACTTAAGGATGTTGACATTATGTATTCTTAATCTTATCATCGTCTTTTTGGTAGGCAACCGCCTAGCCCCTTTGGTATTGTACAATTGGTATTGCAAAGATCCATGAGCAACAGTGATATTATCATCAAGTATGTTGTTTGCTCGTTTGCCACTATAAGCAATAAAAAAAGGAAAAATCCGAGCTACCACAAGATAAACAACAAGGAATACCTACATAATTATAAAAACGTCAACATATTTTATCTGTGACAAGGTTTCAAATGCGTTAATTTCTTTCTCTAACCATAATATTAGAATTAAAAAAAAAAAAACAAACATGAAGTTATTTTTTAAATATTAATCAATATAAAAATTAAGTACCAAACAGAAGGTTAATTAAAAATAAGTTAGGGGCATGCATTCATTACGTGGGGACTCCAAACAGAATCTTATTAAGATTTATTACCCGTGGGAGTTTTAGGCAAATATCACGTAATTTTTTAGGATAAAAATTAATAGGAAAAGTAAATTAATTTGGTCTCCATGGACTGAATACCTAATATATATCGATAGGGAATATTCATTTCTAATTAATGTTCCCTTTTGATTTTAGTAGTGCCTGTTTAAGTATCTTTTATAATCTATTAGCATTATTAACTATTGTGTGTTCTATGTCGTTTCCATGAAGGAGAAATAAATTAAGAAATGATTCCTTTATTTCTATTGACCATGATTTTAGAATAGGATCTAAACAATCTCAGATACTGTATTTACTAGTCTTAATAAAAATCATAAAATATGCTTATTTTTTATTAAATTTAACGCATTTATAGTTAAACTACACATTCTAAAAGATCTCACAAGGCGGGGTTCAAAAAATCTTCAGAAACACCCCACGTAATTAGTGGAGGTCCCTTTAATCAATCTCAATTCATTGGTTATCAAACTTTGCGAGAACCAATTAATCAATCTGATTAACTTATTTTTATATTATTATAAATCTTGATTAATATATTTATACCACATTAGTTTAATTAGGTGCACATGTAATACATGACTTTGTAATTAGTTACATTATGAGACTGATTACTGATAACTTATCAATGATGGACTGCACAGATGGTGTAGTGGTTGAGATACTATCAGTATTAATAAATAATCAAACATATGAAGTTCGATTCCAACGGAGGAAAATACTTTAATTTATAAGATAATATAGGTATGTAATAATCTACATCTATAAAAAAGTATGTTTGTATATATGACATCGCTAAACTCAAAAACTATTTGACCGATCATTGTGAAAATTGATACCTATGTATATGTATTTTTTTACGGAGAAGGTTTATATGCTATCTCTATTGATGTAACTCGCCACCAGGCGGCTCTGTGATATATCGACTTTAACAAACCAACGGGCTGGGTTTGCTATATATATGTCATCATCATTATTTCAGCTTATCTACGGGTTGAGAGCCCTCAGCGCTCACCCACAGTCCGGGTAAAGTTGTCATAGCCATCTGAGGCTTAACAAATAAGTCACACAAAAAAAAAAAAAAATTCAGCTTATAAGATGTATTGCTGAGTTTGAGCCTCCTCAATAATATGGGGGAATTCACGTAATATAGCACGCTGGCCACACGAGTTAGTATATAATTTTATTTTAAAATTTCCTTCTCTTGCATAGATGTTAGGGGCGTTCAAGTATTACGTAACGCAATTTTTGAAGATTTTTGATCCTCCCTCCCCTACATGTAACGCGTCGTAACGTATGTCTGTACCCCCCTTCCCCTCCCTGAACGTAATGTAACACCCAAGTGACCGCTTTTAAATGTGCTTGAGGCAATAAAAAAAGAGATGACAAATTCGCAATACATGTGTATGTTGTTTATTCATCATCTAAAAAATAAAAATTTGCGTGTCAACTTAGGAAATTTTAATTCCCTAGTTTTTATTTAATAAAAAAAAACAATGCTACGTAACGCGTTGTTTGAACCCCCCTCCCGACTATGTAATGCATTGTAACATTTAACTAGACCCCCACTCCCACCAAATTGCGTTACGTAATACTTGAACGGCCCCTTATATGTATATTATATCTGTTATTAAATTAATAAATGAATATATGTATTCTCTTAATAAAACATATAAAATACTATAGTGGATTTACACCATTATATACGCCGACTGCCGACTATACTAAAGACTGTATCTTTAAAAACATCTGAAAGCATAGAGAGGACGTACGGTGAGGCCGGTACGAATTATGGTACCCACTTTATGGTACACACCTTATACTGCTGATATCCGGGACCATCAAATAGTGTATAGACTTAAAAAAAGAAATGGGTGCGTGTACTTATGTACGCGCTTGAGAAGTTATACTTCTTTGGCATCATTAACAAATAGGTTTTAATTGCATGCAAATAATTAATTACAATAAAATAATAAAAGGACTAGAAAAGGATAAGACAATTTTTTTCATTAATATTTACAAATAGTAAATAATATGAATTAAAATTTATTCAATTTAAATAACTACTGAATATAATTTATTAGCACATATGTATATAATTCGCATTTGTATGAAACTAGAACACATGTTGTGAATGTAGAAACTAGAAAAAAGTTTTGTTTCTATTTTGTTGGTAGCCAACTTCAAACTGTTACTTTTGTGTTACAGTGATATGCGCGCATCTCAAAATTTCACTGCCTTCATGTTTCATAACGCGCCTAAAGTAATATAACTTCAAAAAGAAATATATATTTATACACATTCATATGAGTTATATTTATAAATTAAACAATTAATATAGAATAGAAAACCGTACCGAATTGGCACCGAGTTGGGATTTTTTTACTGGCAATAGTATCACGGTGATTATATGACAATTTTAACTAAATCTTTGTCAGCATGTAGACATTGCTATTTCCGTGTGGTAACGGAGCACGAATACAATTCACCACCATCCACCATCATAACCATGAGTGATCGGAAAATACGACTAAAGGATATAAAACGCATATGGAAAACGTACGGCAAACTCGACACGAAACCTGGCTTATACCAACACATCTGGCCAGCGTGATATAGTAGGTCAATTTCCCTCTCATTATGGAGGAGGCGAAAGTCCAGCAGTGGGACATATATGAGCTGATTATGATTTAGACATTGGCCAACTTTGTAAGATATTGAGTGGCACATTTTTTCATTGCTGGTGGCGGCAAACGAGCGTGCAGTACACCTGATGGTAAGTGGTACTGCCGCCCACAGACCTTTGCCATACCAAGGGTACATCTAGGCCGCCCGCTACCTACCAACGAAAACACCAAACCCACCCAAAAAGTTGTGCTTCCGGCTCTCTCGCTCACCGAACGAAGCGCAACAGCACATTGCACTCAGACGTCGATCTTCTGCGTGTGGTACTTCTGAGTGTGGTACTACCCTGGACGGACCGGGCCTTTTTTTTTTTTGCGTTGGGCTATGGACGTGGTCGCGCCCCGCCAAATCGTTCCGGGGCGACGGAAGAGGCGGCGCGCAACTCCATAGACCCACCCTTTTTTTTTCGCAATGTGGGACCATGGATGTGGTCGCGCCCCGGCAAATCGGCCTGGGGCGACGGAAGAGGCGGCGCGTAACCCCATGGACCCACCCTGCAAACACCTCTCTTCGCCGTGCGAGCGGGCCACCGGTACCCGATCTATGTCTTCAGTGGGCCGCCCGGCAGGACGGACCGGCCCGCGGTTGTAGGCAGAAAACTGTCAACAGTGTGGCCTTAACACTAATAAAATTAACATTTTCGTGGTAATGCAAATTGAGTTCAAATTGGTAACAAAGAGTGTAAGAATAAAAACATGGCAATTAGTAAATATGCAACTAATTACATATTAAATGACTAAAATTATAATAATTAAAAAAAATTAAAACGTAAGTAATCATTTAACTAATAAAGAAACGCAAATATTCCAGAAATTACAAATGCAGAGTAAAATTGGACCATCAATTTTCTCGACGCATTGCTAAAGATTACAAAGCTACAACAAGTAAATTACTTCCATTCAAAGCAAATGCTGCAACGAACGAGCTAATTAAGTGCGCTCGTTAAATGAACATGGATATACTTTTACGCCCTTCAAAGCAATTCCTCTGTGTAATATTATTTATTAAACTTGTACAAGTAAAAAAAAAAGCTTTCTTAGAAAAATGCTCCTTATCATTTTTTTAAAGGCACCCTTTTTTGCGGTGGACTATGGAGGTGGTCACGCCCCGCTAACTCGGTCCGGGGCGACGGAAGAGACTGCGCACGATTCCATAGATCCGACCTGCAAAGCGCCTCTCTTCGCCGTGCGAGCGGACCACCGGAACCCGTTCTTTGTCTTCGGTGGCCCGCCCGGCGGTTTACCTTCGCGGGTTCCTCTCGAGTCGATGCCCCGACGGCGAAAGCTGGCGTCATCCTCACGCGGTGGCCTCACTTCCGGCGACCGGACTAATAAAGACCCTGCACTAAAGAAATAATCTGTATTGCGTGGGACTTTACAAACATACAAATAACACAGACAAATTACACCCAGCCTTGGGACAACACTTTGTGGATCGCACAAAGTATTATCCTGCGCAGGAATCGATCTACGACACTGTCACGGAAGGTATCTTAACCACACCATCTGTGCAGTCAACTCATTATTTAATGCTCAATTTTTGGTTTAAAAGAATTATCTAAAATTGGCTGTATCCTGGTATTGCTGACGTCCATGAGTGCCAATAACTACGTACCACAAGGTGAATTGTTTGCTCATATGCCAACATAGGTAATTACACAGGCAATGCTCTACGTGAGCTCTGAAAAGTTGCTCAGGGTTCTGCTTATTCATTACAACCACACAAAAATTATGTATTTATATTTTCGAAATGGCAGACAAACTTCTTTAACCATTAGACTAATTCAAATATAGACATTATTTTTCCGTCATTCACACTTAATTCGAAAATGAGTAAATCCAATTTTGTGCAGCTTTCGTCAATTTAAACATTTTGAAGGTGAAATTTATAGAATGGTATATTTATGTTATTGACTCGTTCTACCGCCAGAAATTACCCGCTAATATCATATTCACCAATTCCATGAACGTAAAGTGACCACGTTATATATTGTTAGAGAACAAGAGCCGGGAAACATTTACACCCCGATAAAAGTATACTCATCAAGTTTTTTTAAGCGTCTAGTACTTCTAATTTATGTGCAATTCTTGCGTATAGCAGCAAGAGCCAAGAGGGCCTAATATACTGCTATGCGGAAGTCTCGGGTTCGATCTCTGCAGCGCCCACTCTTGACTTTACAAAGTTCTTTATCCTATATGTATATTATCTAAAATTTGTAATTCTTCTTTGCTTTAACGTTGACGGAAATAAATTACGCATATCTATAAATTCCAATAACATCTCTCAAGGCTGTTCGTGAAATTCATCCTTCCAAGAGCAGGTTAAGTGGTTGTTTTAGACTGTCATGAACATCTGTAACAGTCGATATAGGGAATCAGTTCTCCCAAATATTTTAATCTTATGCAAGAATATAATAGAAATCAAATGACAGTTGCTCCGTGGAAAATGATATTCTAACGAAACTGGAATAGCTATAGAGCTACGCTCAGCAAAAAATACTAATACATATATCGATTTTATATTTGTTACCTGTAACCTGCGCAACTATGTAATCTTGTAAAGGAAATGAAGTAGGTATGCTAATAATAATACCTGACATACAACTACATAAGTAGCTAGTTATATAATAATTCAGCATACTTACAAGCAGTTGTGAGTATTTCAATAGTCATGATATTCAGCGTCACTTATGGCAGAACCGTTTATACAATGCAATGATAGACGTGAAGACTCATTCATCGTCATATCGTCAGTATAAAGTTTTCCAATAAATACTACACAGATAGCGGAGATTAAGATAAAGTAACATTATCGTGGGTTCGATTCCCACGCAAGACAATACTTTGTATGATTTATAAATCATTGTCTTTGTTTCGAGTCTGGGTATAATTTGTGTATGTTAGGTATCCTCAGGTATACAAAGAGTATTTAGTTAGTGCAGGGTGCTTTTCTTAGAAAACAATTCAAATAAAAATCCCCTATTCATGAACCCTATTCATCTTAAAATTCAATATTGCAAATACACATGCTATGCCATGCCATGCTAGCTATCAGTTGCTAATTTAATCTGTCAATTTATTAGTTTATAAATTATTTGGAGGGATCAGATGAAACACATTCTTGTTTTACGTTTAAACCTTCTTTATGAGTTCGCTTTAATGAAAGCCAAGTAATAAATAAAACTACACCTATTATACCTATAAAGGAATAAAATCACCACATATAATATTATGGAGATGGTGATGGAGACCCGTAAGGGTAACACTCCGAACGGGCCACCCAAGACAAGGACGCAGTACAGGTGGTGGCAGTATGGTGGTGGGTGGGAGGTTGTGTACGACAGATTATTCTAATGCACAGGCCCGAGTGATTTGGACAGGTCCAGGTCCGGATGGCGAGGACAAAAGGGTGTGACCGAAAAAAGTATAATACAGCTAAACGAGTCTCATGAGTGGCAGTAAGCATGTATTCTAAGTAGCTGCCACCGAAGACAAAGATCGGGTACCGGTGGCCCGCTCGCACGGCGAAGAGAAGATTCCTTGCAGGGTGGGTCTACGGGGTTGCACGCCGCCTCTTCCGTCGCCCCGAACCGATTTGGCAGGGCGCGACCACATCCATAGTCCACCGCAAGGAGAGAAAAAAAGTAGCTAATGTACCATTATTATATATTTAAAAAACCGAAATCGGCTTGATAACTATAATTACGCACGATAAATAAACCAAGTTCACCATAATTACACTAATTTTAATATTCTAGTGGGTAGTTGACCGTGTACTCTAGATTGAAACAAGCCATACTGTAATAGTATACACATAAATGGCCTTCCAATATTTCTAATATAATCGACCGCCTACAACGCAACGCCTCCCACGCGTTTAACATTGTTATCCCGGTCCGGCAGCGGAAAATTTGTTGTTAGAGAAGGCGTAGCGGCAGTTACATCTATTTATAACTAACCTATGTTGCTTGCTCAGATAACATCAATTTATTTCTAATAAAAATATTATTATCGCGTAAATAAATACTTAATGATCATTTAAAATTATATTTTACTAATCAATATTTAGATTTTTCAGTATGGTGATGGAGTAAGAATACAATTCACCATACATCTTATCTGTGGGTGATCGTAAGAGACGATTAAGGAATATAAAACGCATATAACATGTAAGATGTAAAAAAAAGAAAACTCGAAACAAAACTCTTTACTAACACGTGTAACCAGCGTGGTATAGTAGGTTAATTTCTCTCCCATTACGGAAGAGGCTCGAGCCCAGCCGTGCGCCACGACGTATGCGAGCTGAAATGATGATGAATGATGATTATTTCGATTTTTTGATAAATAATTTTGTTAATGTACCAATGAATAAAGACTTCTCTAAAAATTGTATGATTGTTATTAATATTATGTATTATGGTATTTTAACATTGTTTTATGTTTTTTTTTCTATTTGGTTTTAATATGAATGCTCTGATTTCAAAACATACCAAACTGGCTTTTACTAGTTCATTTCCATATTCTATTCTAATATATTTTATTACAACCACGTAATTATTTCAAGTTTAATAAGGTCGCTCTAGACGCGGCGACCCTTGTTCTGGCTGATCAAAACTGATAACACCCATTCGTAGCGCTAAATAATTTCATTAGAAAAATAATTTAATTTAAAGTTCAAAAATACCTTTAATTTAAAGAAACATTTTTGACATTACATCAATCTTTGTATTCTTCTTTTTGCAAAATTATAAAAAACCGGATATTACTCGAGAATCTCGAGTAGACATGTGTAAGTAATGCGAGTGATGTATCACATGTAATATTACCCGACCGCGTACTGTCATATTACACATTACGCGACTAAACATAACATCACATTAAACATGACGCCGAACACCCGTGTACTGTTCTGCATTTCTGCAATATTGAATTGCCAGACCGGGGTCTGGCAATTCAATATTTATTTTGGGCTTTATTTTCAGAATGTTAAGGCTTATATTTTTTGACGCCGCCCGCCGTATATACAGGCTTGTTTTTCAAGAGGTATCCAAATTTTCATAGGAGGTTCAGATTCGATGGTATAATTGATTAGTGAAATAAAAACGTATGTTTTTATTTAAAAAAAAATACATTCTACATTTCAAACATTCCGACATATACTAAATTTGATGACACTACGTTAGTTATTCACAATTATAAACACACACGCCACGCACACAAAGAAACACTCCCGATAAATCGAAGTTAGGTACTCAAATATTTCTTTGTCGGTATTTCGGTAAGCGTTCGGCAAAATTCGTAACCATGTACCCGCTGCCGTACACCCACTCCACATCGTGCGGCGTGCGCGCAACACGCCGCCCGATGTTCGTTGGTAAACCCTTGACCCTGACCTAATTATGAGCGCGTGCTAATTTTATTGTTTATATCCAACGATGGTAGCACAAATCATGTAAGATATTCGAACCGCGAGTATTAGAGAATTGTATGGTGCTGCTTACATTCTAAGTGCTGAAAGTTACGTAAAAAAATTGCAAATTAGTATAGTGAGGCCCTTCATAGCAAAATGATTACTGTATTTAAGTGAAGTGAAAGGTGTAAACAAATAACATTAAAAAACAATTTAAGCAAGTGTAAAGAGATTTGTACATTTATACACACTACACGATAGGGTTTTTCATGGAACTAAATGAAAAGGTAAGTTTAATACCTAGTTATAAATAGTACATTCCACTTTTTAAATACACCTTAATAAATAGGCACATTAGTATGTGGTTTTAAATAATAAATTAGTATTTTAATGTATCTGTTTATTATAGAAGTTCTAAGCCCTTTAAATAGTATGAAAGAAAATTGGAATCGTAAACTTATTTAGGTACTATGTTACATGTGTTGGCAATGTAGGAAGTAGTAGGTAGATAGATGTCCATGACTTCTAACATGAACTTGTGTGCGTTCGATAATTGCTTATTTATGAATGACCGTGCGTTAAAAAAAAGTATGTCCATAAATCATGGATATTTTTAGATATTTTCAAATGTAAATAATTACGTAATTACTAATGATTTTAAATATTTGATATTTTTATATAACCTTATTTATATGTAGAATATCATAAAAAAAAATTGGGTACTCTTAGAAAAACAATTCTGTATAGAGCGCTATCGCATTACGCGACATGACATGTCATGTGTGATGTTTGAAGTCATGGTTAAATGTAATATTACTCGGCACGAAATGTAATGCCATATCACATCACTTCGCGAAGTACTGTTTCGCGCATGTCTAATCTCGAGATATTTGGTTTGGTATGTACGAACCAAATATCTCGCAGAATTTGCGTTTTGCCATGATTTGTTTTTTTAATTTTGTACTTTAAACCTATAATACTTTATTTACCTATATATTAAGTTAAGAAACGAAACAGATGGTAAGTAAAAGAAGCATGTATATTTTAACAGAGGCCACAAAATAACGCGAATGCTAGGAATATAAATTCTCCTTATAAAGACGTAACTTTATAAGCAAACCGGCAAGTTTACTAGTCTCCTATCCTGCTAAATTGTAATTTATGGTGCGAGCCCTACTTATATTAGATCCTATAATATAATTAAAGAGTAAATAATTCAGTTTCATTACTCATTCAGTATATTTTAAATGTGCTACTGAACTATAAGCTTATTAAATAAGCAATCTGCGAGCCGAAACCTTCTTGCGACGTTAGTTATTTCTAATAAGTATAGATCCTCAAATCAACACGATTTTAACAATCTTTTAACAGCTATTTTCTGTTATTTGCAAATATCCCGTAAACAATTTATAATGAATTATCACACAATGTAATAACATTTTTTTATTATAATTATAAACGCATTGGCATTTCAGAGCTTTATCTCTATCTATCTCGATCAGCATGAAATACCATGGATAAGGAAGAAACAAATAAGTCCCTAACTTGTTAACATCTGTGGCAAAGTGTCAAAAAGAAATCAATTTCATTCAAAATGTGTGTACGTAGAAACTTCTTCTAGGTCCATACGTTAAAATGTTCGGCACAAGTCTCCTACTCAATAGGTACCTATGACTCGCTAGCTAAATAGCTATAAATATAGGATATAGTATAGGACTTTACTCTCTCTCTTGGATCATCGTAAAAATGGGTTAAGGAGTGTAGCAAATAACATCAGCCATAGAATGAGAACTAGTAATAGGCAGAGTAATATGCACGTTGACTCCAAAACGAACAAAATATTTTTATTTGTAATCTTTATTGTTAAAGAAATATACATACACCTTTTGTAATTTTTTATAATTTGATAGTAAAATTTAATCAACAAAAGGTGTTTTTTTTAAATTCGCTCGCAAATTCCCAAAACGTACCGCTATTGGTGGAACAAAACGTGACGTCAATTTACACTAGACCTTTTTGGCGTCTATGTTAAATTATTAAATTCTTCTGAAAAAAAAACAACATAATGACTGAAACCGGTTTTGTCATAACACAATCAGATAACCTTAAAGCAACTTATCTTGCTTCTTACATTAGAATTGTTTAATTGTAGTGTAATTTTTTGTCCCTGTTCTGAGGCCATTATTTTCTGAAACCCATTAATAATAGAAAGATAAATAACTTACTCTAATAAGTTACATGTATTCATTCATAAGTAGTACCACAATTATTTAATACTATACAGGCTTCTAAGAATATTTTAGGAACATCTTTAAGAACTTTTGTAAACTAAATAGGTTATGTTTTCGTCAAGGTTTGTAAACAAGTTTTCTTATACGTGTAGGTAATTAGGTAAAAAATATTCTTATATGTATTTTCTTACTTTTCTAATGTCCTTACTTATATTAAAATGATCTTCACAACAGTATAAACTACTCAAGTACGATATATTGTACTTTTTTTTTAATTTTTCAGTAACTTTGTGACCCAAACATTTCGTTTTGACATCGAACTTGTGTCTGTCGTCACAAAATGGACACGCTAAAATTGCCGCGTTAATAACGCCCGATATTGACAGTTATTTTATTATTTTTTTTAGCTTAAGTATTTATGTTTTGGATGTGTTATATTTATTTTCGGTAATGTAATAACTAGTAGATATGTTTAAAAAAATAAAACTACATGTATTGTCCCTATTCCAATCCCAACCTATTTGTGGAGCATGATATAATAAACTAATCACTATCATTTGGAGGAGAGTCATGCTTAACATGGAGACATATATTTTCAAATTAAGAAGTAAGTATATTATTAATATAATAATAATGTTTGCGATTTAAAAGTCGACGTGGTTGAATAAAATTTAAACATATTTAGTTAATCATCTAGATTATATATGTATACATATATGTACATTATGTCTACGTGACAGATACGGATATCTAAAATAGTTAATTTTTAAGTAAATATTTTTTACAATCTGTTTGAACGATGATTTTAGAGCACCGTGACAGCATGATTTGTTGTAAAAAAAATATATGTTGATAAAAAAACATCTCACGCATCGAGTTAAATACAAATTGTAATTGGGGATTAGATGGGGTTTCAATATGCAGATGAATAACTGGGATTATAAATCGCGACAGAATAAATTAATCCGTCAACATTGAATCCACATATAAACTTAACAAAAAAACTCTCATACAAACACGGAGGGTAATTCCAAACTATCAATTTAACGTAAAAAAGTGTATTAAAAAGTATTAAATAACACCTTTTTTTCTAATAGAAATTGCAAGAAAATCAAACGTGCATCTGTTGACAACTTTCCCTCCCCTAAGAGCCATGAAATTGGCTGAGGTATCATCAGGACACCGCGTAGCAGGCAAAATTATAACACCAACGGTTATCGCCAACAAGTGAATCGCACAAAAATGATGCATTGGTTTCCTACTTAAATAACACCTATTACGATCTATACTTGGCGCAATTTTAGACTTAGTGATTGTTGTGTAGAATAAAAGAACCTTTTGCCCGATATGGGACGAATTCATAATCTAACGACCATCAGCCCCTTATTTATGTTACTGGGCCATCATAATAAGCCTACTGTTCCGTATCATGTTAACATTTATAATCATAATGATACGCTACGTTGGTTCGTTTGTAAAACAAGCTTACACAACCAGTGACAGCTACTGCTGGATTATTTTTTATTTGGGGTTTTTCGTAAGTCCTTTTGCCAATATAACGATTTCTTTTTGTTTTCTTTTTTTTTTGACAGCTCCCTAAATGTGCCTTATGATAGGTTCAGAGCTATCCGAAAATTTAGGTATCATTGGTGAAAAAGGGCATTATTAGTAAAATTTTCGTGTATTGGTCTTTGAGTAATGATTTTAGGGTTAGTCTTTGGAGAATAAATTGGACAGTCCAAAGTCAGTGGATGGAGCCCCGCTATATCTGCGTATGTAGTTTATACAACCTAACAAACCTATCTATAGTTTTAAAAGTGACTATGTTTTTGGTCAATTGCATTAGAAGATTCGTGTGAATGTACTCATACACGACGACATACGAGTACACGCAAAATTAACTTAGTTTCTTTTTGTTCACGCACACAGACATAGTAGACTGAATTTTACTGCCGAAGTTTATCTCTTTGGTTAAACAAACATTTGTCTTATACCTATATCAGTACTTACACAATAGTTAAACCAGTATAAAATTATTATAAGAAAAACCCTTAAGAACCGAAATATGTGGCACAATGGAAAAGCTATGAGATACATTTTTATTTCCAAATGATTTTTTCGAAGACTGCGTCTGCGAGCTAGTTACAAATTAGCGTAAGACGAAATTATGACTGATCCCCAAACCCAAAATCTTAATAATATATTCCATGAAACATAGGTATACAGTAATATTT
Source organism: Lymantria monacha (assembly GCA_905163515.2). NCBI lineage: Eukaryota > Metazoa > Arthropoda > Insecta > Lepidoptera > Erebidae > Lymantria > Lymantria monacha. Next base: position 21,872,784 of record LR991099.1, read on the forward strand.
TAAATTAAACTGTTAAAACTCACTTTTGATTAAAAACTAAACAACAGAATAAAGTCACAAAGACCCACGATATACGAGTATGTGAAACTTTTTATATTACAGAGAATCATTTTAATTATTCACCAATCGTTTTTGAATACCATGAACTATGAATTAATGATAACATTCATTTTAAAATTATGAAAGCTAGAGAGTACTTCTCACTCTTTTCAAGTTTGCGAAAAAAAAACTTAAACGACTGTTATATCACGCGTATTTGTGACACACTCAGTTTACGTCGCGCAAAACGGTTGCGGCTTAAAATTTTAAAGACTTCTCATAAAAAAATTCACGGTAACTTTTGGCGGGAGTATGCAAGCGTCATATATATATATATATATATATATATATATATATATATATATATATATATATATATATATATATATATATAGTTTGCATTATATTCGAAATCTTAATGTTTTGTAAAATAATTTTGATGGCAGTTTTTGTAATGTGATGTGAAGGAACAGCTGGGATATATTGAATGTGATATAAAAGTGTTTACAAATGTTACCGTTTGCCACCAAAATTCCCAGATCACACAATTAGCTATTGCTCTAGCACATTGTCCATAGCACTGCTGAAGGCGAAGATGACAATGACTATTATTGTAGAAATTAAACACATGAAGAAATTGATAGTTTCTGAGAAAAAAATCCAATACAATAAAAACCGGTGCAGTGCGAGTTAAACTCGCGCACGGAGGGTTCTGTACTATTATCTATGAAAACGGCAATAAAAACATGTCTGTTGTATGGGACTCCAATTATATATTTATATATTTGTTTTATTTTAATTTAATTACTTATTTCTAAAGTGAATATATAACTAAATATTCTGTGAATATTTCAAGCGTTTCATAACGGCAATAGGTAGCTATTGCCGTTATCAATATCGCACAAAAACGTGTAAAAATAACTCACGTTTGTTGTATGGGAGCCCACTAGATATTAATCTCTGAAAATTTCTGTCTAATTATCACGGTTCACGAGATACAGCCGAACGACGAGGTGACGAACAGAAGGGAGGACAGCGGAGTCTACGTAATAGGGTCCCGTTTTATCTTTTGGGTACGGAACTCACAAAAAAGAAAGAAGTTTCTCTTCAAAAATCAATTTAACCGCGGAAATAAAATCGCCGCGCGTAATAACTATTGTTAACAGAAATAATAATATATCAATCTGATATAATGTTGTTGGTAAATCACTAACTGTGATAGGTTATCGCGAGTTCGGTATGTTTGTGCAACAATTTTTTTAATTAAAACAATTACAAACTGTTGACAATGTATTTAACGACAGACATATTTGTAAAAGATATTACGATAGAAGTGAAATTCTACATGTTATACAACCTTTTACTATAAGGCGGCCAACTTTTTAATAAGTCAATACGGGACACTCACTACTATCCACAACAAGATTGTGGATTTGTTGCAATTTTTGGTGGTGTACTTAAGTTAGAAACAAACAACACTACTACAAGTCATATTTTTCACATGAGTGGCATTTTTTAGTAGCTCTGGGTTGGTTCAGGCTGTCGAAATAGTTTTCGCAGCTGCCCATATTAAATTTTATAATTAGCGTTTCACGTAATGTTTCTACTTTTAGTGACGATTTTTCGGATGACCATAAGCTATTCATTAAGGAAAATACTCGTTCCGTAGGAATGTTCGTTCCTGGCAAACAAAGAAGGTACTGGACTATGGCCCAGGCAATTCCGGAATGGTATTCCGCTGCCTTTGAAACTCTTGAACACCTCTATCAATCGTTGTTCTGTATTGCTATTCATCTCCTCCCATCTATTTAGGACATCGTTATTGACATACTTTGCCACGTAACTTATTTAGTCGAACAAACTATCTTCTTTTAAAGACATAACACCGGCGCTATTTGAACTTGAGCCTTTTTTATCTCTGTCTCTCTTGCAATTGTCGTGCGAAATAAAACAATCAGACTCATACTCGTGTAAGCGAGCGTATACCGCATGCGGCACGACAAACGGACGACATGTGCACGCAGCCGTACATAAGTTTGACGATACATTCGTCGTATGTCGTTAGTATGTTCGATATGGAATACTTTAACACGAGCGGGTCGATGGGAATACGGGACACGCGGGACGCCTTAGTCGATTTTGCGGGACACCTTAGTCGATTTTGCGGGACTATTTTATTAAATATTGCAATGCGGGACTACATCTGTCATTACGGGACGGTCCCGCAGAATGCGGGACGGTTGGCCGCCTTATTTTGCTATCACATAGGCCAACGGCATAAGAATACAATTTTCGCCATCCCTTACTACTGCGTAAGAGTCGTTACAATCAGTTGAGGAGAATTGGCGTTCTCGACAGGAGAATTGGCGATAGCTCTCTACTGAGACACTTATATCGCAAACTAAGATTACCAACTCATCTGGCTATCATGGCGACTATAGTATTATACTATAGTAATATATCTACCCTTTCTCTTTTTTTTTTTGCGGTGGACTATGGAGGTGGTCGCGCCCCGCCAAATCGGTCCGAGGCGACGGAAGAGGCGGCACGCAACCCCATAGACCCACTCTGCAAGCACCTCTCTTCGCCGTGCGAGCGGGCTACCGGTACCCGATCTTTGTCTTCGGTGGCATAGTAATATACCCCTAGAGAGACTTATGTTCAATAATAGACGAAAATGTCTTCCTTGGTTAAATGTTTGAATTTGAACAAAGCTTATTGCAATCTATATGCTGAATGTTACTTCTTTGGCAGGTTATGGTCTGGACACATCCCGCCCATTCCGTCCAGCGCGACCGAATGGCGGCGTGTGGCCTCAAAATCCACCGTGTCCCCTCCCTATCGCCATTAGGCCGATCACTGAAACCGATTACTTGACATCTGTGATCAGCCCAGCGGGTTAACCTTTCGGGTATCATCAATATCAACATGAAACAAATCCATTCAACAAATCAAAGTATGAAACTCAAATCAAATTAGGCATATAAGGGATCGGAAAGCGGCCACATCCTGAGAAGATATATTATCTAAATACATACAGTGCAAAGCATATACACTTTATATCACAGTATGAAACAATTCTTCATCTTCTTCAACCTATTTAAAGTTGGAGAATAGGCCATGAGTCTCTGCCATAAAAGGAAAATGATCTCACTGTATACTGAGAATTTAAGAGAAGAAAATCTCGGAAATAAATGCCTATAACAACTCGTCTGGCTGGTGTGGTATAGTAAATAGTTCAATTTCCCTCTTATTGTGGAGGAGGCTCGAGCTCAGCAGTTGCACGTATTTGAGCTGAGATGATGAAGATAATGACACAGAGATTTGTTAGAGTAAGGCTGTTTTTGAAATTGCCTTCTCTTACAATAATGTTCCTGCATCATTATATAAAATGCCTCCACCACAATCGGTGGGAAATTTATATAATACTTCATGCTGATTGCATGCATGTCCAATTTTATTTCAAGTTTTCCCTCTATTATTTGACAACAGCTATGGAAAGTTGATGTATCCTATCCTTACTCTGGCACCACATGAAAATAGAAATCTTATTTATTAGTTAAATAACTAACAAGATTTCGATTTGCATAGTAGAACTTTTTTACGTTAGCATACATCTTAATTTTTTTATATAATAACCATCCACATTGCCCACATTGATAAATTGAATATTTTTTTTAAAATTTTGTAGATGTTAAAAAAACAGATTTAAAAAAGTGTAATACCTCACTCAGTTACAGAATTGTGCAAATTAAACTTTACTGCACTCTTATTATTTTCTTAAAATATTAATAAGCAGTGATAAATGTATGCTTTCAAAAATATTATAATCATACATCACAATACACATTATGTTTCGCAATAATACTAGAGAGCTATGACAAATTGTTTTGCATAATATAATATAAAAAAAAATGTAATTCCTTTAACTATTACACAAATATTTGAAGAACAGTATAAAATATTTGGTAATGGTTCATAGTAGCAAAATGTAAATAAAACTAAAATATACATTTGTTGTATTTAAATTATGTTGTTTGTTTTTATTTTATTTAAGATAGTATTGTATATAAATACTTACAGTAGTAGGAATGTAGGCCTTGTTAGGGGAAGCCTTCTCATTCATCCACCGCACAGTCTTGAGCTTTTCCCAAGGAAGATCGTAGTGGAAATATATTTTACTTTCATTGAACTTAGATTTAAATTTCATAATTATCACAGAAAATAAGCTGAGAACGTCACCCATTTATACGTTATATCTGTATGGGAGCAGTATATTGAATGGTCATGAGACCAGCAAATTTAAGCTTAATCTTAAAATGATGTTACCATTCATGATACTAAATTTGATTTACATTTTTTCTAGTTTAAATCGCATTTCCCTATCTGATAACCAGCTACCAATGAACTAAACCACTACGGTCGATGCGATATGGCACATTGACACACACATTGACATACAAATCATACAATGACAAATATGACATCTGCCAAAATACACCACAGATTAATGTACTGTACACACTACACTTCGTCGTCTTCTTTTTTTTGTACTGGCAATCAGGCACTCGTTCGAGTCATTTGTGCCAGTGTCGAGTTACAATTTTCTTCACGTCTTTAATATCTTCATGTTAGTCATTGTCCGTTAGTAAGGCAAATTATTGCCATCAATAGCGTTATGGCCACGCTGTTAATGCTAACTATTTCCAAGCAAGAAATATGGTGAAAAACGAAAACGTTGTAAAGCACTTTTATGTGATATTCACTACATCCCAGTAGTTCCTTCGCATCACATTACGTAAAATGCCATCAAAATTTCTATTATTACACGTTAAAATATTAAGATATTGAATATAATACAAAACCACCATATGACACTTTCATGTATTCTACAGACGCGGTCGTCCTAAACTGCGTCGTCCGGTACGTGGTCGCCACTCTAGAACCTTTCTTCCTAATTCTTCACTCTGTCGATTACACCCGTTCTTCTGCGGATTTCCGTATTTCGTATTCTATCTCGCAGAGAAATGCCGAGCATAGTTCGCTCCATGGCACACTCAGCGACTTTGAGCTTGGTTATGAGGCCTACATTTAGGAACCACGTTTCCGTGCCGTAAGTCATCACTGATAACACACACTGGTTGTAGAAATGTAGACCTGTGTTTTCAGACACTGAAGTATGTTGGATGAGAAGATCCTCTTAAGTTTTCCGAACGCTTCCCAACCGAGTTGGATTCATCGGCTGACCTCTTTCTTGAAATTGGATCTGCCTAACTGAACTGTTGGTCCAAAGTAAACATAATGATCGACAATTTCGAGAATCGCATTGCTAACTAGGACTGCTACAGAAATGACATGGGCATTTGACATGACTTTCGACTTGTCCTTGTTCATTCGTAAACCCACTGGTTGGAATACCATGCTGAGATCGTTGAGCATAATGTTGAACGAATGGTCTTAATTTAGGGGACAGAAATTTTGCCGGTAGATCGCTCTACTTTTCAAGAACTACTCGTTTAAATTCTTACGCGGGAAGTTTTATTGCTATTGATAACTTTGGAATTTTATATTTAAATTAATTAAATTCAACATTCGCGAGCCAATGCGTGTTAACGTGTAATAATAATAATAGCATCGGTACATCCTAAACCTAGCGCAGCCGCTCTGGAATGTTCTGTTGCTATTGACAGCTCTGAAATTTTATATTTAAATTAATTAAATTTAACATTAATAATAATAGTTGCCCGTATGGCTTATATGCCTGTGGCGACTGTTTAAAGGAGCCCATTCAGTGAGTTGGCGAGTCACCGTCTGCCACCGTGCATCTCTCAATATGGGTTTGAAGGCAGACGACAGTTTAAAATTTCATAGATTTAAGATGAACCAGTCCACTAAGCACCCACTCCCAAATTCAGATATTATTATAACCTTTTTTTGACAGGAATTTGAAAACGTCATATGGTGCTCTTGTATTATATTCGATATCTTAGTGTTTTAACGTGTTATATTAGATAATTTTGATGGCATTTTATGTAATATGAAGCGGCGGAACTACTGGGATGAAGTGAATATCATATAAAAGTGCTTTACAACGTTATCGTTTTCCATCAAAATTCCCACAAGATACCATTAACAGTGTGGCCATTGCACTGTTAATGGCAACAATTTGACTTAGACAAGGACTGACTTGAAAGACTAAAAACGTGAAAATATGTATAACTTGACACTGGCACCAATAGCTCGTATATGTAGCTGATTGCCAATATATAAGAAGAAGAAGACAACTATAACAACCATCATCACACAATAGTTTTACACTTACCACTGGCAGTCCACGTATGTAATGTGCAGACGTGGAATGTCATTGGTAGATGTCCCATCATAATATTTAGATTAAATTTATCCAAAGGCCTCTACGTGTTGGATCCATATTTCCATGTAAGCCTCCCAAAGGATCGCTCATGTGCCCAATGGCAGATCCCGTGAATAAAAAGGAGATACAAATAATAATTGCATCGGTACGTCTTAAAGCTAGCACACCCAGTGGCAGAAAAGAAAACTAAGATCTGGGTTCATTTAGTTCATTATTGTGTCCATGAATACTATGGAAAAAGCCTATACCGTTCGGACTCCTTGTATCTATACTTCGTGCTGGTAATAATGGGCTCGAATAAATAGTTGATTACCAATCCAAAAAGAACAGAACCAAAAGAAATATCTGTGGACATTCTGTCCATAGATCTTATTTTGTTAATAATTTGGTGCTGGCGCCAATAGTAGTAAGAACCCCACAACAAATAATTTATTCCTTACTACAGGTTTATTTTTTATTGAAATTAATTAGCCCAGCGAAATATTTTTTATTACTGTACCTTCCAACTTTCAAAATCTTATCCCATAACAAATTTCATAATTTTGCTCGACGCATATCCATGGTTCGAAAATGTCTCATCTTTTTCTACAACCATTTCTAAAAATGCAGGAAGTGATATATGTCATTAAAGCAATTAAATATAAATTACTAACTACATAATAACGAGCCAGTCGTTTTGCCAATTATTGCTACCAATTTGTTTAATCTGTGACATACATAAATATTATCATTTATCATGTTCTGAGGTTTTAGCGGGAAGGGAAAAGTGTCATGTGGTGCTCTTGCATTATATTTAATATCTTAGTATTTAAACGTGATATATTAAATAATTTTGATAGCATTTTATGTAATATAATGCGTAGAAAGTACTGAGGTGTAGTGAATATGATATAATAGTGCCTTACATACATTTTCGTTTACCACCAATATTGCCAAAACATACCTATAACAGTGTGGCCATGGCACTGTTAAAGGCAACGATTTGACGTACTGACGGAAGATGACTTTAAATGAAGTCAATTTATAAAAAAAATGGATTAATGGTCTTAGTAACCAAGCCATAAACTCCAAAAAAAATACCATGTTCTGAATATCTTATTTTTTTTCTCACTATTCTTTGGTGATACGATTCTCAAAATTTTCATATCGCCAGATTGATGATGTTTACGCGAATATTGCTCATTTGAAATATTTCTAACCAATTTTTTCGAGTTTCTTTAATGTTACTCCCCGAAGTTTCGAACACAGGAGGTCAGGGTCACAGAGGCCTTCCCGTGACCGGTAGTGTTCATAAAATCAAAAATTAAAACAGACACAATAAAATCCATATTAATGGTTTTATTCTATCAGATTGATGATTAATAATAAAGCATGTATTATTATTGTTTTGGTACTATAGGGAACATTCTATTATAAATATTTAACATGATTATAGATAGAATTAATATTTATTTACTTAGGTATATCTCATTTGACTATTTATAATTAATACAATAGCAGTATAAGCCATTAAAAGTTATTTTCAAATATTTGAAGGAGTCTTTTGATTTCTGCTATTCGTGCAGCTTGTGCCTGAACAGGAATCATTGCCTGTGATACTTCTTCACCTTTTGCAAGAATAGTGTACATACTTTTAATATTATTATCCATTGCATCACAAGTTTTTCCAACTGCATCTTTGTATACTTCCATATTCTCAGCTGTCAATGATGAGTTTGAATGTAAAATACTAGATAAATTTTCTATTAAGTTATCTACTGACTGAGCAATCCTTTGTGCTTCATATTCAAGGTCATGTAACACTGTGATATCTATTTGTCCAATTTGTGGTGCAAGTATTTGTCTATACAATTTCCCTGATGGTGTGCTGGAGCGGGATGCACTTGAACTACCAAAAACAGGTGTTTCACCCCTTTTTGTTACAGGACTAGACAGTTTTATTTTGAATTCTAGGTCATCAGCAACATAATGTGTCATGTCTCCTTCATATCTAACATGTCCATCCATATCTAAGGGTAGTTTCTCTTGTTTGCGGTTTTCAGATGGTAAATCATAAGGTCTTGAAGGTCCAGCAATTTGTTCTCGTTCAATTGTTCGTTCTTGGTCTGAATGAAATGATATTTCACTATATGATGCAGTCATTCTAGCTGATATTTCTTCATCAATATCAACATCACTATGTTGCTTGCCAGAGGAGTCTTTTAGTAATTTTGTTTCTTCTAAAGGAGACATCAGTTGCTCATTATTGTTTGACATTTCCATACTAAAAAGTGATACATACATACAAATAGTCTTTTATCGTTATTAACCATCTTAGTAATAAATACTCTTAAGTAGATAGAATAGTTAAAATATTATTTACAGCTAAAAACTTTGCCCATTAATATAATTTGTATTGTGTTTATGTATGGTGTCAGTACTTCTGATTACATTTATCCTATGGTGGCCAATGTCATTAAATGCCAGCCAACTATTCAAAATATATAATGTATAAATGTAATATGCAAAAACACACAAGCATTATTCCTTAAAAAGATTGTTTTTAAAAAATCTAATGTAACTAAGTACTATTAAGTTAATACATACCTAGATAATATGCGCACCGGTTGTTGTTCGAATTTTATCTCAATATTGGTGCCTCTTTATTAAATATTCCATATTTGCGCAAAATAAGTACCATAAACAGTTGTGAAGTAGGTATATGTAATAAATAAATATTTTAAAGAAAGATTACACCAATTTAAATTTTAGCTTTAATGAATAATAAAATCATAACAATCTTACGCTAGAAGTACTCTTTATACTTAGGTAGAACGTTTTTACGGCAAACGTTAAATTATTGAAAAATTATTGAATTAATAAACTCGATAAGAAATTATTCCCAGATTTTCTTTTTGTTTTTGACCATAGAGTCCATGGAGTAAAATAATACATTGGAAAATAGAGTCCATAGATAAGATTTTGGTTCTCTTCGTCTATAGCCAAAGGAAACACAGCCCATGCAGCCGGTAATCGCGTTAGGGAGAGCAATCAACATAATATGTTGGAATATATTGGTTGCTTTCCATTTAGTTAACACAGAGGGACTCTACGATAAATTGTGAAACACTGCCAAACACTGTGTAAAAGTTTAAATGAAACAGCTAGTTGTCTCAAAATAACACTAGAGTGCATCAATATCGCAAAATTCTGGGCGTTATATATCTAAATGCAAGTTCCTTGACAAAGTCTTGGCTCAATAATTTATAAACATAACCATATTATCAGGGCTCACTTCAATAGTGCAATATTTACATTTGAACATTTTATTAAATTTTAATTAGCAGTAAGAGACAAGCTCAATTTAATAATCTCAAATAATACTGTAGTGTATGCGTGTAATATTAGACCCGTTTCACATTATTACACGACCGTACTCAACGATCCGCAACGCACAAAAGCCCCCGCGACAAGTCTCTACAGAGCTCTTATACCCATATAATTCGATCTACCCGCATTTACGAATTATATTAAATGTGCATACACTACATCTCCCCCTTGTTTTAATTTGTTTTTGTTATGTTAGTCGAAGTTATTAATTACCGTGTAAGGAAGCAGACATCCCATTTAAATACATTATACTTTTTCCAATATTACTTTTGTTTAAAATCTACATTTACTATTTGATTTTAAATTTAAATGAATATTCTATTTAAAATTAAATTTGCTAAGAAAGAACTTGATCAATCTTCTCTGATGGTTGCAATATCTGTACTACGATTACTAGACTAGTTTACTACGATTACTAGATTCACAGATACAGCTCTTTAGAGAGGATTACCACATCATGAAACTAAATACTGTAAAGACGTACGATGCCAGCTCTGGTTCACTATTCTCTATTTTACGACATAGCCCTCTCCCTTTAGTTTACTCTTAAGAAAGTTTGTGTGAGGGATACATACCACATTTGAACAATACATTAAATAATACGAAACCTCAAATTAAGAATCAAATAGATTGTTTCTGGAAGACCACTCGCAGGTATCGAATCCAGGACCTTCTAGACTGTACACCAGTGCTGTGAAATCTGTTCGGTCTTATAATTAGATGCAAAAGTAGATTAAATCTAGAATCTAACGCTGCTCTGCAGTGTCTAGATGGTCTTATAATTTGTAGTCTCAATTATCTTTTTGATTTAACAGAAGACTTACAGATCACCGACTCATCTAAAACGTCATCTACGCATATATTGTAACCACACACATCACAATCATTTTTAAAGAAAGCTTCAAATCGCTAGGCTTTGTGACACCGTGGATTCAGTTTCTTTAATTTCTAGATTAGAGGTGTACTTTTAGCGCGTTGTACTCCTCCTCCATTCGCCTTATTATGGAATGATGTACTTTATAACCTGGGACTCTCACGTGATGAACTATAACGCGAGGGCAGAACGTGTGCCGAACCATAGCACCAGTCAACTGTTGTGCAAAGACAACTTGATATACGACTAGATATTAGTGATGTGTTTATTTTATGACGTGTCTAAGTGCTTTTTGAAGCCGATTGAATAAAGATATTTTGATTTGATATAATCAATAATAAAATAGGGAAATTTCAATAAATATGTATAAACAATGTGCATAATACATCATGCTCCACACCTCTGGCCAATTGAACATAGTTCACAAAGTTGTGAAAACGTGAAACAATATTATGAAGTCTCACCAACCGAAGACTGCAGCATCTGCATACCAATGACCCCGAATTTGCACTTATCAGGAAAACTAAAAAATAGAATTGCCCTCGCCTATTAATGCAAGGAATTAGAAATTATTATTTAAACATTCTTTTTTCAGGTTTCTTTTTCTATTCTACATTCTTTCAAAGAATCATCAGGCTCTTCCTCCGTTTACTGCTATACACAAAATATGGTAGCTAAATTTCATACAAATTACAGCTTCATCATTTAAGTCTTATTCTTTCAACCACCATGCCGCTGTAGAATTTTAACGTGTTTACTTCTAAGGATGAGGGCGTATTAATTATATTTTTCTAATTATATACTCTTGGCACTATATATCTGAAAGTGCGGCTGTGGAACTTTGCCACTATCTTAGAATGTAACGAAAATCGGTGGACGAATAGAGATATTAACAATTCATAAGCAATACTTTCTTCAAAGAATTTGGGATTTCGCAATATATATATCGCATGCTTATTTTTCTTTTGAAAGTTGTAAAGACAAAACTCGTATAGAGAAGGTTGTACAAAATTTAAATATGCTGTGCATTTGAACTTTTCCTTATTATAAAATGGTCTACAATTAGATATATTGGCTGCATTAGAGTTCTTACATATATTGGCCTCAACATACTGCAACAATATATAGTCAGCAATTTATTGAAACAATATACTGTCCGTAGTGTGAACGAATCACACTGTTGACATGGTCAACAATCTGCTATATTTTTTTTTTCGGTGTAGTTCAGTTTGTTGCCATGAATATAACTGGCTCAACCCTTACAGTTTTAAGTAAATTTATATTTGGGACTATCCATAAACAACTAAATTGATAGTTTTGTAAGTAACGTTCTAGTATTCATAGAGTCACTTAATGAAATTTTTATATGTATGGTTTCGATTATTATCGAACTACTCGTTTGTCTTGGTTTTAATTTTGCTTTTATTAGTGTTATACAAATGGTCATCCAAGTAATATTTGGCGAGCCAAACTGCTCGTCAACTTTCAACATCAACCTTAATTTTTGTCAAAATAATAGAGAGATTATTTTTATTTTGTTAAATCTCTATGTCACATCACGGCTTTTTTTTTATCGAATACATTTATATTCAAATCATAGTTATTTACTTATTAATTTCTCAATCAATTTTCTTATTGATAACAGCGTAGCAATAAGAAAAGCAACGTATTAACCTACAACCCGATTTTAAGCTTATTTGAACTTTAAACAATCAAGACGTAGGTATAAAAATTGTACAGTTTAATGATACTTTATGCCAGAATTTTAGAAATATATATATATATATATATATATATATATATATATATATATATATATATATATATATATATATATATATATATTTATTTTTCTATGTAAAATAATGTTCAGATCCAACGACAACCTGTCTACAACTGTAAACACGTGCGCGTCATTGTCGATCGACCACAGTATAAAACCACTGTTTTAGGAGTCCGTACTCATATCTTGGCTTTAGCTACAGAAATATGTGCAATTAATTACCACCTAAATCGTTTTATCTTTATGGCATTCTGGCCGACCAGCACAACAGAAACTGAATTCCAACGGATTATTTGTATTTATTCATTTCAATACTTATTATTGTTATTTAAAAAACTTTAACCAATAGAATTATAACCGTTGTTCTTAGTTTAACATACAGAGACTACATATTATTTAGGTATTTGTGCGCATGCGAGTTTCATGTGTAATTTATTTTATTCTGTTTAATACATTCAAATATTGATTTAACTGCTCTAAATTCCACACTCGCATCTGCCAGTAAACGTTTTTAAGTCATATTTCGATATTTTATTCCTGGCTATTAGTTGGTAAATATGAATGATACTAAAATAAAATATATTGACTTGTTTGCGTGGCTTTTACTGAAAATAAGTAACAGTATTACAACAGCATAGCCCTAATTTTATATTTTGGTAATTTGACATAGTTTTTACTGAACATTAATAATACTTTTATAAAATGAACGAGTCAAATATATTGTTTCATATTTTTGAATGACTTTTACCGAATATCAACAACAGTATTTTAACTGCAAAGCCATATTATATTTTTTATATTGCGTAAGTCGAATATATAGACTCTTATTCTTGCGTGGCTATTACTTGAAATCAATAATATTATTTTAACTGCATAGCCATATTATATGTTTAATGCGTGAGTCAAATATATAGACTCTTATTCTTGCGTGGCTTTTTACTTAAAATCAATAATATTATTTTAAATGCATAGCCATATTATATGTTTATAATGCGTGAGTCAAATATATAGACTCTTATTCTTGCGTGGCTTTTTACTTAAAATCAATAATATTATTTTAACTGCATAGCCATATTATATGTTTATAATGAGCGAGTCAAATATATAGACTCTTATTCTTGCGTGGCTTTTTACTTAAAATCAATAATATTATTTTAAATGCATAGCCATTTTACATGTTTATAATGCGCGAATCAAATATATAGACTCTTATTCTTGCGTGGCTTTTTACTTAAAATCAATAATATTATTTTAAATGCATAGCCATATTATATGTTTATAATGCGTGAGTCAAATACATACTCTTATTATTGCGTGGCTTTTTAACTTAAAATCAATAAGTATATTAACTGCATAGCTATATTATATTTTTATAATACCGGATTTAAATATATTGACTTTATTTTCCGGTTTTGACGTGACTATTGTCAAAGAACGAAACCAACAATGGTCTTACAATTGCATTATATTTATGCGTTTATAAGTACTCATTGCGCGGACTTAATTATAATTTTGTGTTTATGTTAGACAAAGGTCTTATTTAATGAATTATAAAAATTAATGTGCGAGCATAGTTCTTAACATAGTCAATTGATCTACGTGGCTTTTATTGAAATTTGACCGTGTTACATTTCGGTAAGCAAATATTTATGGGGTAGACCTAATATAATTTGGTAATTATGTTAAACGTATATAGTCCTTAAAATTGTCACTTAATTGACTTTGCGTGACTTATTATAATTCGTCGCTCTTATAATTTAAAAGTGCTTATGGCGTGGACTTGTATATAATACAGTCCCTTAAGGTTATTGATTGATATGCGTGGCCCTTTTTTTTTACACATTGGATAGTTTTTAAGTAAAGCTATTTTGATTCACTTAAATTGAGCTAACATGCGAATAGAATTGTATTCGCGTCTAGACAAAATTGAATAATAATTCAATAATAATTTAACTGTCATTATCTAAAGACGCGTTTAATAATAGAATAATAAATATGGCATTAAAATAAAATTTAAAATTCAGGTGCTCAAAATGCCAACTATTACGTATACAACGACAACATATTACGTTGGTATATATATATTTTTTTTTTATTTCTTATGGGTAGTTAAACAACCATAGTTTTACATGACCTTATTTTTGATACAAAGCATGGCCCTTAGTAAGAAAGGATACAAAGAGTAAAGTTATTAAATTGAAAAAGAGTGGCAACTCGATGATAAAATATGCATGTATGGAAAGTGCTGCCACCCAGAGTTTAGGCGGTGAACTAAAGTTGAAGTAATATATATACATATCTACATGTGTATGTGTAATTACATAGAATTTTCTTTTACTATGAAAGCTACCCTGAAATATAAAAAAAAACATATCAGCTGATAATTAAACAATAATAATATCAGCCTAACATTGAAACTTGAGATAATTTTCAGAAAAATATCAATAACCGAAAATAGTTCGATGACAATAAGTACCTACGCCAGGAACAAAAAATAACAATTCTCAGTTGTCAAACGTCTGACAGGCAGAACAAAATGGCAGCAGTTAAGTTTGTACAACCAATCTGTAGGCGGCGCGACGGTCAGTAAAAATAAGTAATGTTTTAAGTGTGCCCCCCCAGAAAGGATAGTAGTAAGAATTTGCTTGTCAGAAACAATTGTTTACGTATCATCTTTGTGTCAAAAGCTATTTATAATTCATTGTATAATGAGCATTCATTAATTTTAAATCAATATTTATTTTATTATAATACCACAATTTCTAATACGCTATTAGAAACGTGGCTATACGTAAACCACCGACAGGCAATCATTACCTATTCCTTCCTTAATTTTAATATTTTTTACAGTGTACTCACGTTTATCCTCGTCGCCATTTGTAGTGTATGCGTGTAATATTAGACACGTTTCACATTATTACACAACCGTACTCAACGATCCGCAACGCACAAAAGCCCCCGCGACAAGTCTCTACAGAGCTCTTATACCCATATAATTCGATCTACCCGCATTTACGAATTATATTAAATGTGCATACACTACAAATACTAATAGAATACGCCGTAAATAAATTGCGAGGTTAAGTAATGATACTTAATTCAAGCAAAGTAGTACCTATATATTTAAAGTACTCTATGAAAGTAGGTAAACATCTGTCAAACACCACTTTTTCGAGTGTCGAACAGTGTACGGCTGTGTTCAACAGTGTCGTTAATGGAAAGCGCTTTTTGTATTAAATGGAAAGCACACTTTATATTCCATATCCACGTGCTATATATACTAGCTAAGTGCAAAATTAATTTAAGAATTACTTGTTTTTGACTCTAGAAACACTTAATCTGGGAGTAATGAATAAACAAATATGATTAAGGAATACATAATATATATATACTAGCAGACTCGGTCACGCGTTGCTGTGGCTAAGGTAGCCTCAGTAACACGTGATGGTTATGCTAACAAATTGTAGCTTATATGAAACGTTTGTACATTTGACATAGCGCCATCTATTAAATACTTACTCAATCCAGTCAACAGATACCGCCATCTGTTAGAATCATTTGTAGTTAACAGATAATTCTGACCACAGCAAATACAAAGATTGTGACTGTCAAATATTAGACAAATAATTTGCAATAAAATAATATTACTATGAATTGAGATGAAAGCTATCCTATTTTTTAAGTTGGATCAAACTACACACGCTGTGCTAATTTGATTAAAATTGGTTTAAAATGCTTTAGAAGTCCATCGCGGACAAACAACGTGACGCGTAATTTATATATATTACATACATACATATCATCACGCCATATCCCTTGCAGGGTAGGCAGAGAGAACAGAGTGCTAGAGAATTCTATCGTTGCATACTTCACTCGCTTCCTCAACATTCATAATTCTCTTCATACACGCTCGCCGGTTTCGGAGACTCTTGACTCCATATACATATACATACATATATATATATATATATATATATATATATATATAGTTGACAATGACACTATGATAGAGAGTAGAGACACTGACTCAGTGTCTGTATGGAAGAAGTTACGGCAGGTTTTCTTTCAGTCAGCCGACATGACAGCCTAATCGTAGACCTGTCCAAAGGGAAATAATACGTTAATCACCACCCTAAAAATTTAATATTCTTAACTGAAATTATCTGAAACTGTCGGCTAATCCGAAATAATTTCATATCGTTAACCGTTATCATGAGATCCTAATATCCGTATCCAGATCCGAAGCTTCATAACCACAACATTCCCAATCTCTATACTCTAATAAAATTAGTACTAATCTGTTTCCTACAATTAAAAAGAAGTAGTCAAAATATTATAATACATGTTTGAGTTTAATTTGCTATGCCACGGGAATTTTGTGCAGAAGTAAAAAATCGTTCCCATTAAGCTTTTGTTTGTCAGATCTAGTAAGGTCATATTGTAAGCAAATTGTGTAACAGCTCAGCAAGTTGGATTATTTATTAATGTTTTAAATAAAATAATTTATTGAATTTAAAGTTCAGCATTTATCAAATTATAACAATCTCGAATCTGCTCTCGAACGCAGCTAATTAGCCACTAATGGTTGAAACATAAAACAGCAACGTATTTAAAAAAAATCTATTTAGTCGATCTATAAAGTGAGTGCACATTGTGAGATCCTAAATAAAGTAGACCAAATCATTTAAAATTTGAATACCGTCAAAATGGAAATAGAAAAGCTTTAGTCTTCGAAGAAAATTTACCTTCAACGTTTGAAGAATATAGCTGCATAGCATTTTTGCTTCTGTACAAATTATACACATTTTGTATTTCATTTTGCAGCAATATATAAAAATGTACAGGCAATCGAACCACAATGTCTTGAAATTTTGAAAAATGAAAAATTTGCGGGAATTTTTGACAGTTGTCAATAAAAACATCGTGAGTAGTGGATTTCATTTTGTTTTGTATCAGTTATTTCATTGATTTTTCAAGACCTTTCTAGTTTTATAGTGTATTATTTAGTAAAAATTTTTATTTGAGAAAACGGTGCGTGCGATCGGTGAGTTAAATGATCGATGAGGAGAACATAAGTACTTTGTTAGTTTAACATGGCGCTGTGTGTGTAACGACATGTGCGAGCGATAACGCTCGTCCTTTGTCGAGTTCGTTTCTATTTTATGTGGGAAATAGTAGTATCTGTACATTATTTACGAGTCACTTGTGTTAGTTACGTGTTTATTTTGTTACATAACGGATTGTATGGCTTGTATTTAAAGTTACAACAAAGCTACTGCAATGGTGAAAACCCGTCGCAGTAATGGAGAAAACGGGGAGGTTGACGATGGGAATTACACTATGAACGACGTTGGCAGCGTGTCCGATGAGAAGGCGGAGAAGGTGACATTCTATGAGCCTTTAGTATGTTGTGCAATGGTTTGGTACCAAGGCTTTATATAGGTAGTATCTACACTTAAGTACACCAATTTCCTGTACTTGTTTCTATGTCAATATAAGTAATATGTATATGTAGCTAATGGCACTTCAAATAACTGTTAAGCATGAGTTTTTCACATATACAGTTAAAAATAAGTATATGTTTGTAATGATGTCAGCATGCTATATAATAATTGTCTGCTCTATTACCTGTTTCTGAGAATTACTTTAACATAATATCTATTGAGTATTGATCCTGTGTGCCCCATCTATAATGATGTAATCATCTGTAGCTACTATTGAAACGATTTTTTATTGGGTACTTTTTTAAAATATCTAGTTGTGCATATAATAAATATTCTATCATACTTTCGAAGTAAGTATAAATTAAATAGAAATTATCCATGTTTTGACAGAGAAAGAATATAAATCACCACCCCAACCCCCATCCACCATCTTACTCGTGGGTGATCATAAGAGACGACAAAGGAATATAAAATGCATACAATATCTATGCAAGAGAAGGAAAATTTGAAACAAAACCTTATACCAACAGGTCTGACCAGCGTGGTATAGCAGGTCTATTTCCCTCTCATTACAGAGGAGACTTGAGCCCAACAGTTGGAAATATATGAGCTGAAATGATGATAATGAAGCTTTTATAAAGAACAGAAGTAAGGTTTGAAGCTAATGTATAGCTGTGGTTAAAATTTGATTTGGGTATTCATATTAAACATAATAATTTATATTACTATTAGAATGTAAAATCACAGTATATATGTAGCTCATTAGATAGCTAAGATTGTTGTCAATTTAATATATAATATTGATTTTAATTTCCATCCCAAGATCTGAAATATTGTCATATTAGGTAACAATTAGATGAAAAAACAAATCACTTCTGTTTTAGGACTTTTATTGTGAGGTGCTTGTACTCCAGATTATAAATATTAATAATAGCTATTGCGTTCAAATGTATATAAAAAATAGTGTATTATACATAGTTATAATTTAGTGATAGAATGCCTCTAAATGTTGTACTGTTTTTGTTAATCCATTTAAAAATATATTTAATATTTGCATGGGTGTATGTGGTTTACATATCTGATAATTATGTTACCAAACCATATCAGAGATCATAGCAAATATTTTACAATACATGAATAATGATAATTATTGCTGTCTTTATTAAACATTTATTTTCCCTTTTCCAATGAATGATTATTTTTTTCATTTGTCTTTCACATTATAGGAGAAAATTAAAAAAAAATTGAAACCATTTTTATTATTCCTAAATCTTTTTTTTATTTTTATTTGCATTTTATATATTATACTTATATATTTTACTGATTGGTTTAATTTAAATGAAAGAAGGGTTAGTTAAACATTAGACATTTTCCATAGATGAGAGAATTGTTTTGATATGTTCATAATTATAAATGGTAAATATACATACATACATACATACATACGTACCTACCATCACGCCATCAGAGTGCCAGAGAACTCTATCCTTGCATACTTCACTTGCTTCCTCAACATTCATAATTCTCTTCATACACTCTCACCGGTTTCGGAGACTTTTGACTCCACCTTCCTTCAGTACATGATCGATCTGGTTTAGGTTGGTTAGTCTCGGTCTCCCCCGGTACCTACATCCTTCCACTTTCGGATTGTATATCTTCTTAACCAGACGTTTGTTCAGCATTCTTTCCACATGTCCGAACAATCGGCGCATTCCCTTTCGCATCTTTACACCAATACCTTCTTTCATACCTACGCACTCTCTTACGTCGTCGTTAGGAATGCGATCGATTAGCCTAACTCCAAAGATTTTCCATAGAGATCGCATTTTGACCCCATTAATTTTACTTTCATACTCTTTTCTGCATACCCAGCTCTCGCTTCCATACAGTAATGTTGGGACAAGCACTGCGTTATGTATTGCTACATGTGCAACATAAATATAGATAGTTCTAAAAATAATGATATTAGTATTGAGCAGTTTCGCATATGCCATTTTGGTATTTACCATAATGTCTAAATTAAGTTTTGTTAATTATGATATTGAGAACATTTACATCAATTCATACATGTACAATGAGCTTCAGAATTTGTCATAGTATATTTGAATCCTTCCATCATATAGGAGATTAATTATTTAATTAATCATGAACAATTACATAAGAAATCTCTTATATCTCTCATCTATAGTATTATATTGAATAACATATTTGTTTTTAATCTGATCAAGAATTGTCAGTTGACATAAAAGACATATTTATTAACCTGGGCTCGCCACTGTATATTTACTTACCTGTGTAATTTTGGTAAATAAAAGTCCCATTTATTGAAAATGTTCCTGTATCAAAACATTGTGATGCTTGAACCATTTCCAAGATTACTTAACCTTTCGAATGTTTTGACACAGTTCTGTGCATCACTATTAAATTGTCTTGTCACAGATCTGTGCCCATTTCTTTTTACCCGCTTTTAATCTTTTCGGTCGCTGCGCCAGACGACGTAAGTTTATTTGGCGACCTCGTGACACTACAAATCTAGAGAAATTTTCAATAAGTATATAATATGACATTGTCTATGATATGTCTTATATACATTAGATCAGGTACCTTGTAAAATTGTTCACTTAATGCATATGTAAGGGCATGTGAGATAGAAAATCATTGCTATTTTGTATTGAAAATAAACATCTTTTACTGGTTTTTAGGCATCTAATTGGACACCCCGAGAACTCCGTAGTAGTCAGTACAAAGTAACAAGAAAAATTCAACGCTGGCCAACTAAATGTAAGTATTTAAGTAACATTTTATAGTGTTTGTGATATGTTTATAATGTGTAATTACTTCTTAATTTACCAGTGGATTTAATAAAATTAGGCTGAGGGATTATAAGGAGAATAGACACCCATGGCATTCTCCTGGGAAATTAACAACTGTGATCGCCAACCCCTGTTATTATGGCATTATTTCCCTGGGGAGGGTTATATATGAGTATAGATTAGTGGTGCGGTCAATATATTGCTATGCAAGGTATCAACATTACTGACTTTTCGTTATTATTTACGTAATAAATTGTTATTTACTTGCATTGTTTTTATTGCCTTTCATGGCAGATGAGCAAGCAGTTCACCTGATCTGTTCATCCATTAGCCCGTAGACGTCCATTGTTGGACCTAGGCTTCCCCACGATAATGCCCCTTAAGATAGTCCTGTGCGACCTTCATGTAACGGCTTCCTGCGACAAATGAGCTCATTGAATGGCGTAACTGCCGTGATTGCGGATCTTTATTTTTGTTGCATTAATAATCATTGGCGTATTAATAATGCCACAACCGCCACGCTTGTTTTGGCGGTTTGGCAATCGCAGTAGGTGTTATAAGTTTATTAGGAGATAACTGCTGCCCATCTATCCTGTTGAGAGACCATCGGTCAATTTTTACGACTAAGCGGGTAAGCGTTGACGGTAATTGTATTTTTATGCCGTCCACACGGGTGCTCTGATAGGAAGTGATAACTACCGCTCATGAACGTCAGAAATACCAGAGGCACAGCCAGATCGCTGTCTACCGTAAAGATAGTAGATTTAAAGTAGTAGATACCGTAAAGGTAAGAGCCTCAGAGAAACCTGGAGCTCCCTCGCTCAATGAATGAAGTGTAGTAGTAGTAGCAATTTTCTCTAACTTAACGGTCGATTACTTGCGAGATTGTAGTACTACACTGGACGGCCGTTTATGCAGAAAACTATCAGTACCTTTACAACTCTGACTGCACAGATAGCGTAGTGGTTAAGTTAACCGACCTTCCGTGCCTGTGCCCTAGGTTCGATTCTTACGCAGGATAATACTTTGTGCGATCCGTAAGATGTTTTTCTGAGTCTGGGTGTAATTTGTCTGCGTTAATTGCATGTTTGTAAAGTCCCCTGCAATACAAAGATTATTTCCTAAGTGCAGGGTGGTGTGTTTTATTAAAAACGAAAAAATAACTAGAAATTAGGAGATAATGTATGTAGTAAAAATCATTATGAATTTATATGAAATCAATGCCAAAGGGTATATAAATAAAACAGATGACATTGCTGTCATGAATAACGACGACCGATATTAGAAGATAGGACCTTCAAGTATTTAAGATACTTTCATCTATCTCTATTTTTAGGGTACGTACCCATGGTTCGTGATTGATTTTTAAGAATTTAATGAAATAAATTACTTACGTTCTAATAATTTTATTGTTTGTGTGATTTTTATACAAAAAAAATATTGATCTTTTTTTCACTGCTTATGATGGCAAACGAGCAAGCAGCACACCTGATGGTAAGTGTTACTGCCGCCCATGGACCTTGGCAGTACCCTCCCCGATGCTCTCGCTCAACGAACGAAGCGCAATAGCATATTGTCATTACTCAGACGTTGACCTTCTGCGAGAGTGTGGTACTACCCCGGACGGACCGGCCCGCGGTTGTAGACAGAAATCTGTCAACAATGTGTTCCTACCACTAAAGATGTCATGTATTCTAACAGCGAATACAAGCCTTTAAAAATTAAAGCACTCTCTCCGTAGATATTCAAGATAGATGCCCTCAATTAGTCTAATTGACTGCACAGATGACGTAATGGTTAACATACCGACCCGCCGTGCCAGTTCCGTTGGTTCGATTCTCACGCAGGACAATACATTATGCGATCTAGAAATTGTTATTTTCAATCTGGATGTAATTTGTGTCCGTTAATTATAAATTTGTAAAATGCCCCTCAGTACAATGAGTATTTCCTAAATGAAGAGGGTCATCTTAAAAAAAACGGTAGTTTAATCTTTTATTAAATTTGTAAATTTGTATTGTAATCGTTACCGGCAGATTGATATTTTATCGTGATGATAAAATGACTGTAAGAAAAGGGGTCTACGCATGAATGTGAGCAAATCCAAAATAATGGTCTTCGAAAGAGATGAAGCCAGAACAGATGTAAGAGTAACAATAGGCAATGATGTACTAGAGCAAGTGGATGAATTTGTATATCTTGGAAGTGGATTGAGCCGAGATGGACGGTACACCACTGATATAGAGCGAAGAGTGAATGCGGGAAATAGAGTGAATGGAGCGTTGGGACAATTTCACGGTAGCCACCACCTCAGCCAGGAAGCACGTGTAGCAATACATAGCGCAGTGCTTGTCCCAACATTACTATATGGAAGCGAGAGTTGGGTATGCAGAAAAGAGCATGAAAGTAAAATTAATGCGTTCGAAATGCGATCTCTACGAAAAATCTGTGAAGTTAGGCTGACCGATCTCATTCGTAACGACGACGTAAGAGAGCGAGTAGGTATGAAAGAGAGTATTGGTGTAAAGATGCGAAAGGGAATGCGCCGATTGTTCGGACATGTGGAAAGAATTCCGAACGAACGACTAGTTAAGAAGGTATACAATGCGAAAGTGGAAGAATATAGGTACCGGGGGAGACCGAGACTAACCTACCTAGACCAGATTGGTCACATACTGAAGGAAGGTGGAGTCAAGAGTCTCCGAAACCGGCGAGCGTGTGTGAAGAGAATTATGAATATTGAGGAAGCGAGTGAAGTATGCAAGGATAGAGTTCTCTGGCACTCTGATCTTTCTGCCTACCCTGCAAGGGATATGGCGTGATGATATGTATGTGTATATATAAAATGACATCAGGTCACTGCTACATTTTCAACTACAGTGGCTTACGAAGCGTATCTTTGTGGTAATTATTACGTTAGATTCTCTTGGCGTCTACACGTTAGTAATTACTATTAGAGTGGATATTGCAGCAAATATCACCCCACCACGTCGTAAACTCACCAGTTGAGGAACAACCGGTCGCTATTAGGAACCTCCACCTTAGCTTTGTGTAATGTTTACTCCATTCGTGTATATTTTTTAGTTCTTTTTTAACCGTTAAATTACTTTCAGATAGCCGTCGTCTCAGAACAATTAAGATGCCTCGATTGGTGTTTCCCGAGAGTGATACTGAACCTGAAAAATATTCTAGACGGTAATGTTTATAAAATATTCATATAGGTCTAATTTAACACAAAAAGACATCACATTATTCTGTCCCGTAGATATTTGCACATGCGAATTAAGGCTTTCTGATAAAAATACCACCACTAAAGAATAACCTTTTTGTGGTAGCATTTTTTGAAGATGTTCACTTTTGAAAGGAATCATTTCATCGTCATATTATGTCATATCTTCTTCTTCTTCTTTTTATGTATTGGCAATCAGCTACTTATACGAGCCATTGTTGCCAGTGTCGAGTTATAATTATCTTCACGTTCTTAGTCTCTTCAGGTTAGTCACTGTCTGTCAGTAAGTCAAATTGTCGCCATTAACAGTGTTATGGCCACATTGTTAATGGTATCTTGTGGGAATTTTGATGGAAAACGAAAACGTTGTAAAGCACTTTTATATGATATTCACTACATACCAGTAGTTCTGTCACATCACATTACATAAAATGCCATTAAAATTATCTAATATAACACGTTAAAACACTAAGATATCGAATATAATACAAGAGCACCACATGACGTTTTAGATTCCCGCCAAAAGTGTCATATCATCAATACGTATTTAGGATGGATTGTGTAAACGAGGATAGTGTATGAAAGTTGTGAGTGCAGATATGACGGTTGATAAAAGATAGTGGAAGGCAAAAACGTGTCGTGCCGACCCCACTTAGTGTGGGATGAGGGCAGGCAAGTGATGATCAATATGTATTCAGGTTGTATATACAAATCAGCTCGGAATATCCATTTTATATATATATTTTATATAAATATATATATATTTTATATAAATATATATATATATTTTATATAAATACATATCTATTTATTGCACTTCGTAATAGCAATGTAAGAGGAAACTATACATCAAGCACCCCAATTGAACCTAATTATAGGGGATATGACACATACTCAACGGAACTTTGAATTAATTTTCGAGCGCTTGTGTGCTTAATAGTTTCTTTCTCTTTTATTTCTTTTTAGTATAGGGACGTCCCACAGTCAGACAGTCTTTGAGATGTCTGTTTACCTACTCGTTGGTTAAGCGAGTGGACTTAGGGTTTTTTATTTTTGCTTGTTTGCAGTGTCGTTATCTGCCTGTGTTACTCTCGGCATATAGAGATGTAATGACTCATACGTCATCACACGTATAGGTCATTACATACACGAGAAATATTAAATTTCATAGTTAGATGTTTGTATTTTACTATTAATTGTTTTCGTTAATTCTACCATCATCAACAATGCCTGCTGTTATCTGAATTACTTGGGGCCGACGCAATGTGTCCTTTTCTTCAACACAATCTTATCCGATGTCATCTCTGCGTTCACTTCCTTTATATCACGTCCTTGCTACATTAGGCGTTCATTCTTCAAATTTTCCGTCACTGGCGCCTCTTTCAATCTTTCTCTTATATGCTCATTCCTTATCTTATCCATTCTCGTCACGCCACACGTCCATCTTAACATTCGCATCTCTGTTACGTGCAGCCGTCTCTCATCCGTCGCTTCTGTTAAATTAATATTCGATATTTCTATGTAAGTTTTCTACTCAATTTCTGGACATGTTCCTTATTTATATTTATAAAAGGCATGTCAAATGATATTGCAATGTTATTCTTAAATTTTGTATTGTAATACAATACGAATCACCACTTTGTTACTCGCGCGGGTGGGATATAGTAGAGTAACATCTATACAATAGAAGAATCTACAATCTCGAAATATAACATTCTACTAACCTGACTAATTAATGTGATAGATTAGATCGATTTCAAAAGAAAACATTTAAAACAGTTCTACCCAACCTCTGTAGTGGATGATATGATGAACGAATAATATCGCGATTACATGAAAAATAACGCTCATTTCAATCAGACCGATCTGGTCTAGGTAGGTTAGTCTCGGTCTCCCTCGGTACCTACATCCTTCCACTTTCGCATTGTATATCTTCTTAACCAGACGTTCGTTCGGCATTCTTTCCACATGTCCGAACCATCGGAGTGTGCCCTTTCGCATCTTTACACCAATACTCTCTTTCATACCTACTCGCTCTCTTACGTCGTCGTTACGAATGCGGTCGGTCAGCCTAACTCCACAGATTTTCCGCAGAGATCGCATTTCGACCGCATTAATTTTACTTTCATACTCTTTCCTGCATACCCAACTCTCGCTTCCATACAGTAATGTTGGGACAAGCACTGCGTTATGTATTGCTACACGTGCCTTCTGGCTGAGGTGGTGGCTGCCGAGAAGTTGCCCCAACGCTCCGTTCACTCTATTTCCCGCATTCACTCTTCGCTCTATATCAGTGGTGTACCTTCCATCTCGGCTAAATCCACATCCAAGATATACAAATTCATCCACTTGCTCTAGTATATCATTACCTATTGTTACTCTTACATCTGTTCTAGCTTCGTCTCTTGCAAAGACCATTATTTTGGTTTTGCTCACATTCACGCGTAGACCCCTTTTCTTACAATCTTCTGTCATTGTGTCGACTAGGGTCTGCAGGTCAGTCGCTGACTGTGCCAGCAGGACTGCATCATCTGCATAAAGCAGAGCAGTGACCACTGAGTCGCCCATCTGGAAGGTGGAGTCAAGAGTCTCTGAAACCGGCGAGCGTGTATGAAGAGAATTATGAATGTTGAGGAAGCGAGTGAAGTATGCAGAGATAGAGTTCTCTGGCACTCTGTTCTCTCTGCCTACCCTGCAAGGGATATGGCGTGATGATATGTATGTATTTCAATCACACTGAGACACAGACTCAATCCAAAAACTAATTTAATTTCGTAAATATAAACATGTAGTAACTAACTTTTTTATATTTAGGAAAGTAAGTCAGTTTGTAAAATATATTGTCATAAACACACTGCACAGATGGCGCATTAGTTAAGATATCGACCTACCGTGCCAGGTGTCATGGTTACCATTCCCATGCAGGACAATATTTTGTGTGACCTACAAATTGTTGTCCTGAGTCTGAGTGTAATTTTTTATTTATCTTGTCTTGTCCTTAACAAAAAAAAAAGTCTGAAGCTTAATAAATGGTTTGCTTTAAATAATGTACATTTTTTTTTAGGTCAAGACAAGTGCGAGTATTCTTCGCAGATGACAATGATTCTACGAACAGGGGCATGTCAATAAGGCGTAATCGTGGACCCATAAAGAATTATATGGAAGATAGTGAAGACAAACCTATACAGGAAAGTAAGTATAGTATCTCCGTATTTTGTTACACTAAGAAATTATTTAGATGCCGCGCAAGCAAAGGGTTAAACGCTGCAGTCCTGATGGAAACCATATAAACTTGTTAAAACCACTTGGTGTTTATTTCATGTATTAACGATGGTGAACTTTCTTGGCTGGATATGATATACCCGCACGGCACCTAGTATTCCGGGGCGATTGAAGGGCATTGGGTTAGATTAGGCTCTTTATAATTCACCATAATTTCTGCCCACCTTTTGAGCGGTCCATTTGCAATATGAACTTTGCAATATATGTATAGATTACATGGGAATACACTTGGTGAAATTGAAACGTGTGTTGTAACTTTAGTTCTTCTTATTTATATACAGTCGTGGTCAATTAATTAGAGACATTCAAGATAGTGAAGAGCTATAACCGGTTATGTACATATAAATATAAAACCCTGTTGATTTCTCAGCACCTATTATTTGCATAATTTGGTCCGATTATTATGCTATAAATGGCTGTAAATAAAAGATTAAATAAATAGATAGGATAAGTAAATAAAATATCAAAGGTTAAACATGTATTAAATTTTAAGGTACAATTCTGTAGCTGGACATTTAATTAAGGACAATAAAGTGTAATGAAAAATAGAGTTAAACAAAACTAATAATCTGCAGTATTATAATATCTTTAACAGCTCCATTTACTACGTGTAAAATCAATACCCAGTAGCAAAACATACATACATATCATCACGCCATATCCCTTGCAGGGTAGGCAGAGAGAACAGAGTGCCAGAGAATTCTATCCTTGCATACTTCACTCGCTTCCTCAACATTCATAATTCTCTTCATACAGTAGCAAAACCTTTGTTAGTAACTACCGCTTGACACCGATGTGGCATAGACATTATCAGTTTCTGACATGTTTCGACAGGAATGTTTGCCCATGCCTCACAAAAAGCTTCATTAAGCTCATCTAAGGTTGTAGTACGACAAGTGGCAACTTTTTTTTTGATTTCGTGCCAAAGGTGCTTAATTGGGTAGAGGTCCGGGCTATTTGCTGGCCAATCTAGCACCGATACTGACTGACTGACTGGTAAGAAACGACTTGACTGAACGGGCGGTATGTTTCGGGTCGTTATCCTGCTGAAACGTCTGTATAATAGGGAGATGCTCCTCAGCATAGGGAAGCATAGTTTCTTACAATATTGCCTTGTATTGATGTTGGTCTAAGTTACCCTGAACTTTCCTCACAGGTCTCACTCCACGTCCAGAAAATGAACACCACATTTTAATGTTTCACCTGTTTTTTTGAATCTTGGATTGATTTCCGCCCTTTACAGGAAGGACGCCGTACAGATTGCCTTCTATCTGAATAAATCAAATTAACCTTGGTCTCGTCAGAGATTAATATATGTTGTCATTGGGCGTAGGTCCAATGTCCATATTTACATACGAACGCCAAACGAGTATCTCTATGTTCTTTCTTCAACAACGGTACTTTGCGAGCCACTCTTCCGAACAACTCTGTTTCTACCAGACGTCGTCGAACGGTCCTCGCTGATACACCGGCTCTTTCGTCTGCCCCAAACGTGTTTTATTAAAATAGAGCCTAGAAACCACGGAGCAAATACAAAGAGGAGCTGTTGTAATGAATATTTTCTATGAAACAATGCGTGTCATTTACAGGGGGTGAAGGGAACGCTGCTAATTGAGAAAGTGAGACAAGTAATAGTACTTGTCTCACTCCCTCCTTCATGTCCATCTACCGGCTATTAGCACAACTACTAATTTCGTTTATTGTATGCAGTTGAGCTATCTTGCATTAGATGTCAGTAAGTGTATGGTGTAACAGGGACGTACTCAGAATTTACCTATATCAAGGAGTGCTAATTTTTTTTTATTTCAAAGATACAAACAAATCTTATTAGCTGTTTGTTCTATTCAAATACAAATGTTAATAATCAAATAATTCTGCATAGCGAATAGGTGAATGACTACTGTTTTTAACCGCAAATTTCTTTATAAGGCTTGTCAGCTTTGTGCATAATGTTAATATTTTATGAAAAATCCATCTTTTCTTTACTGTCATTCTGATAAACTCAGAAGTTTAGAAACCTTTTTTTCTTCTTCATATTTGTGTCCTTTTCATACGACCAAATAAAACAATTATTTGTTTGGGTTTCTAACAAATTGTCGAATGAAAGTAGTGGGACTTTTAGTAAATATGTTAGTTACACGGTATTATTTCCTTCCTTCTTGTCTTTTCCATATAAAAAAGAATCAAACCACTCTATTAAAATAAGGCTTTATACAATTTATAATAATAATAATAATATATTCTATAATAAGTTAGCAGCCTCTACACATAACAGTAACTGATAATACAAACTGCAAAGGAACTAACACATGAATCTAGATTTAAACAAGGTACTGTTCCCTTCTCTAGTTTTCTAAAGCCTTTGCTTGTTACTACGAAATCTTCTTTGTTAAAATGAGAAGAACAAATCTTTGTATATTTCGTAGGAGTCCAGTTTTTTCTATTAATTTTTGAAATCCATTGCTTCTTAACATCGTCATTGGACGGTATTCTAAAACATACAAAATTTACAGCTTAATTATAATAGGATCATTTAAAGTAGTGTAAAAAATATCTTTCTTTGATGAAAAATCCAAATGTTATAATTATATTCTAATTACGACCCTGGATTTTTGACACTTTTATAGTTCTTCATAGTTAACGAGAGCTGGCGTATTGCTTACAAAATAATTATTAACTACATATAAAACTCATATTTTTGTCGAGGTAAAAGGCTTTGGGTATAAATTTTAATACTCATGGCTATTAGTTATTACAATAATCTTAATAGTTTGAACTGTATGTGCTTTTATTGTTCTAGGTCTCATTACGCAAAGTGGTGCCATTTAACGTTGAGTAAAATTATTTTTGAACATGATACCGTCAAAAGAACTTTCTAGAAATTATTTTGATAAATTATGAATAAATATACTTACAAATGAAATGTGATTCTTTCCATAGCATCTGAACGTTTATCGGAGTAGTTTTTACATGATAAAACACAACACTTCATGGTTTTCTTCGTAATAACACAAAAATACACCAAAAATATATTTTTATGTAACGTACGAACACCGGCAGCGACGACAGAAGACTAATAGGCCACGCCTACTATTGATGTTAACGTGATGACGTCACGGCCTACTTGAGAATCACAGTGCACAGTAACTTAGGCCGTCTCCTCTTTGTATTTGCTCCGTGCTAGAAACGGACCTTTCTTAGCTAACCTGGTTATCATTCTATCTTCTTGCGGAGTTGTTTTTCTCGATCTTTTTGTTCTAGACAAATTTAAAGCTGTGTTATAGCGCCTGAAATGTTGCACTGCATTGCATACCATAGTTTTTGAATAATTTAAATGTTGTGCTATCCTTCGGTATGACCAACCACGCTCGACAAAGTTCATGATAATTTTTCGTAGTGTTGGATCGCAACTTTTTTTTTTTGCCCATTTTTCTTCAAAATAATTCTCAAAACTTAAAATTAAATATTTGGATTGCCGCCAAAACTACCACAAAACAATAAGAGAAGAAATAAAAAAGTATTAAGATTCAAATTTTGAAATTAGAACGCAATACCTTAGTGTCCCTAATTAAATGGCCAGCCAGCATTCTTTGAACAAATAGCACTATAATAATCTATCAGCTATACTGTAAAGAGGTTTAATGTTTTAGAAGTTGTTATTGTTTTTATAATCGGGCACATCGATGACTAATTAATACTTACATGTAAAAGATATGGAATATTGTTAAGACTCGTTGGAAAATAAAAAATAATTCACAATTTGGCTCAACTAGAGATTGTCCCTAATTAGTTGACCACGACTGTATATTGATTATCAAAATTCACCACCCCCTATTTTACCCGTGGGTGATCGTAAGTGACGACTAACAAAACGCATATCACATCTATGCAAGAGAAGGAAAACTCGAAAGATACCAACACCAGCTTGGCATATAGTAGGTCAATGGGGGAACCCCATTATGAAGGAGGCTCGAGCCCAACAGTGGGACGTATACGAGCTGAGATGTGATATCTTTAGTTCTACCTTTCGGGATATAATATGATTGATAATAAAATATAATTTCAGATGTTCGCCGTAGCTGTCGCAAGCGCAAGCTCCTCCACCACAATTTCAATGAGAGCTGGATTACTAATGAATTGAAAGTTAAAGGTTACCCCGATCTATACGGATTCCCCGGCTCCAGTTCCTCAGATGAGTCGTCCTCAGCGGATGAAGCCAGAGTTAGGCCTAATAGTAAAAAAATGGTAAGTTATATGTGCAAGCTATTCTCTTTTATGCTAAACGAATGGGTTCTTTACTAAAATGTCCATGTGCACGTCTAATCAACCAAATGCTCAACGTTTTAGGATATAGGGTCTTAAATCTCATCACTGCCTTATCCGTGGGTGATCGTATAAAACGATTAAAAGACGCAAGTAGATAACATCACTGCGAGAATAGGAAAACTCGAAATGAAACCTGATGCCAATCCGCCTGTTGGATAATGACTGTATAAAACTACATAGCAACATGTCGCGCAAAGTGGGATTCGCCCCGCAACTAATTATATGCTATGTCATGTACTTTTTTTTCTGTAAGAACTTCATTACATTATTAAACTCACTGCATTAGTGTACACCGGCTGCCTTTTATTTTTCTTGAATTATTCCCCAACACCGCCTGTCTGGAATAGTAGGTCAATTTCGCTCCTGTTATGGATGAGGTTCAGGCCCGGCAATGAAAAGTATGTGTACTGGTGAGGGTCTTAGTTATTTTAAAATGATCGTGAGTTTCATACATATTAGATAAGTGTATATAAACGGCAATGCTCATGCGTTAGGATCATGATTGATTCTTGCCATCCCGGGTGTCGAGCACAGTGCACGCCGAGGGTCGCAGACGCGGCGTTCTCGTTCTGATGAGGAGCATCAGATATGCTCGAAACCAGGGTCGTTAATTGTAGTTCGTTAAAATTACTGTCTTGTGTAGGAATTGAACCTGCTATACTTGGCACGGTAAGTCAGTATCTTAACCACTACGCCATTTGTGCAGCGGCAAGTAGTTTATATGTATAAACATATCTATTTTGCTTCTGTTATAATATTATCCTTTTTTTAGGCACGCAATCATGTACCTAACAACACAGATGAAGATACACAGTTATCTAGGCAGAGGCGGACGTCAGCTAGATTTAATAAATCGAAAGTCATTGTGAGTATAGTACAGAGTAATAGAGTAGTTCTCTTATTTATGCTTATAATAGACAACATATTTTTTGCCTCAACATACCTATGGTTTTTTTTTCTAATAAAGTGAAAAATAA
This sequence comes from Lymantria monacha, assembly GCA_905163515.2. Taxonomy (NCBI): domain Eukaryota; kingdom Metazoa; phylum Arthropoda; class Insecta; order Lepidoptera; family Erebidae; genus Lymantria; species Lymantria monacha. The sequence goes on from LR991099.1 coordinate 21,905,293, forward strand.
ACATATTTTTGCCTCGCCATGCGCCAGTATTGATCTTCAAAATGAAATAGTGTGGAATATATATTCCAAGATTACCTTTAATTAATGTATGGATGGGTTTCCGTGTGGTGACAGAGTGGGAATATAATTCATCACTCACTATCTAGCCCGTCTTTGGATCTTTTAAAAGAGGGTTAAGGAATGTAATATGCATAAAACATAGGATCGCTGTGTGGTGGCGACTAAGAATATTACCAACTCTTACATTACTCATGGCTGTATTAAAAGATGACTAAGAGCTTTATATCGACCTGGACCAATTCTATCTGTTGGCGTTTGGTCAACAATTATATTGCCAAGGACGGTCGATGTCAGGTTGACGGCCGTAGCCACTACCACACAGCTCTGGAGTCATACTATTTTTTACTATTATTTGGGCTCTAAAATTTGGTCTAACTTAGAGCTCATTATGTCTTAACTAGTTGAGATATGGAATACTACATTAAGACGTGTCGTGTAACGTACCGCAAACCCCATAGTTGCGGCCATACCCGGATACATATCAAAATGAGATACAACTACAGCACGGTTGGGCCGGATTCCCAATAGGTGCGGGTTCGAACCCCGCTTGTGACATCATTTTTCGTTTCGTATCGGGTATTTATAGAGATACAACCAGCCAAAATTCGGCTTTCGACTATGGGATGTAATATACATCACATCTTCAGCTAATATATATTACATCCCGCGATTGCTGTTCACACTGTAAGATATATGTTTTGAAACAGTTAAGTTTTGTTCACCATTCAAACTGAGGGCGAGTGAGTCCGGGGACGTACGGTAAAATATAATTCTTCAAAATAACGCTTATTTGGTCGAAAAAATATTTAAAGTTCGGAATGTAATATGTATGCTCAGTGTGAACGGCCTCGTACAAAATGTATGACGAGCGATAAAATATTATATCTCAAGATGTTAATATATTTATATTATATTATATCCCAAGGGGTCTACGCATGAATGTGAGCAAAGCCAAAATAATGATCTTTGAAAGAGATGAAGCCAGAACAGATGTAAGAGTAACAATAGGTAATGATGTACTAAAACAAGTGGATGAATTTGTATATCTTGGATGTGGATTTAGCCGAGATGGAAAGTACACCACTGATATAGAGCGAAGAGTAAATGCAGGAAATGGGGTAAACGGAGCTTTAGGACAACTTCTCGGTAGCCACCACCTCAGCCAGAAGGCACGTGTAGCAATACATAACGCAGTGCTTGTCCCAACATTACTATATGGAAGCGAGAGTTGGGTATGCAGAAAAGAGCATGAAAGTAAAATGCGGTCGAAATGCGATCTTTACGGCAAATCTGTGGAGTTAGGCTGACTGACCGCTTTCGCAACGACGACGTAAGAGACCGAGTAGGTATGAAAGAGAGTATTGGTGTAAAGATACGAAATGGAATGCTCCGATGGTTCGGACATGTAGAAAGAATGCCGAACGAACGTCTGGTTAAGAAGATATACAATGCGAAAGTGGAAGGATGTAGGTACCGAGGGAGACCGAGACTCACCTACGTAGACCAGATTGGTCACGTACTGAAGGAAGATGGAGTCAAGAGTCTTCGAAACCGGCGAGCGTGTATGAAGTGAATTATGAATGTTGAGGAAGCGAGTGAAGTATGCAAGGATAGAGTTCTCTGGCACTCTGTTCTCTCTGCCTGCCCTGCAGGGATATGGCATGATGATATGTATGTATGTATTATAAATATCCCATAGTCAAAAGCCGGCTTAATTTTACTAATATTCTAAGCCTAATGTTGTAAGATTCGATTGAGAGTAACAAATATTTACCCGCATTGAAATTGGAATCTGATACCTCGCGTTTATGAATCGTGTTCTCATATCGCTTACTAGAACGGCAAGCCTTTTTGTGGGCAGACTATGATCTGGACACATCGTCCGATCCGTCCGAGGAAACGGAAGGGCGATAAGCGGCCACATCACCTCCCCATCGCGATTGGGCTGACCACCAGTATTCCAGATTTCTTCCATCAGATTTCTTGAACTCTGTGATGCAGTCAAACCTTTCGCATATTTTTTTGACATTTTGTAATTCGAAACTCTTCAGATAAAATTAATGATAAAGCTATTTGCTAGAGGAATAATCTTGCAATATATATTTTCTACAATAAGGATAACACAGAATCAGATTCAGATGATGATAACAACCAAACTGTCATCGAGAAGAAGCCAGAAAATAAGAAAGAGGAAGAGAAGACAGACACAGATTATATTCCCAAAGATGATGACAAATTAGTGAAAACGGAGAGAGAACAACCTGTGACGGGCCAAGACAGCGAAAGGTAGGCAATTGGAAATGAACCAGTGACCTTATTTAACCCATGTGAGGACAAGTTAAGAATATACTATGTCGCTATGCCTTATTTTCCCATGGGAATAATAAAAGAAGTGCTTCTTCGTTTAGGGGAACGGACAGCAGAGCTTTTCCGAGCAACTCGTAATATTGACGGCAATTTCCAAATCGTTTGTCAAGACATGTCAAGCGTGGTGGTTATGATAATCCTCCTACGGGAGGCCTATGTTCAATAGTAGACTTTGGTAGGATAACGGTTGAATGATTTAATAATTTGGTCCTAAAGAAGCCAAGATTCACTTGCCACTATCCTGACGTTAGTGAATGTATAACATTACTGTGAGCTGGGAAACATCGAAATTTAATTCCTAGGGTCACCCATACGCCTTACGTTAATTTCAGAATTTTGTAGATGTCACTTATCTATTATTTTCTATAACTACATGTTTCTATAGGTTCATTTCCGTGCATTGCGTTTAAACGCTTACGACTGTCGTGCGGGGCCAATGCAAAAATAGTCAAAGTATGAAAATGTATGGCTCCGTTTCCGAAGCTCGCGATAGTCGTAAGTGACGAATGACGATGTTTAAACGTTTACGCCTGCCGCGCGCGGCTGCGTTAGAACGTGATGCACGGAAATGAACCTTACAAGTTTTTCAACATTAGTGTAGTTTTGGTTTTACATATTAAAATTGTAAACATTTACAGTAACCAAGCACCGACGCGAACTCGCAGACCTAGGCGAGGCAAACCAAAGAAAGAAGACAGCCAACAAGAATCAGGTAAGAATTTATACGGCGCGAATCCCTTAGTTGATAGTTTCACCAAGAAGAATAAGTATAGGTGAATGATAACAAAAATAAAAACTACCTTTAAAAAACCGACTTCAAAAACTGCAAAGTACAAAATAGCTTAAAATACTATCATTTGTATGTGCTATATATTGAGAGGTTTGAAATCGGTGCCAAGCCCTAAACAAAATTATAAACAGCTTAGGTACTTACTGTAATGAAATTCCTACACTAAAGATACCGATACCGGCACCGACTTCAAACCTATCAATAGATAGCACATACAAATTATATTATTCTAAGTTATTTTGTGCTTTTCAGTTTTTGAAGTCGGTTTTTTTAAACGTAGTTTTTATTTTTACTTTTTAGTGTTACGGACACACATAGGTTGTTCTATTAGTAGCGGGGCTTGAGCTACTCGCTCATTTGTCACACTCATACTTAATGCTAATTTTAGACTTATGGTTTTCTCATGGATGCCATTTTTCTCATGGATGCCATTGTCAGAACTGGGCCAAATTAAAATGAAATGGGACCACACGGGAAGCCCCAGCTTTCAAATAAAAAAAGAATCATTAAAATCGCTTTGCCCAGTGGAAAGTTATGTGGTAACAAACATAAAAAAAGAGACGAATTGAGAACCTCCTCCTTTTTTGAAGTCGGTTAATAAAGAGAAAAAAATGTCGAATCTAATTTTACGTTAACTCGTCAAATTAGGCCTATTTCCGGCAAGACTTATTCCGAATAGGAATGTAAATAAAATCAAATAATAATGGTAATGGTTTGTGTAATCTCTAGAGTCGTCATCATCAGAGTCGGGGAGTGAACTAACCTTGAGTCGAGCGCCTCGCCGTTCGAAGCGCACCCGTCAGCCCAAACCGGCTTTCGTGCAACTGGCCCCTGGTGAAACTCGCTCTAGAGGAAGAGGTATAATAAGTAAACTTGAAGGTTTTTTTCTAATATATTTTCTGTTACGGTCTATTTTAGTAAAATAATACATTTACGCGTAAATATTGTATTCGGTTTAATAGGCGATTCAGCCATCCACATTTCTGTGGCGTTCATTGCTGGAAGTAGACCTTCCGAGAAAGGGAATAGTACAATAATCACTATGCAGGCCGACGGGTTTCAGTAATAAATCCTTTCCTAGTATTGCGTAATCTATAAGTGTTCGCGGATCGTCCAGTATTAGGGCTGATTTAGGCCATGGCGGTGCCGTTTTAGGCACACAAGAATTTTCGACCTAGTGAGAAAATAAATATCAGTTAAATAATACAATGATTTATTTCAGTATATGTATTTAAATTTATAATGGCTGATTAGCATAAATCAAAAATATCATCATCATCATCATCACAGCCCATAAATGTCCCACTATTGGGATCGGGCCTCCTCCGTAATGGGAGGGAAATTAACCTACTATACCGCGCTGGTCAGACGTGTTGGTATAGGGTTTTGTTTCGAGGTTTCCTTCTCTCGCATAGATGTTATATGCGTTTTATATCCCTTAGTCGTCTCGTACGATCACCCATAGGTAAGATATGGGGTGGTGAATAGTATTCTTACTCCGTCACCACACGGAAAACATATGTTAACTATATATGATGCAAGTCTGAATTATTTACGATTAAATTTTACTATCTGTCTAAAATAGAAATAATATAATCAGGTGAGCGAAGGAAGCTCTAACATCTCATAACCATAACAACTATCCCATAAACTGAGCATTTTTGTGGTACACTTTATTGAAAAACTATCAGGCCTATAGATTTGTGCTCTAACATTGTAATTTAACTTTACATTTAGATGTGTTATCTGCAAAAAAAAGTATTAATATTACATACATTAACAGTTTTGTATGCATGGGATAGAATGTTATTGTACTACTAACGCCATATGTTAGAGTTAACATCGCTGCACCAGAACTAAATTAAAATTATCCTATAAGGGTTCCGTTTTTTCCTTTTGAGGTACGGAACCCTAAAAAACTCAGTTTTTTGCAAGTAGGTATGATGTATGTGAATCACGAATTTTCGGGGCCTTGGTCAATGTGGGCATCGGCATGGCACCGTAATCCCTTATGGTAAAGACAGTACTGTCCGGTAATAATAAGATGTGTCATATTTCAGCAAAAACTTTCACCATCAGAAAGAAGCCATACTCGTTACGAGAAAGAAAACCAAAAATGCTACGTAGGAAAACAATCAGATGTAAGTGATATTTTTTGTATTCACGTAGCGAAGTATAACCGTGGTTAATCTTCAAACCCGTCATACAATCAGCGGGATGTAATCTTTTTAACACATTTTAAGACCATCTTTCGTTCACTCTTAACCATCACTATAAAAGGAGATATAAATAAGAAAAGAGAATCCATGTGGTGATGGAGTAAGAATACAATCCAGCACCCTCCTTTCTTGCCCGTGACAATACGAACAGACGAAAAACCCCATACAAAACTTAATAGCGACCTGTACGGCCTCTGTGATATAATTAGTCATTTTGTTATTGCCATGCACAGATAACTGCGTAATCTAAAGACTTACCTACCGTTTAGAGTAACCTACCGTGGTTCGATGGCCACGCAAGAAATTTTATTGTGCGATACACTATGATTGTGCCGAATTTGAGTGTGAGTTGCGTTCTTTAAATACACTTACAATTGATGTTTGATTAACTAAATATTACGTCATTATATTTGCCTTGATAGCGCGAGTGAAGCTCGCTATCCATAAAATTATTAAAAGTATCCAATTTATTATTATGCACTCTAATGAGAGAGCTAAATTTTTTTCAATACCCTCAAGTGGGGTATCAATGTCATTATCTACTGTTTAAGCTTTTAATACTTTTATATAATTATTTCGGAGAGGTAAGGTTGCTTACTCCATCACTACATGGAAAGTTCAACGTTCACCTTAAATTATATTTTAATTTGTAGCTCAATCGCCGTCCAGCAGCACAAGCAGCAGCACATCTAGTTCAGATACAGAAGAGGATCTAAATGTGTCGATGAAAAATAAATCTAAAGGCAGGTAAGTGGAAGGGTATTGTTTTGTATTTTTGAAGACCACATCACGCAATAAGGGATCCTTATGTCATACACATACTTCATGGCCACAAATTATTACCAGAGTCAGAAAGTAATCTGTGGCTCACACATAGAATTGTCCCTCGTGGAGATTAATTAAACCTCTGACACCTGTCACAGGAGGTTACCACTTAAACCTGGAGAGGTTTAAGTAGGTCCATCTATGCAGTCGTATCATAAATGCAGCATTCTATTGTTATTCCGCATATATCACAATCAGTTGGTTTTGTCATTTTCTTAAAAATATTGTCACCAGTCAGGTCCATGAAAAAATGTACACATAAACATTAGAAGATCTAGGTAAGTTAGTCTCGGTCTCCCTCGGTACCTACATCCTTCCACTTTCGCATTGTATATCTTCTTAACCAGGCGATCGTTCGGCATTCTTTCCACATGTCCGAACCATCGGAGCATTCCCTTTCGCATCTTTACACCAATACTCTCTTTCATACCTACTCGCTCTCTTACGTCGTCGTTACGAATGCGATCGGTCAGCCTAACTCCACAGATTTTCCGCAGAGATCGCATTTCGACAGCATTAATTTTACTATCATACTCTTTTCTGCATACCCAACTCTCGCTTCCATACAGTAATGTTGGTTGTTGCCCCAACGCTCCGTTCACTCTTCGCTCTATATCAGAGGTGTACCTTCCATCTCGGCTAAATCCACATCCAAGATATACAAATTCATTCACTTGCTCTAGTACATCATTACCTATTATTACTCTTACATCTGTTCTGGTTTTATCTCTTTCAAAGACCATTATTTTGGTTTTGCTCACATTCACGCGTAGACCCCTTTTCTTACAATCTTCTGTCATTGTGTCGACTAGGATCTGCAGGTCAGTCGCTGACTGTGCCAGCAGGACTGCATCATCTGCATAAAGCAGAGCAGTGACCACTGAGTCGCCCATTTGGACTCCCACATTCATATCGTTCAATCTTTGGAGACATTTATCCAGATATATGATAAACAGCCTGGCTGACAACGCACCCCTGCTTAACGCCGATATTGACGTCAAACCAAGGCGACATTCCATCATCCAGCCGCACACAGGCTCTACAGCCCGTAGGTACCGAGGGAGACCGAGACTAACCTACCTAGACCAAATCGGTCATGTACTGAAGGAAGGTGGAGTCAAGGGTTTCCGAAACCGGCGAGCGTGTATGAAGAGAATTATGAATGTTGAGGAAGCGAGTAAAGTATGCAGAGATAGAGTTCTCTGGCACTCTGTTCTCTCTGCCTACCCTGCAAGGGATATGGCGTGATGATATGTTTGTTTGTTTGTTTGTAAACATTAGAATTCATTGTATCTATACAATGATTTCTTATGTTTATACATATAGTATATGGTCACTGGAAGATTAAGATCAACAAGTACCTGTTATTATAGAGGTTTTTGGTCGCAACTCGGTTTCTCCATATACCAGTGTTACGTTTTACATTTCTTTATTATCTAGATAACTGAAACAAAAGCTTTTTTTTTTAATCGGGTTTAGTTCCCCAGAATAGTGCTTTCAAACATACAAATAAACAAACAAGTTTACAAACTTTCAGGTTAATTGTAGTTATATAGATTCCGTAAGATTAATTTTCGTTTTAATATTTTATCCAATAACTATTTTGTGTATTCTTTGCAGACAAAAGTCCAAATCAACAGATGATAAAAAGACAGACAGGGCCTTGAGGGATATACAGCCTGTGGAAGTTGACGGCAGCGTTAGATTTAGCTCTGTAAGTAAAAAATGGAAAATGGAAAAAATGTGAAAATAGAGTAAGAATACAATATGACCTATAATAGGGAGTAACCCCTATTACTTTGTAAACACTGGTTAACAGAGCACGAGCGAAGTGGCCAGCAATTATTTCCTGTGAAACTTATAACATCAAACGAGATCGCCAAAACACCTGCAAACCATGTAGATTATGGCATACCTACCCAATAACTGCCTGTCCTATGGGCAAGGATTTTAGGCTATATATGCAGTCAGTTACCCGTGTGGTGACGGGATGAGAATACAATTGTCGTCACCTTTTACTTGCCCGTGGGAGTCAGGTAAAAAATGGTTAACGATTCACCAGTAGTGGGAGTAGCTTTCTCCAAAGAAATATATAACCATAATATGAGTAGTATGAGGGTGGCCGCCGTACATAGGATAGACGTCGTCGGCCCACGTTGGATGGGTGGACTGATTCTTATAACAAATTTTAATATTTTTTCAGGTTGGAGGTTTGGAGGAACACATAAAATGTCTCCGTGAGATGGTGCTATTCCCTCTCATGTATCCGGATTTATTTCGAAAGTTCCAGACAAGACCAGCCAAAGGTGTTTTATTTCATGGTCCACCAGGTACGGGCAAGACTTTACTTGCTCGAGCTTTGGCAAATGAATGCTCTTTGGTAGGAGGCAGGAAAGTTGCATTCTTTATGAGGAAGGGAGCTGATTGCCTTAAGAAGTGGGTTGGAGAGAGTGAAAGGCATTTGAAGTTGTTATTTCAACAGGTCAGATTCTTGTTTTTAATCTAATTAAAATTCTTTCTTCTTTTTCTTCCTTCCGCTTCCTTCAAAACATATCGAAATCATAATCATATCTATAGAGCGTCCCATACTGACTATGAACGCTAGAATCCGTAAAAATAATTTTACCTCAAATATCGAAATCATTCTTTGCGCCTTATAAATTTGCAGTGCTAATAATATTGCCGCATTACATGTATTGTGGTCACATCTAGAAGGATAGAACCCAATGTATATCACACTATTAAAGAATAAAAGTATAGTACCCCGCGATAAATATTGCATATTTAGCTTTGGAAGGAAGCAAGTGGTTAACCGCTTCATAGAACCTGGTCTCTATAGGTAGTGATTTCTGATATTTACGAGAGAAAAACTCTCAAGGTAAAAAACTGTAGGGACACGAGAGGACTCCCGTGACCATGAACGCTGTAAAATGTTTGAAACGTCATGAAATCTATACATATAATAAAAATGTAACGGGGTCGCTGTCTGTACATGGAAGATATATGAAAAAAAATATTACTGGGACCTTTATCAACACTAATAGAACCCAAAACAATATTTTTTTAAATTTTTGTCTGTTTATCTGTTTGTCTGTGTGTTTGTGCACGCTAATCTCAGAAACGGCTTATCCGATTTAGACGCGGTTTTCACTAATATATTGTGGTAAGCTTCACTTAACATTTAGGCTCTATTTTATGTCAGTTGGTTTATAAAAAAAAAGTTATGTAAATTCAAAAAATGTTCGGAGAAAAAAATCTTTATCGATTTTTTTCAAATTACGTACAAATATTCTTTAGTAAAAATAAATAAACACGTGTTTCAGCATTTGTTGATTTTCACCCTATGGAGGTGTAAATTAGGCCTGCAAAGCGGGTTGGACGACTCATTAAATCATTAGCGCCAAGCCGATATTATTGAAGCTGGCAACTTGAAATGTTGACAGTGGTTTCTTTATATGACGTAGAGATTCACTAAGAAAGGATTTTACGAAATTTTACCCCTAAGGGGGTGGAGCAGAGTGGCAAAGTTTGTGTGAAGAGAAACAATCTTTATTGATTCTTTTCAAATTACGTGTCGAATCAAATATTCTAAGGTAATATCCGGCATATGTCAATTTTCACCCTCTGGTTGTGTAAATTAGGCCTGTGAAGCGGGTTTTTTTTTTTTTTTTTTTTTTTTAATCATAATTGTTTATTCGACGCAAAAAACGTTTACACAAAATATTTCGAGTTCCCTGGTTCCTACGCTAGTTGTAAACTGTGTTGCAGGAACCAGTGTCCTCCCCTATTTGATGACAGGTTTATTATTATCAACTAGACAGTAGTGGTAAAAAGAAAATATATCGTAATGAGTTAAAAAAAAAAAAATAATAACAAAAAAGAATTAAAAATGAAATAAATATGGATGTATATGTGTGTGTGTTTGTGCATGTGTGTTCATGCATGCGTGCGTGTGTGTGTGTGTGTGTGTGTTTGTTTGTGCACGTGTGTGAGTGTGTGTTTATGCATGTGTGAGTGTGTGTGTGTGTATGTATGTGCATGTGGATGTGTGTTTGTGCATGCATGTGTGTGTGTTGGTGCATTTGTGTGTGTGTGCCTGTGTTTACATGTGTGTGTGCCTGTGAATGCGTACTGGTCTGTAGGTACCAATGTGGTGTGCGTACTCACATGTATGTATAAATTAAGAGCAAGAAGAGCGAAGGATCATAATACTCTTGTAAGAAGACTTTCTGTCGCTTCATAATTTAAAGTCCTCAACCACGTAAAAGCTATTTTCTTGAATGAGTGGTTACTAAGATGCCTTACCCTATGCAGTTTCATAAATTGGTTGTATATATATGGAGCCAGAAAATTAAAATGATTCTGTCCAAATGTTGTTTTTAAGCGAGGTAGCGGGCATCGCTTCACTCGTTTGCATGTCATAGGCAAATTTGGTATGTGTTTTTTGTGATACCTGCGTAGTAGCTCATAAATGTATATTTGCCTCACCGATAACACACCCGATCTCTCATAGACACTAGTTGTGGGATGTCTACGTCTGGTTGAACGACTCATTACCGCCAAGCCGAAACTATTAAAGCTAGAAACATAAAATTTTGAAGCACGCATTTTATTTATGACATAGAGATTCAATATGAAAGGATTTTATGAATTCCGCCTCTAAGGGGGTGTAACAAAGCGGCAAAGTGTGTATGGGGAGAAAATTTCTTTATCGATTCTTTTCAAATTACGTACAAATATTCTTCGGTAAAAATAAATAAACACGTGCTTCTCTCTCCCTCTCCATCAACTCCGCACCAGTGCCGTTGTGGTGACCAGTTCCGGCGTGAGAGCTCACACGATACACATAGTAGACAGCAATAGGTTCTTGCCTAATAGTTTAAGATACAGATTAAGTTTACCTTCAAAAATGTTCACTAAAAAAATAAATCATATCTAACGAGTTCGCAACTCTGCTGGTGAAACATAACAGTCAAATAAAGGGTGGCGATAATTGTATTTTTATCCCATGGTCATAACGTAATGAATAGAACTTTGAACCACCTTTTTCTATAGTGACCGGCTATGGTATATAGACACATACGCGCCGTACACGTACATCTACGTTGTGCGGGCAGGCCACCGCAACCGGTTATCATCTCGATTCGTAGCCCTCATGCAGAGAACCTAAATACAGGTACTCACGCTTGCGCCGCCCAAAGCACCGACGGTAGAGCGTGTCAACGTAGAATATTTTCTCTCGGACTATTGCCTAATTCCGTTAGACAACTAACTCGCAGAATCAACACCTCAACGCATCCCAGTTTCTGACGCTGTTGAATATCATCCTAGCGACAAACCTTCAACACCTTGCATTGCTTTTTCTATTTAACTCTGTCAGAGATGACTTCTGCGTGGACGAAGTCGCGGGCAAAAGCTAGTTAATAATAAAATACAAATTGATTGAACCTCGTCTTTGTCGCATACTATTTGGTGATATTTGTTGATATCGCATGGGCATCTTTTTCGACATACATGAGAAATAAAGGACTTACATACATACATACGTCTCATCACGCCATATCCCTTGCAGGGTAGGCAAGGAGAACAGAGTGCCAGAGAATTCTATCCTTGCATACTTCACTCGCTTCCTCAACATTCATAATTCTCTTCATACACGCTCGACGGTTTCGGAGACTCTTGACTACATCTTCCTTCAGTACGTGATCAACCTGGTCTAGGTAGGTTAGTCTCGGTCTCCCCCGGTACCTACATCCTTTTACTTTCGCATCGTATATCTTCTTAAATAGACGTTCGTTCGGCATTCTTTCCACATGTCCGAATCATTCATGCATTCACTTTTGCATCTTTATATCTCCAATACACTCTTTACTGAAAATAATTTACATTTAAACTAAAATTTATTTATTATTTGCAGGCAAATAAAATGAAGCCATCTATAATATTCTTTGATGAGATTGACGCATTAGCACCGGTGCGAAGTGTGAGACAGGAACAAGTTCACACGAGTGTCGTTGGTACGTTGCTCGCTGAAATGGACGGCCTGTGTGACAGGTATGCAATATTGAATAGTAAGTTATTTTTGTAATGATAATACTCTTCAGTATAAAATATATCCTTTGTCGTCAGGGACTTTACAAACATATAGTAAATAGACGCAACTCATACCAAACGTGACCATTAATTTTTTGACTCAAAACGGGACATTTTAAAAATATACCCGAAATGTTTAGTTGTACTTATATTTATCAGAGGAACAAATTTGCTTTAAAATAGATAGTGAAGATTTTAAGTAAGAATTTTATATTCACTTTAGTTTTTTATATTTACCTTAATTTTCAACATGGATTTGAGAACTGACATTTGTAACTGGGTTTTTTTTTTTTTTTTTTTTTTTTTTTTTTACGGTGACAAACGAGCAAACAGCACACCTGATGGTAAGTAATGCTGTTGCACATGGACCCAGCAACACCAGGGGTACAGCCAGGCCGCTGCCTACCGTGAAGGAAGAGCTCTTCTTAAACCTCGTTTGAAGAAGGACATGTCATAGCGCTCGGGAAACACAGCAGCAGGTAGTTCATTCCAGATCTTGCATGTACGTGGGAGAAATGATCGCTGAAAACGTACGGTCGAGGACCATATCGTTTCCAGGTGAAATGAATGAACCCTGCTACGGTGTCGAGTGGTACGGTGGTAAAATGGTGACGGTGGTACCAAGTCAAACAGTTCCTCAGAGCACTCCCCGTGAAAGAGCCGGTAGAGTACACAGAGTGACCCAAAGTCTCTCCGCCGCTCCAGCGACTCTAGTCTGTCCGTGAGATTGAGATCACCGACGATTCGAACTGCCCGCCTTTGTAGGGAGTCAAGTGGGTCTAGCTGATATTTAGGCGCGCCTGCCCTGAGATGAGAGCAGTACTCCATGTGAGGACGAACTTGTGCTTTATATAGCACAAGACGTTGTCTCGGCGTGAAGTACCGCCTGGCCCTGCTCAGCACGCCCAACTTTTTGCTTGCCAATTTGGCTTTGTCCTCCAAATGACTCCCAAACTGGACTTTGTTCGATAGCTCGACGCCGAGGATCCCAATACTCTCCGTGATTTGGAGAGTTACTCCTTGGAACTGAGGCGCCATGATAAAAGGGTCCTTCTTCGCAGTGAACGCGAAAACTTGTGTCTTAGTGGGGTTGAACTGGACTAAATACCGTTCACCCCATTTTGAGGCCCGCCCTAGAGAGCGCTCGACTTCAGACACAAGTTGAGCCCGTCTTTCCTGTAACATACTCCGAGGGACATTCTGATGCTCGGTGTATCGCTGGTCACCCGTGCTGTCATCCGCATAGCAACGAATACTCTCTATGGAGAGCATGTCATTGATATGCAGAATAAACAACGTCGGGGTGAGCACCGAGCCTTGTGGTACACCAGCATTAATGGGCATGGTCTTGGAGCAGGAGCCATCGACGACTACTTTTATGCTCCGACCATCCAAAAAACTGGTGATCCAATTACAGAGTCCCTCGGGGATTCCATATGATGGTAGCTTCGATAGAAGGGCCCTGTGCCAAACCCTGTCGAACGCCTTCGCGATATCTAGGCTGAACGCTAGCGCCTCACCCTTGCACTCCAAGGCCTCTGCCCAACGGTGTGTGAGGTATGTGGGGTTCTTGCGGACGGAGAGAATAATGAGACACAAGATCTAGTTTTAGTCTGGTTTATTGTGAGATGTGGTGCAGCTTAAATACTATAATATTACGTGCGAAAAGTGCTTATGCTTAAGGTCGGGCTTCCTATGTAAATGTCGGTGTAGTAGGTTAGTAGGTAGGTAGGTAGGGAATTTGTAGGTGGCAACAGTACACCCCCCTTTAAAAAAAAAAATATATAGGTTGTCTATTATTGTAAACGATTATGATGGAGTATGGCCTTGACATTGATGCGTGGAATGTGCTGACGGTTGTTGTGGTGTCGAGTGCGACGTATGCGCTGACGGTGTTGTGACTTATGTGCTGAGTTCAAATGCCTTGTTATCCATTGCATGAGTGTTGATTTTTTTGTGTAAATACTTTCATTCTTCTGTCCATGGTTTTCAATAGGCCGTAGATAATGAGTACGCTGATTGTTAAAATAATTTGTCCCATTGCGATGTTCCTGGTCCATTTCAGGTCTTCCTGGATGATGTTTCGGAGTTGCTCCGCTTCATTTTGGTTTAGACAAGTGTCCGTGTTATATGTAATTTGGTCCTTGGAACTTTGTGTGCCCATGTTGTATTCGTTGTAGCGTACTTGCGATGATTGTATTGTGTATTTAGCATCTGCGTTCTTTATATATATGTGTACAAGTTGCTTGCGTTTGCGAAATTCCGTAACGTGCTACTGGGATGACTGTACGGCCCGACCTTGTGATGTACGTATTTGCGTTCTTGTCGCTGTTTCTCGTGTTCAGCACGTAATCTGGTTCGTTGTTGATAATGAAGGCTGGTTTTAATCTATCGATTGATATTATCGTCTCTTTGTCCTTAATTCTAATGCAAAATGTTTTGTCCGTTTTTCTAATCACTGGATAAGGACCTTCATATGGCGGTGTCAGGCTTTTCCTCATTCTGTCACACCGCACGAATACGTGCGAGCATTCCTTAAGTTCGGGGTGTACAAATATGGTTTGGTTGTGTTTTTCTCTTTTTGGGACTGATGTCATTTGTGTGATGTTTTTTTGTATCTGTTTTACAAATTCTTCGTACGTTGATAGTTGTGTTGTTGATGATTCAAAAAATCCTCAAGGGAGTCTTATTGGCGTTCCGTATAACATCTCTGCTGAACTATAGCCCGTGTCTTCTCGTAAACTACTCCGCAAACCGAGTAGGACTGTTGGGATTTCTTCTACCCAATTATCGCTGGCTTCCCTTGTCATTAATGCCGCTTTTAAAGTTCTATGGAATCTTTCGATTTTCCCGCTCGACTGTGGGTGATAGCTCGTTGTTCTGATCTTGTGTATGCCCAAAAATTGTGTAAGTGACTCAAATATTCTTGATTCGAACTGTCTGCCTTAGTCAGTAGTAATGCGTAATGGACATCCGAATCGAATAATCCATCCTTCGAAAAGTGCTTTGGCCACTGTTTCTGCAGTTATATCTTCTACTGGAAATATTTCGGGCCACGATGTACAACGGTCTATGATTGTGATTAGGTATCTCTTGCCTTGTGAGATAGGGAGTGGTCCGACGATGTCAATGTGTAAATGTTCAAAGCGTTGTGCTGTCATAAATTTGCCAAGGGGTGATATTGTATGTCGCTGTATTTTTGCTTTTTGACAAGCTATACATGATCTGCACCAGTTGTTAATATCTTTGTTCATGTATGGCCATAGGTATCTTTGGGTTATCATTTTTCTGGTAGTTCTTTTTCCTGGATGGCTCATGCCGTGAATGACGTCGAAAACTTGTTTACGGAAATGTTGTGGTAAGTAAGGGCGACTTTTTCCTGTAGATATGTCGCAGCTAATGTTTATTGTGGAGCCCGGAAGCCTGATGTTTTCGAACTTTAATCTTCTGTTGTCACGTAGTTTAATTAATTCGCTGTCTGTTGATTGGTATTTAGCTAAATCGGCGTAATCGATCGGTGATGGCATGAATATTTCCTCTATACGTGATAATGCGTCTGCGGTGATATTGTCATGTCCGCTTATATGTTGAATATTGGTGCAATATTGTGAAATGAAATCTAGCTGTCGGACTCGTCTTGGCGTGTCGTTTGATGATGGTTTTTGGGAGAATGCGTAGGTCAAAGGTCGATGATCCGTGAATATTGTGAATTCTCTTCCCTCGATTAATCTTTGAAAGTGTTTGACGGCCATGTATACTCCTAGTAGTTCTCTGTCGAATGTTGAGTATTTTTGTTGTGTTTCGCTTAATTTTTGTGAGAAAATACCTAATGGTTTCCAATCACGGCCGGATTTTTGTTGCAGAACTGCACCGATACAAGTAGCGCTAGCGTCTGTCATAAGTGAGAGTGGTGCGTTGCGGGAAGGGTGCGCTGTAATTATTGCGTTTTTTATGCTCTCCTTGCATTTTTCGTAAGCTTTTTCGGCTTCCGTTGTCCAAGGGATAGGCGAGTTGTCGTTCTTTTTTGAACCGTGTATATAGGCGTTAAGAACCCTTTGATTGTTTGCTGCTTGTGGGAGGTTGTTTCTGTAGAAATTAACCATGCCCAAAAATCTTCTTAATTCTTTAATTGTTTTTGGTTTTGGGAATTCCATGATTGCTTTGTAATTTTCTTCCGTTGGGTGTATTCCTTGGCTCGTTATGTGATAACCTAAGAAATCTATTTCCCTTCTGAGGAATTCGCATTTTTCGAGGTTAATGGTTATTCCGTTTTCATGTAGACGCTTGAAAACTATTTCTAAATGTTGATAATGTGTTTCTTCGTTATCGGATGCGATGAGACAATCGTCGATGAATATGAATACGAAGTCTAAATCTCTGAATAAGGAGTCCATAAAGCGTTGGAATGTTTGTGCTGCATTGCGTAAGCCGAAGGGCATTCTTAGGTATTCGAAAAGTCCAAAAGGCGTGATGATGGCGGTTTTTTCAATGTCTTTTACGGGAATACAATGGTATGCTTTGCGTATATCAATTTTGCTCAGTATCTTCTTGTTTTCTAATATGTAGGTGAAATCGGTTAATCTTGGTAGTGGGTATTTATCCGGTACTGTCACACTATTGAGCATCCGGTAGTCTCCACATGGTCTCCATTCGCCATTTTTCTTTTGTACCATGTGTAATGGGCTTGCCCATGGGCTCTCTGATGGTCGGCAAATGCCGAGTTCGATCATATCTTGAAATTCTTTTTTGGCTATATCGTATTTTTCGGGAGGCAATGGCCTTGCGCGAGCTGCAACGGGTGGTCCTTGGGTAATAATGTGGTGTTCAATCTTGTGTTTGGGCGTGGCGCGGAGGGTTGAGTATCTCGTGATGTCTTCGTATTTGTTTAGAAGTTGCGTGATGTGTGGGTTAATTCCCGCTGCGATGGTGCGAATTGTTTGCTGTGTCGCTTTTCTAAAGTTTGCATGCGTTGTCCGCTGTGTAACCTTGTCGATAATTCTACGACCCGCTATGTCGACTAATAATTTGTAGTGCTCTAGGATATCCGCTCCGATGATTGGTTGAGTGACGTCGGCGATAACAAAATTCCATTTAAAACAACGTTGAAGTCCCAAGTCTAAGGTGAGAGTTTTCTCGCCGTATGTCTTGATTTTTGTCCCGTTGGCGGCGTAGAGTGTGTAATGATCGTTTGGTAATGTTGAATGTCTCTGTTGCTTGCTAATTACTGAGATGTTTGCGCCCGTGTCAATCAAAAACTTTATACCACTTTTTCGGTCGGTAATAGTGAGGCGATTGGATGGGTGGATTGCACAGAGTTTCGCCGCTCTCTGTGCTCTTATTGGTTTCCCTGGTTCTTGGCGTGAGGTGTCGGTTTCCAACTACATGGTTGTGTACAGTTCCTAGCGTATTTTCTAAATCTTTCGTGGTAATAGCAAAATTGATTAATACGTCTATAGTTTAATCTTGACCTCGTTGGAAAATGTTGACGTTTGATGGAATTGTTTTGCGTGTTGTATCGATGGTTCCTCTGACCTTGCTGAATAGCGTTTATATCTATTTGTAATTTAGCTAATTGAGCTAAAATGCACGCCATTTCTGTGTCACTTGTAGTGCTTACTGTTGATACTTCTGTTAATTTTGAGTTTGCTATTATTTTGTCCGCAATCTGGCTTATTTTGTCTATTTCCATGTCTTCCGTGACCGCTAGGACCGTAGTTACTGATTGTGGTAGGAGTCGGAACCATAGTAGTTTGATTGTTTCGTCGCTCATCTTTCCTCTACCGAGAACCCGCATCTTGCGTAATAATTGCGAGGGTTTTTGGTCGCCAAGTTCTGTCTCTGATAGTAATTTTTGAAATTGCTGTTGTTCTGATTCTTCATAGCAATCAATCAGACGTTCCTTGATGGTTTTGTATTTTTCCGTAGGCGGAAGTGACGTGATTAGGTCACTAACCTGTAGTATTTCTTCTTTTGATAGCTTCGCCACCACTGTACGGTACTTGTATTCGTCTCCTTGTTTCTGTGGTGCTATTATGGCTTCGAGTTGTGTGAACCATAATCTCGGTTGATCCTTCCAGAATGCCGGAATTTGGGATAGTACTGAGGTACCAGCTGCTACTTCTAATGCTTCTTGTTGACTGCCGTTTGCTTTGCACGTGGGTTGCGCCATGTTGCTTATTCTTTTCTTCGGGGTCACCACTGTGGGGTTCTTGCGGACGGAGAGAATAATGAGACACAAGATCTAGTTTTAGTCTGGTTTATTGTGAGATGTGGTGCGGCTTAAATACTATAATATTACGTGCGAAAAGTGCTTATGCTTAAGGTCGGGCTTCCTATGTAAATGTCGGTGTAGTAGGTTAGTAGGTCAGATGTAGATGATGTAAGTCCGACGATGTCACGTAATGCTGAATTTGTAGGTGGCAACAAGGTACACAAGAAGATCACCAGCCGACCGGCCATGACGAAACCCATATTGGCGGTCACTGATCAGCTGATGATCCTCAAGGTACTGCAGAAGCTGATGGTTGATTATTTTCTCCATTATCTTGGAGAGCAAGGATGTAATCGCAATAGGCCTGTAATTCGACGGGTCCGACCGGTCTCCCTTTTTCGGGATCGGGTGGACATGGGCTATCTTCCACGAAGATGGAACCCTACAAGTATCATAGGAAAGTCGGTATAAGCGCGTGAGGACGGGGGTCAACTCGGGGGCGCACGTTTTCAGGACCACTGCAGGGATGCCATCCGGCCCGCTCGACTTATGTACGTCTATTAGCCGCAGCTCCCGCCTCACCGCTCGCTGCGTAATGCGGATTTTAGGCAGATAGCTTTCACACCGCGGGATGATAGGTGGTGTGGCGGTTCCAGCGTCCAAAGTCGAGTTACAGGCAAAGAATTGACCTAAAAGATCGGCCTTCTTCTTTGCACTGTGGGCTAGACTGCCATCATTTTTCTGCAGTGGTGGGAGATTGGACTGGCAGAAGTTGCCTTGGTCAGCTTTGGTGAGCGACCAGAATGCACGACTCCCGGCGGGATAGCTCTCCAATCGCTCGCCGATTCTGGCAACATGTTCCGCCTTGGCTCTGGCAATAGCCTTCTTACTACATCTAGAAGCAGCATTAAATTTTCGCTTCTCCTCCCTGACATTTGGGTCCCGACAGTTTTGGGTCCTATTCCAGGCCTGGTATGCGGACTGCTTTTGCTGTGCAGCCGTCCTGCAGGTTTTATTAAACCAAGGCCGGCTGCGGCCACCGACCGGTATTTTGGTGTTGGGGATGAATAATTCCATCTCCGTAATAACGGTATCGGTAACGCAATCCGCACAAATGCCAGGGTCCCCAGAGGCGAAGCAAAGTTGCTTCCATGGGTAGGATGCGTAGAACTCGCGAAGCCTATCCCAATCTGCTGACTTATATTGCCAGACTCTGCGAGTCCCAGTCGCTTTAGAGCGATTAGGCCTCGCAATAGGGGCTTTGCTACGGACCAAGCAGTGGTCAGATGACCCAAGAGGAGCTTCGACCACTACCCGGTATCCGTGCTGGTGTGTAGTCAGCAGAAGATCCAGTAGAGAGGGCTCATGGCTCTCAATGTCTGGAACACGGGTGGGCTGTGTTACCAATTGTGAGAGACCATAGGCCGAGACCATATTGAAGAGATGCCTACCCAAGAGGTTAGTGGTTCGGGACCCCAACCACTCTTTATGATGAGCATTAAAGTCTCCAAGAACCACTACCTCTGCTGATGGACACTGCTCCAATATTTCGTCAAATTCCCCATTGAACGTTCTCGAATAACTGAGTTGACCCTGAATCACTGCCATGGGACCTGTAGAGGCACGCGTAGATGCGGGTATACCCTCCATAGTCTACGCGTAACCATAAAATTGACAGGTCACCATGCTCGAGGGCCCTAAGGCGGCGACAACAGATGTCATCCCGGATGAACACGCACACCCCAGCTTTACGGTGGAAGGAGTGTTCCAACTCGTAGCCTGGATAATTTAGGTACGAAATATCATCCGGGGCACTTATTTGCGTCTCCGTTAAAAAGAGCAAGGCAGGCCGCGCCGTCTCGAGGTGTTGGTGGACGGCGTCGAGATTGCTGTGTAAACCCCTAATGTTACAAAAGTCCACGTCAAATGTGGATAGAGGGACCGCCGTGTAAAACCTTCTCTTTTTGTGTTTCCTTTTCATGGGTTTTGTATAAGAAGAGGAAGGGAGTGTACTTTCGTGGAATGGGGTCCGGTGATGCCAAAAAAAAGGTGCTCATAGAAAATACTCTTAACAAAACAAATAGCGAGAAATGGGAGAACGAAAAATCTGACAAACAAATAGTCAACAAAGCGTGGGTGAAGACTTCGGCACTCTCACCTGTCTTCGCGTCGATCGACGAAGCTCTCGTACACCCCTCGCGAACGGTCGTCCGGCTCCACTTCTCAAATTTTTGCGCGATTGCCGAAATGGGACACAATTTTACATCCCCGAGTTAATTTCGGGGACACCGGGACTCGTAAAAAGGGACAGTCCCGTTCAAAACGGGACGTCTGGTCACGTTACTCATACCCCAACTCGAATCAAGTGTTTGTAGATAGTACAGAGAAATATCTGGATCCCATCGGTTGATTGACAATTCTAAACTACTTGAACCACTAGCCCAACTGTATAGCCATATTATTAACCAACTTCAAAAAATAAAACAGGTTCTCAATTCTATATCTTTTTATGTATATCTTATTTAGAAATATTCTTTTTCGTGTGATGATGGAGTAAAAATATATATCACCTATTTCTTTCCTTCGTGTTCTATAGGGACATTCTCTGCGAGAGAAGGGATTTTTTTAATAAAACCGCATACCAACACATCTGATTAGCGTGCATTAATAAGTCAATTTCTCTTCTACCGTGGAGGATGCCCGTGCTCAATAGTGAGTCGTGCGTGGATGGAAAAGAAAGAAATAGTTTTTATTAGGGTTCCGTACCCAAAGGGTAAAAACGGGACCCTATTACTGAGACTTCGCTGTCCGTCCGTCCGTCTGTCACCAGGCTGTATCTCAAGAACTTTAATAGCTAGACAGTTGAAATTTTTACAGATGATGTATTTCTATTGCGGCTATAACAACAAATACTAAAAATAAAAATTTAAGGGGGGCTCCCATACAACAAACTTGATTTTTTTATCGTTATTATATATAATGGCACGGAACCCTTCGTGCGGGAATCTGACTCGTACTTGGTCCATTTTTTATTTATTATTAGTAAAAGTGCGGTCAAAGTTTCATGTAGTCTTTAATGTGTTTCGTTTTCTATAGAGGTGAAGTAGTAATCATTGGTGCAACAAATCGTTTGGATGCTGTAGACCCAGCTTTAAGGCGTGCTGGGCGCTTCGACCGTGAACTACACTTTCCACCACCACACGCGGTTGGGAGAAGGGATATACTAGAAATATATACCAAGGATTGGGTGCCTAGACCCAGTGATGACACATTAAATCACATCGCTGAAATTACCGGTGGCTATGGAGGTAAGAATGTGTGTATAGTTTTGAGGTCATTAATTTTGACTGACATTTGATATATTAATTTGTTCATACATCGGACTGTCGACATCCACTGTTGGATACAGAATTCTTCAGGAGAGCATCCTGAAGAATTCTGTATCCAACAGTTCAGGATGAATTCTTCAGGCGCCATAATCGGCATGCGTGACTGACAGTTTGATAATCACAGTTAGTGTTATAAGTGTCCAAGTATGAAAGTAAGGGGTGGTGACATATTGTGTATAATAATTTTCCATATAATAATGAAAATATTAATTATTATCAGTAGAACGATAAATATTTTTTAGTATTTATAAAATAATAGCTATCATTTTCTTCATAGTAACATTTGTCATATAAGTCTCACTGGTGCCTATGAAGACAATTTGATAAAATTCTCTATATTACGCTCCTTATATTATACGCCAATTTCGCCCATTATCGTACAAATGAAGATGAAGACAAAAATAAAAATATATATAAATCTGTAATATTAGTTTAATTTTTCACAAAATTGTAGAATTTTTAGTGTGATTATTTAGTAGTTTAGATTTTTCTTTAATTGTATATTTTGTAGTTTGGTGACAGAGAAGTCCCATTTACCACTTTAAGCTACATAAAAGCTGTTTGTCAAAATGTGGTATCAGAAGTAGTTAAAGAAGCAGCTATTTTCTATCCCTCGAATTATTTTGTTCTAATTTCTGTTTATTCTTATATATTTCTAGGTTCCGATTTGAAAGCACTGTGTTCTGAGTCAGTATTGAAAGCACTGAGGAGAGTGTATCCACAAGTCTACGAAAGTCAATATGCTCTGCTTATTGACGCCAAAAATGTGAGTTATATTTTTTTTTGTGTGTCTTTTAGCTGTTAACTGCAGGTGGCTTTCACAGTTTAACCTGGACTATGGGTGAGCGCTGAGCGCTCTCAACCCGAAAAAAGCTTTAAGTGACATCGCCCAAGGTCTCTCCCTGTGGGGAAAGGACCTCGGCTTGGGGCGTCGTTGATAACAAAGTAGGCGTGTCCACATTTGAATTATTGATTATTACGCGCCGCGTCTTCGGTCCACGGCGATGGGGATGGCAGTGCCGATATTTATGTGTTATGGTCGTGCGGGCCGTGTATGCTCTTTCTTGAGTGATCGTAATGAAATCGTCAGTCTCGGTTAGTAAATGTCGAGGAATGCGGAGGCGTTAGGCGCCTCTACCACTAAGGGGTTGGGGAGAGTCATGACAGAGTAATTACATACATACATACATATCATCACGCCATATCCCCTGCAGGGTAGGCAGAGAGAGACACAGAGTAATTGATTTTAATAATCATCTCGGCATATATACGTCCCACTCGAGCCTCCTCCCTCCCCACCAAATTGACCTAATACACCACGCTGTTCTGGCAAGTTGGTATAGGGTTTTATTTAGAGTTTCCCTAGCATTATATCCCTTAGTCATCTTTTATGATATCCACGGGCAAGATAGAGGTGGTGAATTGTATTCGTACTTTATTTCCACACGGATCAGTAATAGTGTAAGAGATGATAATTGATTTAGACAGTTTTATATTATTTGTATATTCAGTAATTTCATTCATAGATTGTCACTTAGTATCCATGCTAGGTATCCGCGTGATATTGCTAATGTTGATTCATGAAGTTAGCATTACAAATTAAAGTATATTGTAGTTAAACAAATATTGATAAAATGATTACCACATGTTAAACATGAAAACATCCATCAATTGGTATTATAATTACATAGTAAAACATAACTTAAATATCGTAAATAGTTCGAACAGATTTGAAATAAAACTATTTGTTCAGGAACGGGGTTCGGGTCTACTCCAATAAAATGATTTCTTCGTTTATGTACGTTTAATATTGTAATTTAAAAATGAATACATGAGATGTTTTATAATAGTCGTTAACAATGTGAAGTATATATATACCTTCACATTGTTAACGGCTATTATAAAACATACATACATACATATCATCACGCCATATCCCTTGCAGGGTAGGCAGAGAGAACAGAGTACCAGAGAACTCTATCTCTGCATACTTCACTCGCTTCCTCAACATTCATAATTCTCTTCATATGAATAAATATCATAATTCTCTTCATATAAAATATAATATTCAATTAAATTGTTCACTCGGTTTTGTTCGTTTTTCATTCGAACCTCACTCCATAAGGTTGGTGTGCTTTCTTAAGAGGCCACTAGATGGCGGAGGACGTATGTGGCGTCGACACTATTTTTACGGATTCTATCGCGTTTGTATCGCTCATGGGAGGCATGGAGAATAGAGTAAGGAGTAACATCTCAGTGTATTAAGAAGTGTCCAATGAACGGGAGCAAATTAAGGTGGCAAGGTGGCGCTATAGTAGCAAGTGGAAGCATTTTAAAAAGAGCGCCACAAATTTCATAGGTTCATAGGTTATTATTTATCAAATCACAGTTGACTACGTAACTCAGCACACTTCACTCTGCTTATTACTGCTACATTCATATCATTTCCACTTGCTACACTAGCGCTATTTCGGTGAGTGTTCGAACAATAATTTGCTGTTTACAAGTGGACACTTTTTTGACTAATCCCCCATACAAGATGGTATTCCTTAGTTTTTACCTTCCACAATGGGAGGACTGACCATGAACACTGTAAAGTGTCGATAGAATTTGTAAAAATAGTTTTATTTCAAACACCCCTTCAGTCCACGCGTTACCCTCTTGATTAGGCTTTTTGCTTCTTTCTAATGGAAGGTAAAATTTCTCTAGTACCACAATGCCCAATCCTGTTAGTTTGAGATAGTATATCGAATTTTCTTTCTCATATGTTCGTCCAAGAGACTTTGATAAATCTGACCTTTTTTTTATTTTTAGGTAGAAGTAACGAGAAAGGATCTCATAGATGCGATGAATTCTTTAGTGGCAGCGGGAGCTAGAACGAGTCCTTTGGCGGCTAAACGTTTAGCGACGCACTGCATACCATTATTACAGGCCCAAGTGCAGGCGGCGGCAAGTGTGTTGCGGAATGTGTTCCCGCTACATTCTACAACGGAGAAATGGTACGTATTTCTATTTATTAATAGACTAGGGCTTTCTCCATGGCTTAGCTCTCCTTGTGGTTCAGTTATAGTCAATTGTAACTTTTATTTTTTATTACTAGGGATACAAAGTGACATCAAAAATATAAAAAGGGAAAATCAAATTGTATATAAATTCCCTAATTGAATAGTATCCACATTATTGTCGAATCTGTGTTGCTCTGGCAGTTATTGTTTCTTGGCTAATTTACCTGCTAACATTTTAGTAAATATTCCTAAACATTTGTTTTTATTGCTGATGGCAACAAACGAGCAAGCAGCATACTGATGGTAAGTGTTACTGCCGTTCATAGACCTTTGCAATACTAGGGTACAGCTAAGCAGCGGCCTACTAATAAAAACACCAAACCCACCCAGAGAATTGCCAGCAGCTCTCTCGCTAGCCGAATGAAGCGCAGTACTGTCGTGTAGAAGTGTAGTACTGTCCTGGACGGACCGACCCGCGAATTTAGACAGAAAACTGACATTAGTGTGTCTTTACCACTATATAGTAAACAGTTTACCAAATAAATTGGCTTATTATAACATGCTGATAAAAAGATTTGATTTAGAATATCTCGCGGTGATTATATATATTTAGTCGTCTCAGTTTTATACAAAAGGCGATGTTGCATTCTTAAAGATTCATCAGATTAAAAGTTCACATAACATCCGCAAACCTACGGATAGCCACTGTTAAAACATAGGCCTTCCTAAGCGCTATGACGCCACAATCAACATGCTATTTAGGCGATTTGACGATCAAAATTATTTTTATATTTACTGTTATTGATTATTAGTTAATTTATTACTTCCTAGTTAGTAGTAGAGTACTGTTGTCCATTCTTCTAGCTTTCCCTAAGCCTTTTTTTCCCTGCGATTCATGAGAAAACAAGAGGTGGTGGAACATCATTTGACAATACAGATGGTTATGATATCCATATGTCATAAGATAGTTTGTGGCCGTGGTTGGATTTCCACAGAGTAAAATACTTTGTTCTATTCAGGCATTTTTGTTTTAAGCCCGAGTGTAATCTTTATACGTTGTATCTTTGTAAAGTCCCCCCAATACAAGGATTATTTCTTTAGTGTCGGGTGTAATATTAAAAAAACGAGAGGTGTCAAGGGACACCCGGATGGAACGAAGTTCCTTTCGATTAATTAGTGAAGGAATTGTAATAAAATTTTATTTTTTTTAAGTTATAATAATATTTTTGAAGTACTTAAAACTTCTTTAGGCGCGACTAGGGAGTAACTCAGATTTTTTTTCAATAGGATCATAATCTATTACTAGATGGCGCTGTAACAAAGTTAATGGATTTTAAGAAGACATGTATTAGAGTCTAAATCGCGCTATAGAATTTTTTGCAAATTTTAACTATATATATTAAAATTTATAATAGAAATGATACACAACCGGAGGTGTCAAGGGACACCCGGATGGATCGAAGTTCTATTTTAATTATATAATTTTTTTCTGCCTTAAGCGATTTTTATCGTTATATTTTAGCCAATTTGCAAAATATCTTTATAAATTATAGCCTATGTGTTATTCTGATGTGCAAGCTATATTACTATAAATTTCATCAAAATCCATTCAGTAGTTTTTACGTGAAAGAGCGACAAACATGTTCACATCCATACATTATTACAAACTTTCACGTTTATAATATTAATAATAGGATATACAATTCCACTAGACTACCAAAACTTTTCGGCCCCGAGCTCGAACGCGAGCCGGCCACGCGGCCCGGTCACGGGCGAAAATAATTTCGTTGCGCATTATTTTGATTTTGCTATATCTCTTAAGGTATTGATTTAATTTGCATGGTCTGAAGGAAAAAAAATATCTTCATGAAATGCTCAAGCCAACTAATGTATTTAAAATGATAAGGATTAATACAGTATTTGTGTAAATAGCTTTTCAATTACCGTTTTATAATAGAACATTTTTTAAAGTATTAAAATGGATATAGTATGTTATCCTTAAGAGATAGATATATACCATCGCGGACTTTTTTGTAGGCCTTTTTAAGCTGTATAATACTGTAGTACTTTATTTTCATCTATTTCGTAGGGTTCAGCCAGCGTTTGCAATGTAAGCGCAAAATAATGTGTTTATTTACGACATCACATTAGAAACCTCTAAAAATTATCAGTGTTTCTCTAGTACATTATGCATATATTATACATATAAACCTTCCTCTTGAATCACTCTATCTATAAAAAAAATCGTCGCGACACCACACTGTTCAATGCGAAATAGAAATGAAAATATCTGGCTTGCTTTCTATAAGAGAGCCGACGAGCGACGCCGCACAGCTTACAATAGCTTACTATAGCAAAAAGTGTCGTGACAACTTTTCGTAAGAATTTTTTCCGTCCAGCCCCCTTTCACAACGCGCGATAAGGAACTTCGTTCCAAAAAAATGCTACATGTGATTATGACTGTAATATATATCTGACAGTATGTATTTTTCTTTATACAGTGTTAGCGATCCATCGTTATCACAAAGCGTGCTACTAATAACTGGTGAATGTGCCGAGACACATATAGCGCCCGCATTACTCGCTCAACTTGAACATTGCACAGTGAAAGAGCTTAGTATGTCCACTCTACACTCGGCGCACACGTTCACACAGGAGCAAGCACTTATATCGGTAAGTATTATTTTAATTTTATTAATTATTTTACGGGCTTTCACTGTTGGATATAGGTCCAATACGAGGGTCACCCTATGAAAGGGATAATGCCATTATCGTCACTTGGCAGGCGATTTGACAACTGTAGTAGGTGTTGTGCATTTCCCAGAAGAATAGTATTGTCTATTTTCCCGGTGATTCCTTAGCAGGTTTTTACGACTTCTGTAAGATAGATATTTTAATTACTTTAATTATTGTTTTTAAGATATTGTCATAACAGATAAGAACTATTTAAAAGAAAATTGTTTAAAAAGTTATGTAAACCCTTTTCGTGATACTGTTTCTTTACTAATAAATTGAATTACATACATACATATCATCACGCCATATCAAGGGATATATATGTATATATATAAACATGAACACATCCATCAATTGGTATTGTAATTACATAGTAAAACATAAATTAAATATCGTAAATAGTTCAAACACACCCCTTCAGATTTGAAATAAAACTATTTGTTCAGGAACGGGGTTCGGGTCTACTCCAATAAAATGATTTCTTCGTTTATGTACGTTTAATATTGTAATTTAAAAATGAATACATGAGATTTTTTATAATAGCCGTTAACAATGTGAAGTATATATATACCTTCACATTGTTAACGGCTATTATAAAACATACATACATCCATATCATCACGCCATATCCCTTGCAGGGTAGGCAGAGAGAACAGAGTGCCAGAGAACTCTATCCTTGCATACTTCACTCGCTTCCTCAACATTCATAATTCTCTTCATACACGCTCGCCAGTTTCGGAGACTCTTGACTCCACCTTCCTTCAGTACATGACCGATCTGGTCTAGGTAGGTGAGTCTCGGTCTCCCCCGGTACCTACATCCTTCCACTTTCGCATTGTATATCCTCTTAACCAGACGTTCGTTCGGCATACTTTCCACATGTCCGAACCATCGGAGCATTCCCTTTCGCATCTTTACACCAATACTCTCTTTCATACCTACTCGCCCTCTTACGTCGTCGTTACGAATGCGATCGATCAGCCTAACTCCACAGATTCTCCGTAGAGATCGCATTTCGACCGCATTAATTTTACTTTCATACTCTTTTCTGCATACCCAACTCTCGCTTCCATTCAGTAATGTCGGGACAAGCACTGCGTTATGTATTGCTACACGTGCCTTCAGGCTGAGGTGGTGGCTACCGAGAAGTTGTCCCAACGCTCCGTTCACTCTATTTCCCGCATTCACTCTTCGCTCTATATGAGTGTTGTACCTTCCATCTCGGCTAAATCCACATCCAAGATATACAAATTCATCCACTTGCTCTAGTACATCATTACCTATTGTTACTCTTACATCTGTTCTGGCTTCATCTCTTTCAAAGACCATTATTTTGGTTTTGCTCACATTCACGCGTAAACCCCTTTTCTTACAATCTTCTGTCATTGTGTCGACTAGGGTCTAAAGGTCAGTCGCTGACTGTGCCAGCAGGACTGCATCATCTGCATAGAGCAGACCAGTGACCACTGAGTCGCCCATCTGGACTCCCACATTTATATCGTTCAACCTTTGGAGACATTTATCCAGATACACTACCGTCCAAAAGTTTGGAAGCACACCTGTTTTCAAACAAAACAAATAAATGCCGACTAATAGCGGTAAAAATTAGCAATAATCTTAAGTTTTACAACCTTTTACGACTGTCTACACAAACACAAAAGGATTATTATCCTACATTCATCAAGTTTTATGGAATTCCTTAATATTGACGAAACACGTGTTTTATGACTTAATCCGTCGGCTACTTTATCCTATGCAATGGTGTAGTTTTATTGATAATGTTTGCTGGTTTTAACTTTTTTAGACCTTATTCAGTCGCACTTGAGCATTGGCACGTGAAAGTTGTGATATTAACATTGTCTGTATTCGAAAGATATCGGCTACTACTTTGACCGTATTTTTTCTTCTGAAAATGGCAAAACGCAAGCAAATCACGCTTGAACAGCGAAGCGCTATTTGCACTCTACGCGAGGAAGGATACAGTGAACGTCAAATCGCAGAAAGGCTCGGAATTTCTTGTAAAGGTGTCCACTATACCCTTGCTAGAAAACAAGAAACGGGGAAAAATGAAGATAGAAAGAGATCTGGTAGGCCCAAATCCACAACAAATCAAGAGGACAACTTCATTAGAGTTCTTTCTAAACGGAATCGACGCTTAACTGCACCACAGATCACTGCAGCTCTGAATGATACGCGAGAAACACCCATTTCAACAACTACTGTTAAAAGACGCTTACTGTCTGCGGGATTAAGAGGATGTGTTGCTGCTAAAAAACCCAAACTAACAAATCGACATAAGAAAAATAGACTAGAATGGGCAAAAGCGCATAAAAACTGGACTATAGAACAATGGGAAAATGTCCTTTGGAGTGACGAATCAAAATTTCAGATTTTCGGATCCAATAGACGTGTCTTTGTACGCCGGTCAAAAGAAGAGAGGGCTTCAGAGGCATGTACAGTGCCTACCATCAAACATGGTGGTGGTAATGTCATGGTTTGGGGGTGTTTTGGCAACAGTAAACCCGGCAATCTTGTGAGGATAACCGGAAAATTAAACAAGGAAGGCTATTTAAAAATTCTCCAAGATTCTGCCATACCCAGTGGACTAAGTCTCATTGGTTCTGGATTCATTTTTCAACAGGATAATGATCCTAAGCATTCGTCTAAATTGTGCCAGAACTTTTTAAACAAGAAAAAAGCTGAAAACATTTTAAACATCATGCAATGGCCATCTCAATCCCCTGATCTTTCTCCCATTGAACTTGTTTGGGATGAACTTGACAGGAGGGTGAAAAGTCGTTGTCCTACGAGCTCAGAACATTTGTGGCAGCTATTAGAGAACGAATGGAACAAATTAGATAAAGATTATTTAAAAAAATTGATTAATAGAATGCCCAGAATATGTGAGAAGATTATAAAGGAGAAAGGTGGACACTTTGATGAAGCTAAAATTTAATCTAATTTACCATTGTATATTATTTTTTTATTTTGTTTAAGTTAGTTTCTGTTTGTTCTTTATTTTTTTATCAATACATTTAAATTTAAATGACTTAGTTTGGTTTTATTCGATTTTACCTTGCTGCTTCCAAACTTTTGGACGGTAGTGTATATGATAAACAGCCTGGCTGACAGAACGCACCCCTGCTTAACGCCGATATTGACGTCAAACCAAGGCGACATTCCATCATCCAGCCGCACACAGGCTCTATAGCCCATGTAACTGGACTGCATAGCCTGTAGCAGTTTACCGTTAATACCATACTCCGGTAAAATGTTCCAAAGTTCCTTTCGTACAACCGTGTCAAATGCTCTCTCCAGATCCACAAAACTGCAGAAAACGCTCTGACCTAGAGCCAGATGCTTCTCCACAATGTTGCGCAGAGAGAACACTTGATCCATGCATCCCATTCCACTCCTGAACCCTCCTTGTGTCTCACACAGCAAACCATCGAACACCATCCTCATTCTCCTTTCAATAATTTTACCGTACACTTTTGCTGCCAAACTGGTCAAGCTTATGGCTCTGTAATTCGCGCAGTCATAGCGTGAACCCTTGTTTTTAAACAATTTTTCAAACTTCTTATCGCCCATTCAACTTCATCCATACTGATGCCATCGGAGGACGCAGGTGCTGCATGTTGATCTACTAAACCACATGCGACACCGGCGCCAACCGTAGTATCCGCATACATATCGCCAAAATATTCACTCCATCGGCTTAACACGTCTTGTATTAGTGTAAGAATGTCTCCTCCCTCCACCTTTAGACCTTATTTTATTCATTCTGAAGGCTGACCAACCACCCTGAGATCTCTTCACCTCTCTCCAAAAGAGTTTGGTGTTACCCTCGAAGTTTTTAGTCAGCCTATTTTCTGCACTCATATTTGCTCTATTACGTTTCTCTTTCACTAAGGCCTTGGTGTCATTCTTACATTGCCGATATATCTTTTTCTTCTGTTCAGTCCTACTGTCATTCAGATTCAAAGAAGAGACATAGTCCAGCCACGCTTTCTTCTTTTGCTCTACGGAAGCTGCCACTTCCGCATCCCACCATGCATCACCATTTGTGTTTCTATGCTTCTTTGAACTTCCACATACTTCTTTCGCTGTGTCTACCATACTCTCTTTCAATACTCTCCAGCATTCTTCAATGCCCGATTGCGGCTGGCTTGCCATCGTCAGCCGTTCTCGGACACCCTCTGCATACTTTTCTCTTACACACTCTTCTTGCAACCTTTCAACCTTTATTCTTTCAAGCCCTCCGAAGTGGACACGCTCTCGCCATTGCCTCCACTTTCTGAACAGACCACTAAATCTCGCAATAACGAGATAGTGGTCTGTATCGACTGTGGGGCCCCTGTAGGCTCGTGCGTCCAATATTTTGCTTCGGAGGCGACTGTCTACCAGAATTAGATCTATTATACTTTTCTGTTCATTCCTTCTCCATGTATACATATGGATGTCCTTATGTTGGAAAAATGTGTTTGACACAATAAGGTTTCTCTCCATGCATACATCCGCTATGAGCCTACCTGCGTCGTTCACTCTCTTATCACCAAATGGACCAAGTACGTCCTCATAGTCGGGACGCTTGGTCCCCACCCATCCGTTCAAATATCCGCATACAATCACGCGTTCACTGGTTTCTGCCATATCCAGAACTGCTCTAACATTATCCCAAAACTTCTGGTCTGATCCCATTCCACCGAGGATCCTACGGGAGCATATGCTACAACCATTAATACCTTGGTGACACCTAGTTTTATACGGACCCAAAGAAGTCTGGGATCATACATTCCGTAATCCTTCACGCCTTAGGCCAAGCGAGAGGTCAACAGTACTCCTACCCCCATGCTGGCTCGATCGCTCTGTGGTACACCAGACCACAGAGCCATCCCGCCACCAGGAAGATCGCAAGCGTCGCTGCCCCTTCGCTTGGTCTCTGGTTTCTGTTACACAGAGAACGTCTAGCTGTTTGTCCGCCATGACGGATATCAGCTCGTGCAACTTACCTTCCACACAACCTCTTACATTCCACGTGCCCACCCGGCACTCCGCTCTCCTCGATTCGCCTGACTGGGCAAGGCGTGATGGGTGGCGGCCCCCATCGCCGTATCTGCCGATGTTCGTACCGACGGGGGCGGGTTGGTACGCGTCGCCTCCGGGGGATGCCCTAACCCGCACTGCGGCACGCATTCGAGCCGGATTAGCAGTCTAACGAGACTGGCAGGGGACGCGACGAGCACGCTCCGGAGTATGCCCCCCTATAAATTAAATTAATTATTATAAGTTCATATTAGTTATGCTGTTTAAATAAAGGGTACCCGTGTGCTCGCATGCGTGGGTATGTTTGTGCGTGCGTGAAATTACTGTACGCATTTTTTTTAAAGACAACTGCTAAGGAATTCTTTGTTGTGGGGAATTTTGCAAACAGACAATTAATGTACCTACCCAAATGCCATTTGACTCTGCAAATGATTTGTGGATCGCATAAAAAAGTCTTTTGTGGATATCTAACCTGTAATATTCGACACGAGAGGTAAACAAGTAGAAATAACAATTAACAATGAATAGAATTATTAATGTATATATTTAAAAAAATGTCCTTAAAGTAGTTTAAACGTACAATATTACGCTTATGGTGCAGGTGTTTTCGGAGTGTCGTCGCGCCGATCGCGGCTGTGTGCTATTTTTGCGCGATGTGGCCGGCGTTTGGGCTGCGCTGGGTCCAGCCACGGGTCTACTACGTCAACTGTGTCGAGCACGAGCGCACGGAAACAACACACTAATACTGGCCACCGCTGATTGTCACTATGATCACCTGCCTAACGAGGTAATTTTCTCATCTATCTGTAAAGTAACAAATTACAAATATTTCAACAACATATTCTGTGGGTATTATAGTACCCATACGTGGGTATCATAATTTGCTGTGTGGTAGTGGCTACGAATACTACCGATCCTTCCTATTCTCCTGGATGTCGTAAAAGACGACTAAGAGCTTTTTATAGACTTGGACCAACTCCACCTGATGCCGTTTGGTCAATAATTACATGCCCAAGGAGGGCTGACGTCAGGCAGGCGGCTGGTCATAAAACTATTGCCAATAACACTACTCAACACTAAAAAAATATCTGATTTGGTTCATATTGTTTCATATCGAGGTTGACTACTAATAAATATATGTAGGCATTTTATTTTGATATTACGTCTAAAAACTGAGAAATATGATTTTTAAGTTTTTGACGTAAGTTTGATTTTTATATTGCGGGTATTTTGAAAATAAGATTATTTTACTAACAAAACTTACTTTATACGTTAGTTTGATTGGTAAACTTGAAAATGTCACGCGTGTGTGTTAACAGTCCTAACTTATTTTGTTACATTTGTGGCGAATTTACGCTAAAATAAAAAAAACCTAATAAACCTAACCTTACCTTTGTGACCTAATTAAAAAGTGTTACTTTGGCCTATTTTGACCGTGATGTGAAAAACCAAGGTAAGACGTGGGTTCCTAAAGTGTGCTGTCTAAGGTGCTATACGAATTTGAACGGCTAGTACAATAGAAGAGTTAAAAAAATGCCATTTCCTACCAATCTAAAATGGCAAATGCAGATCTTAAAGTAGTTGCTTTGTTAATTGGCTTGCAGTCAGGCTATACCAAATACCGCTGCTTTCTTTGCGAGTGGGACAGAAAAACTGCATTTCCTTCTTTCGCACTTGGACTTTTTCCCGAAAATATGGGATAAGTTAGCGATGAACATGGGGAACGCTTTCATCAAGATGTGGCTGCAATCGAAAAACGTTTCCAAGGAAGATGGGAGCCTGCTATGCTCGCAGATTACTGTTGGAGCCTTGTTAGAGAAACTATAGGATCTCACTACAAGAGGACAGCCAGCTACACTAAAAAATCTTCGCCTTTTCAACCAAAGCATCAATGAAACCTAACGGGGAAACTTGCTTCTGCAAGAAAATCATATTTTTGACCAATTTCATTTATCTTAAAAATGAGATGTTATGTAAAAATCCTATTTACATATTTGTATTAGGTCAATAACAAGGAATTATAATCACATAGTAGGAACTCAGATAAAATAAAAAGTTTGTTATTTGTTGAGTAGTGTAACTTGTAATATGCACTCGTACATATTGCGTCGACCCCAAGTAATTGGGATAAGAGCAGGAGAATGATGATGATGACGTGGGTATTAGACATGCGCAAAACATTACTTTGAAATGTCATATCACATCATATGACATTACGCAGAACGTAATATTATTTTATGATATTACAAATGTGATACATATCACACGAGTTCGGTTCGCATAATATTGTGATCCGAATTTTGTAAATTAATATTTATTAATCATATCAAATCAAATCAAATCATTTATTAATTTGTATAACATAGGTAATATAAGATGTCAGGTGATAAAATTTTATGATGGAGATCACTATGTCATGCCGATAGGCGTACAAATTTTGTTAATAATTAGTATTTATACATTAAAATTCAGATAACAATCAAATTAATTTTCCATGGCAAAATAATTAAAATTAGACAATTCTAAATTAGATTCCAATGCATAGTCAATGTTAAAATTGAAATTATTTTTATAATGTCATATAAATTCATCATTTAAATATTCGTCAATACTATAATAACATTTCTTGGTCAATAATAATTTTAGTCTTCTTTTAAAATGAGTGGTGTCAAGGGACTTCGTTTCTTCTGGTAACTTGTTATAAACACGTGGAGCTATACCTAAGATACTTTTTCTTGCTAAGGCTGTTTTGCATTTAAAAGTACCTAGCAGGTTTTTATACTGACTACGTAATGGAACATTTCTTGAAGTAGAGTATTCAGCAAACATACTTAGGTTATTTTTCACAAATACGCATACCTCAAATATATATAGAGATGGTAGTGATAATATACTTAATTTTTTAAACAATGGCATACAAATCTCATCTGGTTTGAGGTAATACATTGCCCGAACGCACCTTTTTTGAGCTTTAAATATGATATTTTGATTTGTGGAATTACCCCAAAAGATTATACCATAGCGTAATATGGAATCGACTAAACCATAATAGTCAATTAATAAAGCTTCTTCATTAACTTTCCTTGATATTTTTAAAAGTGCATATGCTGCTCTATTTAATTTTTTACTTAGTTGTTCTATATGGCTCTTCCAATCTAGATGGTTGTCAATATAGAGACCTAAGAATTTTGTACTATTTGCTTGCTCTAAAGTACAGTTATTACAATTTACAACTATGTTAGGTGCTACTTTTCTTTGATAGAAATGCATAATTTTTGTTTTATTTAGATTAATTATAAGATTATTTCTATTAAACCAATTAATTATATTTATAAGAGCATTATTAATGTCATTTTGATAATCATTATTGAATATAATTACACTTTATTATGGCAGTACTGTCATCAGCAAACAGGAAATGGTCCTGTTGGTGTGTTGACTTTGGAAGGTCATTTATATATATTAGGAACAGCAGTGGCCCAAGTATGCTGCCTTGTGGAACGCCATATTTAATTATTCGAGGTCTCGATAAAAATGTTCGTTCTCTTTGATTTATAGAACATAGTCTTGTTATCTCTGTCTGTTGTAATCTATTTATTAGATAGGATTCTATAAGCTCTAGAATATTACCTCTTATTCCATACGTATATAGCTTATAGAGTAATGTGTTGTGGTTTACGCAGTCAAAAGCCTTAGTCATATCTGTATATATTGCACAAATCGGATTTCTTTCATCAATCGATGTTATAACACTATGTAATAATTCAAATATAGCCATGTTAGTGGACATATTTTTTCGAAAACCTTTTTGTTCATGACATAGTATGTTATATTTACTTAGGTAGGTATATAATGCATCGTATATTATTTTTTCGAATATTTTTGAAAATACTGAAAGTTTTGCTATTGGTCTGTAATTTTTCATACATTTTCTATCATCCTTTTTAAAAACTGGTTTAATGATTGTATTTTTCAACTTTTCAGGATATATGCCTTGTGTTATACATAGATTCATAATATATGATAAAACTGGAGAAATATAATTACTGACATATTTAAGGACATGCGTTGACACGCCATCACTGCCCACTGTATATGTATTTTTTAGGGATTTTATTGCAATATTTATGTCATCTTTTATGATAGGTCGCATGGACATTGATTGAGATGTCAAGTAAGATAGTTTATAATTATATTGAATGTCAGATATATTATTTTCTATGTCATCTATAAAATAATCATTAAAAGTATTCGCTATTTCTTGAGGCTTAGTCAATCAAATCTCTACTTTTAATAGTCGCTATCTGTGTTAGATCAAATCTCTACTTTTAATAGTCGCTATCTGTGCTTTTGGTAAGTTATTGTCAGGTTTGTTAACTATGTGCCACGTGGCTTTAGATTTATTAAATGAGGATTTTATAAAGTAGTCATTTTGTGCCTTTTGGGTTAATTTTATGATATTCTTATATAATGTTGTGTATTTTTGAAATTTAATTTTAGCTTGTTTAGTAGGGTTCAATCGAAATTGCCATAATAGCTGTCTTTGCTTTTTACTACACTTTTTTATGCCACGGGAAATCCATTTACATTTTTTTTTCTGTTTTTATTTTCAACCATATATTTGGAAAACATAGATTGTAGAAAAGAGAAAATGTTTCATTAAAGTTATCATAAGCTTCATTGGCACGATTTGTGCTATACACTTCTGTAAAGGATAGGTTTTCTAAGATTTTTCCAAATTTTTTCATGTTTTCATTGCTATAATCTTTTTTCATCACTTGCCACGTCTCGAGTTTATAAACTTTTTTAACAGGAACTGTAAGTATTTGAGATGTATGATCTGAGAGGACTAGGTCAACTACTTTTACTTTGCAGCCTTTTTTTATATTATGAGCGAAATTATCGATGCAGGTGTTGCTACTTAGTCGTGTAGGCTGTCTTAATGATAGAGTTAAATCAAAGCTAAGCAAGAAATTTTCTAATTCTGATGTAATTTTGCTTCTTCGTAAAATATCAATATTAAAATCGCCGCATATTATAATTTTTTTGTCTGATTTTAAACATATTTTTTTTAATACAATGTCTAATTTTTCAAAGAATGCCATATAGCTCTGTGAGTTATGTTTTGGTAATCGATAAATACATAGAATAATGACAGAGCAAGTTATCAGTTCAATTGCACACATTTCAATAACACCGGGTATGGATTGAATAGCAATTTCCGGTAACTCCTTAAAATAATGTCCGTTTTTTACCATGATACAGGCACCTCCACGATTTTTTTCGCGACAGAATATTGCTCCTAGGCAATAATTAGGAATATATAATAAGTTTTCCTGTTCTGTAGCTACAAAATGTTCAGTTAAACATAGAATGTCGATATCATTTCCTTGCTTATTCATATTATCTAACTGCACTGTTAATAAGTCAGATTTCGAGAATAAACCTGCAATATTCTGGTGGAGTATATTAATGTGATTAAAGAAAAAACTGCGAATCACCAGACATAGACTCTGTATCATATTCATAATATTTTGAAGTCTGAATTTCTTTAACTAGCTGATTTAGATCGCTCATGACAACTCCCATTCCGTGGTTGTTTATTTTAACCGTGTATCGATTAAACATAGAGTAACTACATTCGAGATTTAAATTAGAATCAAGAAGATAAGCATGCTTGTGTGTCATAATGTCCAGATATAATAAATTATTAAAATTTTCAATTCTACGATTATATAAATTGGCGTAATAGTCATATTTAAAGGTCGGAAGACATATTATAATATTCGTGTTTTCAATTTTTTTTAATATGTTTCTTATGTAATATATGATAGTGAAATAATCTTTAGTAGTTATAAAGTCCTCTTCGCCCACGAAAATTATACAGTAATCTTTCATTGTGTAGTTAGTTAGTTTTAATTGTAACCCATTTAACAAATGTTTAATGTCACAATGTGGTGATAAATAATGACAAATGTCATAATTATTAAGTTTGCTTCTGGCTATTGATAGTAATTTATTTGTTTTATTGCTACTGATGATACAAATTTTATCATTGTTATTCCTAAGAATATTTTGGCGAATTTCCGTTTGAAGTATAGGATTGTTTTCGCTTTTTTTACATGTATCTATTATTGAGTTTTTATTATTCAATTGTGCCGTCTTTACCTTATTTTCTATCTCTCGTCTTAAATCACATTTAGGTGAGCTTATCTTATTATTTTATGATATTTATCACATGTTACCTACATGTGTTAAATATTAAATTTTTACCCGATTTGCGTAATATGATTAATGTCTAAAATAGTCGATTGATTTCCCTTCATACTTTTCCAGGCTTAGAACTGACAATCTTCATATACTACTTACTTAATACTTTTTATTTTTTCTTTGTTTTGACAAATTGTAGGTTCAAGGTTATACAATAATGTTAACGGGCATAAGCGCGATCATGGTATAGGTACATACATACCCACTGGGTACTGGGTATTACCCAGTTATTCTCCAATAGTGAATTAGCTAGCAACTCAAGCAAGCAAGCATTACATTACACGAAATTCGGGCTAGAGCCAAGAGTGCATAGCATAACGATCGAGTAATGTATTGCGTGATGTGATGCCGCCCGTGTAATATTACGTTTTGATATCAAGCGCATTACTTACACATGTCTAGTGGGTATCATAAACATCATCAAATACATTCTAATGCTGGTTTCGAACCTTATCAACAGTGAGAGTGAGATTGACCTACCATACCACGCTGGTCAGACGGATTGTTAAACGGTTTTATTTTGAGTTTACTTTCTTTTGCAGTGATGTTATTTGCTTGCTGTTCCTTGTGGTGACGAAGTAAGAATACAATTCACCTATCTTACCCATGGGTGATCGTAAGAGATGACTAAGGGATATAAAATGCATATAACATCTATGCAAGACAAGAAAAACTTGAAAAAAAAATCCTATACCAACACGTCTGACCAGCGTGGTATAGTAGGTCAATTTCCCTCTCATCATAGAGGAGGCTCGAGCCCAACTGTGGGTCATATATGAGCTGAGACGCAGATGATGATGTTAGTCGTCTTTTACAATCACCCATAGGAAAAGCAGGGGTGATGACCATTGTATCCTTATCCTTACCAGACGGATAAGTATTATAATACGCCAAGCGTGTCTCACAACGATGCAAAAGTTAGTGGCAATAGTTTTATGATCAACGATCTACTAGTTTCTAATAGGTGTGGGTTCGAGTATCACGTGTGACAATCATTTTTCCCTAGTATTTTTTTTTATTGGCAGTAATTTTATGAACGGCCACATACCTGATGTGAACCCTCAGGAATGTAATTGTTGATCGAAAGGCATCACGTAGACTTAGGCCCACGTAGGCTTTTACGACATCCACGAGCAAAGTAAGGCATCGTAGTATTTGTAGCCGCTACCACACGGCACCACAAACCATACAGCTAACGATGAAAGTTACATACAATAAATATATTAATAGAAATTAATTATGTTGAAATATATTTACTCTGTATTCAGGTCCAAGAATTGTTCCCGGCATACAAAGAGTGCGTGTATCGAGTCCGCGAGCCGAGCGCGTCAGAAGTAATTAATTTTCTCAAGCCAGTGATCGCTGCGGCGCTTTTAGATCCACCGCCCCTTGAAAACAATGAGCCACCACCCCCATTACCTAGAGGTATGATGAGTTTTTGTTAATATATATATATATTTTTATAACATGTCCCTTTCTGACACCCACCCACACCTTGAATAACGACAGGCCCGACTGCTATGCATTGGGGTGTCGGGATCGAATTTTTTTTATTGCCTATGGTGGCAAACGAGCAAGCAGCTCACCAGATGGTAAATGTTACTGCCGCCCATGGACCTTTGCAATGCTAAGGGGTATCGCTAGGCCGCTGCCTACCAATAGAAACCCCAAACCCACCCAGTTCACTGGCAGGGGTTGAGGGATTGAAACATTGGTAGACCAAGTCTACATTAATGCGAACATAGCCGTTGTTGTAGCCAGTAGTTATATAATTTCGAACGTATATAAGGAAAGTTTGTAAAATAATTTTTCATTATAAGGTAATAAGGTTAAAATTACCACTTGCACAACGTATTAGTAGTTACGACGTGTGCTATATCTGAAAATTAAGTCATCCACAATCGTAATGAGGCGTGTGTTAATTTTTGCCTATTCATTAGGGATAAAATGCTAAGAGGGTGATAATAGATATCGGTTTATACAGATTTTTATATTAAAAATAATATTTTCATTGTAATAGCTCCGCCACCGCCGCCACCTAGGGAGACAGCAGAAGAAGTGACTCGTCGCAAGCGCAAGGAAGACTACAAATTGCGCGAACTGCGCATATTCCTCAGAGACATATGTCGGAAACTAGCCTCTAATAGACGGTTTTACAAATTCACTAAGCCTGTGGACTTGGAGGAGGTTAGTAATTTATATGTGTCAACTTAAAATTGAGTATCGGCGCCTTACTTTCCACTGGCA
Organism: Lymantria monacha; assembly: GCA_905163515.2. NCBI lineage: Eukaryota > Metazoa > Arthropoda > Insecta > Lepidoptera > Erebidae > Lymantria > Lymantria monacha. Next base: position 21,946,551 of record LR991099.1, read on the forward strand.
GAGATATTATAAGACTTTATAACCGTAACCGAAACAATCGCATATCCTAAATGAAATTCTATCCAAAACCGTAAATGAATCGGAAATAAAAAAAATAAAATAAATTTTAAATAATTTCACTTTTGTTCGGGGTCCATATTAGACATGTAATGACAGGTTTTCTTTCAACCAATATCGAGTATAACCGACATCACAACCGAAATCTAGGCTGTGACTCCAGGGGTGTAATACGATCATCACACATGTTCATAACTAAAAGTATCTGAAACTGTAGAATAGTCGGGCATAAACATAAAATTAACGCACACAAATTACACCCAAACTCCGACAATAGTTTATGGATCGCACAAAGTATTGCCCTGCGTGGAAACAGATGCCGTGACTCTTGGCACGATAGATCGGCATCTGCGCTGTAGTGTATGTAGTTTTGGATAAAGTTGGTGATCCACAAGCGTTTTTCACAGCCAGTTTGTCGACCGCAATTAGTGTTATAAGTTTCCCAAGTGCCATTTTCAGCTTATTCTCTTGCTCAGCTATTCTCTTCTCAGCTGATTATTACTATTCCAACCAAAGAGATTCCCACGGGCAATGGGGATAGGGATATTGTATTCTTAATTAGAGACCATGGCCATGTGGTCTTCAAGAAATTAAAATTCAATCTTTCTAAATCATTGTTTGATTTCAATGATATATTTAAGGAGTCCCAATATATACGTTTGAATTGTTTTTAACGCTAGTTGACCAAACAAAGGTTGTTCTGTATAAATTAGAAATAAAATGAATTCTTTGATATCGATCGCAGCGACACCTATTGAGTCCAAAGGCATTGTTTGTTTTAGTGGTCTGAAACAATCTTCCCATTATTGCATTTCTATTAAACTGCATTTTAGTAGGATGGATTCAGAGTCTATAAGGGATACGAGAAATATATATTTTAATATTAATATTTTGGCTGATTGTTAGTAAAATAATACTGAACCATAAATTAGATTAGAGATTGCAATTTATGATTCAATTATTTATGGTGATTTTCCAGAACTCTCATAAGAATTTTATATTTCAGGTTACTGATTACCTGGATATAATAAAGCAGCCAATGGACTTGGAGACGATGATGACTAAAGTGGATATGCACAAGTATAATTGCGCCAAGGAGTTCCTTGATGACATCGACCTTATATGCGCGAATGCACTCGAATATAATCCGGATAGGTGAGTTCATATACAATCATATCAATAATTTTATAGTCATGGATTTTTCCGTTATTGATGTATTACAATTTATGCTAGTATTCCATTCATAGCCCCCGTTGGAGGGGGGTCCAACAAGTTATCGGTTCCAGTGGCCTGCTCAATTGATTCGTAGCGTCAGATGTATTTGGCCAGGGTGTAACCGACCATAGCCTGTCAAAAAATAGTATTCCTCATCCTGGTAGATTGTAAATCTGATTCTTTGCATTCATAAGCAAGAAGGTTTCAGTTAGGTCTCAGAAGTTATTATTTAAATCAAACGGAGAAGAATTATTTCTTTTTTATTTTTGCCATCAGCTACTCATATAAACCATTGCTAGTGTAAAGAAAGTATGTCTTTAACTTGGTTTTACTCGCTTGGTATTCAGCCAGTGTCTGTTAGTAATTCAAGTACCCTTTATTAGAGTAATGGCGTCCTATAAATGTTTTCCCTGGGTTTCATGCTATAAGAAAATTATTTTTATGGATGTTATCGAATTTTAATTTTGTTTTTACTATGGCGACTTAATACTTTCAATATTTAGGGGCCCGGGAGGAATGCTATAAAATACATAAGAATAGTTTTATTTTCATATTTGTAACACACACGTAACTGCCAGGAGCCATTGTCTTGTATACTACATTTTCACTGTATCACATTAGAACAAAATTATTTAATATAGTAACATAAAATACAAAAGTATTATATATAATTTTCACTTTCGTCAAAACGCCAAGGAAGTTTTGTTAATAACCACAAAAAAAGTAAAAAAGAAAACGCAAAATTAAATTCGCCTTAATTGATTTTATTTTATTTTTAATATAAGCACACAACATTGACTAAAATGCCAATTTATTTTTCTATACTTTCCTATTTTCATATAATTATTTTAACATGTTTAATTTTCTTCCACATTCCGTTCGTGCCAACAAAGGGCTAGAGGAGTGCATAGGTATGAGTACTATTACACTGATTATAATAGTATAAATTGTTTTATTATTGCTTATTTATATTAAAAAATATGGAGTTTCATCCTCTAACCTTTTGTAGTTGAATAGCATGTATTGTAGAATGTAAAATTGCTTCTAGAAAGGATCTATAGCAGCTTTCTAATGTTGTATAGTCTTCTATATAAATTGTAATGGAAGGAGGAGGATATTTATTGGAGAGGTCAACCAAAAAAAAGTCCATAAACTGTGTAAAATAAAACTTTTGTTTAAATAAATCACCACATCATGTATAATGGCGCTAGTGTAGATACAGGGTATATATATCATCCACTTTTACCAGTCTATATTGTGGATAATATAGTATTTATGCGCCCGATTAGTGACAGTACTACGCTCTCTATTAGGTGAGGACTAGAGATTTTATGACGAAATCTGTTTCTTTCAAGTATAAAGTCTTAAAACTTATTTTAAATACATAATAATTTACTTAATTTCATTTTAAGAACGTACTATTTGTTAATAATTGATTTTAAATGGAAGCAGGTTAGTTCTTATCATCGTAAATGGGTAAAATTGTATGTACTTAATGTAGTTTTTACTAATTTATTGCCAATATTTGCGACATTATGATCTCTTTATATATTTTGTGGACATAATATGGGACCACTCAACCTCATCGAAAAATTCATTAAGGCAATATCCATACCTAATAATTTTCACGAAATTCAGTTTCCAACTAATGACTTGTCCATGTTTTGGTAAAAAATATTAACTGTTTTGGGAATAGCAATTAATTTATTTTAGAAACAGATGGAATGTTGTGAAAGAATTACACTTCCCTAGTCCCCCTCCTCTGCAATCAGTGTGAGACAGTATAAAATTGACTGATTACATAGAATAGGATATCCAATTACGATAATGCATGTCTCAGAGGATAAAAACATGTTATTACCATTTATTCATCTATTTAGCTAATGAATGGCTGAATATTAAAATCATTTATTGGTCTTTTAATATTAAATGATTTTTTCTTCGTTCAGAACGTCCTCGGACAAACAAATACGCCATGAGGCGTGCTCGCTCCGAGATCATGCGCACGCTCTTATCGATGTGGAAATGGACAGCGACTTCGAACTCGAATGCCAGGAGATAGCCAAACGGCGTTACGAAGAAGGCAATATGGCGGACAACGATTTGCCAGATTTTATATACACAGCTTCGAATTTACGTGAGTTACATTTAATACTCTGTAGGACTGAACAGTGAACACATTACATATATTATTTTGCTAGATATTGCAATCGCTAGTTCAACAAATCAATACCCAAATCTTAGATATGTCTTTTTTTGATACTTTCAATAAGAAAACTATGGTAACTGCCCGTGTGCCCCTATGCTGTGGGTATTGTTAAAATTAATTAAGCGATATAAACATCACAATTTTTCGTGTGGTGACCGAGTAAGAATACAATTCACCTCCCCATATCTTACCCGTGGGTACGAGATGACTAAGGGATATAAAACGCATATAACATCTATGCGAGAGAAGGAAAACTCGAAACAAAACCCTATACCAACACGTCTGACCAGCACGGTATAGTGGGCTAATTTCCCTCCCATTACGGAGGAGGCCCGAGCCCAACAGTGGGACATTTATGGGCTGTGATGATGATGATGATGAAACATCACGAAATCAATGCAAGCCAGGGAAAACTCTAAATCAAATCCTAAGTTAATCTGTCTGTATCCAACTCCATAGCTCATACACGTCCCACTATCGGGCTCGAGCTTCCTCCAAACGGGAGGGATATTAACCTACTATACCCGCTGGTCACGCGTTGGTATAGTGTTTTGTTTCGAGTTTTCCTTCTTTTGCATAGATCTTATATGCGTTTTATATTTCTTAGTCGTCTCTTACGCTCATCCACGGGTAAGCTAGGGGCGGTTAATTTGTGTCTAACTCCGTCACCACACGGCAATCTGTCTGTATAATAGGCAAATTTCCTCTCATCTGACGGAAGCCCGTGTTCAGCAGTGGGTTCTATATAGACTAAGAAGAGACATTCTTTCAACAATTTATAAATAAATATAACCTTTTACAGATCACTCAATGATAGAGGCAATAGCGAGTGATAAATCAATACGAACACCACACAACGGTGATAAAAGCGACTCCCACTCCGCTAAACGTAAGAGGAGACGAATGAATGCGTGGTCAAAAGGATTAGTTGCGAAAAGGCCTAAGACGTCAAGGGTGAGTTGGTACTTCTCTTCATATTCTTATCCTTCGTCATATTATTTACAGACTACAGCAGGTTTCTATATCCTAACTCTTGGGGGCTATCTGTCAATCTCTTTTTTTAGTGTTACTGTGCAATTTCGTACCATGAGGGATTCAAAGTAAGCTTACTTTACATCAAAAAGGCTAAGCAGTTTTAGTGACGTCACATCATCGTTCATTCCTTAAAGAACGAGGTAGATCTATTATGCGGTTATTCACATGATTTTTTAACCAACCGCATATGAGTCCTACTTAATCTGGCCATAAGTTCTGTTACAAATAAAAATGCTTTTATTTATTCAAGTTTTAGCAATAAATTAGAAATAATTCAATTCGAAATATAGAGATTGATTTGAACAATTTCTGTATATCAACAAGATGTATCAAGCTTCCGCATTTATTCGATGATACGCAATGGTCCTAATTGTAGTCTTCGTTTCTCGATGGTTTTTTGTTTTCTTATATGACTTCGATAAATTGAACAGCATTTTCAGATCTAATAGCACGCGGTAGCCGCGGTTTTTTATGTTCTTCAATAAGGGATGTAGTATTATATAGAATGGCATATTTATTAACTGTACGAACATAAGCTAGACTTCTAAAGTGTCCAGAGCTTTTAAATTGTCTTGAAAATGAATGACAGCTTCAATTCTCTTTGTGCAAGGAATCACTGCGATTCTGTTTTCTTTAACATTCGGTTATTGTGATTTCATATGAAACTTTAAAAATCAAATGTCTAATGGCGGGAATTGACCGAAGTTTTTAACATAATACGTGTTCCAAATTTGAATTCAAAAATATAAAAATTAGAATTTTTTATAATATTTATGGTCCCATTAGTTATAAATATAATTTATCCACAGAATTTGAAAGATCTAAGTATGCCTATCACGGACGAGGAATCTAAGGAGAACAAGCCCATAACGTCGACACCACTGCCCAATGGTGACGTTACATCATCTTCTGGGTCTGACGATGACGCACCACTTCGCCGGCCGCAAGACTCCGCTGACTCCAGCGTGTTCAACATCACCGCACACTCTGTAGTGAATAATCATGTCTTAGAAAGGTAATTTTATATAATCAACTATTTATTTCTCAACTATTGGACACAAGGTAGTTTCGAGAAGGACGATAAAACCATCGTTTTGCCACATCGGACTGCCAAACCAGCGATTCTCAATGTTTGGAGACTTGACGGGAATGTTAAAATGTCATGTGGCGCTCTCAATGTTAGGGTCTTATATTGTGTAATATTGAATATATTTCCTGGTACTTTACTTTAATGGCCCTTTACTACACCCATGGGTAAGAAAGGGTTTGGTGAACTGTATTCTTACTTGGCCACTACACGGAAATCATTTAATAAAATACGGAGAAAGTGTAAAGTTTAGTTCATATGATATAACAGTGGTTTACGTGTTTTTTCCTATGTTTCCAAAATTCTTAGAGGAATCATTTAATATAACTAAATTAGCACCCAATCAATGGTTTGACTGACTGACAGTCTGTTATTATGAATAAGCTACTCTATTATTTTGAATATAATAAAGTGCAATATAATGCTATTAGTTATGAAGACTATTGTACAAGACATGGTTATGTTCAGATTGTTAAGCTAACAATGTATTTGACTAAAGGACTTTGTATCCATGCATGGAATGATTAAAAAAATTGATGCTTTTTTAAAGGCCAAACATCTTCCACAAAAGAATAAATTGTTGACAAACAAATTATAAAACGACGAATTTTACAAATATTTAATTAACACACACAAATACTGAGAACAACCATCTGTATAGCGCACGTAGATTTCTCCTACGTGGGAATCGTACCTAAGAAGCATGCGCTCAAAAATTATTTTGCATGAGAGTCGAATCGTCGAACAATTATGCCAGTCAAGCTGTTACTTTGGTTTAAATTTTATTATTGGCTAAAATCTTGTAATCTATGTATATAAGACCTTGAAATTTCTTGGAAATATTTACGTATATGACAATTTTTACCCGACTGTAAAGGAGTGGTATTGTGTTTAACAGTCTATGTACGTATGTATGTTTGTATGCTCCTTTGAAGCACTATATATACTAAACGCCTGGGCCGATTTTTATGATTCGCACGTCAATCGATTCCTCTTAATCCGGCGAGTGTCACTAAAGATATGACGTTATTGAAAATTCAATATGGCGACTAATGGACGCCATATTGTGAAAATAAAAAAAAATAAAGTCAACAAACTATATCGAGTGGGGTATCGTTAAATAGGTATTTAAAAATCATTTTTAGTTTTCTCTCAACATTTTTCGATTTGACTGGCCGTTTAGGATCTATATCGATTTAAAGTTTGGTAACAACCTTTCTCACATATAGGTTTTTTAGACAGTAGAAATTTACGATGAAAAGACGAAAAATTCATATAACTGGATGTGGATGGACATATACTGAAGTATCTAGTAGGTATATTGTCCAATATACCATAGGTAGTTCTACTTAAAGTATCTAATGTCTGACGCGGTCGCCCATCTCCAATTTCTAACGATTTAGTACTCAACTTCAGTCGAAAAACTATATATGGTTAGGTACTTACCTACTTATTAATAAATAAGATAACTATAGCTACCTAGGTATTTATAAATAAAAAATATAAAATAAAAAAAATGATTAAAAAAATCAAAAAACCCGACTGCGTAAAAAGTCACCAAAACTACGTACATAATAAAAAAACAAGCACTCAGTCAACAGTCGGGATCCTTTATTCGACAGCAAATCTAATTTTTCAATGGATCCCACTGTTCAGTTGTCATGTTCTATTATTAAAATATATTTCATTTTCTGCAATAGTATTTATTCAACAATATATTTTGGAATTCTAGACCACCGGACGTCTAAGTGCTTGTTTTTTTCTTTTCAGTTTTTTTATTATGTACGTAGTTTTGGTGACTTTTTACGCAGTCGGGTTTTTTGATTTTTTTAATCATTGTTATATTTGCAGTCCAACGAAATCTACAGAGAAGACATCGTCCAAAACATCACCAAAGAAGAGGAATTCCGGGCATGAAGCTTCAACTGGAGGTGGGTATACATCATCATTATCATCACCACCACCATCATCATCATCATCTCAGTTCATATACATACATCCCACTGCTAGGCTCAAGTGTTTACAATAGAAGAGAAATTGGCTTAATATACCATGCTGTTCAGATGTTTTCATATAGGTTTTATTTCGTGTTTCCTACCATCCTGTATTGCGTCAACTCCAAGTAATTGGGATAAGAGCAAGATAATGAATGATGATATGAATCTTTTTAACAATAACAGACATTAATGTTACTCTATCAAACAGAGCAGTTTCTTTTTTTAACATTTTTGTCTTAGATCTTTTCAAAATTATATAGAATATTTTATAGGATTCTAAACACTTACTTTGATTCGAACTAGAAGTGTGACTGTGATATATTCGTAATAGGTACAGCTATTATAATACAAGCCGTGTATTCATATTAAGATGAACCAATATAGAGTAAGAGATTACCAGAATAATAACTATAATAATATAATAGGGACGCGTGACGTCCCGCTGTGCTATTATTATTTTCTCAAACATGCTTGGAAATTGGAGCATTATTTTGACAACCTTCTTCGAGATAAATCGATATTGCTGTACTGACCAAATACTTGCCGGCAAAAAATGTATGAAAACCCATATCTGTCCTGTTTTAGCGGCCAAATAAATAAATATATATATGTATATATATATATATATATATATGTATATATATATATATATATATATATTATATATATATATATATATATATATATATATATATATATATATATATATATATGTATATATATATATATATATATATATATATGTATATATATATATATATATATACTAGCTTCTGACCGCGGCTTCGCCCGCGTAAAAGGTTACTTTCCTAAAGTTTTTGATCCCCTATTTTTATTTTTGACCGTCGGTAATACGCACTGTATTTATTTAACGGTATTACAATACTCAGGGTTGGAACTTCATTACTGGACTGCTAGATGGCGTTGAAGGAGCTAGATTTTTTGTTTTTTTTTTAATAAAAAGTATCCTATATTACTTTTAATACCTCCAAGAATATGTGTACAATGTTTCATGATGATCGGTTGAGTAGTTTTAGCGTGAAAGCGTAACAAACAAACTTACATTCACATTTATATATTAGTAGGGATATATATATGTAAATTCATATCTATCGTGTATTTTAAAACTGGAACGATTTTTACTTCAAATCATAGTAACCATATAGGCAACTTATCAGTTTTATTTAAATTTCGAACTGCCTTGAAAAAGAAAGCTATTTAATAATGAAAAAAAAAACAAATAAACCCTTTAGCACGTGAAAAATGTTGTTCGTTGTTCGTCATATATACAGTTCTATTTAATACTACTTAATTTTAATTTCCGCGCATTAGTTGAAAAAGCACTATACAAGCCTTGGCCACAACTAGGTATTGATGGACTTACGTATGTGTGCCTCGGCTCCGCCTCGACCCACATTTACACGTTCGTCCATCCAGTGCCGGTTTTAACACTACCAGCGCCCTGGGCGAGATTTTTACAGCGCCCTCCAACTGCAATTCAAGACTTTACGACTAAGTAGACCTCGAACTATGAGAATGGCCTGCGGCGCCCTTTTTTACCCGGCGCCCTGGGCGGTCGCCCAACCTCGTCCTACCCTAACACCGCTACTGCGTCCATCAATACCTCTTGCTAGCCGCTGCAGTAATTTACTATTACCGACTGCGATCATCTCGCTCACTCGCCTAAATCTCTGCTCCTGATGAATGAGCGAGATGAATATTGTATTGTCTATTATGGTACGCCCTGACTGCTTGCTTGTCCTATGCGTAATGTGTGTATTGTAAAGACATAGTTATACACGTCACGCTTCTTATGAAACTTGCATGAGTTGGTTTCTAAGGAAGCAAGCAATGAAAACAGTTGTTTTCTTATATGTAATCACTTGTTTCTATCGCATTCTGTTAGTATTAGCTCATAGGGATATTAGTTTATAAATAATATTTGTAATGACCAAATCTCACAGTGACCCTATTATCGTAGAACATGCACGTAGTGATTGGCAACTATCTAATAATTATTCATTCTTTTGATAGTGTTTAGTGATTGGGTATTTATTTTATGTGGTCGTTTTGAAGAGAAAATTAATCGCTATTTTACTTTTGTAATAGGCACAATTGTATATTAATTAGGTAATAAACGTGCATATTGACGAGACTCTTGTATTTTATTATAATTATCATGGAGAATATTACGCAAGTATCAATCTTTAATCGAGTAGCTAAAATTAATCGGTTCGCTAGTATTTGACTAATACCCAGTTATAGGTATGGCGGTCTATATGTATATTAAATATTATAATATTCGATAACTAATATATTATATGTATAACCACTCTAGTTCGAATGTCTAATAAAGATTTTTTTTTTGTATTCCAGATAACGAGAAAGTACTGATAAACAAGACTGAGTTAGATAACATTGTATTTAAGAACGCGAAAACACTACGGACGATTGGTCTCGAAGCTTTATTGGACCTACACGCACAATTAACATACACGGTTCAAACATACTCAACGAGATACGAACGTAGTAAGTTACCTCAAGAACTACATGCCACAGTGTCGAGGTACCTGCATCATAGGAAATGAGAAGAGATACAGTCAAAGTGAGAGAATTTTTGAAATTGTTACGTTTCAATGTTTAATGTACAAAGTTGTGAATTGTTTTGGTCAGAGCTATATTTGAAAATGGAACGCCAGTTGATTTTGAATAGGTAGTGTTCATGGATTGTGATTGGTGTTATATTTGAAAAAAAAAAGAATTATTAGTCGTCTATGGCCAGTGTTATATTTGAAAATAGATCGTGAGCTGTATTTGTATTGTTGTATTTGAAAATGGAATTAAGGCATAAGCATTACTTGATGTACATCAATAGCCATTGTCCTTGGTTTGGTTTAAAGTTGGTATCGAAAATTCGAGAGTATAATTTTAATTATTGTAATGTACATATAAAACCTGAACTAAGGCCATGATATTAATGTAAGAATAAATTATTGTCTTTAAACGAGCTTTGGTTACTTTTAATAATTATGTGTATGAAAAATAGAAAATTGAAGTTCTCCTTTTTTTTGCAAAGAGTATTTATACCAAAGATTGTTCATGGTCTCTGAAAAGTCATATTTCAGCATATGTCAAAAATAAAAATGTCTCGTGTGTATGTTCTATATATTTTTATCAATATCCATTACAATTTCTTTATTAGATGGCTACATATAACACTACAGTCAAAATCTGTTATAACGACATCGAAGGGACTGCTCATATTCAGTCGTAAAAACCGATAGTCGTAACAACCGGTGATGTTTAATGTGTATCGTGCAAGTACAAACAAATCGATAGGTAATTATTGG